>JAKSZU010000004.1:20454686-21054686 GCA_026018925.1 Tupaia tana
TGTTGCTGCTTCCACAGCTCCCAGTTATTTTATTAGATATTTAGATTTCTGGATCTAATCAGAGACCAATATGAAATCTCTGAAATGCCTCAGGAAAAATGTAGATGCTGTAGAACCATTTTAGATTTCATGCTAGAAAGTAATGACTAAAGGCTCTTACTAACAAAACCTTCAAATTACAGATTCTGTCCAATAAGCTGGTCTTTAATATCTCTAAGCATTAAACTATTTAATTTGAATTTGGCTGTTATGATGAACACAATAAATTAAATTTTGAAATTCATCATTTTGTTTTTAATGAAAAAATATAAATATGGAAGCTTTGCTATGTTTATACATATGGTTGGCAGGGATAATGGTTTATGTTGAAAAGTTCTACCCTGCAGGAATTCCTATTGCTGTTTATGCCATAATTCGAATTTGTTCTATTTAAATACAAAAACATGCCAGTCCTTCACCAGTCCACTACTGAGGTTCACAGTAGGTTAAGACTGCAACACTTTTTTTTTTTTAAATAAAATCAATGGCTTTATTTTAGTCCTCCATGTAGTTTATGGCATTAGAAGGAGAAGGAATGTTTTATGAACTGGACCAATTCAATAAAATTGAATTGACAAATATTTACTGAGTAACTTGATATGTATCTAGCAGTCTGCCAGGTGCTTTATATTTCCCATCTTGTTTTGCCTAGTCAAGTTTCTGTTTATAGATCATGAAATTAAGAATCAGAGGAATTACGAAATCTTAGCCAAGGTCACACACCTAAGACATAGCGAGATTTTAAACCCGGATCGAGTCCAATCTAAATCCCACCCATTAACATGACATGAAACCATTTTGATGGTTAACTGTACAGCAGAAGATTGAGTTGATACCACGTGATAAATGCAATGACAGAAGTTTGTACAAATTGATGTTGAAAAACAGAGGGGTGTGTGTGGGTGCTGGTGTGGGAAGACAATTACATTTAGAAACTACGTAATAATTGGTTTTAACAGGCTTTTTTACCCTCTTCTACAGTAGACTGTGATTCTCATTTTGTATAAAGTCACACATACTCAGGTTTATACTCTTAATCTGCCAATGAATTAAGAAGCAAAAAAATAAGTTCCTCATCCTTACTCCTTAGTGAAATGGGTGGAGAGACTTCATTAGACATAGGGAGTGGTGGGTAGATAATATCAAAATTAGGCATCTTCAGGTCAACTAATAGAAGAAAATCACACAGAATCTCGATGCTTCAAAAATTACCTAACTTCCTTGCTAATAGACCCAAAATCTTGAAAATTTATATCAATACCCATAAAAACATTTATGTTATTTTGGACAAGTTGAAAGTAATAATTGCCAGAAGAAAAACAGAGAATGTACTTAAATTCCTACAGGTGAGAGGGGGAGCTCAAGGCTGCCTGGAAGAAAAACTTCTGAGCAGAGTGTTGAACAAGAAGGAAAATTTATATATGTGAAGAAAGGGAGCAAGTAGAGCTTCACAGCAAAATTCAGAACATACTTACAGTCATGGAAGGATGAAGTTGAGAACTGGAAAATAATCCAGAGTGGTAAGAGCTTAGGTTGTATGAGAGAGAGAAAAAAAAAAAAAAAAAAAAAAAAAAAAACAGAGAGAGAGGAAAAAAACAAAACAAACAAACAAACAAAAACTTGCACTAATGAAAATATACCAGAGTCGGTTCTTGAGAGTATTGAATGCCAGGCTGGGTTTTTATTTTTTCTCTGCCAGGTGGATAAACAAAGTCCAAAGAGAACACTGTAAACAGAATCTTTAAGAAGCAGACAGAGGAAAAAGAGCCAGAGGAATATCTGCAGACAATCATCTGTAGAAGCTAATGGGGAAAAGAGTAGTAACAGGTAGAGGTGTGGACTGGTCAACAGTGCCACGATCCCAGCCTAAGTAAAACATCAGTGCTCCTCTCTCAACTCTTTCCTCCTTTGACCTTTTCTTCTATCACCAAAATACTTAAAAGAGTAATCCACATTTACTAGAGCTAAATCTGTTTTTCTCTTTTTATAAGGTTTTTTTTCCATAGGACACATGTGCTTGCTGGAATGAGACAGAGACAGTGGGAGGAAAAGGGAGAAATCAACCCCGAGGAGGAATGTCTACACTGTGACCCCCCCCCCCCCTCTACTCTCATCCTAAGATTTTGGACAAATACACACACAAAAACACACACACACCTGGCATGATTTTCAAGCTGCCAGGTCTGGGACTTGAACTGTGGTCAGCCAGTGGGAGTCTAGCACCTTAACCACTACACCACCTGCTGGCCCCACCAGTGCTACTTTTTTGATGACAATTCATCCCTTAACCCACCACAGCCTGGTTTCTCACCTCATCACTGAAGTGAATCAGAAAAATATCACTCTTTACCTTTCAGTTGTCAAAGGCAGTGTCTGGCCTCATTCCATTTGATCTTTCTGTGGCACTGCTGACCAAATTTCTATCTGTAGCTCCATCTTCCTCACCCATCTCCAGACTCATTTATCCAACTATTGCCTCATCATTACCACTTAGATTTTAATGAACATGGCAAACTTAGTATGTCCCAAACTGAACTTCTGATCTTGCCTCCCCAAACCTGTCTACTCCATGGTCTCTCACACCTTGCCAGGTCTTTTGCACCTTGGTTGGCAACTACATCCTTCTAGTGCTCTGAACAAAAATCCTAAATCATCTGCAACTCCTCTCTTTTACCCTCTGTCCAATCATTTAAGAAGTCCTGCTGGATTCTTACTTTAAAAAAATATATAATATGAAATCAACTGCTAACACTCTGGTCTAAGTCACATACATTGTTCCTTGCCTAGATTATAGAAATAGCTCCGTAATTGGTTTCCTTAGCTATAGCCCTGTGTGCATTCTCAACATATCAGCCAGAGAATTTGGCCAATAGGAAAGATTTCTGCAACATATTCAGGCAAGCTAGACGAAACAGTCAATTTCCAGGGAAGAACTATGGCTACCTGCACTGGATAAAACAATGCCAGGGAGCAGGCACAGCCATATTCATTGGTTTGTCATTTATAGAAAAGCATTTTAAGTGCAACAACTCATGCAAACCTCCCTCACAAGTGCCTTGGGATCCAGGAGTCATAATTTCTATTTCACAAATAAGCAAAGTGAGGCTCAAAGAAGTGAAGTGAATCATCCACCCATCCATCCATTCATCCTTTTACTATTATGTCTACTATGGCCCAGACCCTATAACCCTAGTCAAAGTTCCTCATCCAGTCCTAATAAAGTGGGGACTCAAACCCAAGGGCTTTTTTCTTTCCATATAGCTGCACAGGGGACATCCAATCAGGGTCCTTTCAGATAGTTTATGTGTATGCAGATAAAAAGCCTTTGGAGAAATGGCACTTATATTTTCAGTTTGATAGCCATTATAGCACTTTATGTACAATAATCAGTATTTAATATATATGTTAAATGAATAAATGGATACAGGAATGCAAAGGTAACAATAATACTGTCCCTATTCCATAGGACTATCATGAGGGTTGATGAGATTATGGTGGAAAAGGGCCTTGGCAAAGGACTGTTTCAAAATTCTTTTTATTGTTGCCTCAAATTCTGTTTGAAAATAGCCAATGATGCATCAGGCTAGGTTAGATCCACTTTGAGAGGGAGAACAGCACTTGGTTACAAGTTATTATCCTGTCTCTCTATACTTGTTGTCTCCTTCACAAGATACAAACACCTGTATCTTTCTTCTCTACATATTGCCAGGTCTACAAAACCGGGGCTCAACCCTGTTTTTTTGAATGACTTCTGAATTCTAATTTTATAGATTAGGGAGCTAAATCTCAGAAGGCTAACATGAACAGCATAAGGTCCCCTCATCTACCAAGCGCAAGAACTAAAATTTACTCTCAAGGCTTTGACTCTACTTTCTGTGACATACTAATACTTTTTGACTAAATATTTGACTTCACTATCAATTTAGACAATAATGAAACAGTAAAAGGTAAAATTTGGTCATTTATGTGGTATTTTCCTGTACATTTTTCAATACTCTCGAAAGAACACCGCAAGCATTGTGGAGGACATCTAGGCCTAGAGGGCCCCAGATGTGCAGAATTGCCAAGGAGAACAGAAGTAGAAAATTCAGAAGCTCGGCTCTTTTCTGGACTCCATAGCTCCCACTACTTTGTTTTCATTCCACACCTTTCTCCTGTCAGGCTGCCCTGCCCTAGGAAAGTTACACCATCTTCATAAGAAGGGGTCCCCACAACTGTATTCATTGTGCCAGGACATGCCAGCACAGAAGAATATGGACTTTCAACACGAGCAGATTGCCAAAAGGAGATATTTTGTCATCTAAAAAAGCTGTCAAGGCTCCAGGAACCTGATTGGTGAGGAACCAGGCCAGCTGGCAGAGTATTTGACAAAATCCCAACTGGTGGTGGTTCTCAAGTAGTAGACAAGGACTTCTTGGATGTACCCGTCGGCCTACATGCAGTGTAATCAAAATAGAAACCGCAGGCACTGTCAGGGTGATATGACATGTATCCAGATCTTTTTCCTTTTTCTTTTATTTTTAGGCTTAAAGTTTAGTCCTTTTGCTTTGGCAGTTTTTGGAGCATGTGACGGGCACAACTCTGGCAAATGCTATGAATGTGATGAGGTTGTGCCGAAGGGAAAATTGCCATCTTGTGAAACTAGGACTAAATATTTGTACTCCTTCTTGGGGCTTTTAAAGGTGGGTGCCATTTCTTAGATTTAAGAAACTGCTTTAATTACTGAGATATAAAATCAAGGGGGAAAACACAGTTTTAATGGAGTTTATATTTAAACACAACAGGAATGAGCAGTAACATTTACTAGTATTAACAAAGGAACCTATTATTAATTTCACTCCACTTGGATTCAGTTATAGTCAGTTTAAGAAACATTGCAAGTACAATGTAAACTGCATTTCTTTTTTAAATATCTAACACATACCATCTTATCATGAAATCAAATGAATTGGAGACTGAGAAGTAAAACATTTAATTCATTCATCCTTTTATTTATTGATTGATTTACTGGATTGTTGAAAAAGTCATGACCTTTTTTGTGTTTTTTTCTATGCAAAATGCATCATGACTTTTCTGACAACCCAATAAAAACAGTTATTGCCTATGGACTCTAAAGTCTAGCTATAAATGAAGTATCTGCCACTTAGGAGCCCTTTGTAATTATTTAAAAATTATTATTATTTTAATGTAATTATTATTACCATGACACATCAGACTCTGTTCCCGATACTTGGAAAACAAATAATATGGGAGTAAAAGTTCAACCCTCACGGAGATTGAATCCAAATGGTTTCTGTTTCATGGTTGGACACTTAGATACTGTTCATTGTGACTATTAATTCAGTTGGTATGGCAGCCTTTTCTTTTTTCTATTTTCATTTTACATTTTAATGTGGACTGTAAAGTAGCCAAGCAGGATAATTAGAAATATGTCTGTGGGCTAGCTGGTACATGGTGATTAAAGTGACTGGATCTCACATGGCCAATAGCATGATTCAAATCCCAGACCCAATGGCTTGAAAATTACATGGGTGAGTGTGTATGCATGCCCAAAATCCAGAAAGAAGAAATGGAGAGGGGATTATGGCATGACTTCCCTCTACCAGGGATGCTTTCTCATTTTCTCTCTTTATCTCTCTCTATCTTCCTCCTGCTCCCCTCCACCCCATCTTTCTCTATCTGGTGAGTGCATACACTGTCTGACAAATTAAATAAATAAATAAATAAATAAATAAATAAATAAATAAATAAATAAAAGAAGTTATGTCTAAAGCAAGAATCAACAAACACTAAATGAGAATCTGAAGATACTCTGGAAGATCTAAGAGGAGAAGACATTCAGAAGTTGAGGTGACAAGATCTGGGTAGGCAACAATTAGGTAATAATAGAGATAGCATCTTGAGCTCACATAAAATCCTCTGGAGGTGGCACCCTGCAGCCAAATTACTGTCTTGCTTTAAAGTAGACTATTATTTCACACTAACAAAATTTTAGTAATCTTCTATTATTTATCAGGCATTCTACCAGATACTGGGGAAAAGGAATAAAATTATGTTGTTGTCAAAAAGCTCACCAAAGAAAGATAATATAAAACAACCATAATACAAGTTAGACTGTGATAATGCTATGAAAGAAGTACAAGCTGCAAGGGGCTAGCAAGGGGCTAGCAGATGGTGCAGAAGTTACATCACTGGATTCCCACATAGCCAACCACAGTCTGAGTCCTGTACCCCATGGCTGAAAACTCAGGCTGGGCACGTGTGCATGCATGCCCAAGATCCTAGGAGGAGAACTGATTGCAATGTGGTCATTGCTCCTGGGGAGTAATTTCTCACTTTCTGTCTCTCTCTGTCTCTCCGGTGAGTATGAACACCCTGTAGCAAAAATATCCCGCCCACACCCCCCCCCCCAAAAAAAAAGAAGTACAAGCTGCTATAGAAAGAGTAATAGATTCACTTATCTAATAAAGAATTACTGAGTGTGAACTATGTTTCAGGCACTAAGTTGCTGGCAATAAAGTATCAAATCAGGCAAACAAAACCTGCCCAATTAAAGCTTATGTTCTAGTGGGGTGAGACTGAATAATAATTTTTTTGAGAGGTTTTTGCTATAGGGCGTGTGCGCTCGCCAGACAGACAGAGAGAGACATAGAGACAGAAAGCGAGAAATTAACCCCCAGTGGGGATGGTCACGCCACGATCCCTTATCCTCCATTCTCCTCTCAGGATCTTGGGCACGCACGCACACGCACCCGGCGTGAGTTCTAAGCCACCGGGTCCGGGACGCAAACCGCGGTCGACTACATGGGAGTCCAGCGACATAGCCATTACGCTAACTGCTGGTTCCCAATAATAATTTTTATTATTAGCTTTAATAATAAAAATAAAATAAGGTAAGATGGTGATAAATATTATGAATAAAAGGAAACAATGATTTAATAGTGATACTGGTATTTAGGGCTATGTTATGAATACTTTCAATTGAGAAGTCAGGAACAACCTCTTTGAAGAGCTAGCACTTGAGCTGAGAAATAAATGACCGGAAAGCCACTAGAAGACAGGGTAAGAGTGCTGTAGACAGAGAGACAGTGCTGGATATCTTCTGCTTGCCTCTCTAGATCTACTCTGCATCCTTCGCACCTCTGCTCTTTGCCTCAGAAGGCTGACCTGTAGGTATGGAGTCCAACCTGGAACTGCTGATTTTGGCAATTTAGTCTACCTGCCAACTGGAAAGAGTTCCCTCACTGGCTCATTTCCAGTTTGGTTTAGACAATGAGGACCCCAGCAGGATATGGGAAGGAGGAAAGAGATAATCCTTTCTGTACTTTCCCCAGCTCCTTCCCTCTGGTCACTTTAAACTAGTTGTGTCTTTAGTCTACCTTTCTCAGCCTTGTCAGGTGACACTCCCAACAAAACTCTTACATTAGGGTCTGATAACCTCCCCTTGCTTCTTCAGGTTTGGGTAGTAACAGTGCCCTAATATTACCAGTTCCAAGTGCTGCATTATGTCTTGTATTATTCTTTTTTCTTTTTTTAGAGAGATTTTTGCTATAGGGCACGTGTACTCGCTGAAGAAACTGAGAGACAGAAAGAGAGAAATTGCTCCCCAGGGAGCATGGCCACACCGCAATCCCTTCTTCTCCATTCTCCTCTTGGGATTTTAGGCACCCACACACATGGTTCTAGCATGAGTTTTAAGCCCCTGGGCTGGGACTCAAACCACAGCTGAATACATGGGAGTTCAGCAAAGTAACCACTATGCCATCTGCTGGTCTCCCTTGTGTTTTTCTTACATCCTGACAAAATTTTTTTTTAATTTAATTGTCCCTTTATTAAATTCTTCTAAAATTTCTGCAAGAACTCTAATAGAGGAAATAATGTTGCAATAGTTGAGAAAATTGAAAAAGCTAACATGTCTAGAATTTAACATGAGATGGGAAAGGATTAAAAAGAACAAGTATGAGAGAGGGAGGGAACAAATTATATAGGGCCTTACAGATTACAGTAACAAGTTTGAGTGTTGCTTTTTTTTTTTTTTTTTTTTGAGAGAGATTTTTGCTATATAGGGTGTGCATGCTTGCTGGGAAGACAGAGAGACAGAAAGCAAGAAATCACTCCCCAAGGGGGATGCCACACCACAATCCTTTCTCCCCCATTCTCTCTTGGGATTTTCGGTATTCACACACATGCACCTGGTGTGAGTTTTAAGCCACCAGGTCCAGGGCTTGCACCATGGTGGACTACATGGGAGTCCAGTGACATAACCATCATGCCATCTGCTGGTCCCTTGAGAGTTACTTTTAAGTACAATGAGAAACCACGTAAGTAGAGAAGAAAGAGTAATTAAGTCTAGATAAGTCAAAAGAAACTTCATTAAAGAGTGAGCCTTAATAGGCATAATACAAGGGGTCTTCAAAAAGTTTATGAAAGAATATATGAAAAATTCTGCATGAATTTCAATGATTTTTTATATATTTGTTATAACATGTCTGAACAGTACATGTTATAAGGATAAGACATCAAACAAAGAAAAGCCTCTATCAGAACAATAGAAATTCTGCCAAAATTCACACAAGATCAAACATTGAATTTATGGTGAATCTAGGGTAGAATCTATGGTATAATCTATGGTAAAATCATTGATATTTTATAACAGTGTATGAAGATAATGGCCCAAAGAAATCAGCAGTTTATGGATGAGTAACTCATTTTAAGAAAAAATGAGATGATAAAGATGATACCTGCAGTAGCAGACCTTCCATGTCAATTTGTGAAGAAAAAATGAATCTTGTCCATGCCCTAACTGAAGAGGACTGATGATTAACAGCAGAAACAATTGTCAACACTATAAACTCTTGAGTGGTTTAGATTTAACTATTTTGACTAAAAAATTAGAGTTGAGCAAACTTTCTGTTCAATGCATGCCACTGTTGTGGCCAGATCTGCTGCAGAGAAGAGCAGAACTTTCAATGGCAATTTTAAATAAATGGGATCAAGATCTGAAGCATTTCTTCAATGGTAACAAAGCACAATCGATGTAATGGCTACCAAGAAATGGAGGTAGTCCAGTCAAAGCAAAGGCAAGAGAAGAGGTCATGCCAACAGTTTTTTGGGATATTCAAGACATTTTGCTTGTTGACTTTCTGGAGGGCCAAAGAACCATAACATCTGTTTATTAGGAGAGTGTTTTGAGAAAGCTAGCTGAAGCTGTAGAAAAATGCCTGGGAAAGCTTTACCAGAGAATGTCCTTCTCTAACACAAAAATGCTCCTGCTCATTCCTCTCACTAAATAAGAGCAATTATGTGAGAATTTTGATGGAAAATTATCAGGTATATATCTCATAGTCCTGACATGGCTTCTTTTGACTCCCCCCATCTTAAAAAAATCTTTAAAAGGTACCCATTTTGCTTTAGTTAATAGTGTAAAACAGATTGCATTGACTTGAGGGTCAATTCCTGGGACCCTCAGTTCTTCAGGAATGGAATAAGTGGCTTGTAGAATCACTTACAAAGGTGTCTTGAACTTAACAGAGCTTATATTGAAAAATAAAATTTGCATATTTTGGGACCAGCAGTTGGTGTAATGGCTATGTCGCTGGACTCCCATATAGTCGACGGCGGTTTGAGTACTGGACCTGGTGGCTTGAACTCATGCCGGGCGCATGTGCATGCATGCCCAAGATCCCGAGAGGAGAATGGAGGAGAAGGGATTGTGGCGTGACCATACCCCCTGGGGGGTGATTTCTCACTTTCTGACTCTCTGTCTCTCTTTCTGGCAAGTATATGTGCCCTATAGCAAAAACCTCTCCAAAAAAAGAAAAAGAAAAAGAAAAAAATTTGCATATTTCATTTTTATCTTTGAACTCTATTTTTTCATGAACTTTTTGTAGGCCTTTTGTATTGGTTGACAGAAAACGAAGGAAAGAATATTTCAGCCAAGTTCTTTTCCAGTGTAGTTACTGGAAAGAAACTGGTTGGAAACTGAGCCAGGATTGTCCAGTCCCTCTCATAGCTTAATGTGATGGCCATAAAAACTGTGCAGCTTCCAAATGATGTGTGGGCTGTATGAATTTAAAAAGGCTAAATTTTCTATTGGCTATAAATTCTGGGAATTTAATTCCTTAAAAATAAAATAAAAATAGAATAATAAAATGCATTTCTTTTCTTTTTTTTAGAGAGAGATTTTTGCTATAAGGTTCATGTGCTTGCCAGAGAGATAGGAAGAGGCAGAAAGTGAGAACACACCCCCCACCCCAGGGGGAATAGCCATGTTCCCATCCCTGCTCCATTCTCCTCTCAGGATCTTGGGCATGCAAGATCACACGCACCTGGCATGAGTTTTAAGCCACCAGGTCCAGGACTCAAACTGCCATTGACTATGTGGGAGTCTAGCAACATAACCATTATACCATCTGCTGGTCCCAATAAAATGTATTATTTAACTACATTTTAAAAAATGAAACCTAGTACATGCTAAAGTTGTTTAGGTCCTTGTTTTTCTCTAAAGCTTTCTTCATTTGGTCTAATCTCTCCCCCAAAACAGCCTTACTTAGAAACCCTCCTATTCAACAACACACAGTTACTTAAGCCTAAAAGTGAAGAGCCAAACAAAACTGTGGTATGTCATGGAAGACTTTATGACTTATCTTTTCTTTTTATTTATTTTTTGTAGGGGGGGGGGAGTTGCTATAGGGTGTGTGGACTCATTGGAGAGAGACAGAGAAAGACAGGGAGAGAGAAAGTGAGAAATCACACCCCAGGCAGATGGCCATGCTACAACCCCTTCTCTTCCATTCTGCTCTCAGGATTTGGGGCACATGCACATGTGAGCCCAGGATGATTTTCAAGCCACTGGATCCAGGACTCAAACTACAGACAGCCATATGGAAGCGCAGCACTTTAACCAATATGACACCTGTTGGCCCCAAGCCAAAATTTTTCAAAGAGCCTAAATTCATTTCCTCTTTCACAGTTGGGAAGGGCTGTAGTCTCTCAAACCTATGTTGTATTTATTACCAACTGCAAAGGTTTTCTGTTTCTTTTGCCTTCTCCAACCAACTCAACATATAGAGAAGAATGCAGAATTTGGTCTAATGGATATTTGGATTCTAATTCTGCTTCTGCCACTCACTGATGAAATGACTTTGGATAAATTACTACTCTTTGAGCCTTAGTTTCTTCATCTATAAAATGAAATAAAAATACCTTCTCTCATGGGAATATTGAGAGAATAATTTAAGTGTGAGCAAAAACTTAGCATAGCATTTGGCACACAAATTCTCAGTATCATTTTCTTTCCCTTCTTTTCACTCATCTCAATGCTTACATTAATGTTAGTGCTGTGAAATTTAGTACTAAATATTTCTCCATATTAATAGTAAAAGTTTTTATTGAAGATGCTAGTTCTGTTATCTGAGGAATATTAAAGTATCTCTTGAGAATATAAACCTATTATAATAAAAAAGATATTATAAATTACAATGAAAAAAGGTGTATAATTCACCAATTATTTTCATAGTCCTGCCTTCATTTTCTTCTGAAAATAACCTTGTACAATGGGCAAGTTAGATATCTTTCCCATTTTATTAGTGAAGAAACAGTCTTGGAGATATTCTAAAACTTAAGCATGTTTATCCAACCTGTAGGGGATGAGAAATTAAGCAGAATGCAGGCCTTTTGGTTCCTTTATAAGGGCTCATTCTACTCAATTCTTAATAGACAGGAATATGCATTAAATGAAAAGTGTTCCTTCCCTGAGACCTACCATTCACCTAAGGACAAGCCAGCATAGTCTGTGATATGTGCCCATGTCCACTTCCCAATACTTACCTAGCCTCACCTCCCTTTCCCATTCATTAGTTTAAGGAGAAGCCATACTGAATGTGTTGCTTGTTGTCCTTGAAACACATCAAGCTGCTACTCTGGACACATGTTCCAGAACAACCTTCTCCAGAACAATCAGGTAAACCTCTTCATGAATTTCAGAACTTAACTCAAGTGTTGTTCTAACTAGGAGGATCTTCTTGATGCTTTTATGTAAAATGGCTCCCTCATCTTTGTTCCTAGGCTCAGCCTTGTAACATGCAATTACGTTTTGCATTTGATGCAATTGTGTCTATCTCTGCCCCAAGCCACTGGGAATGCAAGCTCCATGCAGGCACATAATGTGTGAAGCTTTTCTCATTTTCAGTTCCAGATAGGGCATGGCATGAAATAAGTGCTCATGGAATACCTGGTAATGACAAATAAATAAAGTTTCCTATGCTATCCTTCAGTCTGACCAGAAGCCTTACACATAAAAGGAAAACAGTAACTCACGGATCTCCTTAGGAAAGAGTGAGTCTAAACCATCTACATACATTAACGCATAGGGGACAAAGAGGAAAAACAAAAACAAAGATGCAGAAGTCAGCAATTACCGGAACTACTGCTCTTTGGGACACAAGCCTGAACATGTCGTTTTCCCAACAGTAATTATCTCACCATTGTATCTCCATATGACATTTGCCAACATAAGCTGAGCTAGTTTACTGATGTGAAATAGCCTTAATGCTATTGAAAATGATTTTGCTAGTGAAAACGCTAGGTTACCCATGGTGAAATGTATTTTAGGAGGTCCATGCACAGATCTAAACAGGGACTGAGTCTCACAGGCTCTCTGAGCTTTGGTTTTCCTATTGGTAAGGTGCAACATGCATTTTGTATTAAACTCCATAACAACATGCTGATCATGACAGAAAGTAACTATTTGTGAAAATTCTCTAAACAGCTAACCTGCCTCATCTTAGAATCCACTGAAAGAATATTGGGAAAAATTTCTGAGCCAATATGTCTTACTGTTGATGGCTATCTGTGGACACCAGGGGGGATATGTTATAACTCTACAAGACAGAGGGAGATGGTCTGAAGGACTATGTTAGATGGCTTTGGAGGCTGTTGTGGCCTTTAGGTAACCCAGGGAACCTGTAATTGAGGAAGTCTTATGAAGGGGTAAATTGGGTTAAGAAATAGAGATAACTCTTCTGTATTTTAAAACCAAACACAAAATAGGCACTTCATCATTTCTAGAAGAAAGGGAAGAAAAGAGGAAAGGAGGAAGTCTATGTCTAGTCAGATTTAAAAGCATCCTGAATCTTACTGAACTTCGTAAGCATTAAACCCTTATCATATCTCATGCCTCATAGTTATGCTCAACGCACCAGCTAACTGCAGTGTAATTTCATTCAGTTCACCTATTGCATTCCCCCGCCCCATACACAACACACACACACACCTCTACCTGTAGATCTATACTGGGTACCAGAAACCTGATATGAAGAAGTCACAATCTTTTTTAAGAATTATTTATTTAATTTTATTTACTACTATTATTCAACTTGACCAGAAGGAGACAGAGACAGAGAGAGAGCAAGAGAGCAAGTTCCAGGTCCAGAATTCAAACCAGGGTCAACCATGTGGAAGTCCAGCATCTTAACTGCCATGCAGCCTGCCAGCCCCAGAAGTCACAATATTTGACCTTAAAGACTAGGCTGAGACAGATCAAGAAACAGAAGACAATTTAATGATAAATGCTATAAAAGAGGAGTTCTGGAGAGAAGGGGAACCACAGAGCAGGGGCTAACTGCTTTCAGAGACCTGGAAGACTTTATAGAAAGAAAGGTACTTAGGTTAGGCCCTGAAGGAAGAGTAAGAGTGTTCCTGGCAGAGAGAATGCTAGACTGAGGTCACATTGAGAGCAAAGGTGGTTAGGTTGGTGGTGGTGGGTACAGAGTAGGACATGACTGGAAAGTTCCAGAGAGAATGTCTCATGAATGAACAGAACAGCAGATGTGGAAGAAGGTGTCTAGAGTTAAGACAAAGGAGACAATATGGGGTCAGTTGAGTTCAGCATCATCCAGGGGTAGACAGAAATGGTATTTCAGCTCCAGCCAGTGGCATGGTGGTTAAGGCAGCTCAGTTCTACATGGCTAACTGTATAGTTCAAGTCCCAGACCTGGCAGCTTAAAAACCATGCCTTAATGTGTGTGTGCACATGCCCAA
The DNA here is from genome assembly GCA_026018925.1 of Tupaia tana. Classification (NCBI taxonomy): domain Eukaryota; kingdom Metazoa; phylum Chordata; class Mammalia; order Scandentia; family Tupaiidae; genus Tupaia; species Tupaia tana. The sequence continues at coordinate 20,468,766 of JAKSZU010000004.1, forward strand.
AATCTGAGAGAAGAAAGGGAGAAGGGATTGCAACATGACCCTCTCCCATGGGGAGTGCTTTCTCACATTCCCTTTTTCTGTCTGTCTCTCTTCAGCTAGTGCATACATGCTCCAGCAAAGTTAAAACACACACACACACACACACACACACACACACACACACAACAAAAGAAATGGTATTCCAGGTAAGTGAAACAATAGCAAAGGATCTGGGGCATGGCTGGAAGAAAGATTCTTTCAGAAAGTCATAGGTTGAAGGGATTGTTTCAGAAAGTCATGTAAGGGCAGGAAAGAAAGACCTTTAAATATCTGAAACAAATAACTATGTATGGCTTTTTAATGTTTTGCTTTTATTTGCCTTGTTTTACATCATCCTCTACCCACCGGTCTTGCCACCTGACCCCTCCCATGCTTCTGTTACAAAAATTAAAGATCATAAATGAGATTGCCTGGTTTTGAATTTCAACTTGCACTTTTCAGTTCTTGAACTTGGATGATTTCCCAACTTCTCTTAGCCATGGTTTTATTTTTTTTAATTAATTAATTTATTTATTTTTCATTTCATTTTCTTTTATACATTCAATCATATTATTACTTGTCTTACAAAATGGATATTTCAACAGGTGAACATTTCTCCCTAATACAGTTGATAAAACTACAAAGTATCTTCAACAGATAATAGCACATTTCTTTGTGACATTAATACTTTGCCTCCCTATTTTTCTTCTAAATGTCCTTCCTCAGACCCTCTTCTTGCACACATACTATATCTGGTTTTACATCTATGTACTGTGTTTCTATATCCTTTAGTGAATTCGTTTCAGTCTTAGAGTGTGGACACTTGGTATATATTAAGTGGAGACAATACAATGCCTCTCCTTCCTAGCCTGGCTTGCTTCACTCAGCAGTAAGTCTTCCATATTCATCCACTTCCTGTCAAAAGCCAGGGGTTTTTTTTTTTTTTTTTTTTTTTTTTTTAGGGCTGAATAGTATTTCATTGAGTATATTTGCCACAGTTTTTCTATCCATTCATCTGTTCATGGGCATTTGGGTTGTTTCCATGACTTAGCAATTGTGAATAGTGCCGCAATAAACATCGATGTGCAAGCACTTTTCTTCTGTCCTTTGGGTAGATACCAAGGAGTGGGATTGCTGGATCGTATGGTAGTCCTATTTGTAGATTTTTGAGGAATCTCCAAATTGTTCTTCACAGTGGCTGGACCAATTTACATTCCCACCAACAGTGTAAGAGAGTTCCCCTTTCACCACACTCAGTGGAGCACTTACCATTTTTTTGCTTTTTTAGCCTTAGTCATTCTGACTGGGGTTAGGCAGTATCTCATTGTTGTTTTGATGTGCATTTCCCTTACAATGAGGGATGTTGAGCATTTTTTCATATGCCTTTTAGCTATTTATATGTCATCTTTAGAGAGTGGTTTTTTCAACTCATTCTCCCATCTTTTAATAGGATTGATCGTCTTTTTTCAGAACAGCTGCTTGAATTCCTTGTGAATTCTGGTTATCAGTCCCTTAATATCCACCAGTCAGTGTGGATAATGAGGGTATCCATGAGATTGTTGTGTGCTTTAGTAATAACGGCTAATTTCTGTTGAGCATGTACTTTCCTCTTCTAGGTGTTTTTTTTTTTTTTTTTTTTTTTTTTTTTTTTTTTTGTATTATTTCATTTATTTCCTAAACAACTATTACACTATAGATAGTGTTTGAGTTCCTATTTCATAGATTAAAAAAAGTAAAGCCTAGAAAAGTTAATAATTTGGCCTCAGGTCATGCAGTCATCGGTCGGCGGTTTAGGATTTGAATCCAGGCACTTATTTTCTTTTTTATTGGAGAAATGTTTGCTATAGGGTGTGTGCACTTGCTGGAGTGATAGAGAGAGACAGAAAGTGAGAAATCACCTTCTTGGGGGATGGCCAAATCACAATATCTTCTCCTCTATCCTCCTCTTGGGGTCTTGGGCATGCATGCACACACACCTTATGTGAGTTTTAAGCTGCTAGGTTTGGGACTCAAACCACAGTCGAATATGTGTGAGTCCAGCAACTTAACCATTACACAATCTGCTGGTTTTAGAATCCAGGCACCTTGAGTGCCGAGCCTGTGATTTTAACCAGTGAGTGAGATCATGTATTTTCAGTACCTAGAGTTTTGAGAGATCACAGAATCTGTGTATTTGCTACCATTCCAGTAGCTCTGTCAATTAAAAAAAAAAAAAAAAAAAAAAAAAAAAAAAAAAAAACGATGAGTGTCTGATTCTATGAATGAATAAGAAAGTGAGCAAATGTTGGCTGAAAGGGATGCATCTAGCTTAGGGGAGAATCCTCCCTACCCAGGTGGCTGAGCAGGAGAGTGTGGAATTGGTACACATAGGGTGGGATGGTGGTGGTGACTGTTGTTTCATCAGTGTACTTGGTACATGAGGATCATTGTCCTTAATCCATGAACAGAACACTGAGAAGTGCCCCAGAGGTCCTCCAGGGAGCAGGATGGGGCCATACCAAACTCTCAGCATGGCCTTATGATAGGACTCTAGAAGATAGTCATTGCCATTCTTGTCTCATCTATCATTATTACAACCAACCTAAAATTCTGATTATGAAAGCACAGCCCGGTAGCAGTGAACAGCCTGGCAGCCCAGCACTTCCAAGCCAGGAGTAAGACTGGGGATGGAGGGAGTTATGATTCATCAGCTTCAGCAAGCTCGGAGTGCTGATGCAGCCCGAAGCTAATGCTCCTGACCTTACGAAACAGCGGCAAGGCTGAGAGAGCAAACTCCATGAGGGAGGGGATATAAGAGGTAGAACAGAGAGCAACACGTCCACAGGTATTTGCAAGGAGAGGGACATCACAGAAATGTCTGCGAGTTTTAACCATCCTGCAGAGTGATAACTCAAAATGCATACCCTAAGACTCTGGGACAGGACACAATTGCCTGAATTATCAGAAAGTTTAAATGACTTTCCCAGGTCATACAAATAGAAGTAGAAAGGTAAGATTCAAACCTGGAGCTCTGTGACTCTGAAGCTTATGTTTCTTTCTGTCATACCACACTGCTGCATGATCACGCAGGAGGGCACTATAAGACCTGTGTGCCCAGCTGAATGCTATTCATGTGTGTCAGTTTGAGAAACAGAAGAAGTTAGCAAATTGCCACTTGATCTTATCCACTCCAATTTGCTACCCTGTCCCTACTTCCTACAGGAGAAAACCCAGACTTAGAGCCAGTAACCTGACCAAGGTTACACAGTGGCTAATATCAGGACTCTCATTTTCACAGTACCTCAATGAGAGAAGAAAAGTTGCTACTTCCAGGTTTCCAGTGAAAACTGTACTTTCAAGGCCAGCCGATGACTTGAAGGTCATCTACTAGGAGGCTTCACATGCTTGTTTACTTTTAAAAAAGGGAGGAAACCTAATTATAGCCCACTGAGAAATAAAACGCTGATGGTACAAATATAATTAGGGGAAAAAATCTGATGGCAATACTTAGGAAAAGTGGAGAGCCCACAGACTTGAAGGATGGATAGTTCTTCAAGCAGAGGTAGAGACAAAGGACTGACAAAGCATTTTGACCCAGTCTCATGTAGGTTGGGAAGGAGGGGGTCTCAGGTCATGAAGGCTGCTTTCAGCACTCCCTTGTGCACTGTTGAGTCTATGTCCAAAGAAAGAGTCATCTTTCTGTACCATCAGAGAGCATTTGCAAACTGACTTAGAAAAACAACGGGGACAGCAGGTGGCATGGTGGTTCAGGTATTAGATTCTCACGTGGTTGACCATGGTTCGAGTCCCTGACTTGGTGGCTTGAAAATCAAGCTAGGTGTGTGTGTGTGTGTGTGTATTTCTCCTCCAAGAAGAGAATGGAGGAGAAAGAACTGTAGTGTGGCATCCTGCCAGGGGAGGAGATTATTTCTCACTTTCACTCTTTCTATCTCTTTCTGGCTCTCTCAGGTGAGTGCATGTGCTGTGCCCTATAAAAAAACCCTAAATATATAATACATATACATACATATATATAAAGGAAAACAGTACACAAATGCAATGCAAAATCCTGGGTGATAAAATAATGGGCTTGACTTTGCCACTCATCAGTTGAGTGACTTTGGGCAAATCACCTCACTTCTCTGAGTCTTAGTTTCTTCACATCATCAACAGAGATAATACCTACTTTGGAAGGCTATAATAGTATCAAAGTAACATTTATAAAGTACCTAATATATTTCTTGAGCATTGGAAGTATTCAATTAACTTTAACTATTATGCTTATTACTATTATTATTTTTGTCATCTGCCCCTCGAAAAGTGAGGAAAATGTCAGCAGGGAGTTTATACAGAGGTTTCTAGGATTTGACTATTTTCTGTTAAAGGGACCTGGCTCTTGTTTTAGAACAGTGGAAATCGCATATGCTTCCCTGAAGCAAATGCACTTAGCTCCCACTCAACACCTTACCTGCCTATTGTAGACATGCTTCTGAGGGGGAGGCGAGAATCATTTCCTTAGAACATGTTTCTGAGTAAGAACTGAAACATCTGGGCTAGACTCAGTATCGCCTTCTGACCTGATAAGTGGGGCCCCTATTTTTTGTCCCACACTTTTTTGAAATATCTCTTCTCAGAGCCTGGGCTGGTTGCATAATCCCGGAAGTATATTATGAGCCCAGACTTGGTACCTTTGGCTCCTGGTCACTAAAAGTGCCTAACTTAAAATTTCTCAGTCTTCCTCTGGTGCCTGGGATCAACCAAAGCTGGAGCAACAATTGGGTAGAGTGCCCTGACCCTCCTTTCTCATCTTCAGGGTGCTTTTATCCCCTGATACACAGAGGTACAGAAAACCAGATGCTCTGAGGAGATTCAGAACTCACACTTAAAGGATAGGCCCAGGTCCCCATTTCAGGAGGCTCATTTCTTTTAGTTGGTATGGTAATTCTTTCACAAGATCATGCATGATTGGACCACCAGAATGTGCCAACATGATTTTGGATAACTCACATTCATATTTGACATAGGATGAGTCCATGGTTCTGGGATACTGACAGTTCTCAATTGACCTTTGGACTTGAGATGTGTGTGGGCTCAGGCATTGGCTCTTGCACATCTGAATTCTAACCATGGTGCTGTCTCTGGGAATACACAACTGAAGACAGCATTGGTGGCAGCAGGTGTCTTGTACCCGATGTCCCCTCCACCTAGGCTATATTGAATGCTCTCACATGAGCTCCCACATTACCCTATACAGTCTTCTCATTCCACATTGATTGCCTCTTTCCTACCAGTCCTGCATTCCAGCAGTGTCTATCACTGTGCCTGGAAAATAGATGCTGAGAAATATTTGTGAGATCAATAGCTGGATGACAATTAAAAATAAAATTGAAAAGTGCTTTTAAAAAAATACATATACATGAACAAAGCCTAGAAGACTCAAGAAAGTCATTTGTCATTGTTGTTGTTTGTTTATATTCCCCACTGATAATTAAAAAAATTATTAGTGAAATGCTTTAGTAAATAAACAGAAAACTTGTGAATTTATACTTTGCCAGGAGCAGAGGAAAACTACCTGATAATTCTTTGGAATTTTTTTGTAATTACTTGCATTGTTGGGTAAATGAAGTTCTAAAAACACAAATTGGACAGATATTCTGCAAAAGAATAGAGGAGGGAGAGAGGGTCTATAGTCAAATAACTTTGGGAAATGCTGCGTGTGTGCTAGTCCCCTCTAAAGAATTACAAAGTGTATTAGCAAATTTCAGTTTTGTAAAAAAATAATCTTGCTATAAAGAATCTGTTTAATTTATTTTTAATCCAGTACTTCTTGAATTTATTTAAATATGAATCCTTTCTTTATGTAACACCTATTAACATCTATTTCCCAAAACACCTTGGGAAATTCTGGGTTTAAAAGATAAGGCTACCATAGGAAGGAATTTTCTGGCTCATGGTGAAGGCAGGAAGTAGGAAAAATACTGGAGCAAAAGAAACATTTAAAAAAAATACTAATAATGCATAATATTTATTGAGCACTTATGTGGCAGATAGTATGCCAAATATTTTATATTAGTTTGTTTAACTTTTATAATAAATTTAAGAAGTAGAAACTATTGTTATCTCTTAAAGAAAAGGAAATTAAACTGAAAAGGGATTAAGAACGATGTGGACAGTGCTATGTCTATCTGGGTTACTTCAGACACTTCCTCTTAATTGCTACGCTACCACCACTGAATAACACAAGCTCTCCTTTCCCTGGTGGGATAGGTCATAAAATGGGAGTGTACCCTCTCTTTTTTTCCCCTTCCCTTTTTTTCTTAAAAATCCTGAGTGTCCACTCTGTGCCAGTTACCTGTGGACACTGGGGATGAATCAGAAACAATGCCTTTTCTCAAAGAGCTTCCTGTTTAGCCCACTCAGTCAATCAACTTCCAAGCCCTAATACAGGGATCAGAAAAAAAATGATCTCATGCATCAAGACTACTCGAAAGGCTGCTGAGATAGTGATGAAAGCCCACCTAGAGCTGCTTCCCATACATTTCTGAAGTTGGATCATTAGAAAAGGATGTATTTGGCAGCATGTGAGGAGGGGTAGAAGTTTTACGTATAAATCATCAAGTTAATACCTCTTAGTTGGTCTTTTTTTTTTTAAGTTTTGTTTATTTCTGCCATGAATGAGAAGGAGTAAGAGACAGAGATCTCCTTCAACAGGGTCTTGAGGCTGCAACTTATCCTCAGATTCAGCCAGCCACAATCATAGGTACATGCATGCCCAGTGCACTCAGGGAAGTCCTCAGCTGTGAACCCTGAATCTGTTCATGCAAGTCTATATCCTAGAGCATTGCATTTTACCTCTGTGCCACCACCTAACTTCCTTAATGCTATTTTTTATTAACTAGATTTATTAGTTAACTTGGGGGTAAGTATACATGTCTCCTATTTCAAATATTCCCTAGAGTTCTGGGAGATAAGTAAAATGCCAATACAGCCACATGCCAATAAGGTATCTGGGAAAATAAGATTAAAAATTTACCCACACAAAGGTTGCTAAATTAATATAATTCAGGCCAGGAAAAAACAAAAACATAAACCCTACTTTTAAACTAATAAACACACACACAAACTCACTTCCTAGATCATATTGCCAATCATGCTGTCTGTGAGTGTCTGCCTCATAATCATGATCAGGAGGTTCACTGAGAACTAGGAATTATTCTTACTTTCTGCCCCCATTCCTATTCTCTGACACAGTCCAGGGCACTTTATAGATGCTAAAGAATGTCTGAAAAAGGACAGATAGAAGGTGCGGGGTGGGGAGGAAAGAAGAAAGGAGACATGGATGAGACAATGGAGTCATAAAATGTCAAGGGGATTCTCAGGTCTTCAACCTGGATGCTCTGGTACAAGGTTCGGGTTTACAAGGATACCATCACTCCTTCATAGCCACTTTATGGTACCCTTGTTGCCAAAAGAATCTTGGGCTGACCTAGGGAAGCATTTCTAATCTCTCTCGTGGATAAGGAGTCTCAGGCCTGCCATCCATGTTGCTGAAGACTGTCACTACGGGAAGAAGAGGTGAAGGTAAGGCTCTGCTTGAAATTCAACTAGTGCTGCATAAAGAACGATGCACATGAAAAATTGATCACGACACTGCACCCGGGCAAATATTATTAATAATGCAATATTTAAATACACAATATATCCTTCTTAATGATGAAAAGAAACCCAAGGTCACAGCAAATAAAAGTCATTCCAATGATACCAAAAACAAGAGAGAATTTTTCCATGTGCTTCACTCCATAATAGCTTCTCTATCCCACCATCGAACACTGAACAGCCTTTCTGTGAAGAGAGGGAACAAAGCCCTTCTGAACAGGAACATTTCAAACCACTAGGCAGTTTCAGAGAAGAGCAGCATTCAGAGGTACTAGTCCTCCTTTCCTCATCTCTTCATCTGGAAAATGGAGATAATAATACCTAAACTCTGGGCCTTTCTCTCCTCTTCTCTCCGCTCCTCTCCTCTCCTTTCTTTCCCTTTCCTTTCTTTTAATTTTTATGTTTAATCACTGTACATCTCCACAGCATACAAAATGAATTATTGGGCTTTCATTCAAAATGAGGGGGCTTCTAGAAGATCTTCAACTTACCATATTGTTATGTGAATATTTACAATAAGATAAGTTACTAAAAGTGTGGAATTCGGAATCTTCTGGCTGTCCTCCATTCAAACACAGCTCCTCCATATACTTGGGGCAGTTTAGTGGGCCAACTGAAGTTTTAGCAGTACTGCAGTTATTCTGAAATTTAAAAAGGTCTCTAATGAGAACAATCTGACCCACTGCTGAGTCATAGGGAGATCTGTTTGAGGAATGGTCAAATGAGAAACTAGGAATGGGTATTTGAAGGAATCAGGATAATTACTCAGGAAGAAGTGATTGAGTGTAGTGAGGAATGATTTGCATGTACTTGTTTCTTGTACCTATAAATACTGAAAATGTGTTGAGTTTTTTGAGATAGTTTGATGATAGTTGCAGAAAGTCTCCCTATATCTGGTTACAGAATAAACTCCCTTCTTCAGTCTCTGCCTTTCGTTTCATTGACCCTGAGAAGCAGCAGCCAGACTAAATTTGTCTGATAACAGTAGGAACTTGGTCAAGTTCCTTAACCTCTCTCAACTCCAGACTCCTGAATGATAAAATGAGACAATAGTAGTTCCTACCTCAGAGATACCTTTGAGCACTGAGTACTTGAAATAATACTGTTAGTAAAGGGAGATGTGGAAATCAAGCCCAGGTGTGCTTAACTTCAAGTCTGTGCTCTTTCCATATAATCATGGAGAATACCAACTTAAACAAATGTTTCCAAAGCCACACAGAGTGCACAGAAGTATAGGTATTGTGCTGTTGAATGCTGCAGGCAAGAGAAATTAATGTAATCTATGGGTAAAGGTAGCAAGTTATCATATCATGAAAACAGCTCTGGAGTAGATTCAAAACAGCACTCTGAGTCTGTTTGTTCTTCTCTAATACTATAAATAGTAATAGTGCCTGCTTTACATAGTTGTTAACAGTATATGACACAATGTTTGTGAGCATTTAGTATAAGACCCAGGATATAATAAAAGCTGAATAAATAATAGCTACTTCTGGGGCCAGCAGGTGGCGTGGTGGTTAAGGGCACTAGACTCCCACACGGTTGACCACGGTTCAAGTCCTGGACCTGGCGGCTTGCTTTCTCACTTTCCCTCTCTCTCGCTCTCTTGCTCTGTCCCTCCCTGGTCAAATTAAAATAAAGAAATAAAAGTTAAATAAAATAATTCTTTAAATAAAAAGATAGTCCTATTATTATAGTAGGTTCAAAATTAAATAGTAGTATTAAAAACAAGGGGTGAGACTGTGGCACGATAGTAAGATGCGAGGTTCTACAAGGCAGACTCACATGGAAAGGTTTGCTATTCATGTCCAGGGACTTCCCTGAGTGCACCAGACACATATATCCCCATGATCCAGGTTGGCTGAGGCTAGATGTGTACCACTCTGTAGGATGCTGTGTAGGGGTGCTTTGTTTCTGTCTCTCTCGCTCATAGAACAAATAAATAAAACCTTAACAAAATGACCAAAATGACTTCTTCTGAAATGACTTCAATAGTCCACAAGAGGCTGGCAAGTCTAAAAGAATCAGAAGTTCAAAAGAAAATTTTCCATTGGCTTTTCAATTTATATATCACAAAAGAAAATGTGTAGAAACCACATGCTCTGGCCTTCAACCAGGCTTTATTCTCAGAGGTATTATTTACATTTCAGATTTATTATTGTCTTCCATAGTGCTGACATGAAATAACCTTCTATTCTCTTCCATGTTAAAAGAGTACAATGTTTCTTGGCTCCATAAATAATTCAGAGCTACATTAATATTTTAAGAAGAATAAGCAATATATTTTGGACCCTAGAAAAACCATGAGGATTGAAATTAGTTATTTGTAGCTGAAATCTTAATTGAGCCAACATATTGATTGTTTTTTCTTACAGGTTTTATTGCACACACAATGAAGAGGAACGCCTGCTTCCATTCCAATTGCTGCATAGTTAATTATATCTGCTAGATTTTATTTTTATGAAAACTCAAAAGCATCCAACCATGAACTTAAATGCCTTTGCCCATCTGATGCTAAACATAGAACCATTTCACTTTCCTTACAACACTGCACTCTTCTTCACATACATTTTTTAAGGATGATGAATGCTAGTTTTCAAAAATGTAAGATTTCTGAGTTAGCACTTTTAACCTGGCTAAAGAAGTAAAAGTGAACTGTAACTTGTTTTTCACAAATTACTACTACTCAGATCGGTGTACATATGATCTTATTTAATCCTTAAAATAAACTCTGGTATAGTAATATCTCCTCCCTTCTACAGATGAAGAAATTGAATTTCAAAGCAGTTGAGTAACTTGTTCAAGGTCAAAGAGCCAAAATGTTCATCCAACCTAAAGCGCAAGTTCTATGACAGGCTGCCTCATAGTACTATTTCTACTAATAATAGCAAGATATATTGAGCATTTAATATGTGCCAAACAGTATTTTAAAATATTTACATGTGTTAATTCATTCAATTAGCACCATAATCCTTTGACATAGGAGGTATTTTTATCCCATTCTGCAGTTCAGAAAAATAAAGCTTAGAGAGTTGAAGTGACTTTCCCACATTTCCTTGATATACTTAAGTAATAAGGCCAGGATTTGGTCCCAGTGTCCAGTCTTAGCCATTATAAACACTATGAGGAGTCTTCATAAAGTTCATGGAAAACGTGTATTATGAAAATGTGATGCCTGGATTTTTTAAATTTTTGCACCAAAGCAAACTTGTACTTTAATTCCATTTTCCATTAATTTTTTGAAGTACACTCATATACTGCTAGGTACAAAAATCCAGAAAATAGGGAAGTGGTCTTGCATCAGTATGTGGGTAAAGACCGTCAGAATGACATCTCAGTTCCCACGAGAGTAAACAGATATCTAATGAATGATCATGATGGGTAATTCATAGTTGATGCATTGACTGTATAAACAATGTTCTTTACCACCACCACCACCCCGAGAGATTTTTGCTATAGGGCATGTGCACTCACTGAAGAGACAGAGAGACAGAAAGTGAGAAATCAACCCCAGGGGGGATGGCTACATTGCAATCTCTCCTCTATTCTCCTCTTGGGATCTTGGGCACACACACAAACACTCTGCATGAGTTTTAAGTTACTAGGTCCAGGACTCAAACCACAGGCGACTATGTGGGAGTCAAGCGACATAACCATTATGCTATCTGTTCGACAATGTTCCTTTCTGAATATGATCTAAGATTTTTTATGTAAACTTGATGTCCCTAGCTGACCTGTGGAATTTGGCCTAACCAGCAAAGGGAGAGTCTGCTTGAGGCCTCTGTGGTACACTGTAGGCCTACCTAAATTTTCTCCAATTGTACCACACAGGATATTGCCTCCACTACCTATGATGACAGAGTTACAGAAGAAGAAAAAAATGTGCCCAGATTTAACTGAATGGTTGCAAAACAAACCACTCTTTTTTTTTTTTTTTTTTTTTTTTTTTTTTTTTTTTTTTTTTTTTTTTGCTATAGGATGCGTGCGCTCACCAGAAAGAGAGAGACAGAGAGACAGAAAGGGAGAAATCAGACCCTGGGGGTGGGTGGGTGTGGTCACGCCACAATCCCTTCTCCTCCATTCTCCTCTCGGGATCTTGGGCATGCACGCACATGCACTCAGCGTGAGTTTAAGCCACTGGGTCCGGGACTCGAACCACAGTCGGCTACATGGGAGTCCAGCGACATAGCCATTACGCTAACTGCTGGTCCCAAACCACTCTTCATTTGATAAGGCAGATCAGCTCCCAACTTGGTCAGTGGGCTGACATTATAGAAAAAAAATGGGAAATAAATCTCATTTTGAGTAGAGCTGCATGTATGTGTGTGTGTCTTTGTGTGTGTGCATACACAGACACACACACACACACACAAAACAAACACAGTTTCCTGGTCTTCTCACACTCACTGGGCACATATAAGTACATGCAGAGTTGTTGCAGTCCAGATCTGGAAACATACTTTGCAGAGAGGCAAACCCATTTATTTGCTTACAGACAGGTGTACTTAGCTCAAGTGAAAGAATCTAGACCAATAGATGTTTACTGAATACCTGCTAAGTTTCAGACCCTATTCTGAGTCTTTGAATCTTGTTTTATACCTCTAGAGCTTCAATAACCTGAAATCAGTCTTTTTTACTTCAGCCCAGTCTTGGGCTTCCATACTTCACATTTCTTTTAACTTAATACATCAGAGTAACAGCTCCATCCTGACATTTAGGTTCATGCTGACTTTAATCATCCTATAGTAGATAATGGGCAGGATGTTTCCAATCCAAAGTATTAATTTACAAAAAAAAGGGGGGCCAGGTGATGGCACAGAATTTACATCTCTGGACTCCCACATGGCTGACCATGGTTCGAGTCCCAGATCCAGTGGCTAGAGCTCACACCAGGTACATGTACATGTGTATCCAAGATCCCAGGAGGAAAATGGAGAAGGGATTGAGGCATGGTCACCCACCCTTGGTGGGTGATTTCTCACTTTCCCTCTCTTCATCTCTGTCTCTCTCTCTCTCTCCCTGAAAAGGACACACACCCTAAGGCAAAGAACCTCTTAAAAAATAAAAGGAAAATAAGTCAAAGCTCTGAAAAAGGGCTCTTGAGTGTAAATGCCAATTTTTTTAGACTTGAGTAACAAAATACTGTATTAGCGATGTACTGCTGTGTGACAAATTATTCCAAACTTAGTGGCTCAGAACAACTAACATTTATAATCTCTCATAGTGTCTGAGGCTCAGGAATCTGGAAGTGGATTGGCCAGACTGTTCTATCTCAGAGTCTCTCAGAATTTCAGTCAAGCTGTAGATCTGGGCTGCAGTCATCTGAAAACTTGAATGTGAGTGGAGTTTCTGCTTCCACGATAATTCACATGCCTATCGTTGTGCAGTTTCTGTTCTTAACTATATGGGCCTCTCCATAAAATTTCTCATGACATTGCCAGCTGACTTCAACGAGAACAAATAATTAGAGAAAGAAAGAGAGGAGGTGTGAACACAAGCACAACCAAGATAGACTCCACACTCCTTATCTTGGAAATGGCATATCATCACCAATGCCATGTTGTATTCATCACCTGGTACATGGTGGAAGGAAACTATACAAGGGTTGAGATTGTAGATCATTAGAAGTCGTTTTGAAGGCTTGCTACCATTAACAGCAAATAATACATAATCATTGAAAGGCAAACAAATGATATTTTACAACATTTAGTCAAACACACTTTGAAGCACAGAAACAATGAAAATAATTAGATTTAACTTAAGTTAATTGGTTGTTGAATGAATTTAGTTCAAATCAGATCTAACCATATTATAATTTTAAAGGTTCTTGAGATGTCATCAGATTTGGAAGATCAGCCACTCGAGGTTTCCACAGATGAAGAAAGCAGAGATATCTAAGTTTCAGTAATTACAATGGGATAGATTCACTACTTAACACTTAGGAAACAAATAATTGTCCTTCCTACATTCTACTAGCATTTTTTGAATATCCATTAAGTGCCACACTTAGCATATACTATTGCTTCTTGTTATGACCACCTGTCAATAGGGATTTTCTTAGGTTGTATTTTGCATATGAGGAAACTGAGGCTCAGTGGGATAAACTGACTTCCCCAGAACATCTGTAGCAGAGGAAAAAAAAAATTTTAGAGGATTTTGCTATAGGGTACATGCACTTGCCAAAAAGCCAGAGAGACACAGAGAGGCAGAAAGTGAGAAATTACCCCCCAGGGGGTGGCCACACTGCAAGCCCTTCTCTTCCATTCTCCTCTTGGGATCTTAGGCATGCATGCACACCCATCCGGCGTGAGTTTAAGCCACTGGGTCTGGTACTCAAACTGCAGTCGACTACATGGGAGTCCAGCAACATAGCCATTACACCATCTGCTGGTCCCACAGAGGATAATTTTAAATGTAAATCTGAGCCCTTCAAGGGGAAATGTTTTTTTTGTTTTTTTTTTTTTTTTTCGGAGAGATTTTTTGCTAAAGGGTGCATGCACTCAACAGAAAGACAGAGAGAGACAGAGAGCCAGAAAGCGAGAAATCACCCCCTAGGGGTGATGGCCACACCACAATCCCTTCTCCTCCGTTCTCCTCTCACGATCTTGGGCACAAACGCACAGGCGCCAGGTGTGAGTTTAAGACACCAGGTCTGGAACTCGAACTGCGGTAGACTACATGGGAGTCCAGTGACATAACCATTATGCTAACTGCTGGTCCCAAGGGGAAAGGTTTTTAATCAGCTGTTTTCAGACAATTACATGATATGTCCACGGAAGTTAGGTGAAAAATACTAACTTTTGGTTTTCCAGATGGGAAAGCTTTTCTTCATTTCAAAGAATTCTCTGTGGTCAACATTATATAATGTGAAGTATGAAGATGAAGAAAGGAGATTTTTAAAGTTATACCAGAGTTGTATCTGTATGTCTGTGCTCTGTTCTAACCTGTCTCAGTTACTCAAAATAAGTATACAAAACTGCAAGTTGTGTTACTCCTCTGCAGAACTGCAAGAAACATCCTAGTTCTAGAATGCTAACTAGATCTGGCTACTTGAGGCCTGGAGGAGCAAATGAACCAGTTTGGACATGGTGTGATACCCCCTCATTGCTATGTGGCACCTGATAGTCCCACGGAAAAACGAGGCGACGTACTTGGCCATCTTCAGCCAGTCTCTAAACTGGTATCTCTGTATTCTAAGCACCCACCCCAGGTCACTGGCTACCTCCGTAAGAGCTACCCTGTGCCTTTCTTTCCTCATTCCTTCTCCCAATCCCATCATCAGTTAATTCTATCACCTAAATCACCTATCTTCCACTCTTGCAACCATCTGATCCAAGTTGCTATTATTTTTCTCCTAAGCTACTAATAATTTTCTGATTCTAACTGTATACCCTTTGATATGTTATCCATCCAGTGACTGTAATCACCATTTTAAATAAGCAAAATCACATAAAAGTTATGAGCATGGATGGGTTCTAGAATCACTTGTATAAATTGGGATCCTGATTATGCCAGTGATTAACTGGCAAATTGCTAAGCCTATCTTGTACTTAAGTTTTCTTGTTTTTACAAGAAAGGTAAAAATAGTATTTACTTCCTAAAAAAAAGAAATTGAAATAATTAATATATATGAAGTCCTTAGAAGAATTCCTGATGTGTAATAAATTCAATAAGCTTTAGTTCCATGCTTTGCAAAATATGATCCATAAGCCAGCAGCATTAACATTACTTTGGAGCTCTTTTGAAATGTGGCATATTGGGTCCCACTACTGAACTACTGAATCAGAATTGGGATCTTAATAAGAACTCCAGGTGATTTGTATGGGCATTAAAGGTTGAAAAGTACCGTTTTAGCTGACATCATCACCACTACTGCCACCACCTTCTAACTTCCTGATTTCTGTCCCTTGAGTTTCACACCTGGATACTTCCTCTGTACTTACCCTTGCCTGGTACTTTGTGATTGGCAATTCCTTTGACTGATGGACTGGTTTTTGGATTCCATATCTCACAAAAGATTCTGTCTCTCAATTTTCTCTTTGAGCTCTCCATACCGCAGTCTGCCAACAGGGAACTAACATACTGCACTGCTCCAAATACAGCTTCTGAGATACTGTTCCCTGCCCAGAGCTTAGCAGTCCCTCCCAGGATCCTGTTTCTTGGGAAGGAGCCATCAGAGAACCACTTTCTAATTGTGTGGCTTTGAGTAAACTGCAATTCTTTGCCTCTCTGGGCCTCATTTTCCTATCTGCAAAATGAAGATAAAGTTATTTAGCTAGTCAATAAGCATAATCTTTTACTAGCTATTTGATCTTGAAAATTTATTTAACATTTTGAGCCCTGTTTTTGTCTCATCTGTGCAACAGAGAAAATGGTTGCTTTCTCAGAGAGTTGTGAGACTGAGATATGTATCAAGCATTTAGCATTATGACTGTCTCTATGTCTCTCTGTCTGTCTGGTGAGCGCACATGCCCTGTAGCAAAAGAGCAAAAGTATGAGAGAAGAAATGGACAATGTGCATAGATAAGACATTAAGGAGACCCTCTGGAATCAGAAAAAAAGAGTATATAAGAAGTTTCAAAGAAAAGAATACGAAGAGAGACTCATTCATTTGATTGGGAAGAACAGGGAGGCAAATCTGAGTTTATTTTAGGGAAGACCTATCTCAGGTAGATTTGTCCAGAGAGTGATGGGTTTCCTTGGAAGTGATGAATGGCTTGTGGCTAAAAGAATATGAGACTGAAAGTCAGCTTTGTAAAAGATGTTCTTTGAGAGCTAGCATTAAATAGTGAACTCTAAAATTGGAAAGGGAATTAATAAATAGTAATCTTGAAAATGTGATGAAAAGAAAGGGAGAAAATGGTACAGAAGAAGAACAGGCAAGACAAGGAAAAAGAGAAGGAAGGAGGAAATAGGGGGAAAATGGCTAAGGAAGGAGAGGAAGGGAGGAAGAAGGGGAAAAAGGAGAGGATAGAGAGAGAGGAAGGAAAGAAGAAGAAAAAGAGGACAACAGGAGGTATGGCGGGAGGATAGAAGAAAGGGAGAAAGACAAGAAGGTAGAAAGGGATACGTAGTTGAGTCATGTATGATACTGGTACACAGGGCATGAACTCTCTTAACTCATTATTGTGATACATTTCTTGGGTCTATCCATCTGAATTTCTGATTATGTGACCAACCATGGATAGAATATAGATGCTTCTAGCCATGGGAAATAAGGAAGGAGGAACTAGTTTTAAGTTCTAGATCCTCTGGAAAAGAGAAACACAACAGCTAACAAGGTATCCTAATAGACTGCATCTGGAGGACCTTAAAAGTGTCAGGACAATTTAGCCTTACAGAACTGCATAAAATATTTTATCACATCCCTCCCTGGCAACTTTAATAAACTGTGGTGCCTTTAGGGACCCAGCTTCATATAAATTAACTGCTTTCAACTTAAAATATCAGGGTCTTTATCTTTTGTCAGCTTAATTATGTATTTAATTTTATTTTTAACATTTTTAAGATGACCCATACTAAGAGCAGCCTGGATTGTTTAATTAAACAAATGAATATTCTTATAACTGGCATGCTCAAAACTGTAATTTGGCATGTTAATGTCTTACAGAAGGCCAAAAGCTCCATGGTGGTACTCAGTCAAGTCAAGTACTCCAAAGTCTATCACCTTTCCAGAGTAATTTAGTGGTTTAACTTGCTTCTGAAGTTTTATTAATACAAAATTATGTCTGAGTTTCACAGAACTCTAATATGTCCTTAGGTATTTATCTAACTCTTATTCATAGGAAGCTTTAATGGTGAAGGTTTTAGATTTGAGATGGGTAAAGTAATACATCCAGAAGAATTTTAACTCTCGAAGTATTTAGGTCCATAGGCAAAATATCAGCCTATGGCTACTGGTACTCTTTATATTCTTTCTGATCTCCTCTTACTTCCATACAAGTTATCCTCATGTAAGTTCTGACCTGGCCCTTCATAGTTCTAGTCATATTTTCATAAACACACAAAAGCAGAGTCTTAAATCTTTGCTACACTCATAAACGTAGCCTTGTCCTCTTGTGCCGGCTTACCTCTTCTGTGTCTAACTTACTCTTCATGGTTTTTGATTTCATGACTCATTTATTTCCCCCCATTTTGAACCAAGACTGATTTCTTATTTCAGAAACAGATTAATGTCCTTCCAGCATAGCTTAATGTCTAAAAGTCTGGACATCCACACTGCATGTTTATACTCTGGCTCTTTATAGAGGTTCTGAATGTCTCCCATTCAATCTTTTGCATATATAATATGATTGTCAAGTAGTTTTTTTTTTTTAACAAAAAAGAGCTTTGATCACATCCTTCTTGCCTAAAATGATTCAATGATTTCATATTATTACCAGTATCAAGTAAAGTTTCTGTAACAAGATACTCGACTTTGAACTTTAGCTCACATATGTAAGTCAATATGTTGGACTTAGCAGCTTTCATCTTCCCAAAACTTACATGTTGTTACAATACAGACATCACCTTCTTCCTGGAATGTAATATATGCTTATCGTCTTTTATGCCTTTGCTCACACTGTTTTATATGCCTGGTTACCCTTATTTCTACTGCTCTAACAAAATACATACCCTCTACCATTAAGGTAAGTACAATTTCCATGATTCTATTCTACCTACCACATGATTGAGGGTATCAAGATCAACTAACCTGAACTGAGTTCCTCATCAAATCGTCATATCATTTTTCACTCAAAGAGGATTGGCCTCATGAATAGATAGATTAGGCACCTGCTTAAGTCTCAGGATTCTAGTGAGGCTCAACTGCTATTTTCCAAAGGGAGGATATTTACTCAGGCTGAGACCTAGATGAGAAAGAGTAAGTTTGGAAAGAGCACAGCAGGCCAGAGAAACATTATGTACAAAGGTAGGAAATAAGTCACTGTGTTCTAGGAATTCCAAGTGTTCTATGTTGTGATAGAAGTGAGATTCAAAATAGGAAGAAAACATTATATTTTATTTAAATATTAAATTAAATGTGATAATCCATATTTCATGAGACACTGTCATCATCTATCTTTATATGAATGACTGAATGACCTTATTTTGCTTTATTTTATTTTGTTTATATATTTTTTTTAAAATAAAGTCTAGATTTTCCAGCACCTTAGCATTATGACCAGGGCTTCTATGAGCAATCTTATATCCTGAGGCACAAATTAAGAGTTTTTTCTTTTTTTAATACTTAACCAGAAGTAGAATTGCTTGCTATTACATAAATATTCATTGTTTACAAGGTAATGGCAAATTGTTGGGATCTAGAAGACAGCAATGACATAAACAGTCCAGAAGAAAATACATAACCAAGGTATTCATCTCCTCTGGTTTGTTCAGGTATGGTTTTATTTCATGCTACTGATAATCATATAAAAAAATCAGCTGGCACCAACCACACTCTTGGAGGTTGCAGAAGAAGAAGAAGTTTATATTTGTTGGAATGAAGTTTATTGAGCATCTTCACCACCTTCATGGTGGGAGCCATGTTGCCTTGACAATCTGCCTGTTCAGTCAGCAAGGCTTAGTATGGTTACAGCCTTAGTTTTTTGTTTGTTTGTTTGTTTGTTTTGTAGAAATGACCTGAGAAAACCTAGCCTCATTTATAAATTTTTAAGTTTCAAAAAAGATCCAGTGCAGACTGGCCTAATGTTGTGCATCATGCAACACTTGCCTTCTCCACTGAGCACTTCCCTGTTGCTGGTATGCAAGAACTGTGGCACCTTCTTGATACTCATGCACTCATAATGGCTTACCTCCCCAAGCTCAAGAGGCTTCAAGCTAAAGGTGGGCCAGAATGGAATGATTCCAGCTCATGTGCCACCTATCTCCTTAGTGACTCATTCTGTATCCTGTGACTCATTCTGCTGATTCCTCTGCTGCTGGTGTCCTAGGACTTGATTCTCAGCTGCCAATGAAGGCTGGGTGCCACAACCCAAAGTATGAGGGAGGTGATGCTTGACAAGGCATATTTTTCACTATGGGAAATGAGACAGACTGAGAAACCAGGTATGTTTGCTGCAAAGCTGTGGCCAGCTGGTAATGTGCCTACATGCATTTATTCCTCCTTCTCTATGTTAATTCCCTTTTCTCAAGCTCTTGATTCTCTGAGATTGCCTCCCACCCAAATTTAAAAGTAATATTAGCATATATGTTTTTGCCTTAGAGAAGACAGATAGCATTCTAGACTAGTAAAATCATATAAGAGAAAGTATTGAAGCAGTAGTCAGTATCATACTCATATGGGAGAAAGAAACTCAGCCCAGATGTAGCACAGTGCAAATCCTTTGCTCTCCCATGGATCATCTGGCCAAGTAACTGGTTATATTCTGCCCCATGACCCCGTTGATCCATACAGCAATTGAATTATTCTGTGCTTAACTAATTACATCAGAGTCTTTCTAGTCCTCATGGGGCCTTCTTGCATTTTTATATTTCACGTTCACAGCTTCATCACTTCCAATTCATATAATCCTTGTCATATGACCACATATAGTTTTATTGAGGTAAAACTCATATAACAAAATCAATCACCCAAAAATTAATAATTGAGTGACATTTAGCACATTCACAATATTTTGCAACCATCATTTTTATCTAGCTCTAAACCATTTCCATTACCCCAATAGGAAACCCTCTACTGTTTAAGCAATTGCTCCTCATCCTTTGGTCACCATGTTTATAATTAATACCTTTTCTTCTTTCTCACCCACAGTGTTCATCTGATAAATTCAGGAAAACCAATATCTATGTCTGTCCTTATCTCTCTCACTCTCTCCCTCTTTGTCTTTGTCTCTCTCTGTCATCTATCTACATACCAATTTTCTCCCAAATTCTTACTTAATGAGTAAAAGAAAAAGCAAATTTAAAATTTTTAAAATAATGTTTAGGGGCCAGCAGGTGGCATAGCAGTTGCATCACTGGACTCCCACATGGTGGACCACAGTTCGAGTCCTAGACCCAGTGGCTTGAAAATCATGTCAGGTGCATGGGCCAATGTTTGCCCAAGATCGGGAGAAGAAAATGAAGGAGAAGGGACTGAGGTGTGGCCAGCGCCTCTGGGGAGTGATTTCTCTTTCCCTCTCACTGTCTCTGTCTCTCTCTTACTCTGTTGAGTACACGTATCCTAAGGCATGTGACAGAAGGAAGATGGGGTTGAAATTCACATTTATTGAGTGATTTCATGTGCTAAGTCTTAATACTTTTAGGTCATTCAGTCCTTAGACTATATATTTAGACCTCCCCCACACACACTTGTTTTGCTTTTTATTGTCTGTAACCTGGCAACAAATCTATGAAGTGTCATGAAACATACATGTGTAATGTCTCCTTGTACTATAAATAAAGAGGCCCAGTTTGTCTGGGTGCCTCAAGCAGTGGCTCAAGCAGCAGCTCAGCCATGGTACAAGTTGCTTGGGCTACCTAGGCTCAGGCTGCCTGTGTCCATTTCTACTCTATCTATTTGTCTCCTTCTTTCCAATTCCCTGGTCCTCTCAAGATGGAAGACTTTCTCTTTCTCGTCCTCTTTCTCTTCCTCACCAGCAGCCCTCTGACTATGATTCGGCCGGGCCCAAGCCCTGGAATGGACGCTGACACTCCAGTCTCCTCTCAGGATCTTGGACACGCATGCACACGTGCCTGGCATAAGTTTAAGCCACCAGGTCTAGGACTCAAACTGCAGTCAACTACATGGGAGTTCAGTGACATAGCCATTATGCTAACTGCTGGTCGCAAAAAGATAATTCTTTATTATGGCAGTTCTCTATTGCCATGTGACAAATCAACCCAAAAGTTAGTGGGTTAGAGAAATAACTATTTATTTGCTCACAGTTGTGTCTATCAGCAATTAGACACAGTTGTGTCTATCATCCTAGACTCAGCTAGGCTAGAACTGCTAGTGTCTCATGGGATTTCTTAAGTAGTTGCAGTCATTTAGGTCAACTAGGTCTGGATCATCTAAGATGGTCCCATTCGCAGGTCTGGAAGTTAGCCTGGCTGTTACCTGAGGTGCCTCAGTTCTCCTTTATGTGGTTTCTCATTCTCTAATACATTAAATGGCTTCTTCACATAAGGACAGCAGCATTTTAATAGCACCAAAGCAAAAATGGATAGGGCGCTTAATGCCTAGCTTCAGAAATCAGAGAATGTTTCTTCTGCTATATTGTAGCAGCCAAAGCAAGACATAAGACAAGTCTAGACTAAAAGGTTGGGAAATAGATTCTCCCTCTTTATTTATTTATTCTTTTGTTTGTTTGCCAGAGGCCACATGTGCTCACCGGAGAGAGAGCGAGCGAGAGTGAGCACTACCCAGTGGGTTACAATCATGACCCAATCTATTTCTCATCATTTCTCCATCCTATCAGGATTTAGAGGCATGCACATACATATGCTTGGTAGGTTTTTAAGACACCAGGTCAGGATTCAAAACCATGGTTGACCACATGAGGTCTGGCTCCCAGTGCACTGTGCTTAACTACTGCATTATGAGGTTGACTCTACCTCTTCCTTTGCAGGGCGTTAACAAAACACTGCAAAAGGGCATAAACTCAGAAAAGTATGTTTCATTGGAAGCCATTACTATAATAACTTACCACATATAGAATGGGGTTAATTCTCCTGACTGATTGCTTTTCTGCCTTTGTAACATTCCAGGCACAAGGACCTCTTCCAATGTTTTTTTTTTTTTTTTTTTTTTTTTTTTTTCCCTCTGGGGGTTGTTGGGGGAGAAAAAAGCAATGCATCATTTGGAGTCACTGTTCTGCTACCTATAGTGGGTGGACAGATAGGAGGTCTGAATATTCTGTTTCCATATGTGTGGGTTACACACCATCTATATTCATCAGTGTACTCCAGTACAAGTCTTGATCACAGCCCATATTTCAAGTGATTCTCAGATCAAACCAAAACACTCCAGTTATAAATGAATTTAGAGTGGAAACAGATGAACATTTTAAAAAGACTTTTTTTCTGCAAGAATATGTCTAGAAATAAACTGGAAACAAGTGATGTGGGGAACAGAACTCACATATGTTTCTAACTATTAGAAGTGCAGGAGCTACAATATGATAGTCATTCCACTGACCATCATGCTTCATTGAGTGTCTTGTTCCTTTCTTATAAATCAATTCAGGAAGTATGATCTATTACTATATTCTCCAGGGAGATGGCCACTGTTTCCTCTGTGCCTGCCCATCTAACCTACACATGTATATAATGCAGCATACTGCTCACATGTTTCTTATGGCAGCCATGAGAATGTACCTTGTAAACCTCCAAGTATAGGACACATTGCCCTTGGATCCTAGATGCTGCACTCTAAATCCCATTGTTGCACCTACACAAAAGCCATGATCTAAAGCCTGAACATAGCAAGGATACTGAGGCAGACCTATTCTTGGGAGACACAAGACTCCTTTAACAGGTGACTTCGGTTCAAGGACTCTCCCATGACCTTGCTAAAATGTCAAGTTAATATTCCTTTTTTTTTCTTTCTTTGCTTAGGGTCAGATTAACACTGTAGTATGAAAGCTCTCCAAGCCTCCTTGGTTCTCTTTCCATTTCTTTCACATGCATTTCCTCTAATAAAATTCTTGCTTTTTTAATCCTATTTTGGCATCTGCTTATCAGAAGACTTAACACATTGTCTCCCATTAGACTGTGAACTCCTAAAAGGTTCAGCATAGGATTTATATACACACACACACACACACACACACACACATCTCCATATCCCTATTTCATCATACACACTCTGATATATAGTTAATTCTCATAAAATTATTCTGAGTGAAAAAAATATATATGTTTTTACTCATTACAACATAAAAATGACAGATAGCATCTGTTGATATCCTATGGGATAGACACTGGACTAACTGCTGTATAAGAATTATTGCATTTAATTTTTATGACAATCCCTATCATTGCTGTTTTAGAGATGGGGAAATCAAAGCATACAGAGAGTAAGTTGTCCAAATCACATAACTAGTAAATAGTAGAGCTTGGATTTGAACTCAAAATGTCTAGTCTAGAAACCATAATCGTAATCATCAAAATATATTTCTTCCCTATATATCAGTTGCTGTTGTAAAGGGTGAAAAAACATATCGAAGTGAATAAGAAAAACTTGCAAATTGCCAGATCCTCGTAATCTAATAGAGGAGATAGACACTTTGTCATTGATTTACATAATTATTATCAATTATCTTCCTGGACCACACTAAACCCTGGGGATAGAGATTACGCAAAAGGCATTGACCTTGCCTCTAAGAAAATCACAATCTAGCAAGGAGAAAAATAGGTGGTTGTACAATGCCCTTACTGTGGTAAAAGCTATAGGAGTTAGAAGTAAGGGGATAAGAGCAAATTGTGTGCCTTGAAAAAACTGGGAGTGAGAGATGAAAGAGGACATGTGGCAAGAAAAGCTTCCTGAAAAGATTATGCTGGATTGAAAGATTTATGAGCCAGTAACAATCTATAGAGAAAGGAGGGAAAGCATTTTATGAATTGAGAGAACTGTCTAGGAATTTTCTAGTCTGACAGGGACCTGAGTGATGGGCACAACTTAACAGGGGAGAGGATTAAAAAGAACATTGTAATGGGAACCAGCAGTTAGCATAATGGCTATGTCGCTGGACTCCCACGTAGTCGACCGCGGTTCACGGCTCGGACCTGGTGGCTTACAACTCACGCCGGGCGCGTGTGCGTGCGTGCCCAAGATCCCGAGAGGAGAATGGAGGAGAAGGGATTGCGGCGTGACCATCCCCCCTGGGGGGTGATTTCTCGCTTTCTGTCTCTATGTCTCTCTCTGTCTGTCTGGCGAGCGCACACGCCCTATAGCGAAAAACCTCTCAAAAAAAAAAAAAAAAAAAAAAAAAAAAAAAAGAACATTGTAAGCAAAAGCAAGAACATTTGTAAAAGCATGGAGGTAGGACGTTATACCATATTGTTACCCAAGCAATAAGTGTAGGTGAAGCTTAGGATGCATTAAAGAAGGTAATAGAAGATGATATCTTAAATTCCTTACAAGTTAATTGTTGAAAAGCTTTGAAAGAATAAACAGTGTGGATGTTATTATTATAGGAACAATGAGCTAAGGTATAAGGCGAAGTAAGATAAAAGCATGATGAGATTTGAATAGAATAATATGATATACCAGCCTAAGGATTTATAAGGGTAGAAGAACCAAAATGATTTTTAATACAAAAAGAAAGAAGAGCAAAATCTTTCATTCATTCCCTATTATGTACAGACCTAAAACTACATATCGTGTTTACATCTCCTTATCATCTATTATTTGTCAGACTATGTTCTTGTTTCTAAGGATATAGAGTGAACTACACAGACAAATCTCTGCTTTGGGGACCTACATTATACTAATGAATAAAGATATAACATGTTAGGAATTTATGGATATTATAAAGAATAATAATGTAGGGTAAGAGGATAAACATAGAAGGCTTGGGGTTATAATTTTATATTGTTTGGTTAAGAAAGGTGACATTTGAGCAGGGACTTCAATGATTGAAGTGGGGAA
This sequence comes from Tupaia tana, assembly GCA_026018925.1. Taxonomy (NCBI): domain Eukaryota; kingdom Metazoa; phylum Chordata; class Mammalia; order Scandentia; family Tupaiidae; genus Tupaia; species Tupaia tana. The sequence goes on from JAKSZU010000004.1 coordinate 20,493,988, forward strand.
CTGGATATGTAGATCTCTTGGAGAAGAGTTTCTAGGCAAAGAAAAAAACAGTGTAAGGATACTAAAAAAGACCAACGAGTACTCAGAAGATAAGGAGGGAAGTCAGAAGAGTATAGAATTTCAAGCCAATTAAATAAAGTATAGAAAGAGGAAGTATGGGCCAGCAGACAGCATGGAGGTTAAGGCAGATGGATCCCACATGGCTGACTGTGAGGTATGAGTTTCAGACCTGGTGATTGCAAAACACATTGGGCACATGTGCATATGTGCCCAGAATCCTGAGAGGAGAATGGAGAAGAAAGGATTGCACCAATGGCCAAGCGGCCAAGCACCTTGGGAGGGATGCTTGCTCACTTTCTCTTTCTCTCTCTCTCTCTCTCTCTCTCTCTCTCTCTCTCTTTCTCACTCTCTTTCTTGTGAGTGCACAACATGTCCTATAGCAAAATTTTTAAAAAAGAAAAAAAAAAAAAGAAACAACAATAAAAAAGGAAAAGAAGGAAGGAGTGATCAACTGTTGCTGAGTGGTCGAGATTGAAAATGAACCATAAGATTTGTCAAGAAAGAAGTCATTGGCTATCCGATAAGAATAATTTCAGTGGAATGATGGTGGAAAAGAGTTGGAGTTGGTTTAAGAATGAATGAGAGGAGAGGAGATAGAAAATACATTGTACTCTCAGAAAGATTTTCTTTATCAGAGGTCAGATAACTGGGGCAGCTGCTGAAGGAAAATGAGGGATGTTTTTTATTATTATTATTATTATTATTATTATTATTATTGAAACACTATATCATCTTTGAATGTTGATCAGCCAATAGATCAGTCATGGAAAATAAATAATGGAAGGCCAAGGCCCATTCTGAGATTGCTACTGAACTTCAGCTGTGAAATATTGCTTTCAAGGACTAAAAATGAAGACTTTATGCTAAGACTTCTCCCTCCAGATTAATTTCTAGATTGGTAGGGGGAACCTTTGTCTCCTAACTCTCTCTCTCTCTCTGTCTCTCTTTGTCTCCCTGTGTCTCTTAATTTTTTTTAAGGTAAAGTATTCTCTGGGCTCCTAAGGCCCTCCTTTAACTTGCTAATTCATGCCTTTCCCCCCTCCCATCTAGAAAAGATACAGACCAAGGCCCATTCTGAGATGGGTAATGAACTTCAGCTGTGAAATATTGCTTTTGTGCAATGTACAGTTTTCATAATTTGCCTTTTAAAATTAAAATATAAAATTGGTTTATTGTCTTTCTTCATTTCTTTTTTTATGTTTTGTTTCTGTTTTTGTTTTTGTTCTTTGTCTTTCCTCTTCTTCTCATTTCTTTTCCTTTTTCTTTTAACTTCATCCCTTGGCGGCTCCGCCTCCACACACTGAGTGTCTAAGCAGGTCTAAGTGAGCAGTATCCAAAGATCTGACTACTATTAGGGTCAGAATATTTCCCCCACTGAATCTGATGCATAAATAGTGAAAAACAGAACAGAAGAGAGATTGTAGATCACCTCCTCCAGCACACCTTTGTACACTCAGATTGAACTTCAAGAATTAGGAAGAAACACACAACCCATCTGATGACCAGAAATCACTGTGGGGGAACAAGAAATATGAGAAAGAAAGAAAATACTTCTCCTCCAAGGGCAAAGAATAACTACAGACAGTACAATGGAAATCATGGAAATGTCAGATAAAGAATTTAGAATATTCATAGTGACAAAGCTTATAGAGATGTAATAAAAGAGATACAATGAAGTCCATAAGACACAGGAGAAAAGAGTAGACAATTTCCAAGAGGTAAGGAAGTTCTTGCAAGATCTGAAAGAGGAAATACATACCATAAAAAAGAATCAAATGGAGCTGTTATAGATGAAGGCTGTAATACAGGAAATCAAAACCTTTCTTGAAAGTATTAAAAGTAGATTAGATCATACAGAGGATCGAATCTCAGATGTAGAAGATGGAATCACTGGCCTAGAAAAATCCACCATGAAGACTGAGAAAATAGTCCCCCAAAATGAGAACAATATGTGAGAAATACTAGATACCATTAAACGTTCAAACATCCAGATGATCACCCAGAAGGTGAAGAGACTAATAAGGGTATTGACAATACATTCCATGAAATTCTGGATGAAAACTTTCCAAACCTAGAGAGGCATTTAGTCCCAAGAAATATAAAGAACCCCAAATAGAATCAACCCAAGATCTTCTTCAAGACAAGAGAGAAATTATAGCCAGATTGACCAAAACCACAGACAAAGAAAGACAAGATACTGAGATTGGCAAAAGAGAAACATGAAATTACCTACAAAGGATATCCCATCAGGCTAACAGCAGACCTCTCATCAGAAACAATGCAAGTAAGAAAAGAATGGGAAAATATACTCAAAGTGTTCAAGGAAAAACAATCTCAACAAAGAATACTGTACCTAGAAAGATTATCCTTCAATATGGGAAGAGAAGACAAGAACATTAGACAAAGAAAAACTAAAAGAATTTACCAACACCAGACCAAGTCTCCAAGAAGTTTTAAAGGGAGTACTATACCAGGAAAACTAAATACGGACACACAGAAATAAGAGTTTAAAAACAACCAAGAAAATGGCCCACTTAATGGTAGGAACAATTTTGGAATTGAATATTATTTCCCAGAAATTAAACAGGAAGATCAGACCACAACAGAAGATAGATTAAGTACATGAGACTGAACTGGTGAAATAGAATCTTTTGACTAAAACATTACAGATTTTCTTCTGTGCTTTGTTTTCCAGATTTAATGATTTTTGTCTTATCTTCAGCTGCCGATAGGTTCATGCTACTACTATTTGAACAGAATCCTAACCTGTTTCCTGGCTTTAAGTTTTAAGCAAGGCTCTCTTAGCATTTTTTAAATTTTGATTTATTAAAGCTAAAATAGCTATTCTTGAAATTAAATATGTTAAAAAATACCTATTTAATGACTGCAGTAAATTATATAGCATCAGCTAGGTGCTACTTTACAGTATATTCATCCTACTCAGAGCTTCATGCCTAAAGTCAGACATGTGCTTACAGATATGTATATATCAACTGAACTTGCTATTGAAAGTAGTTAGATTAGTTAAGATATTTTGTGAATCAATGAAATGTGTGTGTGGGGGAGGTACGGAAAGCAACTATAGACACCAGAGACATGTGGGAGGAGGGTGAGAAATAGGGGGAAAATATATATACATACATACATACACACACACACACACACACACACACACATATATATATATATGAAACAAGAAATGGAAAATTATTTTTTGATAATAACATGTATGATTAAGCCCTTTTGCATTGTATTCTGGATGGGAAATTACATTTTGTATGCTGTAATGATGCTCAGTGAATGAATGTAAAATAAATTAGTAAAAAAATAAATTAAAAAAGGAAATAAATGATAGATAAATAAAAGAAAACTGACAAAATTCCTATATAGATGAGTAGAGCTGAGATCCAGGGCAAAAATGGCCTTAGAGAGAAGCTTAAAGAATTCATCCATTGCAAAAAGAATAATGGTAAATTTACAATTAATTGATAGATTTGCACATTGGAATACAGAAAAATACCCTCCAGTGATTGTTTCTATTTCTGCAGTGCAATAAAAAGATGAGTCATTTTTTTGAAAGGTAAACTCTTTTACCCTAATCTCACATTTAGTACTCTTTTGGAGTATTCACCTCCTCAGTAGTAGGTCCATTCTTTTAATTGATGAATTTGGAAGAATAAGACGAGTTTGCTCAGGAATAGCCAATAAAGAATGTGCATTCTATTCTGCCCCTCCATGCTGTCCAATTTTAATATTCTGCCTCTGAGAAAGAAGTGGGCCTGCAGCTTTCTAGGGCTACCTGTGACAGAGTTTCTCTGTTCTGAAGTCCATTCATTGATCTACAGTTACATATAATGTTTTCTTTATCAGCAACAGAAGTATCTTTAATCTCCCTCTGTCAACTCTTGTATCTTTTTCTCCAGAAATTCTGAACTCAGGTGGGAAAAAAGAAAAAGAAAAACAAAACTAACATCTATTTGCACCCCTAAGCCACCATATTCATCAACTAAGAATGAGGAAGGAACAGAAATATTGAAAAAGAGAAAATGGTATAAAACTGTCCTCTCAAAGAATGGAAGAGTAAGTGAGCTGGCAAATAAAATGTGGGCTCACTTTAGGTTTGAGGTCATTCAGAGAAAAACTTAAAGTCATGGTTTTGAGTCTTGATTTCAGTACATTAATCTGTTCAGGTATAATTTTTTAAAAAAATATCCTGATATAGTTGAGTATGACCAGAGTTAAAACTTTCTTAGAAAGTAAGGTAGAGAGGAAAAAGGGTAAGGTGAGTGAAGGTACATGCAGAGGAATTATTATAAAAATAAAGCATGAACTCTAAGCTAATAAGGAACAAAATGAAGATAAACATAGGGATGAGGGGCACTGAAAAGATATTAGGGTCAGTGGTTTGACTTTTTAATGGAGTAGCAGAATTATAAAAGAATATAAAGTGATGGACTGAAAGATAAGAGATTATACAGTTATTATTTTATCATCTCTGAACAAGGAAATGTAATGGCATCTTAGATTCAATAAAATATGTTAGAAATTGATAAAGTCCAGGTTATGACAATGATAGAATGGCAGAGGTGGGTGGAAATTAAAAAACAAAACAAAAAACAAACAGGGAACCAGCAGTTAGCGTAATGGCTATGTCGCTGGACTCCCTTGTAGTCGACTGCGGTTCGCGTCCCAGACCCGGTGGCTTAAAACTCACGCTGGGTGCATGTGCTTGCGTGCCCAAGATCCCGAGAGGAGAATGGAGGAGAAGGGATTGCGGCATGACATCCCCTCTGGGGGGTGATTTCTCGCTTTCTGTCTCTATGTCTCTCTCTGTCTGGCAAGCGCACGCGCCCTATAGCGAAAACCTCTCCAAAACAAACAAACAAACAAAAAACAAGAACTAAGGCCAGGATATTAGAATATTGGATATTGAAATTATGGGGTATGATGACAGGAATTGTGATAATGACACTGGAGTATATGTGTACTCTAAGATGTTTTCTGGCTCTCATACGCTATGGCTGTTACTGAAACTAGTAAAGGAAAATTTTACTTAATTGACTTACTATATTCAGTGAGGCTAAAGGATATCCACAACTGAAAAGGCTCTACAGCGTGTCACATAAAAGTCAAAAAGTCACTGGACTATCCTAAGTTCTAAATCAGAGTTAGGAAAAGCCTGAATCTGTCGAGATACTAAATGAGTGCTCTGAGTTACCTGCCATAAAGACGTGATGTTAACAGAGTATATGGCATGTTAATGAGTGAAAGTCAATCCTGATATAAATCATTTGTTCTTAACTCTTCTTGATCAGAAGGGTCTTCCTGCTCTTACATTTATGTATAGAGTTACCCTAGAGGGTATAGTGTTATGAAAGGGAACCTGATCAGAGATTTGGTTTTCTATACTCTTTAGGTACATAGTAAGTATTAATTCCATAAATTTTTTATGATGATGATAATAATGATGATAAGAAAGAAAAAAAGGACCAGATTCTTCACACTTGTAAACTATGTACTATAATATGCTGGCCAGTTGTAAGTAATCAAGAATTTGTTGACCATCACCTTTTTTTTTTATTAATTAATTTATTTATTTTTGTATATACTTTCAATCATATTGTTTGGCTTACAATGAGACCATTTCGATATGTGAACATTTCTCCCCAGACCCGTTGATCAAAATATCTTCAACAGATAACACATCACCTTTATACAGAGCCTTAGAATGAGTCTTAAATTATGGTAAGGTAGGTGGAAAGAAGTAAAATCTCCAAAAATAAAACTCAGGTAAGAATCCCAGATATATGTATACATTTATACACCCACACACATGCACACACTTCCAGAAACACACAAATCTGCATAGTCTTGAGCAATAATGTGCACATCACACTCCATATAAACCATTGCCACATGAAAATATGTAATCCCATTAGCATAGCTCTCCTTGTGATGGGACGGTATCTCAAGTTATAAAACAGAATCTGAATTGCTCGTTGTTCATACAAATCACCAAGGCCAGTTTGAAATGACTACTGGGGTTCTCATATAGCTTGATGGTATATGGGAATGTCGAGTTGACAGAACACATGGACATTTATCTATTTTGGTGAGAGTCATTTATCAAGAAAAATTCATAAACTGTTATACTGATACATAACTTTAACCTCCTATGCAAAACATTTTAGCTAATATAGGTGTACATTTCAGGGCCTGATGATTCCCAAGTATTCTCTTTCTTTCTTCCTTCCTTCCTTCCTTCCTTCCTTCCTTCCTTCCTTCCTTCCTTTCTTTATTTCTCTCTCTCTTTCTTTCTTTCATGTATTTTTGTCACAAGGCATGTGTGATCACCAGAGAGAGACAGAGAGAAGGAAAGTGAGAAATCCACCCCTGGGGGAAGGCTACGGCACAATCCTTTCTCCTTTATTCCCCTCTCAGGATTTTGGGTATGCATGCACATGCACCCAGCATGTTTTTCAGGCTGCTGGGTCCAGGACTTGAGCTGCAGAATTGGCCATGTGGGATGTAGTGCCTTGACCACCATGTCACTGGTTGGCCCCATTCCTGGGTACTTTCAAGGAAAGTCTCTTAACTTTCTTGATATTTCTCATCTTTTTCTCTCTCTTATTTGTATGTAATACATGAATACTAATTTCTATCATATATATGGGGAAATTTGTAATGAGGTTACTAGAACACAAAAGTGACATATTGTCCCAAATGTTAAATTCAATACCAAAAGAAAGGCTGATTAGTGAAGGAACTAGGATGGTCTGAGGCCAGAAAAGAATAAGCAGTATCAGTTCCTTCCGAAAACTCTAGCTTGGCTTTCTAGAATCATCCCATCCAAACAAACTGTCCTCAAGATGTAGATTCTGTCTTGGTGATACATGGCTTACCTGGAAGAGTGCGGAATTTCAAACCCCTAAGTACTAATTCACCCTACCGCTGAACTTGATGTAAGTCTTTTTGACCTACAATCTACTGTAGAAACACATTTACACAAATAATGTCTTAAGTGTGGTATGATGGAGTATAATTTATTACAGAAACACAAACAAGGGCTTAAATAGCTTTGCCTGCCTCAGTCATCCAGGCAAAATTAAATGACTACTTTTGCTATGACCTAACTGTTCTTATGAGTCCTTTTAACCAATTGGATTATAATTAGATCATGAAAAATCTGATTATAATGATGTGAATTACACTTTTTCACTTATTAAAGCACTTCATAGCTATATGTCAGATAATCCTTCAAAAATAAGTGGGGTTAACAGGACTGATAGAACTCTGCCAATTTGTAGATGAGGAAACTGAGGTTCATAATAACTGAAACTTATCAACTAAACAGTAACTTTGAGTCTCACGGTAAATTTCTTTTGACTCTTTTCTGTGCCCAGCATAACACACTGTACTGAACTACATTGAGTGCCACATCTTCTGCCTGGCTGTTTTTTTTTTTTTTTTTTTAGGAATTATTCATTTAATTAAATTAATTAGTTAATTAATTTAAATTGGACCAGAGACAAAGAGAGAAGTAAAGTGAGAAAGCATGCTGCCAGGTGCAGGACCTGAACCATAGTTAGCTATGTGGGAATCCAGCACTCCAGCCACCACGCTACCTGCCAGCCCTTGGCTGTGTTTTTACCAAGGCCTGTTAAGATCAATCCATTGATTTCATATTCCCCTAAAGGAAGAATCATATGGCAGGACCAATTTCTTATCGAGGAGTAGGGAGCAAATAGAATCTGCTGCTTGTAAAGACACCCTGAGGTTTTCCAAGAAAATTCAGTTATCACTGAGATGAGTAGGAACCCAGGAAACAAGATAGGGATTAATGTCAACTGGAATATCAATTTTTCTGGGACAATATATACCTCTGACCCTAAGCAGAGCTGCATCTCCAAGTTTCACATGGATAGCCTCAAACTGAACATGACAGTTAAAAGGCTGTGATGCATGTGAATTATAAATGAAATTATGGTATGACCTCAGAAGGCAAATGACAGTCTCGAAAAATTTAGTGCATTTAGCAAGGTAAAGCGAAAAGAGCAAAAACTTTAGGGCTAGACATATTTGGGCTAGAATCCTGATTCTGTTACTCACTAATTTTGTGACTTTGAGTGAGTCACTTCATGTCCCTGAACCTCAGGTTCCTCATCAATATAATGCAGTGTTACAAATAACTGAGAGAATATTCTCCATGAAAAATCTGAGTCCACAGAAATGTCAAAAATAATATTTTGTTTAATTTTGGTGCTAATTAATGGTACCTAGCAGTACTATAATATCCCATGTATTTTTAAGGTGTAGTTCTAGCAGTCATTTCTAATGAAAAGTTCTTTCCAGTATTGCATGCAGAAACTAAGTCTCCATTAAGTTCCTTCAGCCCCTTGCACAGAATTCTGATCTTGTACTTACCACAGTATATGGTAATTATAACAACTCTGTATCTTTTTCATTCACCACTACATCCCTAAGGCTTATACACAATAGGTTCTCGTAAATGTTAAGTAGATAAATGAAAAATGTCTTCTCTAATAGACCACAAACTTCTTAAGAGCAGAACTAGGTCTCATTCCAGAATCTAATCTTTATTAAACTAGAGAATGTGCTTATTTTCTGTCTTGGTCATTGCTGAAATACCAGTAATTAAAACAGTTCTGGGTTTGAGTAAGCTGAGTCAGTATCTCCAGCACCCAGTTCAAAAGCTAAAACAGAATGAATGCAAAGTTAATGTTTGTGAAATGAACGAATAAGTGAGTGAGTGCATTCCTGAATTGGTTCTGTCCCTAAGGTAGGTAAAGATTCAAATACTTGAACTGACAAGAGAATGATCGTTCATTATTGAGTGAGTCTTGTTTAGAGATGTTATCAGAGCTCCATAGTTTTATCCAGATGGAGGTAAATCTTGGGTGTTAGAGCTAGAAAGATCTTTAAAGACTATTTAGTTGTCTAATGTTTGTACAATTCACTTATGTTCTTTCCTCAAAAGATGAATAAAACAATTTATTATTGTTTTCATAATACTAAGAGAAATAAGAAGCAAGAAACCAGTGAGGAGGCTATTGCAGTAACCCAGTGAAAAATAATAGTGATGTATATTTTTATAATTAATGAATTTGGACTTCAGGGCTGGCAGGTGGTATGGTGGTTAAGGGTGCTGGACTCCAACACCATCAACCACGGTTTGAATCCCAGACCTGGCAGCTTGCTTTCTCTCTCTCTCTCTCTCTCTCTCTCTCTCTCTCTCTCTTCTCTGGCAAATCAAAATATACATGGATAAATAAAATTAAATAAAATAATTTTTAAAGAAAAATAATAGTTACTTAACCTGTAGGATGGCAATAGACATAGTGAGTAACACACAGATTCAAGAGATATTTAGAAAGCAAGATCAACAGGAAATGATAATAAATTATATGTTGGGGGAGGTAGTAAAAGAAAGAAATGGGTTATGGGTGCTAGTGACATGTCTCTATTTTTGTCTGTCTCTTCCACTGGAACTGACTTCCTTTAAAATAGTAGCTCTGTCTAATTTGTTTTGGTACTTCAAACATCTCACATTGGGCCTGGAATATCCTAGATGCATGACAAAAGTCTACTGAAAGAAATGAACAAACCATGGCCTAGCATATAAAGAACGAAAGGGACAATATTCAGAAATAAATACTAGCAGGGAGAGGTCTGTAGCTACTGAGATATAGATTATGGGAAGGACTGACAAGAGCAAGGCAGTACTAAATAGGTTCTCAAGCTAAAGTTAAGGTACAGCGAGACAGCCAAACTTGGAGTAAAGATAGCATCCCTGATTTAAGAAGAGAACAGCTGAAGTAATTATGAGTTATATGAAAGTTAGCAAAACAGTTATGAGTTCAGGTGCTGGTTCAGAATATGGGTTCTGAATCTGGCTCTGCCTCTTTTAGCTATATGGTCTTCTTGGGCAGTACTTAACTTTAAATCTCAGTTTCCTTATCTGTCAATGAGGCTAATAATAGCAATGACTAGCACAAGGCCCTAATTCTCAATAAAAATTAGCTATCAACCAATATATAAAGTCCAGACAAAAGTCAAAAGATGATAATAATAACATTTATAATAATGTCATTTATAAATAATGTCATTTATTTAGCACTTGTCATATGCTCTTTATAATAACCATATTACAAATGGGGAGACTGAGGCTCATAGAAGTTAGATAATTTGCAGGTATTAAGTAGAAAATTCAAACCAGGTCTGTTTGAACCTCAAAGCTCATGCTGTACTGCTAGCTTTACTGAATTATTGAACTAGGGCTTTGTTCAGCTCCTGACCAATCATGGCCTTGGTATAAACAGTGCCAAAGGCACGGACCTAGAAGATGGGGATCAAATTGCCCAAATGAAGGCATGCAGGTTTAAAAAGGGAGGTGGCATCAAGGTGCCAGACAGAACATGGTACCCTGCACAAAAGCACCCTACATCTACATATTACATGGACCAAGAGCAGTGTGAGTCACATACATGGGACATGCATTCAATAATTAATTCTGGAAAATAGATAATTATAGGAGGTTGTCAGATTCAATAGGCAAATGCTGGAGAAATAAAAACAACAAATTATGTGAGAGCTGATATTTGTTCAGGCAGACATCTGTCTTCTGTTAGAGGATTTAGGGATGTTTTTCAACACAAAGTTTTAAATATGGCTTGGAAAAACCTCTCCTCAGCATGATCTGCATAGCAAAGCCAAATTCCTGCTTTCAGTGGGTCTTCTCACATTCATAAAAGGCTGGTCCCCACAGCCATCAGGGGAGAAGGGGGCTGTAGACATATTTAGTTTGACAGCCTTTCTCCCAAACAAACCAAGCTGTGTAGCCCTCAGAACGCACTTTCTTCTCCTGGAAGACCATAATCCATACCACCTCCACCTGTGCTCACTTATTCCAGTTCCACAGCCTTGCATACTCTGTTCCCACAATGGCCACCTCCCTTCTCCCTGCTTCTCAAAACTCATCCTAAAATACTCTTGTCTCTCAGGAAATCCTCTCCAATGCTCCATCCCACTGTACTCCCAGGACCACTCCCAACTTGGGCTCTGTCAAAAGTTGGCAGCTGAGAGCTGCATGATCTAACTCGATCATCTACTGAAACTTTGAAGTATATAAAAGAATAGTGCATTCAAGCAGATAATGAGTTCTCAACCACAGCTCTACTACTTCCTGGCTGTGGGGGCTTGGCAAAGCCCAAATATCTCTCTGAGCCTCAGTTACCTCACCCACATAATGAAAATACTAATGCCTGTGCAGAGGAGTATTGCATAGGTTAAATGAGTTAATGCATTCAAAGTAGCACTAAAGATAATTTTTCAGGTTGAGCCCAGGTCTGTCTCCTAAACTCATCCAAGTGTGCCTTATCTTCTTGGCACCAAGGATTATGCACTCTTTGCCCCTTCCTCAGCCTAAAAGTCTACTTAGTAGAATTCTCTTCTTTTTCTCTATCTCTATATCCATAATATAAGTTAGGAAGAAGCTACAGACCCATGAAGACCCTGGATCAGTGTCATAATATATTTGGACTTGCCTGTTCTGCTCAATGAGGTTTTGAAGGATTCTGGGGGAAAGGATTGCACAAGAAAATGAGGAATAATAGAGGACATGAGAATAGCAAAATACAAGAGTTGTAGCTTTCCCTAGGAAAATGCAGAAATTCAAATCATAATGAAGGTGGGGGCAGCAGGACCTAGGCTGGGTAGTTGGCTCTTAGCACCTAAGGTATAGGGCTCTCTGCCCCCAAATGGCTATATTAAGCAGGGATGAGACTACAAGAATGTGGGATTTGGGGTGGAGGGAGACCCCAGAAGAACAGACCAGTTCCTAGGGAATAGCTGGAATCCCACCCTAAGAGGAGTGGAACATGGGCAAAATGCCAAATGAAGAATGACCACCCTCAGAAATAGATCCTAAAAGCAGAAAAGGACATTTAATTACAAGAGTTCCAGTTAGAATGAACCATTTCTCTTCAAGGTTCACTCAGCACTTTATTTCTACATTGAAACTATGAACTATAAATCCTACCACATACAGGCTAGATTTAATTCGCATGGTACCTCGTACCTACCTCAATGTGAGCTCTTGATAGTGTTCTAAACAAATTGATGTGAAATGGAAAGAGCAGTAATTTGGAGTCAGGTCCACTCATCCTGCCACCTGACGGGTTTGGTCTTGTTTAGCCACTTACCCTCCCAGAACGTTAGTTTCCTCATCTGTTTAACAGAGCTAATGAGATGCCTTGCCCTGATTACTTAAATTGATATCAGAAGGTTGACATGAAATAGTGTATGTGAAAGTGATTTGTAAACTGTGAAGCATTAGAAAGATTATTTTTATTCATTGTAGCTCATCTTTCTAATGAGGCTATAAATCCCAGCGGGTACAAGCTGTTCTTTATTCATCATTTGATCCTTGTTTCCTAGAGGCATAAAGGGAGGGGCCATTATTATTTGAGCTGCCTATCCCAGGCACTGTGCTAGGCACCTTATGTACTGCATATGATTTTATTTAATTCTGCTAACAATTCTGTCCTTTTTAACTCTAGACCTGGATGCCTTCCAAGAATTAGCAGATACTCAGTAAATACTTCTGGACTGAGATACTACAGTTCCATTTTTTAGACTTTGGGGTTTAATTAGAGAACAGAAGTGATATTAAGGGTATAATTCTGCTAATGAGTGACAAAATGACAGTGACCACCAAGGAGAAAGATTTTCTTTCTAAACATCCTGTCATCTATTATACTAAAAAGCATCAAACTCCTACTCCTAAGCCTTATCTAGGACAGGTAGTGATTCCCCTGTTGCAGAAAACTTCCTGGCCACAAGGTGATATAACTTTTACTAATATTTTTGTTCAATCCTAAGGATTACAAAGAAAATTAGAAATGCATCTGTATCTCATAGGACAATTACACTTTCTCTAGCATACCTGTATATTTAATTAATTAATTTTTAAGAGAGATTTTTGCTATAGGCACGTGTACTCACCAGAGAGACAAAAGGAAACAGAGAGACAGAAAATGAGAAATCACTCCCCAGGGTGAATGGCCAAGCCACAATCCCCTGTCCTCCATTCTCCTCTTGGGATTTTGGACATGCACATATGCAAAGGTGCCCGGCATGAATATTAAGCTGCTGGGTCCAGGACTTGAAACATGGTCAACTACATGGGAGTCCAGCTAGGTAACCATTATGCCATCTGTTGGTCCCTATGTGTATATTTAATACTGACCTCTTTTGTATTGGTAATTTCATACCAATCAAAGCATCAGATGTTCGGCCTCTCTTCTGAGAGTCGTTGTTGTTGACTTTACTGGCCTGACCTTTGTCATTTCATAACTCAGCACATAATCACAGTTACTGCAGCAATTGGTCTCTGTTCAGCCCATAAAAATGCCATGCTCCTGGGACCACCAGATAGTGTAACAGTTATGTGGCTGTACTCCCACATGGCCAACCACGATTCAAGTCCTGGACATGGTGGCTTGAAACGCAACATCAGGCGCATGTGCACTTGCCCAGAATCCCAAGAGGAGGATGAAGGAAAAGGGAATGCAGCATGCCCAGCATCCCTAGGGAGTGATTTCTAGCTTTCTGTCTCTCTCTCCAGTGAGCACATGTGCTCTATAGCAAGTATCTCTCTCTAAAAAAAAAATTAGTCAAACCTGATCATGACTCTCCCCCTTCCAAGGCTCCATATCATTTATGGATTGAAGTACAAATTCCATAGTACTTTAAACTCTTCTTCTTTCCTCCCTACCCCACAATATACACACACATAGTGACATAACAGTATCACATGTTCTATTTTTATTGACGTATTTGAAGTTTCCTGAAGCTTCCTTCTTTTCTTCATCTATAGGTTTTATATAATCTGATAAACATATCATTTCTCTTTCTACTTAGATAGTTCTTATATTTCTTTTTAATCTGCTTAAGAAATGCAATCTCAAGATTTTCTTGACTTCCTGGTCTATAGTCCCAAACCCACCTTTCTCCAAGGCTGAATTGGTTCTCTTCAGTATTCTTAGAGTCTCCAAAATGCTATAATAGCACTTACCACTCCATGTGGTAGACCTTTGTTATGAGACCTGAACAAATCATAATATTAAAAATATAGACTATTCGACTAGACTATTGCATTACAGATGGAGGCACTGAAATCCAGCATAATGAAGTGACTTTCTCAAGGTCTGGAACTAGAGTTTGAATCTCTTGATTTTTAGTAATTACTTCAAACATCAAAGATAAAGGAAAGAAGGAAAGAAACTAACTTTACACCATTCCAGACATAGTACTAACTCACACATATTGAACTAACTTTACAACATTCCAGACATAGTACTGACTCACACATATTGACCCTGTGATATAGGTCTTAACCATTCTGGCTTGATTTCCACCACATGCTATAGATGAAGGCTGAGTCTCTGAGAGTCCAAGGTCCACAAGCTAAGTAAGAGCAGAATTAGGATTCATATCTGTCTGCCTCCAAATACAGTGCTCTTTCCTCAGTTAGCACGTGTTTCACCCTCACTTAAACTATTCCAGACTGTTCTAATTACTGTAAGAACAATGCAAGAAATGGGCAAATCAGATTTACACTGAATATAGTATACATAAGCAAAATGATTCTGCACTCAGCACACTGAATGTGCATCACTAAATGGAGATCTGAGCATAAATGAGGAAAAGTAGCATCAGCAGATGAAATTTGTGTTTGCAAAAGCACTTTCGCCGCACTTCCTACAGACATATATGCAAATACCATGATACACAGGTTAGCATCACAGGGAACCGTGATGCTAATTAGGGCAAAATGTCTCTTTCTAGACAGAGTCAGGTGCTACTTTTGTATCTTTTAAGAGTGACTTTTGACCTTCTATGATAGGTTGCTGTAAAAGCTTATATTTAAATGTCAGTATTTCAGTAAAATTACCTCACATTTGTGTAGTATAGAGAATAAGAACATGGATTTTTTTGCACAGTCAGACAGAAGAGGATCTGCTACATTTGGCTTGCCACTTACTAAATGTATGACCTTAGTTTCTATGAATCTCAGTGTCCTATTTTGATGATGCAAATGATGATGATAATGTTCTTAAAACTGTCATAAGAGTCAAATGCGGTGTTGGAGGCAAAGCATCTGGCACAGAGCACAGTATGTGATGGATTTCCCTCCTTTATCTCCTCTTCTGCTGAGTTCCTCTAAGTGTTTTCATATGTATTTGATCCTTGCAAGAATCCTGTGAGTTAAATAGCATGGATGCATTTTCTCATTTTACAGAGACTCGGGAATTCTACATTTGTTTAGAAAAACCCAGCTAATAATTATGCTGCAGAACTAGAGCTAAACTCGAGTTTTTCTAGTCCATGTTGTGCTCCATTTGTTCACTCAAAAAATAAACATCCACATACTAGGTTCTGTGAATATAGCTGTGAGTAAAACCAGCCAAGTCCCTGTCCTGCTATAAATTTCTCTTGACATAATAGATTCTACAAAAAAGGGCATAAGAAATAGCAGTAGAAGGCAGAGATTCCTTGCTATAGACACTATAAGCAAGCAAGCTAGAAGCTAAACATCACAATTCTTGCATAAATTCCGTGGCTGCTAAAGAGAGATCCACAAAAGTCTGGCTGGAGGTGATACCACGTCTCTCCAAAATTATGATGTGCCAAAGGCCAGTTACATATTCTTACAAGAATACAATAAAGTCTTTTTCCCCTTCACCATCCTCAAAATAGGCTAAGATGCTACTTCAGAAATGTGTCTATAGAGCTATGGAAGGGAATGCTATTTTAGCATTCTCTTCCAATCAACACTTCAAAACAAGAGAAACTTGGACATATGTTCTTCCTGATCATGCCTCACATCGAACTAAAACAGTCTTAACACATTAAAAACACGAAGGAAGTTCTTGCTACTTCCCCCTCACACCTCCCTGCCTCATGACCCAGTTTAGGGACAGATTTTACTTAGCTTATGCAATTCTCTGCTTAGTTCACTGCCCTCATATCTCTTATTTCCCTGATACTGGGGGTCTTTGACCCAATCTTGTTCATGCAAGCAATTTAGGATCCCTCCTTCAGTAATTCAGGAAGGTCAACATCATTTCAGCCTGCTGGGTCTCTCTCTCAATTCTAGGCAATGCCCAATGATTAGTCAGTCTAAAACAAACCATTACTTTCTAGCCCTGATCTCTGCACTTTCCTTGCAGTATCATGAGTCCTCTCCATGCACTTGTTACTCCAGTAAGGCTTCAGCTTCTATTTCTTTTCCTAGTCCTGGGACTAGAGTTCTCCTCTCTCCATAGCCATAGCCAGTCACAATATGGACATAATTTTCCCTTCTGGTCTTATGTCCTTTCCTCTTCTCATAAAAACCTTAGTATTAATATAGTAACCAACTCAATGAGCCAATGCTCCTTAACACCCTCTGCACCCCAGCACACACATATATTTCTTCATTCCTACATTAATATTCCCCTGTATCTGAATACTGCTCAATTCTTCCTTTAGCACTCCTAATCCATTCAGTCTTTAAGGTAATCTCAAATATGCCCACCCTGCCATCTTGCAACACTTGGCAAACAAAGCAGAAAAACTGTCCATTGTGCCTAAAGAATATAAATTTTTACCAGTTCTACTTTTATACTGACGGTATGAACTTTAATGGTCTTGTATTATACTTGTCCCTAGATTTGCAGTCTTTGAACAACTCAATGAGCCTTTATAAAACTCAGATTCCTCATATACAAAATGGTGGTAATAATACTAACCACATCTGGTAATAATACCAAACCTGACATATGGTAGGTGCTCAATACATAACAACTATTATAAAAGGATGCATACATTAAAAAAAAAAAAAAAAAACTGTCAAAGATCTTTGAATGTGACAGGTATCACAGATTTCAGAATTAGAAGATCTCATTTCTATTTGTAGGGCTTATGGAAGCCTTCTTAAAGGACAAAACATTTGCACTCAACCTTGGAAGATAATTAGAATGGCAATATATAAAGACAATGGGAAAAGCATTTTAGTAAGATGCAATAGCATAAGTAAAAGCACGCAAGTTAGAAAAATGCAGGTATAATTTTATGGTCAAATCAAAGCAGAAGGGAAGGGAAGGGAGTAGTCACAAGATATATGACTAGACATAATTTCGCTAGAGATTCAAACTGTGTCATCTATATGTGCAGTTGTCCATGTGGTGAAGTGAATCTCTATAAAAATTCTTAACTCCACCACCAGAAAATTTGGAAAACATACCAAGACTGTGGCATGAATTCATGAGATGGCTTCGGTGAGAACAATTTGGCTTTTGACAACATTCATGAAAGGTGTAAATAAGATTCAGAACTTTTAGTACAAAGCATTTTTTTCCTTAAGACATAGCAGTCTTTTGGGGGCTTTATTAGAAAATTCTCGTGCCAGCTGTCTTCTTTTTCCGACTCACATTCACACAATATGCCTCTCTCTTGTTTCTCGTCAGCATTGCACTTGGATACTAATGAGTTTTCAGGAATAGAAAACCCAATGGAATATTAAAATTGGAAAGAGGAGCTCGTTGAGTTAATTCCGCCGAAGTGCATCACAACACACTGCACTGTTGTAAGAATGAATATTCAAATAGGAATTCAGTCATGGGAAAATTAATTAAGGAAAATGTTATTGCTAATATTGCTTTTTATACATATACATATGCAGAGACACACAACCATCTATGGGCTCCAGCAATGACGATAATAAAAGCTAAACATTTGTGAAAGTCAAATGTTCCAGACCTCTTGCTGAGTTTGTATTAAACTATTTTAAATTTTAACAATATAAAAAATTGAACAGTGATTCCAGAAAACTGCTTCTGAAAGGAAAAATAACATCATGTCACTTCTTTGCTTAAAACTCTTCAATGGGGTGGGGGGGGCAGCAGGAGGGAGAACAGCAGGTGGCATGATGGTGAAGGAACTGGACTCCCACATGGTTGACCACTGTTCAAGTCCAGACCTGGCAGCTTGAAAATCATACCTGGTACACATGTATGTGTGCCTAAAATCCTGAGAGGATAATAGAATAGAAAGGACTGTGGCATGGTTAGTCCCCAACCTTCAGGGGTGATTTCTCACTATCCCATTGTCTGCCTCTCTCTCTTTCTCTGTGTCTCTTCCCACAAGTGCATGTGACCTATGGCAAAAATCTAATAAATAAATAGAAAATTTAAAAAAAAAACCTCTTTAGTGGGGTTGACCATAACCTAATGATTAGATAAATACATGGTTGGCTGTGGTCCTAATCCTAGCCTGTTGACTTGAAAAACAGGCCAGGTGTGTGTGCTTATGCTCAAAATCCTGACAGTATGGAGAAACAGTGGAGAAAGAATTGTGGCATTGCCTCAACCCATTGGAAGGTGCTTTTTCCCTTTCTCTTTCTGTATCTCTCTATCTCTGACTTTCTGCCACTTTCTGGGTAGCATAAGTGCCCTCTGATAGTTAAAACAAAAAAGCCAACCTGTGGCATGGTGGTTGAAGCAGCTATATCCCACAATGCAGACTCCATGGTTCAAGTCCCAGACCCTGAGGTTTGAAAAATGTACGTGTGTGTGTGTGTGTGTGTGTGTGTGTGCTCAAAATCCTGAAAGGAAGGAGAAATGAAGCAGAAAAGATTGTAGCATGACTATCCTCCGAGGGGCGGGGTGCTTTATCAATTTTCCTCTCTCTCCAGCAAGCAGACATGCTCTATGGCAAAAATTTTAAAAATACAATAAACAAAAATTCTTCAATGGATTCAAAACATTCTTCAGAATAAAGTCAAAATTCTCAGGGCATTCAAGGCCCTTACTATGTGACTTACTCATGCTTCATCTCATTTTCCTTATTTTCATTCTCACAAATATATTGTACTCTTGTAAGTCTCTGTCTTTGCACATGCTATTCATTCTTTGTAGAACATTCTCTTACCCCTTTCATCATCAATTCATCCCTGCAGATGCAGCTCACTGTAACCTCCTCCTGTCTGCTAAAGAAAGGGATTCTCCTGGGTGTCTCCATAGCACACTGGGCTCAACACTAGTTAGCAAACACTGTTCTCCTACACAATCAAGGAGACCCTACCTGGCAATTGCATATTTTGCCACAGTCTGTTTACTTGGCTGCTCAGTCACTAGATAGTACATTTACCAATTGATGAGACAGCAACCAGATAGAAACACTGAGTCTGAATGATGAATAAAAATACAGTTTTTGTCCTTATACAGTTATAACCTAATTATATAGACAATTAATATATGCCACTTCAAGTAATTTTCTATACTCTTAGCACCTGAACAATTCTTGAATGAAAAAATAGACTACTGATAAGTGTAGAAATACTGTTTCTTGAGAAACTTGATCAGAGCAGCACACAAATCCCAGGGAGACTAATTTTAATAGCAATTTGGTGTATCTGTAAGAAAATGGAATTTGGAATCCAAATACTAATTCCCAGTTCCTGGACTTATTAAATGTATTATATTGAGCAAGACATTTAACATCTCTGAGCTTTAATTTTTCTAATTTATAAAATAGTAATGTCTATTGGCTTGGAAGAATTCCAAGTTTTACTCTTCTCTTTATATCCAAGGAGTAGAATCACAAAGAGCACACTGGGAATACCATTCCAGGGGGGTTGGGGGGATTATAGCTTTTAGGGCCAACTCTGACCATTTGGCAATTGCTCTGTGAAGCACTATGTTGAGTTTCCTAAGACAGAATCCAGATTCAACAGGAAGCAGTACTGAGGTCAATTAGCAATGTCTGCCCAGAAGGCAAAGAAAAGTCACCATGTCTGTAGCCAAGTATTCATCACTCTATAGACAGTGAGTATTCATAGTAAGCTCCTATGCAGATCAGTGGTATAAATCTCAGTGGCATGGCATGGAATGGAATGGAATGAGATGGAGAGCGAAAAAGAACTATACTGTGGATAACTAGACCATCAGAGAGAATTTCCCCTTCTCACACAATCTTTTTAAACTACTTAGAGCAACCTAGTTTCTCTTAGAACTGTCCAGGACTGTCCTCTTTTTCTTCTAAGCTATGAATGTATTGTTCCTGGCACACTAAATAGGGATGATAATGTTTGTTGGACAAATAAGTGAGTGAATGAATGAATGAATGAATGAACATCTCTTCTGATTCCTCTCTTTCTTACCTTGGCCAGGTCCCTAATATAACATATCAAACTATAATTTGATAAGATATTTAGTTTACACAGTACATTTAGCTCTGCTAGCTAAATTGATCAACTAGATCAGTTGATCCTTACTGCAATCAAGACAAGTAGATAGTGATATGATTATTTCACAAATAAGGCCTCTGAGGCTCAGAGATTAAGTGACCGCTTTTGTATATCCTATTTGGTCATCTGTTTCCTTCTCAGTAAAAAAAGGAAACTAAATCTTAGCTTGATATCCAAATTTTATACGTGATGCTAAGTTTCCAGACCTAAGGTCACTTAAACTATTAAAGAGAGAATACTACTGTGTCTCTAAAATTCCTGTTTCTTTCTTTATAGTCTAAGACCTTTTCTTCAACAGTATAATCCTATTATAATAATGCACCACTTCTTTTTATTTTCCTCCAAAGACTAGCATTATTAGCTGCGGCATATGGCATGTACAAATATAATTGCTTCAGAAAAGACGAGTTACTAGCATGTATGTGATTCATTACAGAACTACACAAACCGGGAAGTGAGGGAAGGGGTTCAGAGACAAAAGGGTGTGTGTACCAGGGTCAGAGAAGTGCCTACCTTTAAACCAACATGGCTATAGTTGGGCCAGCTCCTGAGTCTGAAACTGAACACATTGTTTCTAGGATAAGTGGGGCTGCAAAACTTCTGTGAAATGCTGCCTATTGAAATGCAGGTCTCACAAAATAATCTATGGCTCCCTTGTCTCCTCAGGGCCTGCAGCTCTGGGCTTTGTTCCTGGGCCCACAGATGAGTCCTTTATTCTATTGTCTAAACAGGAAAATTATGGTTCCCCAAGGGGAAAAGGCTTGAATCTGAGCATGACTTTTTATCAATCATGTTAATTTGGAAATAAGCTATTGGTTTGACTTTGCATTTATCAGAGTCAAGGGTGGATTGTGTTTCTTTGGTCCCCTTTATCCTTAATTAACAGCCATTGAACACCCATATTAATTAGTGGGGATGAGAGATATTTTGCCTCACCCTTCACCATGGTGGATAATTAAAAGTCCCATTAATAAAATAACTGCATTCATTATTTCTATAAACCTATTATAAAAACAATAAACATGATTATAGGCTAGCTTCCTTTCCTCTTCCAGCCCCCCTCATTTTTCTTGTCTATTTTCATAAAGGTCTTAGAATTGTACAGTGAAGGACAGACTCACAAAGGTTGCATGCGCTAACTTTTGATCTGATCACTCAGGGCATGTAATTAACATGATAAATTAGAGAAAGGTGTTACTGAAAAGAGAGGAAGAGACCACTCAAACTAGAACGTAGTCTTGCAGGACTAAAACTCCTGTCTCTCTTGTATTTTAACATCGAAGTAAATTAAAAGCACTTTTTTTAACTGGACTGGAAATAGCCATAAAAGGTTTCAAATCAGATGTTGTGACACTTTTGGCTGCATTTAATTTGGCAAATATTTTTAAATATACACTGTATGTTGAGCACAATGCATTAAAAATGTAGTGATGAATCAGAAACAGTGCCTACCTCAAAGAGTCTGGTATCTAGTGGAGTGAAAAGTCCCTTCAACTACCAACTAAGATACAAAGAAGATCCTGTATGTTAAGAGAAAGAAGTCTCTTTATACAAACCATTCTCTAAATTAGTGTCCCTCACTCCCCGACAGACTAGACTGTGTGCTTCTTCTAGATCCTCTCACTACACCCTGTACTTTTCTAATCATATTAATCCATATGGAAAGAAGTTTCATCACAACAGCAACTAAGTTTGTCTTGGTTCAGTATTGTCCATACTTGCATTCTGTAAGCACTTAACAAATTATCTATTGATGGGACTGGCAGGTGCCATGGTGGTTGAGGTGCTGGGCTCCCACATGGCCAACCACAGTTCAAGTCCTGGACCTGGTGGCTTACTTTCTCATTCTACCTGCCTCTCTCTCTCTACCTCTCTCTCTGGTTAAATTAAAAAATATAATAATAATGACAATAAATAAAATAAAATAATACTTCTAAAAAACCCAAATTATCTATTGAATGCATAATGAAAGGGAATTTGAATATTAGTCAGTCATCGTATTAAAACAAAATAAATAAAAAGGTGACATTACACAGAAACAAAGCTCTTAAGACACAATTTTGACAAACAACCTCTTACTTAATACTCACAACAGCCCTTACTTATTTATGGAAAAAAAATACTGCGATGCCAAAATGGCAAGTAGGTGAGGTGACACGACCACCTAGAACACCTGACTCTAAATGTACTGCTCTTCTCACTATGACACACCTCTACTTTCTTCTCCCTAAAGTCCATTCTTTCTTGAAGAGTCTACTTAGGCCTCAGCTACAACATATCTTTCTTTTCAGAATTCCTACATAAACTTTAAAACTTAGGGAGTAGATGTTTCTCAGGTTGATAACTGGTTCTTTTTTGACCCAGTTGAATTTGAATCTCCAACTCTGCTTAAAGCTGCACCTTAAAGATAGATTTCTGCTTCTGTCTTGTATTCCTCAGCATTCTTTTGACTTTACTGGACCCATCGTAGCCTTCCATTGTTCAATAAAACTTTGTCCATGCATTCTGAGCTGGTTACTCCTCAGGGCTTATTTCTCTTGCCTCCCCTGCAGAGTATGTAGGCCAGTTTTACATTTTCTCATTTCCCTCTTAAGATCCAGTAATGTTTAGTCTGTGAACTAAACTGAAAGCAATTAACAACAAAAAGGGCATGCCATAACTTATATACACTAATGCATAGGCCATACAACCTCTAAGACTTATTGAAGGGTCAAGCCACTGAGAGTTTTATATTGTACAGAAAAGAAGAAGCTACAAGTAAAGCTATGAATGGGTAAAGGAGAGAATATGCAAGGTTTTCATGTTTTCCTGGAGCAAATGTTAGACTTCTAATGTCCTTCCTCCTGTGTATAGAAGGTAAGAGAAAGCATCAGAGAAAGCCTGTTTCTACCCACTGCTTACTTTACCACTATAAAAATGAGGAGACCTCAAAAAGTTTGTGGAATAATGAAATTAAATTAAAAGTTTATTTTGGTGCAAAAAATAATATTTAAATCTATGTATAGTTTTTTCTCAATGCACGATGCATATTTCTTCTTTTTCATAGAGAGAAATTTTTGCTATAGAGAGACAGAAAGCGAGAAATCAGACCCTCAAGACGGATGGTCTACCACCATCCCTTCTCCTCCATTCTCCCCTTGGGATTTTTGTGTATGCACACACACATGCCTGGCGTGAGTTTCAAGCTTACCAGTCTGGGACTGGAACCATGGTTGGCTACCATGACTGGAGACGTAATCATTACAGCATCTACTGGTCCCAACAATGCAGATTTGTAATAACTTTTTTTAATAATAATTATTATTATTTATTTTATTTTATTTATTCATTCATTTTTTAGTTTGACCAGAGAGAGACAGGGTGACAGTGAGAGAGAGAGGAAGTGAGAAAGCAAGCCACCAGATTCAGGACTTGAACCCTGGTCGGCCATGTGGGAGTGTCCAGCACATTAACCACCACACCACCTGCTGGTCCCCAGATTTGTAATAACTTTTGAAGACCCTTTCTAGATACAATTTTCTTCTACAAAAGGTTAGCTTTCTTTTAAAGTAAATTCTGTAGTTACACTCCTATAAGTGATCATCATAATGTATGCCAGTGAAGTATGTTTTGGGTTGGCATATTTTGGTCCCCCATAGGTATAACACATAACAAGTGTTTAATAATTATGGTTTACTTTTCATTTGCAATGTCCTGCAAATGATTGCAAAATCCCTCCTTATGGAAATTTTACCCTTCCAGGAGTCTATACTTGCTGTATTACTTGGCCATCATTCATTTGCTTTTTAATCCCTAGTTTCTACCACTAACATTGATTTCTCCAAATCACCCATTTCAAGGGTTCTTCACTGTCCTTGTTTTATTTGATATTTTTGAAGCATTCCAAAAAGTTTATGAGCCTTTGTTTTAAATTAGTCTCTTTGAAATTCAGTTGTCAGGAAACAGGGCTGGGGAAGGAGTTCTGAGGTGATGGAGAAAGGGATATTTCATTACTTCATTTGCAATGATGTTTTCATGGGTATGTACTTATATCCAAGTTTATCAAAGTGCACACTTCAAATATGAGCAGTTATTGTTGCTATGGTCTAAATATCTGTGTCTCCTCAGAAACTGTATGTTGAAATCTTAACCCACAAAGTGATTTGAGACCTTTGGGAGATGATTAGGTCATGGAATTAGTATGCTTCTAAAAGAGACCCAAGAGAAATCTTCATCCATTCCACCATGTGAAGACATAGGGAAAAGGAGCCATCTGTGAAAAAGCAGGCTTTTGGGGCTAGCTGGTGGCATTGTGATTAAGGCAGCTGGATTCCACATGGTCAATCACACATTTCAAGTCCCAGACCCAGTGGCTTGAAAAACATGCTGGGCATGTGTACATGCATGCCCAAAATCCCAAAAGGAGGAAGAAATGGTTCAACATGACCACTCTCCATGGGAGATGCTTTCTCACTTTCCCTCTCCCTCTTTGTATCTCTCTAGCAAGCACATACACCCTTTGGAAAATTATTTTATTTTTTATTTTATTTTAAGAAAATGTAGGCTTTCACCAGACAATGAATCTTGGACTTCCCAGTCTCCAGTATTTTGAGAAATATGTTTCTGTTCTTTGTAAGCTATCTAGTTTATGGTATTTTGCTAGAACAGCCCAAATGGACCAAGGCTAAATGGTCCAGTCACTTTTCTTAGAGGATCTGGTCCTGCTTCTCCTGTTAATTTCTTATCACTCCATCATCTCCTAAACTTCATTTTCCAAACTTATGACACAATGACGAAGTTCATTTTAATCCTTTGCTGGGTGGTACTTTACATATTAGTTTAATTGATAAACAAGGTATTTGTAAATCAGAAAGGTTAAGTGAGTTGCCCAAGGTCACATAGTTTAAAAGTGACAGTGTCAGGATTTGAACTTTTGACAAGCCTAAAAAGCTTTACACATTTTACAATCCTGGTCCTGTTCGGCTTACTATACTTTAGAATGTATGTATGAGTATACTGAAGTGAAAAAAAAAAAAAAACTGTGCTAACCAAATGTGAAATTACTTAAATTTTATTCAAAATACAATGACATTTCATGCTATCATTTTTAAAAATAAAAATAAAATTATTCAAGTTATTCAATAAAGTGATCTAAGAAGTTATTACAGCTTCCTCACCAAATTCATTTGAAATGTGAGGTATAAAGTTGAATCTAATTTTGTTTTTTTGTTTGTTTGTTTATTTGTTTTACTTTTTCTTTTGAAGAAGTTTTAGCTATAGGGCACGTGTGCTCACCAGACAGACAGAGACGGAGAGATAAAAAGCGAGAAATCACCCCCCACGGGGGATGGCCACGCCACAATCCCTTCTCCTCCATTCTCCTCTCGGGATCTTGGGCACGCACGCACACGCGCCCGGCGTGAGTTTTAAGCCACCAGGTCCAGGACGCGAACCACGGTTGACTATGTGGGAGGCCAGCGACATAGCCATTACGCTAACTGCTGGTCCCAAGTTGAATCTAATTTTGTAGCCCTACTTAATTAAGTAATCCTTGTCACATTCCACTGAAAATTTGATCCCACCTCTGACTTCCTAAAGGACTAGTTAGACTTGGTAAATTTAATTTTGGTAGTACTTTCCTGAATTTGTCCCATTTTACCAAAAAGAGGATATATATGTGTATAGGAGATAGAGGTGGAGAAGGTTATGAAAAACTGGTGAATGGGACCAGCAATTGGATAATGGCTATGTTGCTGGACTCCCATGTAGTCAACTGTGATTCGAGTCCTAGACCTGGTGGCTTAAACTCACGCCAGGCGTGTGTGCTTGCATGCCTAAGATCCTGAGAGGGGAATGGAGGAGAAGGGATTGCAGCATGGCCATCTCCCCCAGGGAGTGATTTCTCAGTTTCTATCTCTCTGTCTCTCTCTGTCTTTCTGGTGAGCACATGTGCCCTATAGCAAAAACCTCTCCAAAAAAAAAAAAAAAAAAAAAAAAAAAATTAACTAAAAAAGAACCAGTGAGTTAAAAAAAAAGAGAATACAAATGAACAAGTACTTATTCTAGTGACAACAGAGAGAAGAGCAAAATAATAATTCAATTTCTTCAACAGATGCTATCCATTAAGGGGAACCTTCACTATTGTAAGTCAAAGGTTTGAGCAGAATGACTGCTGATCCATGACTACAACACTTGTATCAATGGTACACTGTGAATTAGAGTTGTACTTAAGAAAATTCATTGCTAGAGGTCAGCACGCAATGTAGTGGTTAAAGTGCTGGATACCACATGGTCTCACTGTGGTATGAGTCCTGGACCTGGTGGTTTTAAACTCACACTAGGCATGTGTGTATGTCTGCCCAGAATCCTAAGAGAAGTACAGAGGAGAAGGGATTATGGCATGGCCATCCTCTCGGGAGTGGGGTTGGGGGGTTGACTTCTAGCTTTCTGCTTCTCTGTCTCTCTCTGTCTTTCCAGAAAAAAAAAGAAAAGAAAAGAAAATCCATTGTTAAAATATAAAATATAGATGAAATGTTCAATTGCTATATGCTAATTTACATGGTAATATAATTCATTCATTCACTATTCCAGAAGAGTTTATAAAACTATCTGCCCATATAGTATCTCAAAGGAAATGAAATAGTCAATGCAATCTTACAAAAGAACAAAAAAGCTGGAAGCGTCACACTTTCTGAATTCAAAAATAAAAACTCACAGCAATCGAAACAGTATTTTATGGGTATAAAGACAGACAGGTCAATGGAACAGAATAGAAAGCAAATTTTTTTTTAAATCCTGCAAATATAGTCAAATGATTTTTGACAAAAAGACTACACAATGGGGACAGGATGGGCTCTTCAACTGGAATTGCATCAAACTTCTTGCAAAAATGTATATATAGCAAAAGAAGCAATCAACATAGAAAAAGGCAACCTATAAAATGGGGGAAACTACTTGCAAATAATATTATATAAGGTGTTAATATCCAGAATACATAAGAAAAAATTTCTATAACTCAATAGCAGCAACAACAATAACAATAAAAAAGTAACCTAATTCTAAAATGGGCCAAAGACTAGAATATACACCTCTGAAAAGAAGTACAAATGGTCTATAAACCAAAAGGAATACTCAACTTTACTAAACATCAAGAAAGTGCAAATGAAAACTATAATGAGAGATATCACCTCACACCCCTTAGTATAGCGGCTAACAAATTAAAACAATACAGGGCTGGCCCAATTGCAAAGAGCTTGGATACTGTACAAAGGAAGCTGGAAGCTAAATGGCTAAACAAGGTTTGTGTTCCAGTCCTGGCAGCTTATGTGCTAGTACATTCGTGTGTGCCCAGAATCTTGACATAATGGACAATTGGAAGTGGGATTGCACTGTGACCAGGCCCTGTTAAAGGATGCGTTTTCTCTGGTTTTTCTTCCTTCCTTCCTTCCTTGCTTCCTTCCTTCCTTCCTTCCTTCCTTCCTTTTTCTCTCTCTCCCCTTTCTTTTCACTCTCCCTCTCACGGATATGCATCTGCTGGCACAATAAAAATGATAATTAATGATAAAACAAAATAAGTCAACAAACAACAAGCACATAGAGAAATCAGAACCTTTGTGTACTGTTGGTGAGATGGTAAAATGGTATAGTTTTTATGTAAAACAGTTTAGAATTCCCTCAGAAAATAAAAATTGAACTACCACAAAATCCAGAAATTCTTCTTCTAAGAAAATATCCAAAGTAATTAAAAACAGAATATCAAAAAGATATTTGCACACCCAAGTTCACAGCACCATCAGTCACAATATGTACCATTAAATGTCCATCAGTAGATGAATGGAAAAAGAAATGTAATATGTGCATAGATGGACTATTATGTGCCTTTAAAAATAAGAAAATTCTCCCACATGCTCTTATACAATGTGGATTAATAATGAGGATATTAGGTTAAGTGAAATAAGTCAATCACATGGACCATCCAGTGTCATGATGGTTGAGGCAGCTGGATCCCACATGACTGTTTGCATGGTTTATGTCCCAGATGTGAAAGCTTTCAAGACATGCTGGGCACATGTTCATGTATGTCCAAAATCCAAAAAGGAGAAATATAAAAAAGGATACTGTGATGTGGCTGTTTACCCTGGGACACGCTGTCTCATTTTAATCTCTCTTTCTGTTTTTTTTTTTTTTTTTTTTTCTCTCTCTCTCTCTGTTTCTCTCTAGTGAGCACATGTGCTCTATAGCAAAAAGAAAAATAAGTAAAAAAGAAATAAGTCAATCATAGAAAAGCAAACAATAATTCTGCTTCTATGAGAAATATAAGGCAATCAAACTCATAGAAACAGAAAGTAGAATGGTTGTCAGATGCTGAGGAGAGGGAGAAATGAGAAGTTGTTAGATGGATAAAAAGTTTTAGTCATGCAAGAAAAAATTCTAGAGATCTGTTGCTCAATAGTGTACAGACAGTTAGCAACACTGTACTGTACAATTAAAAATTGTTAAAAAGCTAAACTTTAGTGCTTTTACCACAATAAAGATATTTTTTCAATACATATATCATGTCAGTATTGGGACCACATTCAAGAACAAAGTAGATGAAGAATCACGGAGAAAGAGATGGTGAATAGGATATGGGAGCAAAAAGTATTAGCAGTTGCGAGTGTAGAAGCCAGAGAGAATAACTTTAACAAAGGGGTCAGGTAAAGACAGATTAGTGTATTGAGAGTACTATGCACAGTTTACTGTAGATGGAACATAAGCTAAAGAACTTAATATGGGAGGACTCTGTTTTTCTTCTCCTTTTTTTTTTAGAGGTTTTAGGCTTAGGGCACCTGTGCTTGCCAGGGGAGAGGAAAGAGAGACAGTGACAATGAGAGGGAAAGTGAGAAACCACTCCCTAGGGAGGATGGCCACATTGCAATTTCTTCTCCTCCAGGGATCTTGCTCACGTGCCCAGTGTGATTTTGAAGCCACCGGATCCAGGACTTGAACTGCAGTTGGCCATGTGGGAGTCTAGTGATATAATCGCTACACCATCTGCTGTGCCCTGGGAGGGCTGTTCTAAAGCCTCTTACTCTCTATATACATTAATTTAGAACCATTAATCTAGTTTAAATATGGAAATGTTATTTTTAGGTTTGTGATTTAGTAGATTATATAGGAAACAGATGTGAGGAAGACAAGGCCTAAACTAGAAAGACCAGTTTAGAGGATGTTCCAACAACCAGATGAGACATAACGAGAGACCTGGTCTAGAGGCAATGTGGGTAAATAGGGTGGGTTAGGTTAAGAAAATACATAGGAGACAAACAAATATAAACCATAAACCGTATTTTCAATTATGAAATGTGGTAAAATTCATAGGTAAGAGTAGAGCAAACAGAATAGTGAGCCAAGATCAAAAACTTAATAAACATCAACACTAAGGACAAGGGAAAGGCCGATAATTTGCAAAGGAAAGCAATACGATGGAGATGTAGGAGGAAAGTCAAAAGACAGTATTGTCATAAAGTCAAATAATAACATTGGGAGGGAAACAGAAAAGTATTCAGTTCTAGAGTTCTTACAAAATAAGAACTGAATGTCCCTATATTTGGAAATTTGGCAGTTAAGAGATCTCTGATAATCTTAGTAAGAACAGATTCAGTAGAGAAGTAGGAAGGCCAGCCAGGATTCGGTGGATTGAAGACTAAATAAAAGATAAACCATGATCCATATACCTTTTCAGTGATTTCCAACAACTGAGGGAAGGAACTAATGTGACACCAAATAAGGGACAAATCTGAAAATTTGGGGAGACTTTTTAAAACATCATTCAACATTTTCCTTTAGAGATTATGATCTAACAGCCTCTGCCAACCCCCATTTATCCCCAATTCCACTCCTATAGTGAGCCTCTCTAGACTGCTATCATGTGCTTCAGGTATGTGGGCAGAATGAAAGGCTGTAAATCTCTGATGAAATAAGTTTTAACATATTTTAGATCATAGACCCCTTTTAAACTCTGATATAATAAACTGAAGTCTGTACATACAATTTCAGGAGTTTCAAGGACCCTGTGAAACAAGGTTTTTCCTCACACAGTGTCAAGAGCCTCTTGATAATGTTGTCCCAAGATAAAGCAAATGAAAATAAATAGTTCTTGTTACAGCATGCTAACAATAAGCATTTATAGTTGATATTTTAAAATGTACAGCATACTTTCACATATTTCCCTCTTATTTGATACTCCCCAAACTCTCCATTTTATGGATAAAGGCAAAAATGTTACTCACAATTATTGACAGACACAGAATGGGATTTCAGATCCTTTGCACAGACACTTGAGAACATGTCACAGTGTTTGGTGAGTGCTATTCAGAAGTGACCACTCATCACCACTGGGACTCACATCTGGACAGGTTTTCTAATGACGTAGACTTGGAAAAGTGAAATGATTGCCCAGGGCATACAGCCAGTGAGTGACAGAGCTTCTGTCTACTGATGCTTTATTTCATGATATTTTCTTTCTTCCTGGGTGCAACTACTTGGAGAAGAATACCATATACTGGCTTTGTCTTGGCTGGTTCTTAAGTGCTCTGAGCATCAAGATTTTGAGATATAAACCATAGTCCAAACCAACTCCATCTTTCCTGTGCTTCTTACCTCCTCATCAGACTAGGGTTTTGATTGCAGAGCTTCTTGAAAACTCATTTCTTCTTGCTTCCCCACATGGCTTCAATTTATTGCCAAAGTAACTCTTTGAAAGTCCCACATTTCTTCTTTTAAGGACACAGAGGAAGGCAGCATAAAATTTTTCCTTTGTAAATAAAGATGCTTCTCATTCTCATTGTTCTTCATGTCCCTTAAACAGCCCCCATACATCTACATTTAGCTCATATCGATTGCTATTTAACTGTCTTGTTCCTCCTATTCTCTGGAAGGCACTTTGACTCTGTAGGAACCATGAACTTTCTCTAAACACATGTGTAAACAAACTATAGGATATACAGTATAAATACTCAAATCCACCCCTGCCCCCAAGGTCAGTGTCAATGAAAAAGTGGGGCAGAGGTTAAGGTAGAGAGATGGGTTCCTTTTTTAAAATGATATTCGAGTAGGAATGCAAAGACCTGGGCACATGCCCCAATTCCTGCATGTATTAGTGGTGTGATTTTTGGATGAGTCTCAGTTCCTTCATGGGCTCAGATCTCTTATTTGAAAAACAAAGAGGCTGTATACTAGGTGACCCTAAAAACTCTTTTATTCTCCTTTCACAAATCACATGTTATGTTGCTTATATATCTGCTGCATAATATCAATACATTATAAAATCACAAATAAATGATATTTTAGAAAAAATACCTTACAGATAGAAAAGCCTTTCAAAGATGTACTCACTGTTCTGATGATAAAATGACTATATTCCCGGGGCTACACAAAACTCTAAGAACCTTCTACTTTTACATTAGGAGACAATCCCAGGTTATTCCCATCTTTGGTTTAGTTTAGCCATGGGGCAAAGCTGCAAGGAAATTAAAGTCAATTTCACAGAATAAGGAGATTGTGTCTGCATTGGACAAGAGGAGTAAGAAGGAGGTTTTAGGATTAAGATTTGGCAGATATTCCTGCTGGTACTGTTATCTGAGGAAGCCTAAAAAGCAAAAAAAAAACCACTACTTAGGATTGTTCTCTGGAGGTTTTGGGTGGGAGTGAGGTATAATACAGGCTTGGAGTGATGGTCCTATCATTGAATTGTTCTAACTGCACCCTCTGAGAGTGGGTCCATCAGTGGCAGTATCCAGATTTTCTCACCCCATCATGTATGACTAATCAATGTAGCAGAACTGAGAGCATGGTAAAACAGATATGAAAAGAAACATGGCAGATTATAAACCATAATGATACTTCTTCAAGAGAGATCAAAACCCAGGATGGTATTCCAATGAGTCCATGGTCCCTTGTCAAACAAGAGCCAGAAACTATACAAAAGAAATGTCAAGGGACCAGCAGTTAGCGTAATGGCTATGTGGTTGAAATCCCATGTAGTCGGCCACAGTTCGAGTTCTGGACCCGGTGGCTTAAACTCACGCCAGGAGGGTGTGCGTGC
The DNA here is from genome assembly GCA_026018925.1 of Tupaia tana. NCBI lineage: Eukaryota > Metazoa > Chordata > Mammalia > Scandentia > Tupaiidae > Tupaia > Tupaia tana. Next base: position 20,526,423 of record JAKSZU010000004.1, read on the forward strand.
ATGCCCAAGATCCCGAGAGGAGAATGGAGGAGAAGGGACTGCAGCGTGGCCATCCCCCCTGGGGGGTGATATCTCGCTTTCTCTCTCTCTGTCTTTCTGGTGAGCACACACACCCTATAGCTAAAACCTCTCAAAAAAAAAATATATATATATACACATATATATATCTTCACATATATATTTGCCATTCACTGATAATCTCTTTTCCCTTTTCTATTCTTCATTCTCTTGGCCACTGACTTTGCCATCCATCGTCTTGATGTTTCTTTGATTCTGTAGTATATTTTACTTCTCTAGCTCTTATTACTCATTGTTACTATAATTAATTATCACAGTAATACTGTCTATAATTTTTAGATCATCTTGCTTCCTCCATGACTTCTTCTGAGTGTGTGTGCATGTGTGTGTTTGAGTGTGTGCGTATATTGTGTATGTATATGTGTATATTTATATATATATATGTATTATATATATATTATATATATATATTTTATATATTTATATATATATATAAAATATATATATTTTTTATATATTTTTTATCACTGTCATGTGTCCACAATTTAATTCACTGTTAATTCTGTTTTGCAGATGAAGAAACTGAGGCTAGGAGAGAATTAGTGCTTTTCTCAAAAATCACACAAGTTAAACAGGTAGAGCCATGTTTTAGAATAGGTCATCTGTCTTGATTTGAAGGTCCAGGTTTTTTTTTCTGTTCTATCTTACTAATGATTTGTTTCTCCTCATTAATAATAATGACAATTTTCATTTTTCCTGTAGGTGATGTTGCCTCCTCAGTCTTCCATAAGTGATATCTTAGTTCCTATCTGTCAGCAGTATTACCCTACTCCTACCCACACCTAGCCCCAGCTTCTCTAGCCTTGCAGGCAGTTCCCAGGCAACAAAAACTGAAGAGCTAGAATTTAGGGGAATTCAAGACAGATTTTTTTTTAGGACAAAGAGTTTATCACAGCTACCCCTCTTGTGGACACATGGAAAAGATCTAAAGAATTTGGCATCACTCGAGTAGATCTTTCTCTTCTCATCTTACCACGGTGCATTCTTCCTACAGGGTTGCTGATTTTATGAGTAATGAGTAGATTTACACAAAGCTATAAAAATAAAATTAATTCATTGTTTCAAAGAAATTCAGAACAGGGCTATGCCTGATTTGGCTTCCAAAGAGAGAAACTTATTCGTGATATGTCAGAAACCAGCTCTTCTTGAACCCACACTCACATTCAGGCACGCATATGCGCGTGGGACACACACACACACACACACACACACACACCTCCCAACACTGAAGCTATTTTCCAAGAAAACCAGATGAAGAGAATCTTCATTACCAGATGCAGGGAGTGAGTCAGTGCTGGTAAAACAACTAGGCAAACAATCTTAGTAGGAGGAGTGCCAAAGCATGTGAAAAAGAAAAACACTAAGTTCAGCCATAGGAACCTTACAACGTTGCCTGAAACCTTGGGAACCTTTTAATCAAGCACTAATACATATATTCTAGCTAGTTAAAATGTTTCATAAATGTAATAATAAAAACAATGCAAATACTTATCTCTAATATATACTGAGTGTCTGCACTCTATGACCGAAACTGATTGACTAAAGGATAGAGAAACACAGTAAATGGATGTGAATACCAGATATAGTGTGTGTGAAAGAGAAGAGTCTGAGAAAGGACATTTAGAAGACAAATAGAGAGGCAAAGCATGAATGGGATAAACTGTACTTTCGTTAAAAGGAATAATTTTTATTCCCATTTCTTGTCACTCTGTGCTAGACCTCTATTGACATCAAATGTACAGAGAAGGACCCAGGTGTGGATACCAGTTGGGGGGAGGGAAGAAAGAGAAGGATAAAGAAGGATCTTCTCTCTTATTCTTGATACTCTATAAACAATACAAAGATATTTAATAGTGCAAGTATTAATGAAGAACATAGTATTAAAGGAAGAATATAGCCTAGCCCACTCCTGGTAATGAGTAATTCATAGAAGAAATTCTATCCGTAGTTCAAAGGTATGATCAGAGAAAGGCAGATTGCCTAATGAAGATTAGGTGGTAGGAACTGATGAGCGATGAAGCAGAATTGATTAGCTGGCAACAGATTATGAAGACCTTGACTGTCATGTCTATGAATAAGAACTTTAATACTTTAATCCTACAAGTGAAGAAATACCTTATCTGGGTTTTGGGGAAGAGATCAACATGACCTGACTTGTGTTTTTGGATAGCTCATATTAGCAGTAAATGGAGAATAGATATGAAAGAGAGAAACTGAAGGTGGAGAGAACAGTCAGAAGGCTGATATAACAATCCATGCAAGAGGATAGGCTTCATGAGAGTACTTAGTACTCCCAATATATTACTGTTGCATATGCCCTTGGGACCTGAAATATAGACAGAATTCAATAAATAGCTATTAAGCTAAAAGTGACTTTCATTTATGTCCAGGAGGGAAGCATAAGAGCAAGAGATTGGTTAGGGAGTCAAAGTTGTGGCACGTACCTATACATATCAGATAACTCTCTTTCTAGGTCATGATCCAGTCTGCTAGTTATCTGCCTAGGTTGAGTACTTTTCATTGAGTATTTACCATGTCCAGATTCCATGCTTTGTATCATTGTACATGCATGATTTCATTTAATTTCTTCAAAAAAGACCCCAAGGGGGCTGGCAGGTGGTGTGGTGGTTAAGGCAATTGGACTCCTACATGGCCAACCATAGTTCAAATCCTATACCTGGCAGCTTGCTTTCTCACTTTCCCTATCTCTCTCTTCCTCTCTCTCATGTGCATGTGTACTCTATTCCTCTCTAGTCAAATTAAAATAAATAAATAAAGTTGAATAAAATAATTCTTGAAAAGAGACCTTAAGAATTAGGTTTTGTAATTCCCTAATTTATATGTGAACAAGTGAAGTAGCTGCTTCAGGTCATGCAGCTACTAAGCTGTACCAAGATTTGATCACCAGACTGACTCTAAAGTCTATAATTGTTTCACTGAAAGGAGCATGTGTCACTTGCCTTATTAAACGGGATTCTATGTATGTCATTTCCATATATATATATTCCAAAGAAGTCTCTAACTTACAGTTAGCAGCACACTATGAACATTTGCGCAAATGTGTTTTTAATAAACTGCTTCAAAATTTTCTGTATGCCTTAATAAGCTTCAGTATTCTCAGGAGATCTTATTACATATAGATAAGATATTTTAGAAAATCCCTTATTTCTAAGTGCTTGAAGATAAATTAATCACTTTAAATCCCACCCCTCCCCCAGTCATGGGCAAAAATTCATATTGCTGACTCTGGCTTAATGAATATAAATGTTGTACTTTCCCTCATGAAATACTTTTGGATAAGCTTCCACAAATACTGAACGTGAGGTCTTGAGAATCCTCTAAACAAATAATAGACCCTACCTAGACCCATTGTAAGTCACATGTGGTTATAATTCTACCCTTTCCTTCACTCTTGCTTTCTCTTTCTAAAGTTATTTGAAGGTGTATTGCTTTTCACCCTGAAAATGCTATTTTACACTCCTTTGTTTTTAATAAGACTCTAGACATAGCAACATAATATTCTTTTCCTTCCCTATGTTGCCCTTTCCTCTTCAGAAAATGAATTTTCCACCTATCATTTTAAAGTACCCTGCCAAATGGACATCCTGCTTAGGTCCCAAGTATATGCCCAACAAACAGGAGAGATATCACTCAGGGATGAAAAACAACAACATTCTATCAAATCCATGTAATTGCTTTTAAAATGCCCACTGCTTTTATTAGCAGGTCTTCCATTGCTGTCACAGGATGGTCATACTCTTTCTGAAATGTCTCTCTCATTTTCCATTTATGTTCTGAAAAAATATTTTGATTATAGAAATATGCAGTCAAGTTAGAAAGACAGTTCTCATTCATTCACAACATCCCATAGTTCCAGAATTCCTGGTAACTGAGAGAAAGAATAGACTAAAATTTGCTTTTGACAAAAGCCCTAAGAAATAATAAGAACATGAAGAAAATTAAGTCAACTAGTTTTGTCAACAGGATCACAAGTCTGCAATTACTGCTCTATATCTGTAAAGTAGGGATAATAATCTTACAGAGTTTTTATGAAAATTAAATATTACATGTGAAAATTGTAGGTACAGTTCTTGGAAACCATAAAAGACTCAACCCAACAAATAGCAGTAATAGTGGCAGTAATGATTATTATTGATGTAATTTCAAGGCAAACATTAAACCTTCATGCTTTATGTATCAAATATTTACTGGTCATGTTTAACACAGTCCCTGATGGGGGAATCTAGCTTTCTTTTTCTCTTTTTATTTCTCTCTTTTTTATTTGCCAAAGGATGTAGGTGCTCACCAGAATGAGAAAGAGAGAAAGAGAAGGAGAAAGCACCTGCCAATGGGGAGTGGTCATGCTGCAATCCTTTTTCCTGAATTCTCTAGCCTGTCAGGATCTTGGGCATGCACAGGCACCCAGTATGTTTCTCAAGCCACAGGCTGGGATCTGGTTTCCTTAACCACCAGACCATGGGGCCTTCCAGAAATAAGCTTTCAATATAAGGGGGTAGAAGGGAGATCAGACAACTAAACAATTAACTACAATGTAATGCAATAATTCTTATATAGACGTATGTAAGAACCTCTCTATAGACACATAAGCAATGATTTAACTAATACCTTATTTTTTAGCATTTTATAGTTTTATTATTTTTTTTTTTAAGGTTTTGACCTTATGGTACATGCACTCGCTAGGAGAGACACAGGGGGAGATAGTGAGAGGGAAAGTGAAAAATCATCCCCTAGTGGGTGATTGCCATGTCACAATTCCTTCTCCATTCTTCTCCTGGGATTTTGGACAAACATGCACAAATGCCCAGTGTGATTTTCAAGTTACCAGGTCCAGGACTCAATCATGGTCGGTCATGTGAGAGACCAGCACCTTAACCACTACTCCACCTGCTGACCCCAAAGCATTTTATAGTTTTCAAAGCTCACAACCACCATTTAAAGTAGGTCTGAACCACAGATAATCATCATTATCACCCTAGCAGCTATCATTTGCTACATGACCATTATGCCAGGCCAAGGGCTAGGAGATTTACATGTATTACATTACTCAGTCATCACAAGAAACCTGCAGAGGTGATAATTTAATCACAATCTCACAAATGGTGAAACTAAGAGTCAAAGACTTACTGACTTCTCCTAATTACACAAATAGCAAATGATATAGTCCAGACATGGACATGAATTTGTCTCCATGTCATAATTTTTCTTACACTCATATTTTTGTTATGAGTCCAAAGTAGCTAAGAAAAAATTACACTGAGGATCAGGAAGAAAAGGAAATTTTTCTCTCAATGTAATCTAATACATTCATCTTGAATAAAAAAAATGCAAACGAGAGCTTGACAATTAGCAACCTGATCTCTAGACGATGGAAGTCATCTCTCTTCTGGTTTGTCTCATTAATTACCATTCAACACAGCTAGGACATATCAGCAAACAAGTTTCACAAATAAGTAACCCTTGGAGAAGCCATTACACAAGCTCAGATAGCCTATGATTGAGTTTGAACATTGACATCGCCAATTCTAGCATTCGATCTTTCAGAATATACTTGTCATCCAAAATATAGAATATATAACTTTCATCTGGCTTCCAAATGAAACCAAATGTTTAAATAAGCTGCTTAGACAGGAAAGCTAAAAGTATTAAGAAACTCTTAATTATATTACTGCAAACCAACCAAGAGAAGGAAAAATGAATCCTCACTGCATAACCTGATAGTTCAGAGATGGTCTGCAATATTCTCTCAGATCACCCAAGACCACTTTTGTCAAAGGTCGTGCCCCTGAGGAAACAATAATGTTACTTAATTTGGCCCTATATAAAGCCCTATGTATGCAATTTCTGCCAGGTAAAAAATTCCTTAAGGAATTAGAATGCTTCTTTCCTGAGAACAAGAACTATGTAACCCTATGATGTTGCCTTTAGTACTTGGTGGCTAGGAAATTTAGAATTGGGTTTTCTACTGGTCCAGCTGCAGTGGCACAAATGGTGGGGCACCACTGCATGAGATTAGGGCCACATGGGAAGCCTAGATTTAGTTCTTGGATCAATCTAAACAGGTTGGGCTTAGAGGCACAAACTCTAGCTAATTAGGGCAGAAAAGATTGCAATATGGTGAGACTTTGTCAAAAGTACCTATTTATGGAACCAGCAGATGGTATAGTGGTTATGTTGCTGGACTCCCACATAATTGACTGCAGTTTGAGTCTTGGACCTGGCGGCTTAAAACTCACACCGAGAGTATGTGCATGCGTGCCCAAAATCCCAAGAGGAGAATAGAGAAAGGATTGCAGTGTGTCCATCCCCCTTAGAGGGTGATTCCTCACTTTCTATCGCTCTGTTTCTGTTTCTCTGACAAGCACAAGCACCTTTAGCAAAAATTTCTCTAAACAAACAAAAACCAAGCTTATTTATCTGTATTTCTCTCCCATGTGTACTTTATCTCTTTCTGTCTCTTGCTCTCATGAAAGAAAAAGAGAGACAGAAAGAAAGAAAAATGAGTTTTCTACTAATTCACAGCAACAAGGTTAATTGTAAAGTTAGTATATTACTTTTACCTTCCTTTATCCACATTTCTAGTAAGACTACATTTTTTTTAAAAAAGAAATAACAAAAGTATTTGTATTTACTTTTTTTTTTTTTTTTTTCTTTTTTTGGAGAGGTTTTTGCTATAGGGCGCGTGCGCTCGCCAGACAGACAGAGAGAGACAGAGAGATAGAAAGCAGGAAATCACCCCCCAGGGGGGATGGCCACGCCGCAATCCCTTCTCCTCCATTCTCCTCTCGGGATCTTGGGCACGCACGCACACGCGCCCGGCGTGAGTTTAAGCCGCCGGGTCCGGGACTCGAACCGCGGTCGACTACGTGGGAGTCCCGCGACATAGCCATTACGCTAACTGCTGGTTCCCGGCATTGAGTTTTTAATAGTAAGTAGGTAACTGATTTATTCTCCAATCTCTTTTCCTTCTGGTCCCCATCTCTTCCCATTCTCCATTGGCTAACATCACTGAAGTTCTTTCCCAAACAAATTATGAGCCCTACCATAGGCTAGCTGTCCTGAACATAACATTATCACTGTAATTTCATACACTGTACTAAATATCTTTATGTGTCTGTCTCCTTCACTAGTCTTGAATCCTGAATAGGGGGTATTACTTATTCCTGTGCTTCCAGGAAAATGGGAGCTTAATAAAATGACTTTTTAAAAATAGTTTAATTTAGAAGCTTGGCAAAAGTGTTTGGCATACAAAGGAAATCTAAGTTTTTAAGGGCTCACACCCAGGGTGGGGACTCAGGACCTCTATCTTCTATGGTTGACTGCATCAAGTGATCGGAGTCTTTTGTGTGTGGTCTAGAGAGAATACCTCAGGAAACAGAACTAGAGTGGTCCTTATGGACTGTAGTGAATAGAAAAGCCTTTCTAAGGAGGTGTATAAAAACTGATCTGTCCAGATGTAAAACCTCTTTATTTACTCAAAGCTCTAAGGTGCTTGAGTTTCTGAGATATGTTTCAGAAAGCCATATTAAGCAGGCAGTTGGCATCTCTCTGCTTATCAAGAAAGCAAGCGTAAGCTCTAAAATAATTATAATAATGATTACATTGTAATTAAAGTACTAATTATCACATTGTATTTTATTTATTTTATTTTATTTCAAGTTCTTTTATACATCAATCACGTTATTTAGCTTGCAAAGTGAATATTCCAACGTGTGTACATTTCTCCCCAGTTCAGTTGATAATACTATAAAGTTATCTTCTATAGATAATACCCCATTTCTTTGTCCCATTAATGCTATGCTTCTCTATTTTTTTTTGTTTACCTTCTCCACTATTAGAAAGTGGAGATACTGTTCAGCATAGATAAAACAGTAAAAGTAAAAGTAAAAAATAAGGCTAAAATCAAGCAGAGGGTAAACAGTCTAGGCAATTAGTCATTCAAGGCAATACAGGAAGGGAATTCTACTTCTTTATGGAATGGGACTGACTTGAAGAAGGTGTCAGAACTCTAGTCAAGCAATTTGACATTAAAACTTGGGCACTGGGACCAGCAGTTAGCGTAATGGCTATGTCGCTGGACTCCTATGTAGTTGACCTGGTTCGCGTCCCGGACCCGGTGGCTTAAAACTCACATCAGGCATGTGTGCGTGCGTGCCCAAGATCCTGAGAGGAGAATAGAGGAGAAGGGATTGCGGCATGACCATCCCCCCTTGGGGGTGATTTCTCGCTTTCTATCTCTCTGTCTCTCACTGTCTGTCTGGCGAGCGCACACACCCTATAGCAAAAACCTCTCCAAAAAAAAAAAAAAAAAAAAAAAAAAAACTTGGGCACTAGTTTTATCCAGTCTTAGTGGGTCACTGGTATACTAGACAATGAAACAGAGGTAGAAAGCCAGTTGTGGTACAGAAAAAGCCTCTCTGTGAACATGCAAATTGCTCAGGTGCCCCATCTACCTCTTAACCAGACAAAATGGGGGCTATGTGTGTAATAATTTTAGGTAACATCTGCTGATAATGTGATATTAATAATAAGCCTCCTGTTTGGAAAAAGACTGATGTGGGATCTTGACCTGAATGTCTTGAGATAGAGAAGGGGGGTAAAAAAATGAATACACTACCAACCTTATTTGTCATTGAAATATTTTTGAAAGTTGAAAAAAAGCAATTATAAGCCTCTTTCTTATCAAGACAAAAAGAAGTCATTTGTCTAATGTGTCTGAAGTTATCACCAAGAGCCAACATTCATTGCCATTTTATAACTTTAGTGTTACATAACTTGTAACAGAAATTTGAGAAAGTAAAGAACTTCACTCCATTTTTTGCCACTGAACTTCTCTTGTCTTATATGTAGATTCATGATTTTTTTTTTCTCTCAGGAGAGCCACAAGGAACCTGTTAGAAATATTTCAGCATATGCAAATCCTAACTAGACAGACAAAAATAATCTTTGTTCTGCTCCTCATGTGCTCTGTGGGAGTTTTTCCTTGTTTGCATGATTGATCAGTTTGCATGTTACTTTTAAAAATCATTTTTGAAACGAGACACAAAGCTGAAAACAAGAGGAGAGGTATCTAGGGCTGGACTAGGTGAAAGGGTACCAAATCCAGAATAAAACCTAATAACATCAGTATTCCTCTGTACGTATCAATAGCCACTATCAGGGACAGTTTCTGCAGCCTTCTTTATATGGGTAACTGGTGATGAAATTCCTAAAAAATGAACTGTAAGGTGAATGGTCTCTTTGTTAGTTTCCTGATTGGGAGTATTCTTATCTCTAAATACATTGGATGGTATGTAAACTGTCGGATCCCTGCCAGGATCCCTAAGTATTCTCAGGACGTTCCCAAGAGGTTATGGTGTTTCTGGCCCTTGCTGTCAGGCAGTTCCTATTCTCTTCTTCAGGTGCTCTCTCCATACCTAACTTTAAGAAAGAACCTGAAGGTTCTTTGACTCCTTTCAGAGAGGCTTCTCTCTTTGCATTGCTCTAGATACGATGTGCTCCTTGCCTGGAAACTACAGGGAAGACATACGCTGCCATCAAACATCATTCTTAGAAATAATTGCCCCCAAATATAGCTCACTCTGGTTTCATCTCCTCTTCCCTAACTTCACTTCCACTGTCTTTGTTCAAGATTAACCATATCTTATTCATATTACTAAAGTAGTCCTCTAACTTGTCTTCCTGTGGACATTATCTCTTCTTCTGCCTGATTCCCTCAACCTAGTCTTCCAATTATACCAAGTCTTTTTTCACTAATCCACTGATAATGATTTTTAAAATGCAAATATGGGGCCAGCAGATGGCATAGCAGTTATGTCACTGGACTCCCACATGGCCAACTGCAGTTCAAGTCCTAGATCCAGGGGTTGAATGAGTGCATGCCCAAGATCCAAGGAGGAGTATGGAGGAGAAGGGACAGTGGGACCATCACCCTGAGGTTTGATTTCTCACTTTCACTCTTACTGCCTTTATCTCTCCCTTTCTAGTGAGTGTATGTACTCTAAGACAAAAACCTCTTAAAAAATAATTAAGTAAAATAAAAATGAGAATATGCAAGTGTAACTTGTTCCATTAAAAAGTGTGACCAAGGCCAGAAGTGGCCTAAGGGTTAAGGTATTGGACTTCTACATGGCTGTCTGCAGTTTGAGTCCTGGACTCAATGGCTTGAAAATCATGCAAGGCACGTGTGCATGTGTACCCAAAATCCTGACAGGAGAATGGAGGACAAAGGATCATGGCATGGCCATCCCTTCTGAGAGGCTATCTCTTACTTTCCCTCTCTCTGTCTCCCTCTATTACTCTCAGGCAAGTACACGTGTCATATGGCAAAAATCAAAAACCAAAAAAGAAAAAAAGGTATGATCACTCTTGGACCAATAATTGATATGGAGATTAAGACAGCTAGATCCCATATAACCAAAAGCACAGTTCAAGTCCTGAACCCAACAACTTGCAAATCATGCTGGGAGCATGTGTATGTATGCCCAAAATCCTAAGCAGAGACTGGAAGAGAAGGGATTATGGCATGGTTACCCACTCCTGCCCCTGAAGGGGCTATTTCAACTTTCACTCTGTCCAGAGATCACACATGTCCTATAGCAAACAAACAAACAAAAAGCATAACCACTCTTAATCAAATGCTAAGGAGAAAAGGAGAAAGAAAAACAGTAACATTTTTGAACATCTATAATCCATTTGGCTCTGTGCAGATCCTGTAATATAAATTACTGCTCTATATCTTCACAAATATGTTTCCACATAATATATTATTATCCCTCATTTATCATAAGGAAACTAAGATTGAGGGAGCTTACATAATTTGTTCAAGGCCATATGGCTAGTAGATGCAGTATAGAGTGTCTGAGATATGCAGGCATGTGTTGACTGCTATTACTTGCCAGTATCAATTCTAGGTTCTGGAGGCACAATGATGAATAAGGTATCTGACCATATGTGACTCTGAGAAGCCCACAATGAAGAATACACTTACCTTAACAATAAATTTCAATATAATGTGGAAAGTCAAGATTTGAACTTAAGTCTCTCCCAGTTAGACCACTGGTTGCCTATCCTTAAAAAGACATACGCCTTTCAAGTGTTTTAATTTTCCTTAGACGTTTTCATGGTAGTATTTATATTTTTAGTCCCTGAAGAACTAAATAATAGCAAAAACTAAAATTAAGTCAGTAATGCAGTCAATGAATGTGTTTTTATTAATCACAACAGCATCAATGTTCATTTGAGTCTATATCTTTGTGAGATAAACTATTGGTTCAGTGTAGAGAGAGAGGGGATTGTCACGTCTATATTTGGGACTCCTTGTGGCTCCCCATAAGCCATTCATTGGGAATGAATGCCAGTTTTGTGCTCTCTTCTCCACCATATCCCTAACAGAGTTCTGCACTGTTTAAAACTAGAGAGCCAGAGTAAAACATGCTTATGTAGAGATCAGGTAAACATATTCCTTGGCCAGCCTTTAGAGAGTGATGAGAAGACTTCAATCTTGCTTATATATTTCAACATCCATACATAGAAAAGAAATAGTACAAAAGGAGGGCATTTCTATTTCATAGTGTCTTTTCTGTACTAGCTACATAATTTCTAATCTAATATTTTTAATCAGATGTTTATGGCCTTTCAACAGAATCTTACTTTTCTCCCTTTAAGCCTAAATTCCTACCTTTTTGTTCCTCTACCCCATTCACCTTTTTCTTTTCTATTTTCTCCAAATATACTTTGTTCTTTTACATCCCAATACCTTGTATAAAATTATTATTCTGCATGGAAAATGTATCACAAATTCTCATATTTCATCCTGCTGAATTTACTTACTCTTCAAGATCCAATTCATTTTGAAGCTACACCCAATTTATGCAAGAAGTTGTTCTCTCTCTCTCTCTCTCTCTCCTCTATGCTCCAACCACAATTTGTATGCTCTTCCACTATAGTATTGAGAATATGATATGATATTCATTTCTCTCTATATATGTCTTCATCACTGGCCTATGTTCTTTTGGTGGCCAGGATTACATCTTAATTGCCTTGAATGTGTAATATTTTACCTAGAATGTAACAGGCACTCAATAAGAGCTAACCAAATGAGTAAATAAATTAAAAATGCATATTTTAATAATCTTTGACTTCATGAGTCAATGTTGACAGATTCATTTTTAAAATTATTTGCTTCAAGTTTGGCAAGTACATTATAATTTTTGTCCTATAATTTGTCACATTTTAACCTACTCATTTGTGGGGATGATCATAAAAGTCTAGGATATTAGTATTGGAAGAGATTTTAAAGGCTCTCTAATCTAATCTTCTCACCAGAGCAAAAATCCTCGTCCTGTGATCAGAAGTCATTTGTTTTCTAATTCAATAGCTCTAGTGATAGACTTCACTGCCTTATCAGGGAATTAAATCATTCTTTAACAGTATTAATTATTAGGAATGTCATTTCTATCATTTCTTCCTACTGATTCTCTTCCTGCCTCTGAAACTATAGTATTTCATGTATTTCCTCTTTTATGACATCTTTTCAGTTATCTGATAACACACTGAGAAATTAAGCAGTTGCTTGTACAAGGCATTCTGGAACCTCAGAAACCCAAACTGGTTTCTGGGATCAAGCTAAGGAGACAAATTTAGCTGTAGAGGCAGCTGGCAGGAGATATCAGGTTTAATGACAAAGAGATTGGCAAAAGTGGGCTTAACCTTGGAAGGCATGAGGAATCCAGGTGATGGAGAACAGAAGTAGACTAGATGCCACTCTTACGCTAAGGATGAGAGAGACAGCATAGGAAAAAACATGGTTTTAGCAAAAGCAGTACAATGATCTTCAAAAGGTAAAGTGCCTTGTTCAAAGTTTCATGGCTAGATAAGGAATAAGGTTGCTCCAGCAAAGTTCTTCTGAGTTCAAGTCATTTTTGCTAGTCAAATAGTCTTTATATTATCTCACAACATCTCCCTGCAAGCTTACACGTTAATATTGATTTGTCAGAAAAGTCATGACATATTTTCTCTCTGTTTTTCAAAGGTCATTTATTTATATAAAGAACAAAGATCAATCAATGATATATTGCCTGTTTTGTTCGATAACCTTTTGCCATCTTTCAGTGAGCTTCATAATTCCTCATTCATAGAAGGACTGCCTTTATTGGTGTAAAACCAGACAAGGTGCTGATATACAGCCTCATCTGAATTGAACATTACACCATGCAAGGAGTTTAGAGGAGAGTGAAAACAAATGGAAATCTGACAGCACTAGGTCAGGAAAGTATGGTGGGTGTGGCAACACATCCTTTCCAAGCTTCAATAATTCTTTTACAGGTGATCGAACTTGTGTGTGGTCTCACATTGCCACGATGGAACACAACTCCTTAACAATGAACAAGCTCAGGGTGTTTTTGGATGATGGATTCCTTCAAAGTCTCCAACTGCTGACAGTGCACATTAGAATTGATTGTTTGGTTCCTTGGAAGGAGCTCAAATACACAACACCAAAATCCCACCACACTGAGAACATAACCTTCCTCTGATGAATGTCTGCTTTCATTGTTGTTTGAGGAGAATAATCACGTTAAGACCAAGACCATTTGTACACCACGTTCTTGGCAATGATCTACTTCTCATCACCAGTTATCAGTCACTTCAAAAAGGATCATTTTCCTCATATTGATGAGCATATTGTTGATGTTTATATGTGCCATCAAATTAACTTCTTTGAGTTCATGAGGAACCCAAATATTGAGCTTCCTCCTGCATCCCAGCTCCTTCAAATGGTCATGAATGCTTAATGATGGATAGTCAATGTTTCTGCCATCTCTCTTGTCATGTAACGTGGGCTCGACTTGATCGATCCTTTAGTTTTTTTTCATCAGTATCAGTAGGCCTCCCTGACCAAGGAGCATCATTGAGATCAAAATCACCAGTATGGAAATCTGTGAACTATTGTTGGCACTGATGTTCTTGAAGAGCATTGTCACAGTAAACTTTACACAACTTTTCACAAGCTTGACCTGTGTTCTTCCCTTTATGGAAGTAAAACAGTAAAATAGAGCAAAAATGCTTAGTTTGGTCTTTCATTTTCAACTAGGAAAACCTCTAAAACTCAACCAATTCACTTTTTTTTTTTTAAGAATGAAGCTAGAACTGTCAGCTGTCAAATGACATGGCAATAACATAGATGTGAATGACTTTACTACTTCCAAAAATGAACTAGCGCCATCTGTTGCAAAAACGCATCATGACTCATAACTTTTCTGACAACCCAATACCAGTTATAAAGTAATGATTCCAAAATCACTTCTTGGGTAGTTTAATTTCCTCACTGGAATTTTCACATTGTAGTGGCCCCTCCATGACCCCCATGGCTGGCTCCTAAAACAGGTTTAAACCACAACAGCACTTAGGAAGTTCAGAGGCCCACCTGATACTACTGCATACTTAGTTTTATATAAAACACAGAATTACCACCCACCATAGGATAACACATTCTTTTTTAAATATATTATTCAATTAGTAAAATGGATCTGGAAGCTTTTTTTTTTTAGATTGCCAGAGATTGTGTGCACTCTTAAAAGAGAGGAAGAGAAAGAGAAGCATCCCTCAATGTGGTACGGTCAAACCACAATCCTTTTTCCTCCTTTACTCCATCCTGTCAGGATTTGGGGTATGTGGCACATATATCCAATATGACTTCCAAGTTGCCAGGGCTGGGATTTTAGGCATGTAGCACATGCATCAAGAATGACTTTCAAGGGACCAGCAGTTAGCGTAATGGCTATGTTGCTAGACTCCCATATAGTCGACCGTGGTTCGAGTCCTGGACCCGGTGATTTAAACTCATGCCGGGTGCATGTGTATGTGTGCCCAAGATCCCGAGAGGAGAATGGAGGAGAAGGGATTGTGGCATGGCCATCCCCTCTGGGGGGTGATTTCTTGCTTTCTGTCTCTCTGTCTCTCTCTATCTTTCTGGCGAGCACACACACCCAATAGCAAAAATCTCTCAAAAAAATAAAAAGTAAAAAAAGAATGAGTTTCAAGTCACCAGGGCTGGGATTCCAACCACAGTCAACCATGTGATTCAGCTTTCCATATATATCAATTATCCACTCTGCTAATAGGCTAGCCTTTGATCTGGAAGCATTATTAAAGATGGTTTTCCTCCAGTTGGTTTTAAGTTCTACTTCAGAAAAAACTAATTTCCATTATCCAATGTGACTGGGAGAAACCTCATTTTCTATTAGAATATCTATATAAATTGCAGTTTTTAGCATTGAAAGAGACACTACAAAATCAGATAGGTCAGGCCTCTTGACAAAATACAGCCCATGAGCTTTCTCTTTTGCGGCCATTGCCGGAGCAGCAGTGGCCAAAATGAAGTTCGATCCTTTCGTGACTTCTGACTAAAGCAAAAACCACAAAAGGCATTTCAATGCACCTTCCCACATCCACAGGAAGATTATTTCTTCCCCCCTTTCCAAAGAGCTGAGACAGAAGTACAACATGCGATCTATGCCCATCTGAACGGACGATGAAGTTCAGGTTGTGTGAGGACATTATAAAGGTCAGTAAATTGGCAAAGCAGTCCAAGTTTACAGGAAGAAATACATCATCTACGTTGAGCAGGTGCAGCAGGATGTGGGCATTCACCCCGGCAAGGTGGTTATCACTAGACTAAAACTGGAAAAAGACCGCAAAAAGATCCTTGAGTGGAAAGCCATCTCGCCAAGTAGGAAAGGAAAAGGGCAAATAGAGAAGAAACAATTGAGAAGATGCAGGAATAAAATAATTTTATACACAGTTCTTATTAAAAACTGCTAAAATAATTTAAAAAAAAAAACACTCCATAATATGGACTTTAACCTACTTTTCAAGTTTCATTTCTTGCCATGGTCCCTAAGAGTACAGGAGGATTTGAAAGCCTTAGGAGAGCCAAAGTTTCTTCTAAATGATCTTGTCGGGTTTGCCAAGTTAAGATGGTAGTGACTTTGCCAAGGTCACATTAAAAAAGTAGCACTAGAGGAAAATTTAAACCTCTGGATTTTGCCATGGTTTCCTTCCTCCTCACCAGGCCATGATACTCATAAAAACAGTTAAGAAAGTGATGGGAGGGGCCAGCAAATGGCATAATGGTTACTTCGCTGGACTCCCACATGGACAACCACAGTTCAAAGCCCAGACCCAATGGCTTGAAAATCATGCCAAGCATGTGTGTGTGTGCCCAAAATCTTGAGAGGAGAATGGGGGGAAGGGATTACAGCATGGTCATCCTCCCTGGGGTATGATTTCTCACTTTCTGTCTCTCTGTCTGGGGAGTAAAAATATCTACAAACAAAAAAAGCAGAAAGTGATGGGGAAAAGTAAAATACTGTATGGTACACACTATTTAAGAAAATGTATGGCCCATGTGAGACTTACATGGACAAATGATTATGAAATTGCTAATTTAGGCAAAGGATTCAATACAGACATAATAGAAAATCTGCCACCATACAGTTATGCCCAGAATCCCCAAATAAATAGAATATTTGCTGTTCCCAGCAGAACTGGTAAAAGTGATTGCACTGAAAGAGTAGTTAATTTATGAGCAATGTGTTTAACTCACTCTTTGTTAATCACTTTCTTGGGGGTAATTCAACCAACAGGCAACCTTAGTTATCTAGGATTCAAAAAATGCTCCTTTGACATAGTGCTGAACAAGGCATTTGCTTTCTTTCTTTTCTTTTTTCTTTCTTTCTTTCTTTCTTTCTTTCTTTCTTTCTTTCTTTCTTTCTTTCCTTCTTTCTCTCTTTCTCTCTTTCTTCCTTTCTGGTGATTTCCAGATTACATATAATCACTGTACATCTTTATGGGGTATAATATGGTTTTTCATAGTATGCATACACTGTAATAACCAAATCAAGGATATAGGCATATTTATCTTGTTTGACATTTAACATTATATTATGTAATGTACATTCAATAATAGTTATCCATTTTTTTTTTTTTGGAGAGGTTTTTTGCTATAGGGCGCGTGCGCTCGCCAGACAGACAGAGAGAGACAGAAAGCGAGAAATCACCCCCCAGGGGGGATGGTCACGCCGCAATCCCTTCTCCTCCATTCTCCTCTCGGGATCTTGGGCACGCACGCACACACGCCCAGCGTGAGTTGTAAGCCACCGGGTCCGAGACGCGAACCGCGGTCGACTATGTGGGAGTCCAGCGACATAGCCATTACGCTAACTGCTGGTTCCCTCCATTTTTTTTAAACTACGTGTTGAATTGTCAATGACATTTTTCACTCTGCTATGGTAAACTACTCTATAACCTATTCCATTTTTTTACATGTATTCTTGTGTCTGTTGTTAATCATCTGGGGGTTGTTTTCTATTATCTAATCTAACAACACTCTCTCACTTTTCTTTGAATTGTAATGCAACTATACGTTTCTGCTTAGGATTATGTGTGTGTGTGTGTGTGTGTGTGTGTGTGTATAAATCTTGTCTTCTATTTTAAGAGTAGCTTCAAAACATCTCAGTGGGTTTTTTTTTTTTTTCCTCCAGATATGCAAAGAAAACCTTAACTAGATCACTGTGAAGCATGACTGAGTAATAAATACCTGGCCCACAGATAGCTATTAAAGTTCATTGGTTCTATTTTAAAATAAACCACAAGAAGGTCACCTTGATTACAACATCTCAGATTCATCCTCAAAGAGCTATAGGCTTTGCTTTTAAAGTCTAGAATCCATCGTTCTTAGGACTGAAATGGACTGGAACTTAGAAACTAAAAGGTGAATTTCTCAAGAATTGAATTCACTTCCTTTCTTTCTATTAGTTTTGCTGATTACTTTTTCCTCTGCGAAATGTCCTGTGTAAAAATGCTGCCATTTCATAGGACCAGCAGTTAGCGTCATGGCTATGTCACTGAACTCCCATGTAGCTAACCGTGGTTCGAGTTCTGGATCCGGTGTCTTAAACTCACGCTGGGCGCATGTGCGTGCGTGCGTGCCCAAGATCCCAAGAGGAGAATGGAGGAGAAGGGATTGCGGTGTGGCCATCCCCCATAGGGGATGATTTCTCGCTTTCTAGCTCTCTGTCTCTGTCTGTCTTTCTGGTGAGCGCACGCACCCTATAGCAAAAACCTCTCAAAAAAAAAAAAAAAAAAAAAAAAAAAAAAAAAAAAAAAGCTGCCATTTCTTAAATTTCTTTCTAATATTATGTATTGGAATGAGAATGAACCTTGTCATCATGATGATTTGGCTTCAATTTTAGCTATGTCACTTGCTTGCTACCTTGCTTTGGCTTTCCCTAACCTCTCTGAGATTTAAATTGTTCTTTGGTTAAAAACAATAATAATAATAATAATAAACAAATAAGACTATCTCTGAGGATAATAGAGAATATTAAATTATAAAACATCTATGGCAGAGCTTAACATAATTTTTAACAAGTAGTATATGCTCAATAAATACAACTATTATTCCTTTGTTCCATCCTATCGTCCTCTACATCAATTGTTCTTCTCAGAGTATAATCAATCTATCTCCAGCAGACATGATGCCCTAGGACCCAAGAGGTCCCTTCCTTCTTACTCTGCAATTCTCAGAGAGTTCAGCTTTTGGAGCCTCAAAGATATAGGTTTCCATCCCAGCTTTCTGACTCCTAAGTGTGAATTTGGCAGCCTGCAACCTTTCAGAAGTTCTGTTTCTCCATCTTTAACTGAAAATGTTATCTATGCCATAGATTTGCTGTACTGTGAAGATTAAATGAATGAAAATCATGTTCAGAGATTCTGACCCATCACAAGCAAATTATAGCTTTTCAAATAATTAATATGAATTCATTAGGGTTCCTTTGTCTGCTCAGTCTAAACTAAATGAGGAATGGAGAAAACAAAAAGAAACAAATAACAACAACAAAGAAACACACACACACACACACACACACACACACACCACAACAAAACAAGAACACTTATTTCCTGGCCTCCAGTAGCATAGTCATGAACAAATGTTCAGTAAATTATGTGCTAAAGAATACTTAGGGAAAGGGCCTGCAAATGCATTTAGATAACTCTCCCCACAGTGCCAACAGTCTTAAAAGAATTTTACTGTGCTATATAAACCATGAAGGATGACAGTCCTGCCTTCATGAAAGATTTTTGTTTCAAAACAAAAGTACCCAGATTTCAGCACTGTAACTAATATAAAGGTCACATCCAGCTCTCTGAGGTGACAGTATCCCCTCTTCAACATCCTCTAGTGATGAAAGAGTACTAAACTAAGGCCCTTAGAGGTACTCAAATCCTCACTGTTTCTGACGGCTGGAAAGTACTATGGCAGCTCACATGGAACTACAAGGTAGAACTTCCATATTCCATTTACTTAAGTAGTTTCCTTAACTCCAAGACAGTTCTTTGAAAGAAAAGATTAAATTTCTCCAAAAAATAAAATCAAAATGCAAAATTTGGAATAAGAGGAAGACACGCTATCAAAATCCATGTATTCTTTTTCTTACGTAATTTTATCTATATTTGGATAGCATTTTACCACTTATAATCCACATTCTTATTATCTTACTATGATCCTCAGAAAAGCCCTGTGAGGAAAGTAACTTCATCATTTAAAACTCTGTTTTTTCATATTTTATACTTATTGGGTTGTCAGAAAAGTTGTGCTGTATTTTTCTGTTTCTCTATGTGTGTCATGACTTTTCCAATGACCCCAATACTTTAAAATGAAATACTGTCTTCCAATCTACACTGTATTGCCTTTTATTTCTAAGAAGTTGATAAATTCATACAAACCATATTAAATTCTTGAACCATGGCTATATTTTATCATAAAAAGCAAATGAACATTTTTTTCTTTTTTAGATATATTGAAAGCTAAGACTTAGATGAAGTATTTAGCTCAATGATCCAGAGCAAGTGAGTAGAAGAATATAGGCAGTAATACCTAAATTTGATTTGCAGTATTGCTCTTTTGCATCATCCAACTCTGGTCTAGAGCTATATCAAATAAAACTATATCAAACAAAATTATCACTTGACTTATTAGCAGTTTTAGGGCACCTTTTACTGAAATCTGCATCTTTGGCTTTTCCTTTGGACTATATAAGAAATCACTAATATAATGCCAATATTATATATGCCTGTATATGTGTACTATAAATTTATGCCTCTCCTTATTCCACAAAGGATTCAAGGTTACCTAAGGAGATGTAAACCATAAAATTTAAAAATTCAAGACTATGACATAAAAATCAAGATTAGAAAAACAGGTCAAAGCTAGAGACAGAAAAAATAGAGCACAACTGAATAGGGCATGAGGTTCACACAGAAGACATTGCTAAGTCATGAACTTGGTCTTCGGTTCTTGGTTTTCAGCCATAGCAACAACAAAGACTCATATCTTTTGCATATAAAACTTACCTTAACTCATCTAAGGGAGCAAAATTTATTTACTAAAATGAGCTTACTTGGAGATCTATACATGGAAATTAATAGATGCCATGACCGGTGGTCTCAGTAAAATTCCTAAGATCAAATACATAAACAGTTTTTATAAAAAAAATTTTTATAGTGTCCTTAGATAAAATGCTAAAATAGGACTTCTTGAAAGCCAACTGTACATCAGACAAAAATAATCCAAAACAAGCTTGTGCAGATACAGGACTTCTTTATGATAAATTCAGTAATAATTTCTACAATTTACACAGAATTAGTCTTCATATTTTCCAAATAACCACTCAATAGTACTAATTAACAGGACCAGCAGTTAGCATAATGGCTATGTCGCCGGACTCCCATGTAGTTGACCGCAGTTCGCGTCCTGGAACCAGTGACTTAAAACTCATGCCGGGCGCGTGTGCGTGTGTGCCCAAGATCCTGAGAGGAGAATGGAGGAGATAGGAATTGCGGCGTGGCCATCCCCCCCAGGGGTGATTTCTTGCTTTCTGTCTCTCTGTCTCTCTCTATCTGTCTGGCGAGTGCACGCGGCTTATAGTGAAAACCTCTCCAAAAAAAAAAAAAAAAAAAAAATAGTACCAGTTAACATTGCATGACAATGTGGAAGATGACAACAATATTTTTAAAAGCCTTAGTTAGAGCTGGAGGATCAGATTTCAAAGTACTGGGTTCATGGATGTAAATCCACATAGGACTACTATTAGTTTAGCAAATATGCCACAAAAATCTATACTACTTTTCATAATTTTACCCAGAGTTGTTTGGAGTGGTATCATTTTGTGGTTAAAAATGAGAATTAAGAGCCAGTTGGCAGCATGGTGGTTAAGGCAACTGGTTCCCACATGGCAACTGTGAGGTCCAAGTCCCAGATCCAGTGGTTTGAAAAACATATTGGGCATCTGTGCGTACATGCCCAAAATCTCGGAAGGGAAATGGAGAAGACGGAATTGAGGCATGACCATCCTCCATGACAGGTGCTTTCCCACTTCCTCTCTTTCTATCTTTCTGGTGAATGCAGATGCCCTATAACAAATTTTTAAAAAGAAATGGGAATTAGTATTTTCTGAAGCTAACTTAGAAACTAACTAAAGAACCACTCCAGAGAAACCCATCAAAAAACGGAAAAACTCGAAAAGAAAAATTATCTCTTGAGTTGTATTAAACTCTCAGTTCTCTGCCCTTCTACTTGTCTGGCTACTTTATGGCCTTTCTCTATCTCTGATACTGGCTCTGCCATGAATCATTGTGTGGCCATGTGATTCATACTTTCATATTTGTAAAATAGGAATATTTTCTGTACTACCAAAGGCTAATAGTGAGGATCATATATGCTCTGCACATATAATAGGTTCAGAAAATATTGGTTAAGTTGGCATAAACCTACAATATATTACTGACACTTTTCTGTAAAGCCCAAATCTTCTTTCTCATCTGGAAGTCTATTTTTATAAGGTAGTTATGCACCCTTTCAAGAGATTTTAGCCAGCAGTGAGTAAGGAGGGAAAAACAGAAGAGTGGGGAAGGAGCTTTAAAGCTCACACATCGGGTCTGATTCAAACTTCATGTGGCCTTGGAATTCAACACTGCCAAAGACCTCAGTTTCTCTCTGCTGTGCAACCAAAATAATACAGGGTCAACTCTGTGGTAATCCTGTGCTTGACACTGGAGTGACAGAGCTGTGTCAGATACAATTTCTTTTTTTTCTTTTTTTTAAATTAATTTATTTATTTACAGTCATTCACTGTTTATCAATATAGTACACAACATGAGATTTTCCATCCAGTATACATTGTATATTGGCTCAATCAAGGATATTACTATACATGTTATCAACAAAAAATTTTCTATTTCTTGTTTCTTACATATTTTGCCCCCCCCCCCCCCAATTCCCTACTTCTCACACTGTGCCAACTCTCCCCCTTCTCCCACACTGACTCTGGTATATACAGGTGTTTTCAATGCCATTTCCCCCCCCACCACACATTTTATTGGTTTACCTTGCTGGGGCACTATAGCTTACTGCAGTCATTAAATAGGTATTCTACTCTCTGGTATTCATAGTCCAAGAAAGGCTCACTTAACAGAAGAATAAGGAAAAGGACAGACTGAGATAGATGGAGTGGTGCAGAGTTGTAGCACTGAAGCTTCATATCAAGTTCCTTTATGACAGATCCAGTACCTGAAGTGTATGTATATGAGAGATCTTCAAAAAGCTAATGGAAATGCATATTACAAAAAAAAAAAAAAAAAAACTATGCATGGATTTCAAAAAAATTTGTACCAAAATAAACTCGAACTTTAACTCTGTTTTTCCACAAGGTTTCTGATGTTCCCTCACTTATATGTGTACCCATATACACATGAATACTTCTATTTGTGCCTATGCCTGTGGGTATGATTCCCAAGAGAAGCTAGGAGAAAAGTTATGAAAAAGAACACAAAACTGTCAGATGGTGCTGACTATGATAACAACAGAAAAATAAATAATGCCCTAAGATTCATTATTGACTCCTTTCATTCATTCATTTATTAATTCAACTAACCAGAATTTTCTTGGCAAGCTCTTGGATGCCAATAGGCATATATAAAAAGGAGCAATTAGGTACAAATTCTTCCCTCACTATTGAATCATGTAAGTTTCTTTCTTGCCCACCAGACCATAACTTCTCAAAATCAAACATTTTTTTTGTGTTGCAAGAGAAAATATCTGTGGAGCCAAACTGAAAATCAGGAAATAGAAATTTTCTTCTCATAGGCTCTGTTCAATATTCTATTCTTAAAAAGAGAAAGAGCTTCAACTTTAAAGATATACGCTATTTGACTTGTTCCACTGATAAGTGGGACAAAATATTAAAGAATCAGCAGAGAAGCTATTATATAGGTTTCAGTCAGGCAGATTAATCATGGAATTCCACTAGTCCCAAAGTGGGACTACTTCAAGCTGACCCCACTTAACCTTAATGAGGATGGAGAGAAATTAGAGAAGCTGCCAAATTGACTTTGGTAAATTATTCTTATGTTGGCATAGCTTACATAATTCAGTTAAATTGGAGTTCATTTTTAGTAAATGAACTCTGGTGTGGGCCATCTCTGACATAAGCAGACTGGATCCCATGGATTATAGGACCATCCCAGGCAAATGCTCTATCTCCTTGGAGCTGCAAGGGCTAACTTATTCTGAATAGCCCATGTTATGTCTTTTTTTTTTTTTTTTTTTTTTTTTTTTTTTTTTTTTTTTTGAGAGGTTTTTTCTTATTGGGCACATGCACTCGCCAGAAAGACAGAGAGAGACAGAGAGGCAGAAAGCGAGAAATCATCCCCCAGAGGGGATGGCCATGCCGCAATCCCTTCTCCATTCTCCTCTCGGGATCTTGGGTATGCACGCACACGCGCCCAGCGTGAGTTTAAGCCACCGGGTCTGGGACTCGAACCACAGTTGACACATGGGAGTCCAGCAACATAGCCATTACACTAACTGCTGGTCCCTCCATGTTATGTCTTTTTAATTTCCAAGATAACTTTAGCAACAATTTAGAGATGAAAAAACTGAGGCTCAGAGAGTATACATAGCATGTCTGTCTTAGCTGGAAAGTAGAAGAGCTAGAAATGAAACCCAGGTAGGTCCATCTATTAATAAGGTCCATATCTTTCCCTTCAGAACTTTCAGGCAGCATAAGACTCAGCAAAAGCAGTCTGCTGGTGCCAAACATTTTCAATTAATTCACACTTCCAACTTTAATGCATAGTGAGTTCAGATGCAAAACACCAAAATCCTGAGAAATCAGAGTATGCATAATACTTAACTTGAATAAATGTTTATGATAATGAAAGGATTAAGGTACGCAAAGATATTAATATTTAGGGAAGTTAGACAAAATTGCTTTTATCTGTGGCAAACTATGTTGAATATTTAATGATTTGCTTTATAATTATGCTTACTGAAGGTGCTGAGGAAGGCAGGAAGAGTTCTCACAGTATGCTACATCTCTGGAAGTGGCTTGAACCACCATCCATGTCTTAATAACAATAAATCTCATTTCCTTCCTTGATAGCCCTCCTAATCTCTAGATGTAGGATCAACTGCCAGCTTTTCTGTAAAAATGGACACAGCAAGTCGTTCCTTAAATTCACATTTCTGTCTTTGAAATACATGCATGTTCTTCAGAGTTGTCTTAGTCCTTTCATGCTGCTATCAAAAAATAACCCAAACTGAATGGTTTACAAACAACAGAAATTTATTCCTCATAGTCGTAGGTAGAGTTTGGAGAGTCCAAGATCAAGACACTAGCAGATTTAGTGTCTGGAGAGAGCCTATTTCCTGGTTTCTAGATAGTATTTTCGAGCTATGTCCTCACATGGTAGAAAGGGCAAGACCTCTCTACTGGGTCTTTTTAAGGATAACAATCCCACTCATGAGGGCTCTACTCTCATGAGCTAATCATCTCTCCAAAGTACCCACTGTCTAATACTATCACTTTGCTGATTAGGTTTCAATATATGAATTTGAGGTGACACATTCAGACCCTGACAACAGTACTCATCAAATTTAGTAATTATACATTTATTTCTGTGAATTATCGATCAATACTTAACTCCTCTGTTACAGTATTCTATCTATAATAGCAAGAATAGCATCTCTTTTTTTTTTTTTTTTTTTCACCAGTTTGGCCTCTGCACCAACAACAGTACCTGATACATAGTAGACATTCAATAACTTTATGTAAATAGGATAAATAAATCTATTTTCTCCTTGCTACATTCCTTGTCATACTCCTGGTTCAGACCCTTCTCATAAAAGTCATAAAATAAATGTTTAGTGAACACCTATTGTATGCCAGGCACTGTTCTAGATATTTAGCATACATCAATAGACAAAATAAAACTTTGTAAAACTTACATTCTAAAAGAAAGAAAACAGTGAACATAATTTTAACAAGTAAATTACCATCATATGCCACATAATGACTTTTTTTTTTTTTTTTGAGAGGTTTTTCGCTATAGGGCACGTGCGCTTGCCAGACAGACAGAGAGAGACATAGAGACAGAAAGCGAGAAATCACCCCCCAGGGGGGATGGTCACGCCGCAATCCCTTCTCCTCCATTCTCCTCTCGGGATCTTGGGCACGCACGCACACGCGCCCGGCGTGAGTTGTAAGCCACCGGGTCCGAGACGCGAACCGCGGTCGACTACGTGGGAGTCCAGGGACATAGCCATTACGCTAACTGCTGGTTCCCATGACTTTTTAGTCATTGGTGGACCACATATATGATGATGGAGCAAACTATTCCTTATAGCTTAGGTATATAGTAGACTATACCATCTAGGCTTGTGTAAGCATGCGCGATGATGTTCACACAATTACAAAATCACCTAATGACACATTTCTCAGAATGTATCCCTATAATTAAGCAATGTGTGGTCTTACATAAATCTGTCAGATTGTGATAAGGCTATGAACAACAACAACAACAACAACATCAATAACAAAGCAGAGCAGGGTAAGAGTTCTGAAGTGTGGGTACTTTGAAGTTTTTGATAGGATAACCAGGGTAGATGTCACTGAGGAGAAATCTGAGCAAAGTCAAAGGAGGTGAAAAGTTTGACTATGTGCATATCTGAGCTGGGAACATTCCAAGTGAAAGAGGTAGCCTGTGCAAAGGCCATAAGACTGGTGTGTCTGACATGTTTGAGGGACAGCAGAGGCAGCTAGAGGGAAGCAAGGGGGAGTAGTAAGAGATGAGGTGGGCAGAGGTGTGCAGTGATCTGACTTGTGTTCTAAAGGGATCACTCCAGTCACTCTATAGAGAATGAACTGTAGGGATGCAAAGTAAAAGCAGCGCAGCCAGTTAGGAGATCATCGCAGTAATTCAGAAGAAAGATGGTGGTAGTTCAGACCAGTTTAATAACATTCCCAGGGCTCTACTGTGTTTCTTACATAGCCAGGGCATCTTACTGGCTATCTAAGGATATAAAAAAGATGATACTCTCTCTACCTCAAGAAGCTCACAGTCAACAATCAGTTCCTAATCTAATTTTCTGCTTCTTTACCTACCAAAGGACCCAAAGCTCAAGCTCTCCTCATCTTCCTCATTCCCAGCATACAGTGTTATAGCCAGCCCCAACTCCTCAAGATTTCCCAAACATATCATGCTTTCCCATGCCTTTCAGTACCTTTACCTTTCCTCAGACATCCATTACCCAGCTTGGTAAACCCATGAACTTCATCTGCTTCTTTAAGATTTAACTCAAATGCCACCTTTTAGGGAAGTTTTCCCTAACAGCCTACACAAAATTGGTCACCTTTCTCTTTGTTTACCTAGCATCCTGTGCAAACTATTATTCTCAGTGTACTATAAATACATTCCTGTTAGACTGCAAACCATAGATCTATGACTTATTCAATACCTACATCTAGAAAAAGTCATTGCTTTCATTAGCTTTTTACTAAACACAGGGAAGAAGTTATGGAGAACACAAAAAAAGGGGAGTAAGAAAGGACAAAACTAATACAAATGACTTTTGAAAGGTTGCCAGTCTGATTAAAAACCACTTGCACATGGTTCTTTTCAAATAGACATGGAAGCAAATGGAGGAAGAAACACTCAGGTTCCAGGCATGTTTCTTAGCAAATGTTCAGTTTCAGAAGTAGCTTTGGGAACTGGCGTAAATGACCTTGTCAGTGGGAATGGGTCATCTCTAAATGTCCTGTGATCAGAACAAGTATCTGGATTTTTTGATAAAATTCCAAATGGACGTGTCAGTTTTGGGGTCCTGACCTTTGAAGACTGCTTGAGCTGGAACAGGGATACAAATGTGCTGAGCAGGTGAGAATGAGCAAGCAGCTCTGCTGTAGGGAGTGATTTAGCACTGAATGGAGCTGGGTCTCATAGCACTAAGCTAAGGAGAGGCTGAGAGACTCTGGAAAACTAGCCAGGTCTGGTGATAGTGAAGAGTCAAGTCTGAACAAAAGGCAGGTGAGTAAGGAAGGGGATGTCAATTGCTATACTTTATTTCACTTAATTTTTATAATGGCATTGCATCTTGTAGATATAGAAATAGAGACATAGAGATTCGTCTAGAGCCATAGCAATAATGGGTAGAGCCTATATTTATACCTTTCTTCAACTCTCTTTCAGTCCAGGACTGAAACTATTCATGTAACTGCTCAGCCTAGAACTATGACTTTGGTTGAGAGGAGACCCACGTTCCAGACATGGTTTTGTCCACTTTGCTATCCATCTTTGGTCTCTCTGAGCCTCATTCTTATCATTTGTTCTTGAACGTTACAATCAGGTTAACTTTAAGGTTTCCTTAAGTTTTTAAATTCTATGATATGTTTGTTAAGAATTCTTTTTAAGAGAGATTTTTGCTATAGGGTGTGTGTGCTCACCAGAAAGACAGAAAGAAACAGAGAGACAGACAGTAAGGAATTGCCCCACTCCCCAGGGTAATGGCCACACCACAATCCCTTCTCCTCCATTCTCCTCTTGGGATTTTGGGCACACACACACATGCACCCAGAGTGAGTTTTAAGCCACCAGATTCAGAACTTGAACCACAGTCAACTACATGGTAGTCCAGTAACATAACCATTACATCATCTGCTGGCTCCTGTTTGTTAAGAATTTTAAAGACACTATTGGTTCATCAGAAATGTCATGATGCATTCCTCTATACAAAAATACTTTCTTCTCTTTTTCATCCACTTTTTTTCTTTTGTCAGAAGGTAAAAAAGAGAGAGAAAGAGAGAACCCTCCAATGAGCTATGGTCATGCTACAATACCTTTTCCTCCATTTCCCTACCCCAATATGTGTTTCAAGCTACCACTAGGCCATAGAGGCACTCCCCTCCTTACTTTACCACCTTCTATATACACTCACACACCTTCTCAAAGGAGCAGTTTATAAAGAATTTTTCTATATTATCCAGTTTGTAAAGATATGTTTAACAGAGAGGAGTAGAGCCTCCAGGGACTTTATCACTGTTGATTTACACAGAACTACATATATCCTCCCAAATCTAATGTTTTATCTTCACTTTTGTCAGGAAAACCCAACATTCATTCAGCAAAAAAGAGCTGCATTTTTATCTTCCATAATTCACTCTTTTGAACTCTATCTTGGGGTTTCAGGTGTGCTAAAGAACTCTATTCACCATGTAATTGATGAAAATATAATGGAAATATTGAAATAAAAATAATATTCTCTATGGAATACTACTCAGCCACAAACAAAAGACATAAAACAAGAAGACCCTGGCTTTTGATAGAAAGCAAATGAATATGGAAGATTTACTGCTGAGTGAAGAAGGAGAGACATTGTATGAAACTAAGTAGATGGTTGTGAATACCAGATACAATGTGGGGAGAGAATGGGTGAAGGAGTAGAGTCTGAGGAAGGACATTAAGGAGAAAAATGGAGAGGAAAGGCATTTATGAGACAAAGAAGTGGATTATTATCTATTGAAGATAACTTTCTAGTATGATAAACTGGACTGTAAGAAAAGTACACATGTTGGAATATTCACTTTGTAAGTTAAGTAACATGATTGACCGTAATACCTAATGTTAGAAATAAAAACAATAAATACTAAAAAAAAATAACATTCTCCCTAATATATTCATTTTAATTGTTCCTATTATCACTAGAGTTAAGTAGGAGGTAATCCCTTCTACTTCAGTTACCTCTTCTTTAAATGACTTGTGTTTTATATTGTGCTCTTTTGTGAGCTCAGGATTTTGCTTTTTTTCCCCCAGCTCCCTAATTTTAAAGCATATCTGGGTTAAAGTTACATAATTTTATTGTTTTTTATATGTTTGATCATACGCCAAGGAGAAAAGGGCATTCTGCTTATGGTTCAAGTATCCTTATTAAGTTCTTTTATCAAATTAAAGATTTCTGGAATGGATGGAATAAACAGACTAGACAATAAATTTAAACTTCCATGAACACGTGTTAAGTTCTAGAAATAATGTAGAGTTTTTATGAAAGATGAGAAAACTGAATAGTAATTTTACACCTACAATAAGTAATTACAATAGTAATTCTTATACTGTGCACTCACAGGTGTATGTGTGTATATGTGTGTGTGTGTGTGTGTTTCCCAAATCCCAACAGTGTGGAGAAATGGAGAACAGATTCCAGCATAACCCTACTCAATTGGGGGATCACTCATTCTCTATTTCTTTGGGAGGTAGCATAGCTTTTAATTCTCCTAACAATATTATAAGACAGATAGTATTAACTCTGTTTTATATCTAAGGAAACAGTCTCAGAAAAGTTACATAAACTGACCAGTCACTCAACAAGTAAGTAGTAGAACCTGGCTTCTACAAATTGGTCCTTCCAGAAGGAAGGATCAGGAAGAACAAGAGTGTTGCTAGGGAAGAAGTTTATCTTCTTCTAAATTTTAATCTTTAAGCTTGATAACCATTTTAAGGGACTCTTTGTAATCTTAATTCCAAGACCAGACCCTATCCCAATCCTAAAGATACTGTCCTTCTCCAAGCTTGGAGACCTTGGGTCTTACCAGCACTGCCTATTTGACATTTGCCAGGGTATAGAGTTGGACTCAGGTAGCTACCAAGTGAGATTTGTCTTAGATAGGCCAATAAGATGTTTTCTCTGGAATAGATTGTCAATGCCCTTATTAGTCTCTTCACCTTCTGGGAAAACCGATTATCTCAAAAAGCGGGAGGGGTGGACATTGCAGTCCCTAATGTTATCATCAGCTCAGATTCTGACACAAAAGAGGCACACATACACACACAATGTTCCTATTACTCACTCATAGATATGCATACAGAAACTCACACTTACCACAGACACACACACACACACACACACAGACACACACACACATACACACACACACACACACACACACACAATGGAGGGGTGGAAATGGCAGTCTCTAAATGTTACTTATCACCAACTCAGACTCTGACGCAAAAGAGGCACACATATACACACAATGTGCCTATTACTCACTCACAGACATGCACACATAAACTCACACCACATGCACCACACACACACACACACACACACACACAATGGAAAAATAAACTATAAGAATCAAAAAGAGATCTGATTTCATATATTGTTAATGGCAATATAAAATGGTGCAATCACTTTGGAAAATAGTCTGGAAGTTCCTCAAAGGGTTAAATAGAGTTACCATAAAGTATTGCAATTCTACTCCCAGAAATATATCCAAAAGAAATGAAAAATATTTATCCACACAAAAACTTGTATACAAATATCCATAGCAGCATTATTCATAATAGTCAACAGGTGGAAATAACCATTCATCAATTGATGAATGAATAAATAAAATATAGTATATTCATATAAATTGGCCATAAAAAGAAATGAAGTGCTAATATATGCTACAATATGGATAAACCTTGGAAATATGCTAAATGAACAAAGTTAGTCACAAAGATCACATATCATACGGTTACATTTATAGGAAATGCTTGAAATAGGCCACACAGCAGTCTTGCTGCCTTGGTCTCCACAAATTGCTGGGATTACAGGCACACACCATTGCACCCAGTCTTGAGCATAGATCAGGAATTGAATCCAGGCCTCTCATGGGGTACCAGCACTCAAAAAACAGCATCATAACAGTATGTGCAACTATGACTAGGCTGGTTGAGTCATTTTTAAGTAAGAGACCTGAGCCAAAGGACTGGAATAAGAACATGGATAGGGAAGAGAGAACATTAAATAGGACTAAGGCTTTGAACTGGATTATATGGAAAGGAAAGTTCAGAAGAAATGGTAGGCTTAAAACTTCCTCATGGATTATGACCATTAGGAAAAAAAAAAAAAAAAAAAAAAAAAAAAAAAGGCAGCTCCAGCTGCGGGAAAACATCAGCTCCAAGGAGCACTCCAACACTCCAAAGTATCTGGTCAGCCAGAGAGACCAGAAGGACTTTTAAAGGAGTCTTTTTTTTTTCCCTGTTTCCTAAATTTGCTGTAGGGTACATGTAATCACCCGAGAGATAGAGGAGAGAGAGGGAAAGTGAGAAAGTATTCCGCAGAGGGATGACCATATCACAATCTTTTCTCCTTCATTCTCCTCTCAGGATTTTGGGCATGCACACATATGCACCTGGTGTGTTTTTTAAGCAGTGGACTCAAACTGCACAGTCTTTCATGGAGGATCTAGCCATATTAATCACTACACTACCAAGCTAGCCCTAAAGAACTTCTTTTTAAAAGTAAATAATTATCAATTATTTATTGAGCACCTACTTTGTGATACTGTTCTAAGTACTAGAGATACATCAGTGAACTAAATAAAGACTAACTTCACAAAGCTTCCTAGTCAATGGATCTAGAAACAGAAAGTTATGTTTTCAGTCCTGATCAATTTTATAGATTCATCTTGTTTAGGCTTCATATCTTTAGAGTGCTTTTATATTCTATATCTCAGTCAGTCCTCAAAATTTGGTTTTCTCACTATGGAATAAGAGTACCTGTCCCAAAATGCTGTGAAATTTAAGTGAATTGTCAAGTGTAAAGCACTTATATTAGGGTTACAAAATGAAGTTGGTGCTACATAGTGTTAACATTTGTATTTACAATATCCATTGGATAGAAAGCAGTATTTTCCCTATTTTATTAACAAGGGAAGTAAACCTTGATAATATGAGGTAATATACTACACTAATAAGTGCCACTATTTCTGGACACATTACCATAAAACAGGTGCTTCTTTTTTTTCTTTTTCTTTTTTCTTTCTTTCTTTTTTTTTTTTTTTAGAGGTTTTTGCTATAGGGTGCTTGTGCTCACCAAACAGACAGAGAGAGACAGAGAGACAGAAAGCAATAAATCACTCCCCAGGGGAGATGGCCACGCCACAATTCCTTCTCCTCCATTCTCCTCTCGGGATCTTGGGCACGCACACACATGTGCCCAGCGTGAGTTTTAAGCCACCAGGTCCGGGACACAAACCGCATTCAACTATGTGGGAGTCCAGCGACATAGCCATTATGTAACTGCTGATCCCAACAGGTGCTTCTAATAAGGTTCTTCATGCATATTCTATAAAATCTTCAAAGCCACCCTGAAAATCATATTTTTATTATAGATATTTTATATGAGAAAACTGAAACTCAAGTGTGAGAGAAAAACTGAAGCTGATTATTGCTGAATGTATTCCATTTGCCTCACTTTAACTGCTCTCCATTTTTCATCATGCTGCACTTTGCCAGAGATGATTGACTTTCATGAATTATGTCAACTGTATTCTATGCTTTTAGCTTTTGCTTAGGTCCTGCTAATGGAGAATTCTAAGAAAATACTAGAAACAGGAATGAGGGGTATTTATTTCCCAGGATCCCTCCCTGTAAAGTCACTTAAGACTGCCTATCTTTCTTGATAGAAGGTCCCTGCTGCTCTCAAAATGGCCCACTCTATACAACTTTCTATTGGGTGTTGAAAAACTCATAACATATTTTTCTATGTGTTTCTATACAAAAATGCAGCATGACTTTTCCAACGACCCAATATTTCCAGGTTCTAATAACCCTTCCCTTCTCTAAGGGTAGTGACAGTTCTGATGCTACTAGCTCCAGGTTCCTGTACTTTCTCTTGGGTTCTATATACCATGGCCCTTAGTACAATGGCCCTTTGTAAGTAAACATCTTCAAATTATCCTAATTTGGTTGTGCCATCCATTTCTCTTTGAAATTCTGAATGAGACACAAACCTGTGAACAGAAGAATCTACATGTTGTTATTCATTTCTTCAACCTTTCATACATTTAAGAGGTGCTAGTGCCATGCCATTAAATATCTAAACATCCAGATAATTGGTATCCCAGAAGGTGAAGAAACTAATAAGAGCATTGACAATATATTTCATGAAATCCTGGAAGAAAACTTCCCAAACTTAGAGAGGCATTCAAAGATCTAAACCCAAGAAACACAAAGGACACCAAATAGGATCAACCCAAGAAGATCTTCTCCAAGACACATTATAGCCAGAATGATCAAAAACACAAAGAAACACAAGCTACTCAAACAGGCAAGAGAGAAACGTCAAGTTATCTACAAAGGATATTTCATCAAGCTAACAGCAGACCTCTTATCAAAAACAATGCAAGCAAGAAAAGAATAGGAAAATATATTCTAAATGTTGAGTGAAAAACAAGTTCAACCAAGAATACTATATCTGGCCAAATTATCCTTCATGTGGGAAGAGAAGACAAGAACATTCTCAGATAATCAAAATCTGAAAAAATTTACCAGCACCAGATCAGCTCTCCAAGAAGTTCTGAAGGGAGTGCTATCCCAGGAAAACTAAAGTCAGACACACAGGAATAAGAGTTCTAAAACAACTGAGAAAATGGCCAGTTTAATTGTAGGGACAAGTCCAGAGATAAACATTATCTTCCAGAACTTAAACAGAAAGATTGGACCACAACAGAAGATAAAGTACATGAGCTTCAACTAGTGAAACAGAATTTTATAACTTTTGACTAAAACATTACTGACCTTCTATGCTTTGTTTTCCAGTGTTAAGGAGTTTTGTCTTCTCTTGAGTTGTGGACAGGTCGATGTACCTACTATTCTAATAGAATCCTAACCTGTTTCCAGGCTTTAAGTGTTAACCAAAGTTCTCTTAACATTTTTTTATTTTGATTTATTAAAACTAAAACTGCCTTTCTTGAAATTAAAAAATGTACTTAAAAAATACCTATTTAGTGACCACAGTAAGCTGTATAACCTCATCTATGTTCTATTTTATAGAATATTGATTACACCCACAGTTTCATGCCTAAATTCAACTTTTATTTACAGATATGTATATATCAGCGGAACTTATTATTGAAAGTATTTAGATTAATTAACGTATTTTGTGAATCAATACCATGTGGGAAAGAATAAAAGAATGGAAAGCAACTGCAGATACCAGAGACAGGGTAGGAGGAGGATGGGAAATGGCAGAGGGTGAGAAATAGGGGGGAAATACATATATATACAAGAAACAAAAAATAGAAAATCATTTGTTGATGATAACACGTATGATTAAGCCACTTTACAGTGTATTCTGGCTGGAAAATCACATTTTGTATGTTGTGGTGATGTTCAGTGAAAGTATGTAAAATAAATAAATTAATAAAAATAAGTGCATAATAAAAAAATAAATGGAATCATACAATAAAAAAAGTGCTAGTGCCACTTTGAATTGCAGCACTATCTCTAGAGATAGAATAGATGTAAGTCTGAGCAATAAGGAATGATTTGGCTCCTCTCCCTTGGGACTCTTCTTCCTCCGGAGATCAATTTTTCTGAAGCCTAGGTAATGATTTTTTGGCACAGATCCCGTGATCAGAGAAATGGGAATGTAGACTAAAGCTTTTCAGTCAATTTTTTTCCACATGATTTTCTTCCACCTATTCTTTCATAGTTTATAAGAAATGTATCTGAATTTCTGGCTTAAAGACATGTAGATGCCTGATTTGTAGCATCTGCCAATTTCCCTAAGATAAACACATGTTGATTTCAAGCTACCAATGGTTTAAAAGTCAACTCTGAAAATGTAATAATCAGTTCCTACAAGCCAGTAGGGTGCAGCTTCAGCACGCCAATGCTACAGGTGACTGACAAGAATGCATGTCCATCTGTCTCAGCTATTAATAAAAATTTGACATTTGCTCATGACCTATATTCCCAAATGCCTCTCATCCTCTCATTCCCACTCTCTACTGATTTCAATAATAACCTGGGTGGCAGGAAGGATAGGGTACATTCTATTCATTTTACTAAGATGAGAAAACTGAGTCCTAGAAAACTGATGTGACTTTCCCTAAATTTTATTACAAGTAATTTTTCAACATAATTTAACAAATTATTTTATTTTATTTATTTTTTATTTTTTTATTTATTTTAATTTTTTATATACATTCAATCATATTATTTAGTTTACAAAGTTAACACTTCAATATGTGAACATTTCTACCCAGTCCAATTGATCAAAATATCTTCCACCAATAACACCACACCTCCCCATCCCATCAATGCTCTGTCTCCGTATCCCTCCTCCAAATGTCCTTCCTTAGGTCCCTCTTTTCTACACACTCCACTTCTGTCACTAACTCCCATCTCTTGTGTTTGTACTTTCATTTTTATAAAAAATTAAGGTGATTATAGAATTTCTAAAGATATAAGAAATCTACAAAGAAATGAAAGTTTATCATAATTCTATCAACCAAAACCCACTAGTTAATAGTATTACATATGTATGTATTTAATATGTTTGTATGTCTTATACAATTACAACAATTACAGGTAGTCTCACACCCTTTTTACTTTATAAAAAGATTAGCCTTTCCCCATGTTATTACAAATACCTGGAAACTATTTTTAATGACTGATTAACCCACCATAATTTAATCACTTTCCTGGTTTTGGATACTTAGATTGCTTCAAGTTTCTGTTGTTAAAAGCACTTATAATTCACATATTTATATACAAACATTTCTCTATGACATGGATCATTTTTGATAATTTGATTCTTAGAGTAATATTGCCAGGATGAAGACTCAGATTTTTATATTTCTACTCCTAATCTTTTTTACTACATTTC
Organism: Tupaia tana; assembly: GCA_026018925.1. Classification (NCBI taxonomy): domain Eukaryota; kingdom Metazoa; phylum Chordata; class Mammalia; order Scandentia; family Tupaiidae; genus Tupaia; species Tupaia tana. The sequence goes on from JAKSZU010000004.1 coordinate 20,562,577, forward strand.
CAACTCTTTTTTTTTTTTTTTTTTTTTTTTTTTTGGAGAGGTTTTTGCTATGGGGTGCGTGCATTCGCCAGAAAGACAGAGAAAGAAAGACAAAAAGTGAGAAATCACCCCCCCAGGGAGGATGGCCGCGCTGCAATCCCTTCTTCTCCATTCTCCTCTCGGGATCTTGGGCACGCACACACACATGTCCGGCGTGAGTTTAAGTCACCGGGTACTGCAGTTGACTACAAGGGAGTCTAGCGACATAGCCATTACGCTAACTGCTGTTCCCTACATTTCCAGCTCTTAAAATACTAAATTAAATTGTCATTTGAATATGACGTCATTGCAAGTTTTTGTGTAAATGTTCAGGTTTTCTTAGGGATCTCTAATCTATGATAACCCTTTCACATAATTATAAACATAGCTCACTGGTCTATAATTTTACAAGAAAATGTCTGTGGGTAATTAGTAGTAATAGTTGCATTAATGATAAAACTGATTAAAATATTAGTGATTGGGGCCAATAGGTGGCATGGTGGTTAAGGTGCTGGACTCCCACATGGTTGACCATGGTTTGAGTCCCAGACCTTGCTTTCTCATCCTCTCTCTCTCTTTCTCTGTCTCTCTGGTCAGATTAAAGAATAATAAATTAATTAAATAAATAATTATTTTTAAAATGTTAGTGGACTATGACAATTTTATTGTGACCTTTGATTTTATCTTTTCAGTGTTAACACGGTACTTTTCTCTGTTCTATCTCTAGAGTTCTTTCCCTGAGTTTTTGTTTCTGCCTCCTCACTCAGCAGTTGGGTAACCAAATGGTCTTGATTTTTCCAGGAAATTATCAATTTAAAACTACAGTATTGGGGCCAGCAGGTGGCATACTGGTTGAGGTGTTAGACTCCCACATGGACAACAGCCACTGAGTCCTGACCCAGTGGCTTGAAACACATACCAGGCATGTGCCCAAAATCCTGGGAGGAAAATGGAGAAGAGGGCATTGTGGCATGACCATCCCCCTTTGGTGGGAGTTGGGGAGTGATTTCTCACTTTCTGTCTCTCTCTGTCTCTGTCCCTCCAGTGACTACATGAACCCTATAGCAAAAATCACTCTGGAAAAAAAATAATAAGTCTTAACTCCTACGGCTCAGGAAATGCAGTTTCAGGCAAACCAGGTTGATTACCCTCAGTCAGGAATGGGAATGAAAACAGCATGTCTAAGGGTCATGCAGATCCGCAGATCTGGAATGGTCCTGCCTCTGCTCCTGATTAGTTGTAAAACCCTTTTCTGAGCCTTAGTTTCTTCATATGTAAAATGGAATGATAATCTCTGACTTTCCTGCCTTTTACTTCCATATGTTTCCTTCCTTGGATCTCATTATCTATTTTTGGATGAACTATTGTGAGTAATCATAATGCAAAATCATTTTATAACAATAAACTGTTATGCAGATTATATCACATTGCAGAAAAAAGTTAGAAGGCCTGGGTTTAAATCTAATTTTTGCATAGTAATTGGGTTCCTTAAGCAAGTATTACTCTGGTCTTTAGTTTATTTTGTGTGTAAAATGGCCAGATTGGGCTGATTACTAAGGTTCCTTCCTTATGGGATGTTGGTGATATAACTGCATCACATGTCACAAACACTGGGTCTCCTCACATAGGTCCTGGCTTGTGTGCTGTGAGAGTTAAAGGGAATTCAAGCAAGAGATAGCACAATAGTCTGTTTTTTTTGAGGTTAACTGATAAGAGCTATTATAACTGTCACCCCAGGGTAAAAGTCAAAATTTTGAATTTGGGTTAGACTGACTGCAAAGCCAGTGCTTTTCCCTGCACTAAGCTGTCATATTTCAGCCCCTTTGCTCAGGGTAAAGGCAAAGAGAAGTATTAGCAACATTGAGGAAAGTGATGGGCCTGAGAGTCAGTTCTATGTGGGCCCCAGGCTCTTTTACATACTTGCTGTTTGACATGGGGCAGATGTTCCGCCTTTATGCTCACATCCATTATCCTCTCCCTCACGTTCTATTATATTACACCTATAAAGCCTATCATAGTAGACTGTGATAGGTTTTGACATTTATGATTTATGATAGGTGCTGACATTTACCAGTCTGAGTGAGGTATGAAAACCTTACCAAATTTTGAGTCATTTTATCTTTTCACACATGGTAAATTGCATTAAATATTTCCTCTATAAACAATGAATACCACATCAGATAATGTTATAATTTTGCTTTAACAGGAGACATATTTAGAAAATATTGAGGAAAAAAGATAAAGATCTATTTTATTACTCGCATTTTTACTCTTTTCATTGTTGTTTCTTCTTTTATCATTTCCTTTGTTTCAAATACTTCCTATAGGCCTTTTTTTGGAGTAGCTTTACTGGCAACAAATACTCAGTTTTCTTTCATCTATCAACATAATTTCTTAATTTATCCTTCATTCTTGAAGGCTTTGTTTGCCAGATATAAGATTCTGGATTGACAATTCTTTTTCCAATATTTGAAAACCATTGTGCCACTTTCCTCTGGCCTCCATAATTCTGGATGTTAAGTCTGCTGCTTCTTTTTCCTATAGGTAAGACATTATTCTTCTCTCACTGTTTTGAAGATTATTTCTGTGTCCTTAGTTTTCAGTTTGATTATATTTCTTGCATGGTTTTTCCTGTTTGGAGTTCATGTAATCTAATCTGTAGGTCGGTGAGTTGGGCCAGCTTGAGGAGAATTCTAGATATTTCAATTCCCTTTTTTAGTTCCAATTTTCTCCTCACCTTCTGATGTGAATATCGGATCTTTTGTTAAAGTGGCATACATACCTGAGGCTCTGTTCAGTTTTCTTTAAAGTATATTCTTTACTTTGTTGTTCAGATTTGATAAATTCTATTATTGTACCTTTGAGTTTATTCATTCTGTCTTCTGCACTCAGATGTTGAGTCCATTTTCAAATGAGTGGTTGAATTTTCCTTATAGTTTAATGTCGTGAAAAGGAGGAAAGGGATTGAGTACCACCCAGCAGGAATGAAAGTTTCTGTTCCCTATTTTTCTCTACATTACCCAGTTGGGTAGAGGCATGGATGTAGAAGCAAAGATAAAAGTTTATGGTTCCTACTTGTCATTTATTGGTGAAGGCAAAAGTAGAGATGCAGTTTTTTTTTTTTTTTTTTTTTTTTTTTTTTTTTTACCACTATGTTTGGTTGGAGTAGCTGATTATTATATCACAATAATTTGTCTTGCTAGACTGCCCCTTTCCTGGTTCCTTGTTTGGTAAGAACAAGCTTCTGAGAGCACTTGTCTTTTGTCTGTGCCTATTGGCAATTCCGGGTAGCCACCTTCTCCAGCAACCATTCTGGCATATACCAGGCAAAAAGGGAACCCAGGAAACTTGTGTGATATTATTTCTCAAGTCCTAAGAAATGTAGCCAGTGTTCCTTTCTTTTTCCATCTTTCAGAGTCTTCTACGTTTGTTTCATAAATAATGTAAACGTTTTTTAGCTATACTAGAAATATAGAGAAGGGAATCTACTCCATCTTGTCCTGAAAGCAGAAGTTTTAATGTTTTACTGTTTTACCTTTTCTTTTATAATACATAAATATTTAGTTTCAAAAATGTGGTTTTGTGGTACACATTAATGACAATATTCTTTTTTTTTTTTTTTTTTTGAGAGTTTTTTGCTATAGGGCGCGTGTGCTTGCCAGAAAGACAGAGAGAGACAGAGACAGAAAGCGAGAAATCACCCTCCACGGGGGATGGCCACACTGCAATCCCTTCTCCTCCATTCTCCTCTCAGGATACTGGGCATGCACACACACACACATACACACACACACACGGTGTGAGTTTAAGCCACTGGGTCCAGGACTTGAACCAAGGTCGGCTACATGGGAGTCCAGTGACATAGCCACTGCACCAATTACTGGTCCCAATATTCTTAAGATACAAAATTTAATAAAAACAAAACAGTCACAAAGACATTTCATAGCTTATAAATTAGCTACTTTTTTTCTTTTTAAATTTATGTATTTATTTCTATCATGAGCAAGAGAGACAGAAAAAGAATGCAACAGAGAATACATCCAAAGTTTTGATGCCATGATACATCCCAAACTTTCATCCATGGTTAGATTATGGGTAAGTGCATGCCAAACACACTAAAGGAGGTTTCCAGACTTACTGGGCAGCTTCTAATGTGGGATTGCATTGCAGAGCATTGTGTTTTACTACACCACCCTGGCCACTTTATTCAAGGTCAATTCTTAATGTTATTCAGATTGCAATGAAACTGATGTATTGACTAGCCCATGGTAGCAATGCTTTTTTAAAGCATGCATGCCAGAGCTTAAAGCCTAGAGTTTCTCTTTCTTAGGAGCTATTACTGAAAAATAATTTAACGCTCTTTCTGTACAAATAGCACACCTGCAAACATAGTGAATGTCCCTAAAACCCAACAGACTTTCTGTAAGAAATGTGGCAAGCACCAACTTCACAAAGTGACACAGTACAAAAAGGGCAAGGATTCTCTGCTTGGGGAAAGGGGCATTATGACAGGAAGCAGAGTGGCTATGGTAGACAGACTAAGCCTATTTTTGAAAAAAAGGCAAAAACTACAAAGATTGTGCAGAGGCTTAAATGTATTGAGTCCAACTGCAGATCTAAGAGAATGCTGGCTATTAAGAGATGTAAGCATTTTGAACTGGGAGGTGATAAAAAGAGAAGGGTCAAGTGATCCAGTTCCAAGTATCATCTTTTGTTTTATTATGAAGACAATAAAATTTTGAGGTAAATATTCACCTCATTGGATTACAGTTGGTCTTTTCTGAGGGAATAAAGTAATCAATAAAATTCCCCTTGTGGGAAAATTTGATTCATGTTAAAAAAATTAACAAACCAAATTTCTACATATTGTTATCAACTTTAGGAAAAAAAGGTGAAAATCTAAATGACCATCAATAGAATATGGGACAATAAGTCATGACACACAAAAAAATTAAAAAAGTGTTTTACAAGTACAGTATGATGAAAGCTTGAAGAAAGTATAGAAAAACTCTTTTGACATAATGTTAAACAAAAAGAGCACAATATACAGATGAGCGTATATGTTTGAGAATTGCTGTGCAAAAAATCAAGGAAAAAACTATAAAAGAAAATGTAAAATTAAAAATGAGTATTAGGGGGACCAGCAGTTAGCGTAATGGCTATGTCGCAGGACTCCCATGTAGTCGACCGTGGTTCGCGTCCCGGACCCGGTGGCTTAAAATCACACCAGGCGTGTGTGCATGCGTGCCCAAGATCCCAAGAGGAGAATGGAGGAGAAGGGATTGCAGCGTGGCCATACCCCCTGGGGGGTGATTTCTCGCTTTCTATCTCTCTGTCTCTCTCTGTCTGGTGAGCGCACGTGCCCTATAGCGAAAACCTCTCCAAAAAAATAAAAAATGAGTATTAGGTTTAGTGGATGGATAATGGATTATTTTATTTATTTAACATATATTTATTGGGTACTTACTATGTACTAGGCACAATTCTAAATGCTAGGGATTTAGAACTAAACAAATATGATCAAAATATTTATCTCCATTGTGCTTACTTTTCAGAGGGAGAGACAGCTAATAAATAATCCATTATAGTGTGCTAGATAGGAATAAGTGCAATACTTTTAAAAAGGCAAGGAATAAGAATAGGTATGTGGGTAATCAGGAGATATAATTTAATCATAAACATATAATTTGAATGTTTTTTACAAAATATTAATTTATGAATCAGCAATTTCAAACCAAGTACTATTTTTTTATTTGTAGTAATAGAGTAGAATCTCATTATTTAAAAATAGATGCCACTAATTTCAAAATTTTAAGTTTTGTCCAATAGTAGCAATGCAAATATTATCATTACATTAAGAATTGTAGATGGTATAAATCCATTGCTAAGCAGGCATCCCTCTATCATTGCACTTAATTCAAAAGAGCATCTTTTTTTTTTTTTTTTTTTTTTTGAGAGGTTTTTTGCTATAGGGCATGTGCGCTCGCCAGATAGACAGAGAGATAGAAAGTGAGAGATCATCCTCCGGGGGGATGGCCATGCTACAATTCGTTCTCCTTCATTCTCCTCTCGGGATCTTGAGCATGCACACATACATGCTCAGTGTGAGTTTAAGCCACTGGGTCCAGGACTCGAATCACAGTCGACTACGTGGGAGTCCAGTGACATAGCCATTACTCAAAAGAGTATTTTAACTGGGGCCAGCAGGTGACATATGGTCATGGTGCTGGATTCCCAAATGGCCAACCACAGATAAAGTCCTGGATCCAGCAGCCTGAAAATCACACCAGACACATGGGCATGTATGCCTAAATATCCTGAGAGGAGAATGAATGAGAAGGGACTTGTGGCATGGCCATCACCTCAGGGGTAATTTCTCACTTTCTCTCTGTCTCTGTCTCCCTCTCCCAACTCCCCCTCTACAGAGCACACATGCCTTATGGCAAAAATGTTAAAGAAAAATAAAGTTTCATAACTGTGTTTACTTGCTGTCTATCCCATGAGCCTGCTGATATTTTCTCCATTTTTATAGCCAAAGGTTTAAAAGAACCGCCCCTATTTATTGTCTCCATTTCTTCATATCTTCCCCATCTTCCAAGTCACTTCTTTTTTTTTTAGAGAGAGAGAGAGGTTTTGCTATAGGGCATGTGAGCTCACCAGAAAGACAGACAGAAAGCAAGAAATCACCACCAAGGAGGGATGGCCACATTGCAATCCCTTCTCCTCAAATCTTCTCTCAGGATTTTGGGCACACATTTAAACACACCTGGTGTGAGTTTTATGCCACCAGGCCCAGGACTCAAACCAAGGTAAAATATGTGGGAGTCCAGCAACGTAACCATTACACAATCTCCTGATCTCTACTCCAACTCACTTCTTAACCCACACACCCTAGTTTGAATTCCCATCACTCTCTACATCACCAAAATGTAGTTACCAAAGTCTCTAAAGACTTCCATGTCACTACATGCATTGGACACTTTCAGACTTTAATTATATTTGACCTCTCAATAGCAGTTGGTAATATTAACCACTGACTCTTTATAAAAACAAACACAACCTCTTAGTTTTATGACCATTTTCTTGGTTTTCTTCCTAGCTCTGTGGCCAGTCCCTCTCACCCTCTTTTGTGAGCTTTATATTCTCTTCCTGATCTTTTTTTTTTCTTATCATCTTAACAATTGTATTTATTTATTTTTATAAATTCAATCACTATACATCATTAGAGCATGCAGAATGAATTTTACACTGTATATTAGTCAGTCAAAGATAAGGAATTTCTCAGAGTCCTGTAATAATCTTCTCTCTATATGACCTCCCTTCTACCACCATCCCCATGTATGGGATTTGGGAGGAGCAGAGAACTGGAGTCATAGGATTTCCATCTAGTGCCACCACTTACTAGTTGTATAAATACAAGTCTCTATTTCTGCAGAGGTGAGGATACAGATCTCAGCTGTCTTTTAATACAAATTTCCAACAGTGCCCAGCATATAGCAATCTCAGCCTTGGCTACTGTTAAAAATGATAATGAATTATTATTTCAGAAACTGTGGTACAGAGTTCTAACCACAACCTTTAAGAAGAACAATATGTAAACAGAATTAAGTGAACTAAAACAGCAAAAAACTTCTGAATCTTTCCGCTTCTCCTTGATGCTAGGTATTCTGACCTTATCTCCTCAAGGCAGAACAGCCCTGAGAGCTGTATATTTATTTGCATAATAGCTTTCCACTTGTGTCTTTTGTTCATTTGCTTTTTACAAAACTGATTGCCATGCCTATGCTATGACCTGAAAGCCGTAGGATCTGTTACAGTCCCTTTGTTTCACCTTGAAAAGATAAAGAAATGAAGTTTTCTCAATTTTCTATATACACAACCAGGGAATTTAGCATTTTTAAGTTTGTCCTGAGATAAAAATTTCTCCATGACCCTGTTTGAAATATCAAAGGAGGTAAAATCCTAGGCAAGAAAAGTATCAGAAACTTTTGTTATAGTGGTTCATTTGGTATTGGAATTGATGGAATCAGGAAGACATTGAGAAGATACTATAATATTGGTATCCATAAGGTATTTGTCAGGCTTGAGTTAGGGCATTGACTAGAATTCCAAATTATGACAGACATCTTGCAGCCAATAAAATCTAATATTCAGAGTGTCAAATAGTCTCAGCCACTTCTTTGCCTACCATTTGAACATTTAAGATAATGGTTATTGGGAGACAGACTTTGGTACAGGTAACTGATAGAAGGAATGGAAGAAAGTCCTTAACAGAGAGCACTGAGAGGAAAGAAAGGATGCTCAAAATAAAACAGTGGCAGAGAAAAGAACAATTATGAACTGTACAGATTAGTTAATAAAAATCTAAAAAGAAAGTTCTCTTTTGGAATGAATGTTTTACAGCATATTTATATTATATCTCAGTACCTAGATCAGTGCATACCACATTAAGATGCTCATTAATCCTACAATATAAATAAATATTAAACATCTGGCTTGAGGAAAGAACACTATGAAACAATGTAAATAGCTTTGTGTTCAAGGTCTGGCAATGGTAAATTAAACACACACACACACACACACACACACACACACAATTTGATTGGATTAAATTACAAAGCAATAAAAAAAAAAGAATCCACTTCTCAAAACTTAGGCTCTTTCAGACCACTCAACAAGCCCAGTGACTGGATAATGGATGCTACTGAGAGCCTGCCAACGTTGCATAAGAGCACTAACTTAATACTAAAATATTGTAATACAAATGGACGGACTCATTAATATCTCAAAATCTTATCAAGGGTACTGCAAGAGAGGCAAGTATTTTTCCCTGAGAGGGGGGAAACAAAATTAATTAAGTTAAGGCTTAAGGATTTTCAGAAGCACATACAAAAAAAAAAAGCGCATTAAAAAGAAAGACTCCCAAACTGTACACTTGGGAAAAAGGAATGGAATGGTGATCATTGTTGCTACATAAGAATCCAATACTGAATCTGGAAAAAAATAAAATGATGTACAAAGTTGTTTTGAAGACCCTCCATGAGCAGATAAACAGTGATGTCCTTTTACCAGCAAGGTTTGAAGTACTCTTCTACACATATGCCTATCAATAGGAAGATAAGTTTTATTTATTTACTTTTAATTCGCCAGAGGGTACATGAGTTGTCAGAGACAGACAGAGAGGGAAAATGTAAAATCCCTCCAATAGGGAATAGTCAAACTGCAATTTCTTCTCCATTTCTCCTTTCAGGATGTTGAGTACATGTATGTATGCACATACATGTGTGCCTGGTGTGTTTTTTAAATCCTAGTCTGGGACTTGAATTACACAGTTGGCCATGTGGGATCCAGCTGCCTTAACTTCCACACTACCAGGGGCCTGATGAATTCTGTTATTATCTGCTTGGGCTAGATTCAGAGACTCAAAACAAAGGTCTACCCCTTGTGCAGACCTCACTGTCAAAGAAAATTAAGAGAAGGAGCAGCACTTCAATTGATTTGAAACAGCAGAGCAAACAAATATGCCCAGGAAGATATTTTTGCCTTTTTATAAACAGTTTTTATTATCATCACCAAATGCCTACACTTTTACAAACCTGAACTTCCCCAGTCCAGCATTTATAGAAAATTGCCAAGTATCATTTGTAGATTAAAGCACAATTCAATATTTATGAATTGCTGGTTTTCTATAAATATAGATATTTGGAGACTATCTTCTTACTAGTCATTAAAATTTGAACAGGGATCAAAGCTAGAATAATATTAACAATTCCTTGCATTTGTATAATGTTTTACATAATACTATTAATAATAGATGACATTTATTGAGCACTTAGCAAGTGCCAGGCACTTTACATGTAAATTCTCATAACAAATTCAGTTCAGTTCACCAAGCATTCACTTAACACCTACTGTGTGATAGATGAATAGTACTTAGTTTCTGTCTTTAAAAATTCTCATTTTGTTCTACTCTATCAAGTGTTGAATGAATAAATGAATGGATAGATGAGGAACAAATTGTTTAGAAAGGCACTGTGGAGTAATATAAATAACACAGTCTCCTCCCCTTACTGCTTATGGTTTTGAGAAAGTACTTTGACTTCTCCTGGCCCTATTATTTTTTTTTTTATCTGTAATAGAGGAACATTTAAAATCTCCCTTGGAAATTTGTTAATAGCAAAGTAAAGTAGCTGACACAGAATGGGCTCTTAGTAAATGGAGTAGTTATTATTACTACTGTTGTTATCATTATTATGATAATTACTATTATTATTTAGTAGTCCTATCTAAATTTTCTCCTCTTCACTATAGCAATGAGACAAATAGAATTTTAGCATCCACCAAAACAACATCTATATAATATCAAAAAAAAAGCAAAGGAAGAGAAATTTATTAAATTGTAGTTTCCAGTGTCCTTCTAGGTTATTGTATGTCATCTCTATCTAGGCTAAAACAAAACAAAACAAACAAACAAAAAAGGGAACAAATTTTAATTATGCTTCCAAAGATACCATTATACAAGGGAAACAGGATAAGAAGTTTAAAAAAACCAGACTGTACTTTTCTCAGAATGCTGGTCAATCTAAAAATGGTAGTATGTTTCCAACATTTTCAAAGAACAGTACCTAGAACCCAAATATTGGCTATGCAGAAACTCATATTATTCATTCTTATCAGTGACAGTAAGTTTGAGTCCCAGTGGTACAGAAGACGAATGCTGGGTCAAATTTTCTAATCAGAAAGAGACACTTACCATTTTGGTCGGCTGGTAGATTTCACCATAGGGGCCATCCCATCTCTATAAAGACTCTTGGTTTTACTAAAGTTAACAATGTTGAAAATGACTCTCTGTAAAAGAAAGAAGGAAAAGTTCATCAGAAGACCATGCTATGCAAATTGCCATTTCCTAACAATTAAGACAAGAAATAATAAGCAGGGTCAAAGGAAGTCATATGGACTATCAGTCAACAGTACAGTGAAGAAAAATATCACTCACAGAAATGTAATATGTTCGTGCCAACTAAGCATAGTAGTTAATGGTACTAATCTAGAAAACTGAAAACGTTTTTAATCCCAACTCTACCGTTTTTGAGTTGTATGACACTGACAAGCTATTAAACATCTCCCTAGGACCAACAAATGGTGTAAGGGTTATATTGCTGGATTCTCACGGTTCGAGTCATAGTCAACCATGGTTCGAGGCCCAGACCCAGTGGCTTAACACTCAACTCTAGGCACGTGTGCATGCATGCACAAAATCCCAAGAGGAGAATGGAGAAGGGATGACAGCGTGGCCACCCTCCCTGGGGGAGGGGGGTGATTTCTCACTTTCTGTCTCTCCAGCGAGTGTGTGCACCCTATAGCAAAAATCTCCCTTAAAAAAAGAAACAAAAACAAAAATTTAAAAAATCCCCCTATATCTCAGTGTTCTGATCTGGAAAATAGGAAAAAGGACAGTACCCACCTCATGGAGGTCTGATGGGAATTAAATAAGCTAATAAATACATAGTATTTAAAACTGTATTTGGTACATAGTGAACAATATGTAAGTTTTAGCTTTTATTATTAATTATGTTTACTCTTTCTAGGCTGATCTAGAATTTCTATGGAAACTAATAATATTATCATTAAGGTAATGGCAGTACATTAGAAGTTCAATAAAGCTAGATCATAATGAAATACAAAATTCCAAGTAAAAAATTCCCCAACAACTTAGGACCTCTTTGCCTAGAACTGGAGTTTATGTGTCCTCTTCTACACTGTTTTTGTTATCCTCTGCCAGTAGCCAGGGGTATTAGATTCAACCCCTAACATTGGCATGAATTTGCAGGGCCATAGGTGCTTAAGGTAAATTCCATCCCCTCTTTAGGTATTGCCTTTAAGATGGAGGATGTTCTAGATGTCTGAAGCCTTTCCAAGGAGGTGGTAGAGTTTAGAGAGATAATACATTTGTTTTAGTAAACAATAGAAGGTCTCATATAGTAAAACTCTCCTGAGCACCATTTTGTATCACTCCATGACTGACCAGGAACCAAGGTTCAACTTCCGCATAATTGGTTTTGACCAGAACCCACATTCCAGATGCTGCTACTACAAGGTCACACCGACACTGGAAATAGCAGATAAAGACCCAAAATGAGTACTGGGAGGTCCAACTTCCTAGAGATAGATCAAAAAGACCCCACAGCTGTTTCATGTACACTTAGGCCATTATGCCTAACTGTACTGTATATCAGTCTCAACTACAGTCCCCCAAAATAGCTTGATACCCTATAAAAGAAACCCTCTCCCTCCTAGCAAGTGGGCTGAGACTTCAGGACCACCACCCACACCCCATGCATTCTTCCTCTTAATAACTTTCCTTTTCTCTTGAAATAATAATGTCTCCTGAGTCTTACTACCAACTGTGGCAAACAACTTTCTTAAGAGACAAGGAGAGATAGTGAAAGAAAGAAAAATTGGTATTAGAAGATACCCAAGACCACTGAAATAGTCTCAATGAGAGATGATGAGGACTAGAGGTAGGACAGGTAGAATAGCTGGAGAAAAGGAACTGTTTTCAAGAGGTTTCTATAGGTTAGTCTTTTTATCCAGAGGCAGTTAAAGAGAGAAAACCATTAAAATTCGTGTATTATTTCATTTGATAAATATGCATTGTGTGAGATGTTATACAGTATCAAATGTCAGGGATTTTAAATATTTTAAATTTTTTAAAATATTCTTCTGTAACTAAAATAAATATTAACATTTTATAAATGTGGAAACTAAGACTCAGAGACATTACCTAACTTGCTCAAAATCATCCAATTAATAGATAAAAAGATTGATATTTGAATCCAGGAGATAATTCCCCTTGAGTTATTCGCTATCACTCCAAAATTCCATAACTCCAACCAAGTCTGTTTTCCAAACTAAGGACATAAAATAAATATAACAGCAATTTTTTAAGCCTTTAAATTCTTGTTTTGTTATAAAAGAGAAAATCAAAACCATTTCCTCTGGACTCATGTTTAGGACTATCATAAAATGCTTTGTTCCATGAAATAAGCTCTTGGGAATAACTTCTCTCTCCTGAGAGACCCAGTCATTGACCCCATCTCCAGAAATTTCAGTTGCAGACCTCTCTTCTGTCATTAAATTAAGTCATCAAGAATGTCCGGTTGTTCCATTATTAATAACATAGACCTGCCTGTTGTCAGTTCAATTACTTCTCTCAGGGTCTTGGCTACTGTCTGATTTAGAAAATCAATATCAAGGAGACAAATGGCCTTTGAACCTCTCAGGGCTTAATCCCCCTTTTTTCTTTTGGGATTCTAGGTGTCAGATCCACTTCCAGTGAACCTGGAAGCCATACTGTACTTTCAGAATCTAGATTATTGATGAATACAGAAAGAAAGCTGATAGGGAACTGATGTGCATATCTGAAGCTGGAATAAAGAAGTGAGAAATAAAGTGGAACGTTTATTGATGTTTTAATATCCTACTGCATTCTTAGAAAATTTCCTAAGTATTTTACCCAGGCTATATTATTTAGCTACTCCACCCAAAACAAAATTTGTTTATTTTAGCCCAATTTTAGACACAAGGAAATTGAAGCTAAAGTTAAGTGACTTGCTCCCAAAAAGTGCTTGACCTATTAACTGAGTTAGGACTTAAAAATTTTAAGTGCTATGACCATTAAGATCATAATTTCAATATAACATTACATAGAAAAAGTATTATTTCTTCCATTCCTGTCCATGCATTTTTAATGTTTTCCAGTCATTTAGCAAAGCAGTATACAGTATGAGAGTCAAAGGAATCTGGAAGTAGGCAGTACAAGAAATCTTGGCTTTCATATTTTATACTTACTCATCAAGTTACTTATTGAACGGCATCACAAGAAACAGCACCAGCACCCTTAAGGTAATAGTAACAAATATAATAATAATATCTGATCAATTACTATGCACCAAATTCTGAGTCAAGCACTTCATATTACTTCACTATTTTGTGTATTAGAATAATCTGGCTACAGACTAGAATTACCTACATAGCTTTTAAAAACTATAGTTATGGGGCTAGAGAGTGGTGCAGCAGTAAAACACAATGCACTGTGATGTAGATGTGAATGGGAAGGTTATTGGTTTGCACCCTGAGGCCTCCCTGAGTATATTAGAGGTTGTGTGCCTGTGATCTGTGCTGGCTGAAGCTAGGGGTGAGTGGCAGAACCTGACCCCTGTCAGGGGCAGTGTATCTTTCTCTCTGTCTCTTCCTATCTTTTTCCTTCTCTCTCACTCATGGAATAAATAAATAAACTTAAAAAAAAAAAAAAAAAAAAAAAAAAAAAAAAAAAAAAAAAAAAAAACAACCTATGGATGCTTGGGCCTCACCCTGAGGAATTGATATCTGAAGCCTTACCTCATTTATTTGAGATAGTAGCCATCTATATTTGAGTTACAAGTGGTCACATTCAGGGATTTTGACCAGTGAAGACCCTCTGCCCAGCCTTCACCCTCCTGCTCCCCAGTCTAGCCAGAAGCCAGGTTAGAACACTCTCCGTCTCTTTCCATCTCTCTCTATATTTTTTAATTTTTCTTTTAATTTTAAATTTAGCTCTCTGCTGCTCGTTTGTCTTTCTTTTTCTTTTTTTTTCTTTTTTTATTTCATTTTCTTTTATACATTCAATCACATTATTTGGCTTACAAAATGGATATTTCAACAGGTGAACATTTCTCCCTAGTATAGCTGATAAACTATAAATTATCTTCAACAGATAATACCACATTTCTTTGTCTCATTAATGATTTGCCTTTCTATTTTTCTTCTGCACCCATAGGATAAGCCAATCAGCAGTCATCTATTTTGAAAACATCTTAAATCTCTGAAGGTTGGGGTTCCAGGCAGTACTTGATCAAAAGTCTTTATTAAGGGAAATTAAATTCCCCAGATTGTTTTCCTCTCATTAAGAAACAAAGGGACTACCTCTTCTTTGTTGTGAACTTAGTCTAGAGGATCATCCTCTGGAGAGATTCAAGTATGGATATTTCAGATTCATAGATGCAAGGTGGAATTGAGAATCAGTGTCAAGTACTTCCAGAATACTGATAGTCAAGCTTATCTTCCACAATAAGACAACTGGAAAATTCTTCTCTGGAAGAATCAATTCCCAATCAAAGATAAAAGTTTTACAAATAGGGCTGGAATTGTAGCCTCTGGTCCATGGAGCTGAATTCCACATGGCTGACCGTGGAAAAAATCCCAGCTCTGGTGCATTGAAATACACACTGGGCACATGTGTATTTGTATACCCACAATCCCAACAAGATGGAGAAATAGAAGAGATGGGATTGTGGAATGACTACGCCCTATGGAACAGTAAAAAACTGAGTAAATACTGTCTTGGTCCAGCAATGGTGGCACAAACTGATAAAACACTGTTGCTTTGCAAAGCAAGGCCACATGGGAGGTCAAGGTTCAATTTCCGTCTCAATCTAAAGGCCAGGCATGATGGCACATGCCCGTAGTCCAAGCTATACAGTAGGCTATGGCAGAATGACAGTTATAGACCAAGATCTTTTCTTTAACAAATAATGAAAAATAGAAATCAATACATATTGTCTAAAACTAAAATGAATAAATAGCAGTAGAGAAATTTTCTTTAGAAATATAGCTGTAGGCTCGGGCAGGTGGCATAGTTTATAAGCAGACTAGACTGAAGTGCTGGAAGTCACATGGCTGATTGCAGGTTTAGATTCCTGAGTTGACCTGAAAACTGCGTGTATAAGTGAAAAAGATTCTGAGGAACTGGAAGGCTGGAGAAAGGAGATCACAACATGATGAGACCTTATTAATGGCACTTCTCTCTCTGTCTCTCTCACTCGCACATTTACACATATGCATACTTTATCATTACAAAAGAAAGAAATATTGAAGTATTATCAGGGGGAAACAATGGAAAGAAATATAAGTGATTTTCGTCTGGAGCAAAGCAAATCTTATCTGCTGCCTGGTTTTGTAAATAAAGCCATGCTCATTCATCAGGTATTGTTTCTGCATTGTGATAGAGTTATGGCAAAGACCTGATGGTCCAGGAAGCCTAAAATACTTACCTTTTATGTTTTTTACAAAAGTTTGCCAACTCTTGCTTAAGAAAGCAGAAGTCAAAGTGATGGAATAAATAGAGACTATTATTTTCTTTTTTTTTACTTTTGCAGTAGCATTTGACTTTTTAAATTCTATGTATGTATTTGTGTCACAAAAAAGTGTCATAAAAAGAATTTATTTTATGAAGCTCCTATAACTTTGAAGAAAAATGAGGCACAAGCAACTGGAGATTGGAAAATATAGCCCAATCTCAGTTATAAACATTGATTGGAAAATTCTAAATAAAATATTGCCAATTTAAATCTAGCAGTAAATTTACACAAGTAAATTTACACTAACACATAAATAATATATCAACATGACATAAGATTTACCATAGGGATGGAAAGATGATTCAACATCAAAAAGAGTTATTGATGTAAGTAAGATATTAACAGATTAAGTGGAAAATACTAAATTATCAACAAATAGATATAGTTTAAAAATCTGATAGAATGTAATGCCAATTCAAATTTCTAAAAACAAACATTTGCAAACTAGAAATAAAGGAGAAATTCCTTTATCCTATAAAGATATCTACTGGAAATTTATAGCAATAATACTTAACAGTGAAATATAAGAAATGATCCTTTTAAAGTCAGGAAACAATGATGTTGCCACTATTGTTGCTTCCATTAAAACATCATACTGAAAGTTTGATTGCATAAAAAAAAAGGTAGCAAAAAGTATAAAAATTTATAGAAAAGATTTAAAGTTCATTATTCACAGATTATATAATTGTGTTTATGTGTATATATATATATATATATATATATATATATATATAAAGGAAGGCTCAGTGCAATGATACAGGCAGTAAGGCACTGCTGCAGAAGATTGGAGACATATGGGAGGCCTGAGTTCAGATCCCAGAGCAACCTAAATGTGGAGGGTATAATGTGTCTGGCAAGCAGGGAGTATAGGGAACAGAATCATAATAGTGAGGCCTTATAAAATCTCTCTGTCTCTTTTCCTCTCTGTAATAAATAAACAATTTAAAAACTGAAGAAAATTTTTATTTTTTTAATCGTTGAAAGGTGTGTACACTAAACAGAGAGAGAGAAAGAGAGAGAAAGAGCAATCCCCAGTGGGATATGGTCACACTGCAATACTTTTTCTTTCATTTCTCTATCCTGTCTCAATTTGGGGCACGCATGCACATATGCCTGGGATGGTTTTCAAGGTGCTAGTGCAGGAATTCAAACAGCAGTAAAGCATATGGGATTTGAGATTTGGCCACCTTAACCATTAGGTTAAGGGGGGGAGCGTCCCTGAAGAAAATTTTTAGAATAAATTAGAGAGTCCAGGAAGGTTAGTAGATTCAAAAAAAACAGTTTAATAATGAACCTCTAATCAAGAAAAACACAGAAAGGACACAATTTACCCATTTGAAGAATAGAAAATAGAACACAAATACAAGTATTGAAGAGATAAAAAATAATAGCTATTATAATAATGAGACATATCAATAATATTAAAAATTAGAGAAAAGGGGCAAGGTTATAGAAAAATAAAAATGTACCTTAGCAAAACTAATAAAAGATATACAAAATTGGAACAGTTCTTTTAAACCTAAAAAGATAATTTATGAATACATTATTAAAAACTTTTCTATAAAGGAAATGCCATGTGTAGACAGATTCACAAAGTAAATTCTTCCATCATGTAAGGAAGACAAAACACCAATCCAAACTATTCCAGATAAGTGAAAGTGAGGGAGCATTTGCTATTTGTTTTGTCCAACCAACATAACATTGACAATGAAATCTGAAAAGCAAATTGCAAGAAAAAAAATCTCTTTTACCAATATTTTTTAAAAAGCAAAATAAATATGCTGGAGGAGAAGAAAGGATAACAATAAAGCACGACTTACTTGAACTTACTCTAATAATAAAGTTGTTTTAAAATTCTAAAGTAAATCATGATATTCTATGGTTATTCATTAAAGGAGTTTATCCCAAAAGGTGAAAAAAGAAACACTTGACAAAATATAACATTTTCATGATCATTAACATTTAAAAAACTGATCATAGAAAAGACCTTAATCTGATAAAGGGTATCTACCAGAAGAAAACTTTTTAAAAGAAAGCAACCACATCATATTTAATCATGAAAAAAGCATTTCTTTTAAATTTGGAAACAAACAATAATGCCTGCTGTTTTTATATTTTGTGATTTTGTATTTACATTTAACTGTCATGCATCTTTAGGCAGTGCATGACAATCAAATAAAATATATTACCACATATATGATTTTCAACAGAGAACTTCTTCTTGTGTCTGTTAAATGTTTTTTCCATGAACCCTTCCCTCCCACGCTCTACTATCACCTGTCCCCCATACAGCATACAGTCTCTGGGATCTACACTTGCTCTCCAATTTTTTTTTTTTTTTTGAGAGGTTTTTGCTATAGGACGCGTGCACTCGCCAGAGAGACAGAGAGACAGAAAGCGAGAAATCACCCCCCAGGGGAGATGGCCACGCCTCAATCCCTTCTCCTCCATTCTCCTCTCGGGATCTTGGGCACACACGCACAAGCACACGGCGTGAGTTTTAAGCCACCAGGTCTGGGACATGAACCGCGGTCGACTACGTGGGAGTCCAGGGACATAGCCATTACGCTAACTGCTGGACCCTACACTTGCTCTCCTTAACATTGTGTCTTTGAATGTTTCAATTCCTGCTTGGAATGAAAGCATTCAGGATATTGAGTGGGAGCACACAATGCTTGTATTTAATAATCTGGCTTATTTCTCTTAGCATTAAATCTTCTATATTCATCCACTTTGCATTCAGTAACAGAGTCTCCAAGTTCTTTATGGCTGAGTAGTATTCCATAGTATACATGTGCCATAAATTTTCAATCCAGTATTCAGTGCTTGGGTATTTAGATGTATTCCATGCATTAGCAATTGTGATTAATGCTGTAGTAAACATAGATATGTGGGGCCAGCAGATGACTTAGTGGTTACATTGCTGGGCTCCCACATGGCTGACCACAGTTCAAGTCCTGGACCCAGTAGCTTGAAAATAATACGGGGTGTAGGGCTTATGCGTGTGCATGTATGTGCCCAGGATCCCAGGGGGAAAATGGAGGAGAAGGGACTACAGCATGGCCATCCCACTGGGGAGTGATTTCTCACTTTCAATCTCACTGTCTCTGTCTCCAGTGAGCACACATACCCTAATGCAGGAAAAAAAAAAAAAACAAAAACAAAAACAAAAAACCTTTAAAAAAATTTAGAGATGTGCAAGTGTCTTTCTGACTCAGCATTTTTCTATCATTTGGGTATATGCAAAGGAATGGGATTACTGAGTCATACGTTAGTTCTATTTGTAGGTTTCTGAGGAACTTCCTTATTCTTTTCCACTGTGCTGGTACCACCTTAAATTCTCAATAGTGCAGCAGTGTTCCCATTTTACCACAGCCTTGCTAGCACTTGTCATTTTTATTTTTTTGATCATAGCCATTTTGACTGGAGTTAAGTGGTATCTCATTGTGGTTTTGATTTGCATTTCCATCATGAAAAGAGATGTTGAATATTTTTTCATGTTCTTTTTGGCTATTTGTATCTCTTCCTTAAAGAGTTGTCTGTTCAGCTCATTTGCCCATCTTTTAATAGGATTTATGTGTGTGTGTGTGTGTGTGTATGTGTGTGTGTATGTGTATGTGTACATTTTTGGTAGGTGATCAGCCATCTTTTAATTGTTTTATATATATATATATATATATATATATATATATATATATATATATACCAAATATTTTTCTCCCCTTTTGTAGGTTGTCTCTTCACTCTAATTATTGTCTCTTTTGTAGCCTATTAACTTTGTGTCATATCACTTGTCTATTCTTGAAATTGCTGCCTGTGCTTTAAGGGTCATTTTTTTTTTTAATAATTAGGTATTTAATTTTATTTATCATTATCATTATTCTTCAATTTGCTCCAGGGCACCTGCATTCACCAAAGAGAAAGAGAGAAAGTGAGTAAATAAATCATCAAGTTTGGGACTCAAACCATGGTCGGCCATGTGGGAAGTCTAGTGCCTTAACCACCATGCAACCTGCTGACCTCTAGGGTGTCTTATTTAAGAAATCTTTGCTTATTCTCATATCTTCATATGTTTTCCCTGTGTTTTCCACCAGTAGTTTTATAGTTTGAGGCTTTAAATTTAGATCAACTTTGAGTTAATTGTGGTTAATAGTGTGAGATAGGGGGTCAGTTTCATTTTGTGGACATATACTCACTCTTACTATTCTCTGATGATCTTTTATATTTCTGTTATATATATATATAATATATATATGTAATACATACATATATACATATATACACATATATACATATATGATACATACATATATATGTAATATGTGTATATATATATATGAAAATTCTAGATTCACACCCATCTCTTGTGTTTCCTAGAATTTTCATTTGAAATAATACATTATTGTAAAGTAATTCAATATACCTACTTTTCTCCACATAGTTTATGCTTCTGGTGTTTTTTTTAAATGTCTTTTGCACTAGGAGCCCATAAATATTCTTCTTTTTTTTATATTTTATTCTTTAATCCACATAAATGTTCACATATTGAAATGTTCACTTTGTAAGCTAAATAATGTGATTGCATGTAAAAAAAAAATGTAAAGAAAGAAAGAAAGAAAATTCTAAAAAAAAAAGGCAAGCCAATAATTGAAGAAGATATATGATATATGTAACCCTTACAATGGAAAAGGATTAATACAAAGACATATAAAACTCTAAACAAAACATAAGAGTCCAGCACTACAATAAAAAATTGGCCAAAAATATAATCAGAGACGTTATAGAAAAAGAAATGGAAATGTCTACAACAAGACTTTCAAAAGTTTATAAAAAATATAGAATTAATGCACTAATTTAACTTGGAGCAAAAAAAAATTGAAATCCATGCATAGTTTTTTTCATAATATGCACTTCTCATGAACTTTTTGAAGACCTCTTGAATAACTGTATAATGATTACGCTTAAAAGTTATGACTTAGTGGGACCAGCAGTTAGCATAATGGCTATGTTCCTGAACTCCCGTGTAGTCAGCCACGGTTTGAGTCCTGGACCCAGTGGCTTAAACTCACGCCGGGTGCGTGTGCGTGCGTGCCCAAGATCCCGAGAAGAGAATGGAGGAGAAGGGATTGCGGCGTGGCCAGCCCCCCGGGGGGTGATTTCTCCCTTTCTATCTGTCTGTCTCTCTCTGTCTTTTGGGCGAGCGCCAGCGCCCTATAGCAAAAACCTCTAAAAAAAAAAAAAAAAAAAAAAAAGCTATGACTTAGCAATTCTACTTCTATTTCTCCATGACAAATTTTACATGTTGTGTAAGGAGATCTATATGTGCTCATCATAACACTATTTATTTGTAATAACAAAAGAACAACTAAAAACCACTCGAAAAGAGAAAAGATAAATTGTAGTTTATTAGCATAGAATATTATTCAGCATTTAAAACGAACCCAGGAGAACAACATTTATCAACATAGGTAAACCTACAGAACTGTTTAGTGAAAAGGGCAAGCATGGGGACTGGTAGATGGCAGTAACGGTTGTATCACTGGGCTCTCATGTAGCTGACCACAGTTCAAGTCCCAGACCCAGTGGCTTGAAACACACACTGGGCATGTATGTGTGTGTGCCCCAAATTGCAATAGGAGAATGGAAGAGAAGGGATTGCACCATGGCCATTCCCCGTGAAGAGTGATTTATGGCTCCCTGTCTCTCTGGTAAGTAAACACACCCTATAGCAAAAACTCTTTATTTTTTTGAGAGAGATTTTTGGTATGGGGCACATGCGCTCACTGGCGAGACAGAGAGACAGAAAGCAAGAAATCACCCTCCAGAGGATGGCCATGCCACAATCCCTTCTCCTCCATTCTCCTATCAGGGTTTTGAGTAGGTAAGCAAATGTGCACAGTATGAGTTTTAAATCACTGGGTCCAGGACTCAAACTGTGATTAACTATGTGGGAGTCCAGCAATGTAATCATTATGCCATCTGCTGGTCCCAGTAAAAATCTTTCTTTAAAAAAAAAAAAAAAAGAAAGATAAAGGTGACCATAATATACAACATTAGTATATTTTAATGTAATACATGTACAATAAAAATATGAAATCATATTTGAATAATATGCATTAATTTTAGAAGTATAGTTTCTTCTGGGAGAATGGACTAGAGAAAGAAAGAGGGGTTTAACTATATCTATAATATATAAAAATCAATAAAAGAAGCAAGATCTAAATAATGGCAAAATATTAATATCTGCTTTATCTAAGTGATAGGTCTTTGGATGCTTTATATTATTTTATGTCTATTTGAAATTTCCCTAACTTCAAATTTTAAAGTTTATATACCTTTAGCTTTTTAGAAATTTTAGTATAAAATATGAATTAGTGGTGTTTGTTTTCTAAATGGTTAACAAGTTCTTTCAGTATCATTTACTGAATAAATCATTCCTTTCTTTTCTAATTTCAAATGCTACATTTGCCATAAAATAAGTTTTTATATGCTTGGTTTATTTATGGATTTCCATTTCTGTTTCACTGATCGAAATGTTTATTCTAGTGATAGCTTTCAATTGCTTTGATAATTGTAGTTTCATATAATGTTTCAATTTACATTAAAGCAAATCTTTAGTCAATGTTCTCCTTTACAAAATTATATATGGCTTCATTCACAGCCAGTGACCTTTTAGTATTTTTTATTGGTTATTTTCTGTCATGATTCATTTGTTTATGCTTCTTTGTTATGATTTTAAAATGTTTTGCTGTATTCGTATTTCCTTGAAATGTTTTAATATTTTTCCTTCTTTCTTTAGTAATTTGCAAATCATTCATACTATTGATGTTTGTATTTAAATTAACAAAAAGAAATCAGACTCAAAATACTATATATGACATTCTGAAAAAGGCAAAACTCTAGCATCAAAACACTGGAGAGTGTGGGAAGAGGGTGGGAAGTGGGGGAGAGTGAGAGGAAAGGAACCAAGGAGAAAAATAGAAAGGCAAGGCATTTAAGGGACATAGAAACAGAGGAATGTCTGTTGATAACATGTATAATATCTTCAACTTCACACAGGTGTGAAATGTATTCAGGTTGAGTAAATTCATTTTACAAGCTGTAGAGAAGTACAGAAATTGAATGTATATAATAAAATAATTAAATAAAAAAAATACAAATCATTGGTTGCCATGAGCTGAGTTTGGAGAGAAGTGCATTGACTACAGACATACAGAAATTTTGTTTTGTTTTGTTTGGGAATTTTTGAGGATGATAGATCTATATCTGATTGTATTGAATGTATGTAAACATTTATAACCATACCACAAAAAAAGTAAAATTTTACTATATGTAAATTATATTTTGCATAAACTTCATTTATTAAAAAAAAAACCCTATTCTGATAATAATACAGAGAGGTATATAATACAACAGCAGAAAGCTGTTTGGAGTATTGTCTGGTTACATGTTCCCAAACGCCATCATGTAGCCAGGCTAGTGAGACTTAGACAGAACCTCATAGGAGTTTAATGTGAACCTGACATGGTATTATGACATATTTAAAGGTTATGTAGGTAACCTTTAAATTGGGCTGAGTGAAGGATAAAGCGTAGGTCTCTATTTGTTCAACCAATCGACTACTTTACATCAGACCCAGAGTCCATGTTTTCATACTGTCTATTCTGAGCCCAACCAGATTGCCAGCATTGTGGAAAGAAACATTGAAATTCTCTCTCACTGTGTAACTTTGATCATATTTAATCATCTTTCTAGCTCATTTTCCCCATTTATTAAGAGGGAATTCATACATATCTGGTAGAGCTATGGTTAGGATTAAATAAAGTTTCTGAGGCATTGTTTTCAGGATAACAATAAAAGACTAGACACATGTGTTTGTATATGATCATGTACATGTAAATTAATATACACATACATGTATATATTTACACATGGGTGTCAAAATATATGTGTATGTGTGTGTATGTTAGCGTGAGTGTGTGTGTGTGTGTGTGTGTGTGTGTGTATATATATATATATATATATATATATATATGCACATATGATTAAATTAAGTCTTCTTTCCATAAAGAACCTATAAATTGCCACCCAAATGTCTCAAAAAAATTCCAAGTAATAATCCTGGGCCATATAGCAAAACCATAAAGTCTGAAATACAGACACTCACTATGTGAAAAATAAATCCTCATCTATTATAAGCTGATATTGAGGAGTCTCAGAGAAGTAACAAAGTTTGTTAAGCAGCTGCACCTGTGTCTTGTTAACTGAAAATTGTCAAAATTTTCACACAGACATTGCAGTCTGACAGAGAAAATAAAAAATGGTTTGTGGATTGCATATTAAAAGATTCTCTCACTAAAAATTTGTGACACAGCAGCTAAAAGCAGTATAAGAGGAATGGAGCAAAATGTCTCACCAAAAGAAGTTTAGCGTATCAAACAAGGGCATTAGCAACATGACAGAAGACAAAAAAGGTCTTACAGGGAGACTGTTCTCTCTACTCAGAATTAATATCATCAACATACAGACAATAAATGCCTTTCTTTTCCTCAATCTGATGACATTTTCTACAAAAAAATGCTTTCTAAATTTCATTTGCTAATTCAAGTAATATTTATCTAATCATAAGTTTAATACTTATTCCGTAAAAACTTATGAGACTCCTACTCCACTATGTGCTGCGACTTGAAAAATGAATAAGAACTGATCCTCTGCCCTTAAACTAGAAGAGCAGATGGCATGGAGTTTAAGGCAACTGGATCCTACATGGCTGATTGTGCAGCTTGAGTCCTGGACCCGGTGGCATGAAAAACACACTAGGCACACGCGCATAACGTGCCCAAAACCGTGATAAGAGAATAGATGAGAAGGGATTATGGTGTGACCCCCACCCCCTTGGGGAGTGCTTTCTCACTCTTTCTCTTTCTCCCTCTCTCACAGATCTTTCTGTCTGCAGTGAACACAAGCACCCTACAGTTAAAAAAAAAAAAAATCATGGGAGATAATCCTATAACACACACACTCAGTAAAATACTGAGGTAGTCTATAGACACCTTTATGGAAGAAAACCTGAATATTTACTAAGGAATACAAGTGGGCTACAGGATACAAAGCAGGGAAGACATTCTAGTCAGAGGGAGTAACAAGAACAAAGCCTGAGAGGTTTGTAAAATTACAAGCTGTTTCCTGTGCTGGAACAAAGCATTCTTGGACTGGGTAAGATGAAAGATGAAATAAAGGCATTAAAACACATAAGAGCTGGGACCAGCAGTTAGCGTAATGGCTATATTGCTGGACTCCCATGTAGTTGACCGTGGTTCGAGTGCCAGACCCAGTGGTTTAAACTCACGCCGGGCGCGTGTGCGTGTGTGCCCGAGATCTTGAAAGGAGAATGGAGGAGAAGGGATTGAGGCGTGGTCATCCCCCCTGGGGGGTGATTTCTCACTTTCTGTCTCTCTGTCTCTCTCTGTCTGTCTGGCAAGTGCACGCGCCCTATAGCTAAAACCTCTCAAAAAAAATAAATAAAATAAAAAGACATGAGCCATGCTAACTTGTAACTTTTACTGGAAGCAATATGAAGGGATTATCACAGGTTTTTAACTGTAGGTGCTAAAAGTTCAATTCTATTTTAGAAAGAGCATCTAAGACTGCATTGAACAGTAGAAAATATACAATTAAGCAAATGATTACACATCCAGTATTATCAACACGAAAATAAAAAGATACATTAAGAACTTCAGGGTCTCAGAGGTATAGTACACAGAGGAGAGTGATCACATCTGCCTGAATGGGTAAGAGAATCTTTCTTCTGGGTCAATTCCTAAAAGATAATGTATAGTTCTAAGTCAAGTAACTTTGGATTTAATACCATGGCACAGTTCTATTCCTACATATTGCTATGTATGGTTTGTAAATTAGGGCCCGGTCCTTCCCTTCTTTTGTAACTCTGAAGTAGTTATTCACAGGAATGTGAACAGAACATATATTCAATAAAATCTATGTTTGGACAACAACAGCCATACTCTCAGAGAAGAAAGGCTTAGGCAATGATGGTAAAACTATGAGGAGTAAAACTGACTTTTCAGTTCTCCTCCCCTTCCAGGGTAATGGCCAGGTCAAGGTGACTGAATAGAGATTCAGTTGCCTAGATGATTCCAATCCTGGCTCAATCTACAATGCACCAAGAGGATGAATCTGCATCTTTACCCATTGCATGTTTTCCCTACCCAGAAGTGCTACAGAGTTAAAGGGACAAGTGAGGCAACAAATAATGTACACTTTTTCATCAAATGATCTACTCATCAAGCACAGGGAAATAAGCCACAGGGTTTTCTACCTACCCTGTGTCCATATTCTTTGCTTTATGATTTGCTATTTCTCCCACTGGGAGAAAAAAAAAAGCCCCATGAATCTGGGCTGATTTTGTGATTAACTTGGCCAGTAGATATTGGTAGAAGTAACAATATATTAGTTGTGAGCCAAGACCTCAAGAAGCCTTGTATAGTTCACTCTTGAAATCTACCACCAGCATTTGATCAAATCCAGGGTAGGTTGGCAGAGAATGGGAATACACACTGAAGAAGGCTCAGTTGTTCCAGCTGAAGCTATCTTAAACTAGCATACAGCCAGCTGACTTGCAAACATATGAGAAAAAGCAGAAAAAATCAGCAGACTATATACCTAATCCTGAGCTGACCAGCAACAGTTGACCCTTGGACTCATGAGCATTAAGGAAAGGTTATTATTTTAAGCCACTGAATTTTGGGGTGCTTCATTATTTAATAATAGCCAAATGATACACTAATACTTCAGTAATCAGACTATGCAAAAAATAGGGGAAAAAAAGAAAACGAAGGACAAGAAAAATTAAAAAAAGGGAAGGAAAATAAATACAAAATAAGGAAAGCAATCTACTTCCCATTATAATTTATAGCCCTGTATTTGGTATAAAATGGACTTATTTTATTTTCCCTATATTCAGAAAGTATTGTAAAAGTCTATTATTTCTCAAATATTAAGTCTACATATTTTTAAAATGACATTTAAAGTTGATTAACCTAATAGAATTTTTTTTTGGTCAAGTTTCCTTTTCTGAATTTTATTTTTCAAATTCCAGTAGTGGAGAAAAAAAAATCACTTCCTGCCCTTGAGAATTTTGCTGGGATTATGGGAGATAGCATGGATATGTTACAAAGTACTGTCAGTTTTTCCACTTTACTTATCTGTAAAATGAAGAATTTGACAAAATTATATAGTGTTAGGAGGCAGAAGCCTGAGTTCAAATCTTGCCTTCACCACTCATAATCTTTATCAGCTTTAGTGTGTTACTTTACTTCAGTTGGTCTCTCTAAAAAAATGAGAATAGTAATGCCTTACTGACAAGAAGGCTAAATATTCAGCTATACAGCAAAAGCTAATGATCTTTTGAGGGTTCTTTTAGCTCCTAGATAAAAGTTTCTTTTTTTATTTTCATATTTTCTAGATATAAGTTTCTATGTTTCTAGTATTATTAAGAGCAGTCTGCCCTCAATACTATGGTTTGAATGGGTCCCCCCCCTCCAAATTCATACGATGGGCAAACAGTGGTAGCACAATGTTTTATGATGCTGGAACCACATGAAAAGGTACCAGGTTCACATCTGAAGACTCCTTGTATACTGTGCCTGTGATCCAGGCTGGTTGAGGCAAGGGTATCAGAAGCCTGTTCTCTCCCTCTCTCCCTGTCTCTCTCTCTTTCTGTGTGTGTGTGTGTGTGTGTGTGTGTGTGTCACTCTCTCATGGAAAAAATAAATAAAATAGAATTCATGTGATGAAATTTGGTTGTGATAAGATTAAGAAGATGAAAATTTGAGAGGATTTTGAATGTTCTCGACAGAAAGTAATGATAAATATTTGAGATGATGGAAATGTGTAGTGCTCTGATTTGACCATTACACATTGGAAACATGTATTGAAAAATCACTCTATACTCTATAAATATTGACAATTATAATATGACAATCAAAAATATAATTTAAGAAACTTAATCTGACTATAGGATTAAGAGAGGAGAGATCCTTTAGAAGGTGATAGGATTAAGGTCATCAGAGTCCCCTTGATCAAATCTTAGGTTTATGAGAGGTGAATCAGACAGAAATGCATGCTTTTGCACTATCTCAGCACTGCATTGGGACTCTGTAGAGTCTTTACAATATGAAGACCCTCACAAGATGTGGGCCCTGGATCTTGGACCTACAATACATGAGCAGAATAAACCTCTATTTTTACAAATCACCCAGTTTCAGGTATTAAATTATTAAACAACAGAGTACAACTAAAATACACAGTATCCATGCGGATTGATTCCAGGATTGCCTCCCCTCTTCCCAACAATACCAATATCGGTGGATGCTCAAGTTCCTTATATAAAATGGCATACAATTTGCATAGAGCCTGCACACATCCACCTATATACCTTAACTAATCTCTATGTTATTTATAATATCTAATGCAACACAACTACAATGTAAATAATAGTTATATTCTATTTGTTTTAGATCTATATTATTTTAATGTCATTTTAAAAATATTTTCAAATATTTTTAATTTTCCATTGGTTAACTATGCAGATGCAGAACCCACAGATCTGGAGGGCCAACTATACTTATGTCCCAGGCACCTTACCAGCAAACTGTTATTGAACAATCCAATAACATTGTAAAGAAAGTATTAATATTTTCACTTTATAGATGAGGTAACAATCCCTGACAAAAATTAAGTTGCCCAAGGGCACAGTGCTGATGAGTGGTAAAACCAGGATCCAAAATTAAATTAGGTCTATTTGACTCTAAGTCTACTTAATAAGTCATAACTGTGCACCTTTTTTGTTCTTTCTGGACAGTATGGGCTAAACAAATGAGTAGGAAAATAACCTCCTCCCAATTAGAATCACACCACAAATTGAAAGAAAATACAAAATATATATATATATATATTGCTTTCAATTGGCTTCTGAAGAAAAAAATAAGATTTCTTTCTTTTTTCCCCCTTTTCCTGGCTTTAAGCCTTAAGGAAAGTTCTCTTAACATTTTTTTTATTTTGATTTATTAAATCTAAAATGTCCTTTCTTGAAATTAAAAAGTATATTAAAAATACCTATTTAATGACCACAGTAAGCTATATAGCCTCAGCTAGGTGCTATTATATTCATTCTACTCACAGAGTTTCATGCCTAAAGTCAAACATGCATTCACAGATATGTATATATCAGCTGAACTTGCTGTAGAAAGTAGTCGGATTAAAATATTTTGTGAATCAATAAAATGTGTATGTGGGGTGGGGGGAGAATGGAGAGCAACTGTGGATACCAGAGACAGTGTGGAAGATAGGTGGGAAATGTCAGAGGGTGAGAATAAGAGGGAAAAATATATATATACATAAAACAAGAGATGGAAAATTATTTGTTGATGATAACATGTATGATTAAGCCACTATACAGTGTATTCTGGATGAGAAATTGCACTTTGTATGCTGTGATGATGTTCAGTGAATTAATATAAAATAAATAAAAATAAACTCTTAGTAAATAGCACACTACGGAGTAGTAATTTTAAGATGGAGAAGTGCCATTTGTTCATAAAGGGCCTTTCCCTTTCTCAAAGCATCTGGGAATTGTGGGGTGATTGGTCTAAAGGATAGCTTTATGGTACTACTTTCTAGGGCAGAAAAGAAGTCACTAAGTACTATTAGATCAGGTGCTTGGAGCTGTTTGCCTAAAGGAGGAAGGGTTCTGTTAAACCAACAAATTCTGTCATTTAGTTGGTAACAGAAATTGTTTACAAACTATTCTTAAGATAGAGGCCTAGGTTCAGTCTCCAGCCAATGCCAGGGTTATAACCAGGCTCTGGGGGAGTCAAGGCTTGAATCAAGATAAGGGTTCAATCTGGAGCCAGTTTTAAGATTCAGTCCATCTGAGGAAGGAATCAGTCACTCCACAATTAGAGGACATTCTAACAAACAATTATATTTTACAATTTGCAACATTTAATAAACATGTTTTGAAAAGTTTATGCAATGTTATCCTAATTGTATTTACCCTGTTAGCCTGTTATGTTTAGCTTACACATTTTTCATAGTGAGGCAAAGCTCAGGTTGAGCTTTTATAAATTTCAAATTATGAGACTCTTCAATTATGGAGCTTTACCCTATAGCAGTTTTAGAAACCCGAGAACTGGAATAGATCAATTTTAAATAGAAAAAGCAGAAGTGTCTTGTGGATTGCAAACAGCAGATAAAATATTTCCTTATTAAAGGTTCTTCTCTCCAATGAATTTCTGAGAACACTAAGATCTCCCCTTTGTTTAAAGATAATCACGTTTTTCTCAGAGTGGTTCACTAGGGCTTTAACTTGGGCATGAATTTTTCATGACTGATTGATTGAAAAGACAATGCCAACAGAGAATAATACAAGCATAGGGACCTGTCTTACAAGGTAGAGTTAAATTACTCTAAGGGTTAGAATGACAAAGCCAGGTGCTGCCTTCAACTCACCAAGTAAATTGACAATTACAAATCTGTTGAAAAATGAGAAAAATCAATTAGGAAAAGGTTGACTTGCACTAAAAAGTAGTGTTTGCCTTATTGAACACCTTTTGGTAGATTTTGGAAACAGAGAAAGAACTATAGAAAAATGCCTATCTTTGGGAGGGGAGTGGAGGAAGTTGGAGTGGAAAAAGGCTAGACTGGGAAAGACTGTCTTCTCCTCCTGGTTATGCCACTGGTTTGGTATTTGTCATTAGGAAGATTACTACCTATCTCCAATCCTTCATTTGGTCATTTCTAAAGTGGTGATAACTGACTAATCCTACCTCAATCTCAGGAGAGGGGACTAAGTAGATGTTAGTTGAAGTGCTACAATAAAAAAACACATCTTAGAGAATAGAATTAAGAGATTAGATACCACTAAAAACAAACCAGTGGACTGAGAACAAAGAGTTGACCAGGAAAAAAGGACTATTGGAAGACAAAAAATAGGATTCTAGAAATGTGAACTCCAGGGACCAGCAGTTGGCGCAATGGCTATGTCACTGGACTCCCATGTAGTTGACTGCAGTTCAAGTCCCAGACCCAGTGGCTTAAACTCACACTGGGCGCACGTGCGTGCGTGCCCAAGATCCCAAGAGGAGAATGGAGGGGAAGGGATTGCTGCGTGGCCATCCTCCCTGGGGGGTGATTTCTTGCTTTCTGTCTCTGTGTCTCTCTGTCTCTCTCTGTCTTTCTGGTGAGCATGCACATGCCCTATAGCAAAAATCTCTTCAAAAAAAAGAAAGAAAGAAAGAAAGAAAGAAAGAGAGAGAGAGAGAAGAGAGAGAGAGAGAGAGAGAGAGAAAGAAAGAGAAGAAAAGAAAAGAAAAGAAAAGAAAAGAAAAGAAAAGAAAAGTGAACTCCAAATGCCAATACCAAGTCCAAGGTAGATTTTGAATTCCAGAGTGATGGGCTGAGGGGTTCAGATATAGTAACACAGTTAATCAAGGTCAAGAGTAAAAGAGGAGATTCTATTAGGTCATTAGGAAAGTTATGATGCATTTTAATATAAAGAAAACTAAAACGTCAAGTAACTTTTTCGTCTGGATCACTCTCAGAGATTGGATGGATTCACACAAAATTTATTTTGAATATTGAGAAAGGTGATGTCATGCATGCATGAAAAATATATGAAAACATTTATTACTCACATACTGAAGTTTTCTAACAAGAGTAGAGCAGTCTCCCAAACTGGCTTGAAAATGACTTGAGAAAGCACAAAAGGAGGCTAGCATGGTTAAAGGATGGAGCCATAATGAATATTCTTGCATGCACACACGAAAGTATGCATGGTTTGAATATACTGCCAATGTTAAAGGAGGAAGCATCAGCTTGCCCAAATGTGAGGCAGACGCAGATAAAGGGTCTGGGCTTGGAAAGTGTTAGGAGTTGCTATGGTTTGAATATGTCCCTACCCCCAAATTCATGGATTACAATTTGGTTGTTATTGTGAAGGTATTAAGAGAGTGAGAAGTCGGGGTCCAGCAGATGACATGGTGGTTAAGGATGCTGGGTTCCCTCATAGCAGATCACAGTTTGGGTCCCAGACCTGGTGGTTTGCTTTCTCACTTTCCCTTTCTCTCTCTGTCTCTCTCTGATCAAATTTAAAATAATAATGATAATAACAACAAATGAAATTAAATAAATAAATATTTTTAAAAAGAGAGAGTGAGAAGTTAATTTGATTGTATGTCAAAAGATAAGGTCATTGGGTAGTGACTTGGATTTCATGAAGATGTCAGCGTATGGTCTCCATAACTAATTCCTTGTGACTTTATAAGAAAAGAGACACACAAAGACACAGACATCGACATGTATGCTCTTTCTTTGTCTTACCATGTGGTACCCCATGAGGCGTTGGGACTCTACAAGAGTGCAGTGCACCCACAAACAAGAAGACCCTCGCCTGATATAACCCCTTTACCCCAGAACTTCATATCTGTGTTAAATAAACTTCCATATGTCATAAATTATCCAGACTTGTATTTCTCTTGTGACAGATAATGTACTAAACTAGCAGTCACATTTCAAAAAGGAATATCCAGACTCTTTATTACACTTTATAATGATGATACAGATAAAATCTAGCAATATGATACTGTGATTTATAGTAAATATATATTTGGTATCTATCCCAATTTCCTGACACAGTTCCTAAAAGTCTATGATATCTACAAAATGGATAAATGCCTTTTTGTATGCTAATAAAATGACTGAGGTTGGGAGATCCTATATAGTCTCAGGATGGCAGGATGGTTGTCAGGAGAACTAACGAAGTGATTGCAGGGTTGGAATTTTCAGTTCTATTCCCCAGTTCTCTAGGGAGGGGAGAGAGGCTGAAGGATAAGTTGATAAACAGAGGTCAATTATATAATCAAGCATGCCTATAGAATGAAGTTTCTAGGAGGAAAAAAAAAAAAAAAAAAAAAAAGACTGTAGAACATGTGGAGATACTGAGACCAGTGGCTCACTCAAAGAGGGCCTGGATGTTACCATGTATCTTTCCCTATCTATCTCTTTATTTCATTCAACTGTTAAAAGTAAGCAAAGTATTTCTCCGAATACTATGAGCCACTTTAACAAATTAATTGAGCTCAAGGAGGGGCTCATAGTACCTCCTAATTCGTAACCATGGGTTAGGATATAGGTGATAATCTACTACATCTAATTTGCACCAGAAGTAGGGAGGAAGTCTTGTGGAATTTAGCCTTCAATTTGTGGTATCTGATGTTATCTTCAAATAGATAATGTTGGAATTGACATAAATTACAGGATACCCAGCTGGTGTAAGGGAACGCACACACACACACACACACACACACACACACTTTAGTGACCAGAGACAAAATAAATGAAACTCAGGTTTGGTTTTGTGTAGCTCTAAAGTTTATACTTTTGCTATTTATACTATAGTAAATCAAACAGAAATATTTTTGTCATATCCCTTCAACGAGCCTGAAAAGACTTGTCTCAAAAAAAGTTGTATGCATATGATACTATGCAAAAAACACTAGAGAAATGGTAAAATAATGGGATCTGGACTGATTCTACTGCCTAAAACAACTTAAAATGTTCTTAAAACTATAAGGTAACAACAACAAAAAACTTAAAGAATTATATATAAATTTACATAAGTTCTATTTCCAATGAAGAGCATTTGCCAAATCTCATGAACCTGAGCTTGGCAAAACAGAGACTGGCTTCCAAGGATGACAAGGCAGTTAGGAATTAAAGAAAATGTGGAAAAGTGAGAACAAAGTTCTGTGTACAATTTCACTTCAAGTCATTTATAAAATTCTAAGCTGCTTATATACAGGATAATTTGCTAATAATCAAGTAGAAAGCAGCATCTCTAAGGTTAAAATGTTAAACAAAGATTTTATTACAATAGTCTTATGGTTCTGCAGAAAAGGAGTTTGGTGTTCAGAGTCAATGAACTTGAAAAACATTGGTAAGTACCCTATACCGAGGGCCAGAAGATGACACAGTGGTAAAATACAATGCTCTATAAACATGGGAAAGTTCCTGTTTCAAGTCCAGAGAACTCTGTGAATATACCAAGCACACATAGGTCTATAATTTAGGGTTAGCTAAAGGCTAGCAGTGGACCTTATAATCAAGATCCTGTTGGAGGTTCTCCTCTTTTTCTTTCTCCCTCTCTATGAAATATTAAATAAATAAACTTTAGTAGAAAAATGCCTCATACTGTTTGAAATGCTGGGGGATGTCTGCTGAGATAAAGGGCTATACCTTTGTAGTAAGGGCAAGAAAACCATAGACCTAATTTTGTATATCTGAAATTAAACCTTGACTAAATAAAGATGATCTCTCAAATGATGTCTGCCTGCAAAAAGAAAAGTATGACATCGTTAAAAGCCTCTACAGTTTTCAAAGAACATATCCAGCATCAACTAAATTTATGAGACATGCCAAGAAACAAAAACAATGAAAGAGATAGAGAGAGGAAGAAAGAGAGAAAGAGTAGGTGGGGTGAAAAAAAAAGGAAGGAAGGTAGAAATCCCATAGGTAATACAAATATTTCAGGTATCAACAGAGGCTCTAAAATAATTATAATTCATGATTTTTAGAAAATAGAGAAAAGGCAGAAAAATTTACCAGAGAAATGAAATATAGATAAAGAATCAGATGCAAATTGCAGAAATAAAATATGCAATTGAAATTAGAAATTTCAACGATGAATTTTAATAACACATTAAACATGGAAGGAAAAAAGTGGTGAAATGGAAGTTTAGTCAGTAAAACATATCCACATCAAAGCATTGAAAGAAGAAAGAATGGAAACTACAAAAAGAGTATAAGACTCAAATAGGCATGGTAAAAGATATAAATATATGTAATTGGTGTTCCAGAGACAGATGAGAAAAACAGAACATATGCAACACTTGAAACAACTGCGACCAAAAATTTCCCCAAACTGACCGAAGACATCAAGTCACAGATTTGAGTTTTATGTACCCCTCTAGGACAATTACAAAGAAAATCAAATCTTCTAAAACAAAAGACAAAATTCTTATTATGAGGATGGAAGAAAGTTTTACACATACATACATACATACATACACACACACACACACACACACACACACATACACGTATATTCATTCTTTCTTTCAAGGGTCAACAATAAGATTTAAAGTTGACTTCTCAGCAGAAACAGAAGCTTAAGACAATGGAAGAAGACCTTTCAAATGTCAAAAGGAAAAAAACAGAACTGCCAACTTAGACCTCTTTAAAGATATTTTTAAAAAATTAATATGAACACATTAATATGAATAAGAAGAAAAAGAACATTCATTGTCAGCAGACTTACTCTATTAAAAATAATTAAAGGAGTTCTTCATAAAAAAGAAAATAATCCAAGACAGAAACATGTCAGTATGGAAGAAACAGAGAGTGTCATAAAGAATAAATATGTGGTTAAATCTACACGTAAAGTGATATGCATAAACACAATAAAAGTTGGATAGTGGATGGAAAAAATGTAAGTCTTTGACATATACATATGTTAGCCTAATATAGAGCAAAGAAAATAAAACTGTACATAAAAATATTCATGATTCTCAGAAACACAATATTGAGTATTAAAAAAAAGATAAGCCAAACATCTAAAAAATTACTATATAACACATATTATTTTATTTATATGAAATGTATAAAATTATATAAAGTTTCAGTGCTAACCAGAATAATCTATAGTGCTTAAAGATAGCAAGAAAGAGGTACTGATTTGGAGGAGGAAAAGAGTAGGGTTTCTGAGATGTATCCTAAGTAGTGTGTAATATGTATCCACTTGTTTAATAGTTTATCGAATTTACACTTACAATTTTATACTTTTACTAAATAAGTAAGATAATCTTTACAAAAATAAATATTAATGAAAACCCAACCTTTAAAAACATGTGGGATACAACTAAAACAGTATTTAGTGAGAAATTCATAGCTTTAAAAGCATATAAGGGAATAAAATAAAGGTTAAAAGTAATTATCTAAGCTTATCTCATGAAGCTAAACAAGAACAACCCAAAATAAGTAGAAGAAAGGACACAATAAACAAGATAAATCTTCAGTGACAAGAAAAAAAATTTTAAAATAAAAGAATTCAACAATGCAAAAGGTTTTGTTTCTTTGTTTGTTTTTTTAAAGGCTAATAAGATTACTAAATCCTTGGAAGTCAGTTTAATAAAAAGGGAGAAAAGGAGTGAATCCATGCTTGGTGGGGCTTGAGAGTAACTGAAACTTTTGCAATCCCATTGCCAACCTCTCTGGTAGCACTGGTTTATCCCACCCATTGGGAAACCTGAGCTTGGTCTGGGCAGGCCTCCTCTCCTGAGTTCACTATCAGGACCTGGGGATAACTTTGAAACTTTTGGTACACCGGCCTGTGCACTGTGCTTTCTGCAGCACACAACTTGATTCTCTTCACTAATATATATATCTCCTTAGCTCACTACTACTTCATCAAGAGCTGAATGTTTGGTAGAGGAGCTAAGAACCTAAAATTACCCATAACTGTTCTGACCTGGGAAACATAGCCTTCCAATAGGAATACACCTGGGAACTAAGGGTAAAATTTCCTCTTCTAGTACTACAGAATTTAATAATAATAGGAAAAAGTAAATACTGCATCAGATGACCAAAGATTAGCACAGATCTCAAAGAAACATGAGAAAACAAAGGGGTAACTCTCTCCCAGGTGAGCGTACTAGCCCCTCGCCAACAATGAATAGCACAGAGAAATACACAAAAATGTCAGTAAAGGAATTCAAAACATTAATAGTGACAGAACTCAATGAGATGAATGGAAAACAGGCAACCTATTCCAGGAAATGAGAAAACCATTTCAGAACATGAAAGAGGAATTTTGTAAAGAATAGACATCCTAAAAATGAAACAAACAGAAATTCTGGAAATGAAGAATACTAAAAATTAAAATCTCCCTAGAGAGCATTAACAGCAGATTGGCCCAAACAGAAGAAAGAATTTCTGACCTTGAAGACAAAGTCTCTAACATAGACCAAATCAACAAAAAGAATGGAAAAAAAAAATGAAGACAACATACAGGAAATTCTAAACACATGAAATGCTCAAGTATCCATAAAGTGGGTATTCTAGAAGGTGAAGAATCTGCTAAAGGCATGGAAAGCCTCTTTCATGGAATAATATCTGAAAATTTTCCAAACACAGAGAAACATGGAAAAATTCAGATCCAGAAAATATCAAGAACCCCAAAAAGAATGAACACAAAAAGATCTTCCCCCCAGAACATCATAGCCAGATTGGTAAAAATTAAACACAAAGACAATATTCTGAAAATGGCAAGGGAGGAACGTCAAGTTACTTAATCAAGGTTATCCCATTAGGCTAACATCAGACTTCTCAACTGAAACAGTGCAGGCAAGAAAAGAAATGTAAGATAATTTTTTTTGGGGGGAGGTCTATTTTTTAAATTTATTTACTATTATCATAATCTTGTTTATATTACATTGAATCACATATAACTTTACAGTGTATTACATTTCTTTTTCCAGAACAAATACCATGCATATAAGTTAATACAAAGACATTAAAATCCCCATCATCATTCAATAGCTTTTCATTTTTTTCAGATTATTATTATTATTATTCCAATTATTTGAAGATAGATTGAGGACACTAGAAGGACAATAATTTCAACCAAGAATACTATATCCAGCAAGATTATTCTTAAAATGGAGAGAAAGAATAAAAGTATTCTCAGATAAACAAAAACAGAAATAATTCACCAATACTAGACCAGTTCTACAGGAAGTACTAAGGGGAGTGTTGTGTCAGGATAACTAAAGAGACACAAAGAGAAATAGAAGAACAAAAAACAACTGAGAAAATGGCTAGCAAAATGACAAAGATAAGTCCACTAATAACATTGAACATTATTGGATTAAATTGTCCTATTAAATGGCATAGATTGGCTGGATGGATGCAAAAACAGAAGCCATTCAGTCCAGCAGGTGGCATGGTGGCTAAGGGCACTGGACTTGCATGTGGCCAACCGCAGTTTGAGTCCTAGACCTGGCAGCTTGTTTTCTCACTCTCTCTCTCTTTCTTTCTCTCTCTCTTTCTCCCTCTCTGGTCAAATTAAAATAAATAAATAAATAAGGTAATAAGGTTAAATAAACTAATTCTAGCCCCCTCTCAAAAAAAAAAAAAAAAAAAAAAAAAACAGAAGTTGTCTATATGATGCTTACAAGAAATACACATTGCTCGTAAGGACTTACATGGACTGAATGTGGAAGGCTAGAAAAAGATATTCCATGCAAATGGAAACCAAAAAAAGGCTAGAGTTATGATACTGGTATCAGACAAAATAGACTTTAGACTTTAAAATGAAAGATGCAAGAAGAGACAAAGACATTATATAATAAAAAAAGGATTTGTTTACCAAGAAGATATAAAACTTGTAAATATCTATGCACCCAACATAGGAATCACCCAAATACATCAAAGAGACTGTTAGATCTCAAGTGAAAGACTGCCACACAATAATTGTAGGGGATTCTCAATGCTCCACTGACTCCTCTGGACAGATCAGCTAGACAAAAAAATAAAGAGATACAAGCTCTAAATGATATCATACATGAAATGGACTTGACAGACATCTACAGAGTATTTCACCCAGCTATACAAAACAAAATACA
Source organism: Tupaia tana (assembly GCA_026018925.1). Taxonomy (NCBI): domain Eukaryota; kingdom Metazoa; phylum Chordata; class Mammalia; order Scandentia; family Tupaiidae; genus Tupaia; species Tupaia tana. The sequence goes on from JAKSZU010000004.1 coordinate 20,601,530, forward strand.
CATTTTCTCACCCCCACATGGAACATTTTTGAAGACTGATCACATGATAGGGCACAAAGCCTTTATAAATTCAAATGTATAGAAACCATATCCAGCATCATTTTTGACCATGATGGAATCAAACTTGAAATCAACTACAGAAAGAACCCTTGAAAATACACAAACACATGGAAACTAAACAACCTACTCATGAATGACTTCATAACTATATGACTGAAATCAAAAGGTTCATAGAAACCAATGATAATGAACAAACAAGTGTTTATAACTTATGCACACAGCAAAAGCAGTCATAAGAGGGAAATTCATAGCAATAAGTGCCCACAGGAAAAGGAAGAATGGTGGCAAATAAATAACCTCAGAAAACAACTCAGGGGAATGGAAAAACAACAACAACAACAACAACAACAAAAACTCACCAAAACATTCCAGGAGAAAAGAAATAATAAAGATATGAGCAGAAATAAATGAAACAGAGAAAAAAAGAACTATACAGAAAATAAACAAAACCAAAAGCTGGTTCTTTTCAAAGATAAACAAAACTGGCACACTGTTAACTAATCAAGAAGAACAGAGAAAGGAACCAGATAAATCAAATCAGCAAGGAAACAGGTGTTATTGCAACAAATATAACAGAAATACAAAATACTTTCAGAGAATACTATGAGCAACTATATGACGACAAACAAGAAAACCAAGATGAGATATACAAATTTCTGGACATGAAAAACTTACCAAGATTGAACCAGGAAGAAACAAAAAGCCTGAATGGACCCATAACAAGCAATGAGATTGAATCAGTAATAAATAGTCTCCCAACAAAGAAGAGCCCAGGCCTCGTTCGCTTTACTTCTGACATCTACAAAACCTTTAAATAAGAACTAATCTCCATTTTTCTTAAACTCTTTCTAAAACTTAAAAAAAGGAGGACCCCTCCAAAATTGGTTCTACAGAGCCTCCATCATCTTGATTCCAAAACCAGACAAGGACATTATAAAAAAAGAAAACTTTGGCCAATATCCCTGATGAATATAGATGCAAATATTGTCAGCAAGATACCAGCAAATATTAAAAAGATTATACACAATGCCCCCATTGGCTTTATTTCAGGGATGCAAGGATGCTTCAACATATCCAAAACAATAAATGTAATACATCACATTAACAAAAAGATAAAAACCATATGATCATATCAATCGATGCAGAAAAAGCATTTGATAAAATAAAACATCCCTTCATGACTAAGACTCTCAGCAAAATTGGCACAGAAGGGATATTCCTCAACATAATAAAAGCCACCTATGAAAAACCCATAGCTAACATCATACTAAATGGCGAAAGCCTGAAAGCAAGACAAGGCTGCCCACTTTATCCACTCCTTTTTAACATAGTTCTGGAAGTTCTAGCCAATGCAACTAGAAAAGAAAGTTAAATAAAAGTCATCCAAATAGAAAAGAAGTGAAATTATCTGTATTTGCAAATGATATGATGCTATACATAAAATATCCAAAAGAATCCACAAAAAGACTCCTGGAAGTGATCAATGAATATAAGAAAGTGGCAGGATACAAAATCAACATACCAAAATTTATAGTGTTTTTATATACCAACAATGGACAAACTGAGACAGAATTGAAGAAAGTGATCCCACTTACAGTAGCTACAAAACCAATAAGATATCTAGGAACAAACCTTATCAAAGATGCCAAAGAGCTCTCCAAGGAAAATTAGGAAATGCCAGAAAAGTAAATTAAAAGTGAAACACAAAAGTGGAAAAAAAATCGATGTTCCTGGATTGGAAGAATTAAAATAATCAAAATGTCAATTGAAATGATCAAAATGTCAATTAATTTACAAATTTAATGCAATTCCAATCAAACTACCAGAGATATTCCTCACAGAAATAGAAAAACAATCCATAAAGTTTTTCTGGAAGCATAAAAGGCTATGTATCCCCAAAGCAATATTTTGCAAGGGAAATAAAGTAGGAGACATCTCACTTCACTACCTCAGAACATATTACAAAACTATGATAATTAAAACAGCATAGTATTGGCACAAAAACAGACAGGTAGAGCAAGGGAACAGAATTGAGAACAACCAAATAAACCCCCAAACATACAACCAAATGATCCTTGACAAAAGGCACTAGACAAGCCAATGGGGAAAAGAAAATCTCTTCCGCAAATGGTGCTAGGAGAACTCGATAGTCACCTGCAGAAGAATGAAACTGGATCCTTATCTCTCACTTTATCCTTATCACTCACAAAAGCTAACTCAAAATGCATTGAGGATCTAAATATAAAACCTCAAACTATAAAAAATACTGGTGGAAAATACAGGAAAAACTCTTGGAGATCTTGAGAGTAGGCAAAGACTCCTTAAAGAAGACCTCTAGGAAACAACAGATGGCATAATGGTTACACTGCTGGACTCCCACATAGTCGACCATGGTTTGAGTCCTGGACCTGGCAGCTTAAAACTCACACCAGGAACACGTACATATATGTTCAAAAACCCAAGAGGAGAATGGAGGAGAAGGGATTGCAGTGTGGCCATACTCTCTGGGGGGGGGTTATTTCTTGCTTTCTGTCTCTCTGCTTCTCTCTGTCTCTTTGATGAGCACATGCACCCTATAGCAAAAATCTCTCTCTTAAAAAAAAAAAAAAAAGACCTCCAAAGCACAGACAATAGTCCCAAAAAGTAGATAAATGGGACTATATTAGGATGAGAAGCTTCTGTACAGCAAAAGAAACAGTAAATAGAGAAGACCACTCTCAGAGTGGGAGAAAATACTTGCAAACTAAGGGACTGATAACCAGAATACACAGGAAACTCAAGCACCTTACACACACACACACACACACACACACACACAAAATAAATCCAATTTAAAGATGGGAAAATGAGCTTAGTAGACAATTCTCAAAAGAAGACATATGGACAGTCCACAGGTATATAAAAATCAGCTCAACATCTTTTATCATAAGGGAAATTCAAATCAAAACTACAATTAGACAGCACTTACCCATAATCAGAATGGCTAAAATTTAAAAAATTAATATTGATAAGTGTTGGTGAGGCTGTGGTAATAAAGGGACTTTCCTACACTGTTGCTGGAAATGCAAATTTATACAACCACTTTGGAGAATGATAGGGAGATTCCTCAGAAACCTACAAATAGAACTACCATATGACCCAGTAATTCCACTCTTAGATATTTATCAAAGGGGAGAAAAACTCTCAGTTGGAAAAACATTTGCACATCCATGTTTATTGTAGCATTATTTACAATCACTAGGACATGGAATCAACCCAATTGTCAAAAAATAGATGATTTGATTGAAAAAATGTGGCATATGTACTGAATGGAATACTACTCAGCCATCAAAAGCAGTAAGACCCTGACATTTGATACAAAGTGGATGAATAAAACAAAGTAAGCCAGGCAATGAAAGAAAGACTTTGTATGTCCCCACTCAATATATACCAAATGTCTGTGCTCTATAGCAGAAACTGTAAATTTGGAAGATATAGTAGCAGGGAGGGCAACTGTAAATACTAGAGATAGTAAGGATGAGGTAATACAGGGGTGGATAATAGAGAGAGAGAGGGTAACAGGAAGAAAAAAACAAGTATGTTTAATTCATAAAAAAGAAAAATCTATTTGCTGATGATAATGTAAATAGTAATGTTTTTATCTTGACTGATAGCTATGGCATTTCTGGTGGAAAAAACAATGTTGTACAAGAAATATATGATTAAATATACAATAAAATTTAAAAAATTAAATAAAATAAAATACATGCCGGGGTCAACTGCAATGGTAAGTAAATGGCCTGCAATTCTGAAGTGGCATGGAAAGGCCCCAGGTTCACTTCCTGAGGTAGCTCTGTAAACACTGGGCATGCTCACACTTGCCTATAATCCTGGATAGCAGAGTATGGAGATAAGTTGTGACGTAAATATCCTGTTTGGGGTGGCAGTATCTCTTTCTTGCACTCTCATGGAAATAAGCACATAAACATATAAATGAAGAAAAATCAGGGTGGAAGGTAGGGAATGATGAGAGGAAGGGAATCAAGGAGAAAAACAGAGAGACAAAAGAAATGGAGGATTGTCTGTTGATGATAATATGCATGATAACATCTTTTACTAGACTGGTGTGTAGAGTATTTATGCTGGAACAATTCATTTCACAAGCTGTGGTGATGTAAAGTAATTGAATGTATAAAATAATTAATGTAAAAAAGGGAGAAAATATACAAATTATCAATATAAACTTTTTAAAGGGGACATCACTACAGATACTAAGATATAAAAAGATGACTTTACTGAAAACATGGCCAACAAATTTCTAAATTTAGACAAACTGACCAAATTACTCAAAAAACACAATGAAACTGAACCAGAAAACTTGAAAATCTAAATAATCCTTATCTGTCCATGTCAGGCTCTGCCAAGACTATGATAGCATAAAAAACAACACTAAAATTTTAGTGACCGACAACAACATTTCTTGTAAGTCTTCGGAATGACTATTCATCATTGAGGTTGACTGATACCAGCTAGAGTTAATGCCAAAATTCTGGTTTGTTTTAGTCTGCCATATATTTCTTCAGGTAGAGCCAGCAGTAATCTGAGAACAAGTTCTTCTCATGCTAAATGACAAAGTTACAAAATAAAATTACTTGAATATTTACTTTTCTCTCTCTTTCTTTCTTTCTTTCTTTCTTTCTTTCTTTCTTTCTTTCTTTTTTTTCTTTTTTCCATGAATGAGAGAAGTAGATAGAGACAGACAAACAACAACCTCAAACAGAGTATTGATGACAAGATCTATCTCCAGCCCCAGATCATGGGCACATGTATGTCGGTCATACTCAGGAAGGTCTTAGGACATGATACTTCCATTTGGGTCAGCCTCACAGAGCATTGTATTTTAGCACTGTCTCACTGTCTGGCCCCTTAAACATATTTAAAGCTTGTGCTTGAGTCACAAATTCTACCATTTCATTGGCCAAAGCAAATTATCTACCTATGTCCAGCATCAATGGGTCAAAGAACCATACTCCTTATTCTAAAGGAAAACACTGCAAAAGGGCATAGAGGGGAAAATTATCAGAGGAAAAAAATGATAAAATCTATCAAAGTATACCATATTTATAAAATAAAATTAATCCATAATTTGTAACGTTCCTCTAAAGATGTTTTAGGTCCAGTAGCCTTACTGGTGAATTCACCCAGTCATTTTAGAAAGACTCTTATACAAAGTTCTCGAGAGTATAAAGAGAGAGCTCTTTCCAAATAACTGTCTGAGAACAGCATAATCTTGATCCCAAAAGTTCATAAGGGGGCCAACAGGTGGCATGGTGGTTAAGGAACTGAACTCCCACATGGTCTAATGCAGTTTGAGTTCCAGACATGGTGTCGAAAATCATGATGGGTGCATGTGCATGCACACTTATAATCCCAGAAGGAGAATGGAAGAGACAGGATTACAGTGTGGACATCCCCCCTGGGGCAGTGATTTCTCACTTTCTCTCACACTGTCTCTCTCTTTCTCTCTCTGGCAAGTGCAAGTGCCCTATGCCGAAACATTAAAGAAAACAAAAAGCTCATAAGGACATCACAAGGGATAAGAGGCTATCTGTCATGAACATACTCAAAAATCCTACATTAAATGTTATCACAGCAAATCAGATAGATTGTGGTATTATGTATGTATGTGTATATATACATATATATATATTTATATTTATATATATGTATATGTGTGTGTGTGTGTGTATATATATATATATATATATATATATATGTAGAGAGAGAGAGAGACAGAGACAGAGAGAGACAGAGAGAGAGAGAGAGTACCAACTAATCTAAACTGATAGAGTATCTATTACCTTAGGGGGCACTAATGAAGAGAAAGCACCAGTGAATCTTTTGGGCAACTCTAACTGTTCTATATTTTGATCAAGGTAGTAGTTTTATTGGTGTATTTATTTGTAAAGATTCATGGAGGTAGGGACCAGCAGATGGCATAATGGTTGCATTGCTGGACTCTTACGTAGTAAACTGTGGTTTGAGTCCCAGTCCCAGTGGCTTAAACTCACTCACACTAGTTGTGTGTGAGTGGGTACCCAAGATCCCAAGAGGAGAATTGAGAAGGGATTGCTGCATGGCCATCCCCCCTGGGGTGTGATTTCTTGCTCTCTGTCACTCTCTGTCTTTCTGGTGAGTGTACATGCCCTATAGCAAAAAAAAAAAAAAAAAAAAGATTCATGGAGTTAGATACTTAAAATCTCAGTATTTTACTGTGTGTATGGTAGTTTTCAGTAACAAAGTTCCTCCTAAATTTCCCACTAATATTTGTGGCTCCCTGAGGAGATTTTGTATATACAATTGTTAATATCTTCCAGCTCTAAAAATCTGTGATTCTACTGCCAACTTTTACTGGTTGATTAGAACCTTTACTATGTCTCCCTAACAACAGTAGATCAACACTAAGAACAGCTCTAAAAGCTTTAGATAATATAGAATATATCTAAAAATAGCTACAACAGCTTAAGTGTGAAAAACATTTGAAAGACCATAAATTATTTTGAATGGTCGGCAGTTTTCTTGAAAAATCTCTGTAGTGAGAAGCAAACCAGTGCTTTAATTAGGACAATAGCATATTTTTATAGCAAGGGCCAACAACAACAAAAAATATACTAAAGCTGAAATATTACAAAGCCAACTTGGTAGACAAATATATGAATTTTCAGCTCTGGAGGAGAGCTAAATCTAAATGTCAAATTATGTAACTGAATGTTTTACCCTCTACAGTTTCAAAGGAATAGAAATGCCAACTGCAGAGCTCCTGAAGCTTAGAGACATTCGATTTATGAAATAATAGAAAAAGCACAAGGTTGAGAGTATTAACATTTGTGTGCTAGTCCTGGCTGTAACTTATTAGTTACATGATTTGGAGAAGTTATTAAAGTATCTGAGTTTATGTTTCTTTACATACAAGATTGAAGATTGGTCTTAATAATAGGTACCTCCCATATTACAGGGGGACTACAGATGGAGTAAAACTTAAATCTAATAATTGTTATCATTGCTGAAAACCTCAGATGATTTTTGAGGTACTTTCCTTTTGGTTTGGTTTTTGAAGGCTTTTTCTCAACAATCCAAACTAGTCTTTGGATACTTTGAAACATAGATGGACCATTCTGGACAAATGAAACCACATGCCTGAGTTGTATGCTAAGCACATACTATGGAAGACATCATTAGAGATAAACTGAGGTTGGTACCAGCGGTTAGCGTAATGGTAATGGCTACGTCGCTGGACTCCCATGTAGTCAACTGCAGTTCGAGTCCCGGACCCGGTGGCTTAAACTCATGCTGGGTATGTGTGCATGCATGCCCAAGATCCCGAGAGGAGAATGAGGAGAAGGGATTGTGGTATGGCCATCCCCCCGGAGGGTGATTTCTCACTTTCTGTCTCTCTGTCTCTCTCTGTCTTTCTGGCAAGTGCACGTGCCCTATAGCACAAACCTCTCCAAAAAAAAAAAAAAAAAAAGAAAAGAGAGAGAGAAACTAAAGTTATTCTCTTTCTAAAACAGAACAATTATCTCTAAAGGAACACTTTTCTCTAAATTTTTCCTTAAAGAAGAGTCAGGGACCATTACAGAACCAGACCAATTCAGTATCAGTTCGGTCTTTCCAAACTAATTCCCTCTAACTGAGGCATACCTACGAAAGCTCCCTAATTTTCAGTTTGCATTTCCCATCTTGAAGTGTGCTTTTGAATTCCTTGTCATTAAGTCGTCTCTCCAACTTCATGTTGTCCAGCTCTTACAGACAAAGCACTCTATTTCTGCCAGACCTGGCTCACCAACAGCCTCAACATAGTTCTAGAATGTTTTTCCTCCTCTGCCAGCCTGGTTCACTCCTACGCATGTTCTGAGACTCAGCTGAGGTGTCACTTCCTCCAAGAAGCTTTTTTTAACTCTCAGATTCACATAGGAATCTCCTTTATGCTCCCCTGCAACGTGTACACCCTACCATGGCAATATCATGCTATATTGTTAAATGTTTATTTACTTATCTGTATCCTGCCTAGTCAAAATGAAAACTTTTAGGGATATGGCTTCTTTTTATTGTCTTTGTATCCTGGCATTCGGTAGGCTTCTGTTGAAATGCTTGCTAAATAAGTGAATGAATGCATAAATGAATCCATAAATTAATACATCAATTAAATGTATGGTGCATACTCATTCCAGCCTCTATCAGTTAGATTTCCCTGGATTTCTCTCTTTCACCTACCAAGTCCTATCCTTCATTAAGTTTCCCCTAGAGTTCCACCTGTACATCTATAGTATAAACATTGAGGATTTAACAACAACAACAAAAAATGTACCCACATTCTTTCTGTTTCTTTCTTTAGGTTTTTGCCATAAGACACGTGCTCACCAGAGAGAGACAGTGAGAGGAAAAGTGAGAAAGCAACCCCCAGGGGGATGACTATGCTACAATTGTCTTGTCCATTGTCCTCCTGGGATTTGGGGCACACATTCATGTGCATCTAATGTGATTTTTTTTTCAAAGCACCAAGTTCATGACTCAAATTGCTGTTAGCCATGAGGGAGTCCAAAGTTTTAATCACCACACCACCTGATGACCCCATACCCATATGCTTAAGGTATTGAAGTAAAGGCTATTCAGGTTAGGCAGTCGGGGACAACAGGGGAGTCAAGATGGAATATTGGCTGAGACGCAGGGAGAGCCCAAAACCAATCAGTCCAATCTAACCTGATAAAAAAAAAAAAATAACTTTCCTTCCTGGTCTCTGTCCTTCTGGCCCATATCCATACTGTACTTTTGAGGCATACAAACAAAATAATTCAGAGTCAAGGACTAAAGACAGGACAGCTTCTAAGTTTGGAATTTTAAGTGCTCAAATATAATGGAAATTATAGTCGAATGAGCTTAAATGAATAGAAAATGACAGCCCAATAAAAATGGTCCACTCTAAGAAACCCATGCTTGGGGCCAAAAGACAATCTTACCCCCTACTCAAAAAAATGCAAGACTAGCCAGTACAGGCCACAATTAGCACCAAAGGGCACCCATACTCTGAGCCTAAATGTTATAGGACTTCTTGTGACCATTAATCACTACTTCATTGTAAAACCCTTACAAAAACCTGTGTGAGGTAGGAGACAGGAACCCTAACAATATAGTTAGGGTGGAGGACCAAGATGAAATCACCAAACGGCTAAGTTTGGGGATGAAGACACAATAGCTCAGCTGTTGCTGAATTGTTTGCTCACAGAGACAGCTTGCAGCAGAGACCTAATGATTGACCTAAGACAAAGACTTTTTTCCTGGTCCAGAAGAAGGTAATGGTCTTTTATGAACCGAAGCTTTTAGGCAAAGAGAGTCTCCTGACTCCAAAGTTAGGAAAGATAACTGGACCCATCCAGCATATGACACCCCTTCCCCCCCACTACCACCACCATAAGTAAAACGCAAGCACTACCTGGGAACAAGCATAGACAAAGCTCCTCTGATCCAGATAAAACTCCCTCATTCGATTTCCTTGTTGGCAACCCACTCAGGAACTGCTCTCTGTTCGGGAGCTCTGCTCTATCCTCTCTCTCTCTCTCTCTCTCTCTCTCTCTCCTTTTTTTATTTTTTTTATTTTTATTTTATTTTTTTTTTTGGAGAGGTTTTTGCTATAGGGCGCATGTGCTCGCCAGACAGAGAGAGACAGAAAGCAAGAAATTACCCCCCAGGGGGGATGGCCACGCCGCAATCCCTTCTCCTCCGTTCTCCTCTCGGGATCTTGGGCATGCACACATACGCGCTGGGTGTGAGTTTTAAGCCACCAAGTCCAGGACTCGAACTGTGGTTGACTACATGGGAGTCCAGCGACATAGCCATTATGCTAACTGCTGGTCCCTATCTTCTCTCTCTTAATAAGTTACATTTGCTTCCTTATGTCTGTGTCTTTAATTCTATGTGAGCTGCAGATAAGAACCTGTGTTCTGCTGTGAGTGATGGGCCTGATTACCCCTACACCTCCATGTTCTCTGTACTTTCAGTAGATTAGGGAAAATATAGATACAAATAGTTGTCCTCTATGCCGTGTGATCAGAACATGGCAGAGTGAAGTAGTAGAGTCTGTGGAATCAGAGAGGAAAGATCCAATCCTATCTGGTAGATTAAAAATTTCTTTTTAAAGGCTTTTCCTTCCCAGAGACTAAAGATAGGTAAGATTTCCAGATAAAAGTTAGGGATTTGGGGCAACAGAAGAAATTTTAGACAGAAAAACCTATGAACATACATACAAAAGTATGTAATGACAAAGTATATGGGGGCAGACACCTGAATAAAACTAGGCAATATGGTCAAAGGACCTATCTAAGATCAGAGTTGGTCAATGAAAAAGATTAGACTAGAGCCCAGGGTTTCCAATTCCACGTCTAGTACTACTTCAGTAATCCAGAAAATATAACAGGCATCCCTCACTTAACAACAGATTTCCATTCCCAAGAGTAGGTCATTAAGTGAACTGATCAATAAGCAAGGAGCTTAAAGGAGGATATCTTGTAGTGTGCTATGGTACCAGAAGGTATTTTTCAACAGATAGTATGCGACACCACAGTAGAATAATGTAATTCTATCCATACAAAAAATCATACCTTAGATAAGTATCAGAAAGTGACAAGATTCACCACAACACAGTAATATAAATCCACCATATGAGAACAGGCCTTCTTTTTTTTTTTTTTTTGGAGAGGTTTTTGCTATAGGGCGTGTGCGCTCGCCAGACAGACAGAGAGAGACATAGAGACAGAAAGCGAGAAATTACCCCCCAGGGAGGATGGTCACGCCGCAATCCCTTCTCCTCCATTCTCCTCTTGGGATCTTGGGCATGCACGCACACGCACCCAGCATGAGTTTTAAGCCACCGGGTCCGGGACACGAACTGCGGTCGACTATGTGGGAGTCCAGCGACGTAGCCATTACGCTAACTGCTGGTTCCCAGAACAGGCTTTCTTCAAGAGACAGCTCCATGGCTCCTGTGATCTAGCCATTTTGGGGGAAATGGAGAAATGAAGAGGTCCCACTGATAATTTGGCCTCCAGCATACAAAACTCGTGTGGTAGGAAGACCTCTTTCAGGGCTCCTGTCTCTGTATCTGTCTTTGTCTCTCTCTACCTCTGTCTCTGTCTCTGCCTTCTCTCTCTCTTTTTTTTAAATTTTTGCTTTTTAGAATTTTTTAAGGTGAGGCATTTTCCTGGGCCTTTGGCCCCTCCTAGCCCTTTATCTTGTTAATAATTCCCTCTTCCCCTCCCAACCCAGGAGAGGCAGAAGGGAACAGAACAGGCCTTCTTCAAGAGACAGCTCCATGGCTCCTGAGATCTAGCTATTTCGCGTGGCACATGTGCGCCGCATGGTTTCCTAATTTTTGGGTTTCATTGAAATTTTTTTTGAATATTAATTTTGTTAGTTTTATTTAAAAGGTTTTCTCTTCATTTTTTCTTCTCTTTTTCTCATTTCTTGTCTGTTTTTTGTTTTTTTTGTTTTTTTGTTTTTTTGTTTTTTTTTTTTTTTTTGCTGTTGTTGCTATTGTTTCCCTCTCTCTGTTTCCTTTTTTACACACTCCTCAACCCTCAGATTGAACTTCCAAGTTTGGGAAGAAACTGACCATCCACCAGATGACTAGAAATCACTGCAGGACCACAAGGAATATGGGGAAGCAGAAAAATACCTCTCCTCCAAGGGAAAAGGATAACTCGTCTTCATCCACACACAGTTCAATGGAAATCATGGAAATGTCTGATAAAGAATTCAGAACATTCATAATGGCAAAGCTAACAGAGATGGAAGAGAAGAGAGACAAGGAACTGCTGAAGAGGAAGAAGAAAGGAGTTGAAGAGTTTCAGAAGGTGAGGAAATTCATGCAAGATCTAAAAGAGGAATTTCACACTTTACAAAAGAATCAGATGGAACTGTTAGAGATGAAGGCTATAATACAAGAAGTCAAAATTTCCCTTGAAAGTATTAAAAGCAGACTAGATCATACAGAAAATAGAATCTCAGATGTAGAAGAGAAAATTGCTGGCCTAGAAAATTCCACCACGAAGACTGAGAAAATGGCTCAAAAATTTGAGAATAATATACAAGAAATACTAGATACAATTAAATGTCCAAACATCCGGATAATAGGCATCCCAGAAGGCGAAGAGACTTATAAGGGCATTGATAATCTATTCCAGGAAATCCTGGAAGAAAACTTTCCAAACCTGGAGAGGCACTCAAAGATTCAGTCCCAAGAAATACAGAGGACTCCAAATAGAATCAACCCAAGAAGATCTTCTCCAAGACACATAGACACATTATAGCCAGATTGACCAAAACCACAGACAAAGACAAGATACTAATACTGGCAAGAGAAAAATGGCAAGTTACCTGCAAAGGGTATCCCATCAGACTAATGGCAGACCTCTCATCAGAAACAATGCAAGCGAGGAAAGAATGGGAAAATATATTCAACGTATTAAGGGAAAAGCAATTCCAGCCGAGAATTCTGTACCCAGCAAGATTATCATTCATTTGGGAAGAAAAGACCCGAACATTCCCAGATAAACAAAACCTGAAAGAATTTACCAGCACCAGACCAGATCTCCAAGAAGTTCTTAAGGGAGTGCTATGTCAGTAAAATTAAATGCAGACACACAGAAATAAGAGTTCAGAAACTAAGAAAATGGGCAACTTAATTGTAGGGACAAAGTCTGGAGCTGAGTATTATATCCCAGAGTTCAAGCTGGAAGATCGAACCTCAACAGAAACAGAAGAAAGATTAAGTACATGAGACTGAACTGATGGAACAGCATTCTGTGAGTTGACTGAAGTATTGCTGCTTTTCTTCTAAGCTTTGTTGTCCGGTTTTAAGGATTTTTGTCCTGTCTTGAGCTGCCGATAGGTGCATGTACCTACTATTTGAACAGAATACTAACCTGTTTCTAGGCTTTAAGTTTCAAGGAAATATCCTTACCAGTTCAAAACTGCTTTTCTTGAAACCACCAGCTGAACTTGCTATTGAAAGTAGTTAGATTACTTATGATATTGTGTGATCAACAAAATGTTGGGGGAAAAGGAATTGAAGACAACTGTAGACAGCAGAGATAGTGTAATAAGAAAGTGGAATAGGGCAGAGGGTCAGACATGGGGTAAAAAACATATATATGTGGAAGTAGAAATGGAATATTATGGATGATAACATGCATGATTAAGCCACTATGCAGTTTATTCTAGATGAGAAACCACATTTAGTATGTTGTGATGATGCTCAGGGATTTAATGTAAACGAATAAAAAAATTTTTAGAAGGAAAAAAAACACTAAAACTGTTATAGAAATTTAAAAAAAAAAAACTGTATTTGATGACCACATTAAGCTATATAGCCCCAGCTAGGTACTATTTCATAGTATGTTCATTCTACTCGCTGAGGTTTATGCCTAAAGTCAGACATGGATTCATGTGTATGTATATATCAGCTGCGCTTGCTATTGCAAGTATTTAGACAAATTAAGTTCATTAGCAAATCAATTAAATGGGGGGAAAGGCATAGAAAGCAACCATGGATACCAGAGACAATGTGGGAGGAGGGTTAGGGATAGGGAATCAAGGATGGCCAAAAAAAAAAAAAAAAAAGCAAAATATACAAGACATTAGAAATGGAAAATTAGTTATTGATAACATGTATGTTGATGTGATTAATTGCACCAATAGACAATGTATTTTGGATGAAAAATTCATTTTGTATACTGTAATGATGTATAGTGAATTAATGTAAAAAAATTAAAATAAATAAATAAAAAATAAAATAAAAAATAAATCCACCATAATCATTTTTATTTATCCTAAATACTATGATGGGTATGCAATAAAGTACAAATTTATAAATGAAATAGTCTTGCTTCATGTAGTGAATACTAACTGACTGTAGAATCAGGACAAAGACTGAGAAAGGGGTATCCAAGACTCCCACAGACTGAGAAAGGGGATTCCCTGATTTGAAGAACTGGGCTTAAACAGGTAGGTCTTTAAATGAGGAGTGGCTGTGCTGTTAGATTGCCTGAGACCAGTTTCTATGACTATGCAATGGAAAGTGCCTAAGTGTGTCACTTTATCTCTGTAGCTGATAGGCCTCATGCCCTAGGACTCCTTTCTAAGTATTTGTGGCAGATCTGGGGAGGAGACTTTGTAAATTCACTTTACAGTTCAATGACTATGACACAGCAAGACATCTATAGTTTTCTGGAATTCTAGCTCGATAAAACCTCCATAGTAACTTAGAGTCACAGTAGTGACTCAGTGAAGCGATATCAACAAAGCCCCAAAGTCACTCAATGATAAATTTCTTTGACAACTTATCTTTGTCTAAAGAATGACAACTCCAAGTTGCTGAAAGGCACCAAAGTAATTGTGCATTCTTTAGATAAATGGTTTGTCAACCAAGATACTCAAAATGTTCCAATTATCTCTATTTTGCTTAAGTATCTGAAAAAAAGTCACCTACTATAACACACAGTAGCCACTGCCTACTAAATGTTATTTTATGTTCATCAGCATTTTCCCAACAATTATGTTGTAATATAAACATCATTATTATACAACGAGAAAACAGAGGCTCAGAGACATCAAGTCATATTTCTGAGGTCACAAAACTTGTAGAGATGGAGCCAGGATTCAAACTTGAGTCTGACTAATGCTAAAGCCAGTAATATTTCTGATAACTCTAATTGTAGAGCAGGTACTCTCCTACGCCTCAAATTCAATGACCACAGTTATGGAATATGGAAAAAGTTCCGAAGACTCAGGGGACCCTAGTTACTTAACCACTACTTCTCTGTGTGACCTCATTCCCATTGTTAGGAGAATGTCTAAATGATTTCTAAGGTCTCTAATAGTTCTGACAGTCTGTGACTCTGTGAGATTTAAAAATATTCTTATATAACAACTTCCCCATGAAAAGGTCATGGCCCTGTGAGTTGCCTGTAGTGGGTAGATAGGAGGATAAAACCCTCAGAGAAATTGAATTGAGTTCTCTGGGCTTATCAAGTGGAAAAATAGGTACCTAGCTGCCAAAAAGTAAAGGAGTAAGTCCTTAGGGGATGAACTTAGTTAAAGCAGAGGCTCTTGTGTGTCAACACTGACAGCAGCAGCCTCAGTCAATGTGACAAATGTAGTGACGCCTCAAGAAAATAGGTTGTTGCTTTTGTTAAAGATGATAGCATCATTTAACCAAGTGATACATTAGACTCCACATTAGATCTGGACTTAGGATGAAAACACCATTGTTTCATCACAGGTATCCTCTCTGGTCAATATTTTTAATGTTTCCCTTCTTGCCTATACTCAAGACCAAAGGCATTCCATAAAAATCCAAGCACTCATCTCTTTACTTTGATTTCTCCACACTATGACTTCTACCCTCTGGCTTTTCTCATTTTCACCTCATTTCTAGTTTCTGTTCCCTTGCTTCACATGTGGACAAGGGAAGCTTTCTTCATTCACCTATTTTTAAGATGTTTACTGAGTTCACACTATGTGCCAGATACAAGTTCTCTAAAGTCTATGTGTACAGTTGTGCTACAATCTGAAGGGTGAATAGAATTTATGCAAAAAAGATTGGGGGTAGGAAGCTGGGGTTGTGAGGGGTTATAGAGGAGTGAAGAGTTGCAAAAAAGTGGGAAAATATGTGTAAAGGACACAGGTTAAAGAAAGAGTACTCAAGAAAGTAAGAGCAGTTCAAGAGGGCCAGGATGCAGCATGAGGGAAGTTGCAGTGGATAAATCCGAAGCCAATAGCACAAGGTGACAGTGGCTGTGGGGATAAACAGTTCTGATTTTGCCATTTACTGACCATGCAGCCAAACTCAGTTTATCTGGAAGATCTCCTGGTGCTTGCCACTTGGTTTCTAGCATTTCGTAGGTGCTTAGTTACTGAATTTAAATTGTGGATTGGAAAGGAAGGATGGGAACTGCAAAAGCATGAGATAATGGGATTAGTTTTTCTTCATGTGGCAAGAGGTGGATTTTGTTTCATTTCTTTCTTTCTTTTTTTTTTTTTAAGCGGTTTAATGTTGCTAGCCTAGCAAACAATGAGAAGACAGACCCAGGTTCAATCCAAGTACCCAAGTTCAGTACCTAGTATAGTTCCTAAAATTCAGGGCACAAAATCACCCCAGCAGCTTCCTTATGTCTTGTCCTTTGAGTTCTGTACAGAGCCCTAAGAAAGTTACGAGGCATGAGATTCTTTTCCCCTCCAATGCAAACACACATGGCACAGACATATGATTCCCATCTGGATCCACCCGCGACTTCCGGCCAGGAGGCTGCCGTGTAGGCAGGAACGTCTGCCTTTGAATTTGCCAGCCTAACCTGGCACTCTGAGCCAGCCCTCTCCAAGCAGTAACACACAGAACCCGGCAAAACTCACATTTCTGTATACTCCATGGTTCTATCCATCTCTACCATTCCCTTGCCTTGTCAAAAGAGTTTGACCTGGGCCAGAAACAAGTCTGCAAAGACCAAACAAATGGGTCTTTATTTCTGGAAGAGAGCAGGCAGTCTTTCCTTTAATCCAAGGAACAGATGCTGGCCCAGGAGGAGAATGAGCTGAAAGCCCCACCCATCACCCAAAGGCCATTAAGGCCAGAAATTGTTATTCAAAGCAACAAATCCCCTCCCCTACTCAGGTTTCCTGATGGCATCAGTGCCCAGCCACTGCAGAGTTATAACCATCATCATCCCTGCTGGATTTTATGCCCCAGTAGAATTGGCAACATTCCTTCTATTTGCAAACAGATTGCAAAATAAGAACCCCAGGAAGGATACAGGCTGGCCAGGCTCCAAGGACTTTCAGCAGCAACCATGCTAAATCAGGGCTGCATCCTACTCCCTGAATAACAGAAGGTGCTGGCACTGCCTCCCAGTGGCCCTGGATCGCCAGAGATGTCTAGATTCCCCTCTCTCTCTTTCTCTCTTTTACTCTCCAGTCCTCCCTCCCTCACTCCTACTTCTTGGAATAAGCAACCTGCGAAAAAGGAGAGGGCAAAACTATATGGAAAAATTCTAACAAGAACCCATCATTGAGGTATAAACTTCTCAGGAGTTTTTTGATATGAGGATTTTATCGCCATGAAGACTGGCTTGGCACATAGCAGCAACAAAAACTCTCCAAATCATTTTTCTCCAAGGCCGTAAACCTTCCATCTCTCCATTGCCTTAGCCTGATATTCATGATCTCTACAATCTAGCCATTTGTGTGCATGTCCTCTCTTCTCTCCTGAACAGATCCTTCTTCTGACCACAACCCTTCAGTAGGTCACTTGCTTCATTATCAAACACAAAGGATAAAATAACAATAACAAAGGCCACTGCCACTTAAGTGATTATTTTCTAATAGGCTCTATGATCAGTACTTTATTCATATTTTCTAATCTAATCCTAAAAAAATAAAATTCAAGAAGTAGGTTCTGAACTATTCCCATCTCGCAGTTAAGGAAACTGAGGTTAGAGATTTTAAGTAATTTGCTTATGGTCATAAAGCTAGTATGTGAAATGTTTGTATTAAAATACTGTTTTATTGTTGGCTAACAGGTGGCTCAGAAGTTAAGACAGCTGGATACCATATGGACAATGGCGTAGTATGAGTCCCCATTCAGTGGATTGAAAAACATGCTGGGAGCGTGTGCATGTGTGCCCTAAATCCTGAGAGAAGGGAGAAGGGATTGAGGCATGGCAATCTCTCTCCTGCAGGGGGTGGGGGTGCGGGGAGTGATTTCTCACTTTCTCTTTCTCTCTCTCCAGCAGGTGTACACACTCTATAGCAAACACACACACACACGTGTGTGTATATATAGCACATATATATATACACACATATACATACATACACATATGTATTATATATATATATATATCTGTATATATATATAAAATTTATTGCTTTAAATTATTTTTCTGAAATAGGTCTCACTGTCTCCCTTTTACAGGTGAGGGAACACTTCTGGGAGTTTAGTAACACATCCAAGGTAACAGCCTATGGCATACTGGAATGCAAAATAAGACCCCACTGATTCCACCTTATTGTTACTCATTACTATCTCCCTCCCTCAGGGAAGTGCTATAAACAACTGTATAATCTAACTCAAAAGTTCAAATAAGATAGTGTCAATTAAAGCATGTATTTTAAGTTAGTTACAATTACCATTACTTTAGTTCATATGGTAAAAAAAAATGTATTTGTTTTCGGTAACAACTTACTTTTTCTTTCTTACTAAACTGTGTACCTTTTATTTCCTCTTCTGATCCTACCACAGTCCCTAGGACTTCCCACACATTCAACAATGTTGAATAGGAATGGTGAGAGGAAATGTCATTCCCTTGTTCCTGACCTTAAGGGAACACATTCAATTTCTCTCCATTAAGTATAATGTTAGCTAAGTTCTCTGTCAAGTTGACGAAATTCCTCTCCAGTCCTAGTCTGTTCTAAGTTTTCTGTTATTGTTTTTTTTTTTTTTAAATTATAAATGGGTGTTGAATTTTGTCAAATGCCTTTTCATACTGTAGCCTGTTGATGTTGTAGATTAATTAATATTTCACTGTTGAACCAGTTTTGCATATTTGGAATAAATCCCACTTGGTCATGGTGCATAATTCTTTTTATACATTGTTGAATTTAATACGCTAAATATTTTGTTGAGGGGTTTAGTATCTATATGCATGAGTGAAACTGGTCTGCAGTTTTTCTTTCCCTTAATGTCTTTATCTTGATGACAATTTGCTTTTTACCATATAATGAAGGTAAATATTATTCTACCAACCTTCTCCAGCAATTGTGCGCTTCTCTAAAAATAAAATTTGAGAGTCAAATTTAGATCTACCCCATAACCGTAGCTGTAGTAAAGGAAAAAGACCAAGGACTGTTCTGTTCTGTTTTGTTTTGTTTTGTTTTTTGAGAGGTTTTTTCGCTATAGGGCGCGTGCGCTCGCCAGACAGACAGAGAGAGACAGAGAGACAGAAAGCGAGAAATCACCCCCCAGGGGAGATGGTCATGCCGCAATCCCTTCTCCTCCATTCTCCGCTTGGGATCTTGGGCACGCACGCACACGCGCCCGGTGTGAGTTTTAAGCCACCGGGTCCGGGACACGAACCACGGTCGACTACGTGGGAGTCCAGCGACATAGCCATTATGCTAACTGCTGGTTCCCTGTTTTGTTTTGTTTTGAGGTTGTACCTTAAGGCATGTGTACTTGTGAGTGAGAGAGAGACAGAGATAGTGAGAGAGAAAGTGAAAAATCAGTCCCAGATGGCCACACTGCAAACCCTTCTCCTCCTGGCATCTGGGGCATGCATTCATATGTGCGTGTGGCGTGATTTTTTGTTTCCTATTTTTGCTTCAGGATGTGTGTACTTGCTAGAGGGACAGAAAAGGAGAAATCACCCCCCAGGGGGGATAGCCACACTGCAACCCCTTCTCTTCCATTTTCCTCTCAGGATCTTGGGTATGTGTACACACGTGCCTGGCATGAATTTCAAGCTGCCAGGTCTGGGTCTCCAACCACAGTCAACTACTTGGGAGTCTAGCAATGTAACCATTATGCCATTTGCTGGTCCCCCACGGTGATTTTTAAGACACGGTGTTTGGGACTCTAACTGCAGTCAGCCATGAGAAAGTCCAGTGATCTAACCACTATGGCATCTGCTGACCTCAGACCAAGGACTTTTATAGTAATACAGACCTAAGTTAACACAGCCCTAGATTTTAACCTCACTCTGTCATTACTCTGTGACCCGAGTCCTTGTTAAACTTCAGTGGAAGGACCAGCAGTTGGCATAATGGCTGTCGCTGGACTCCCATGTAGTCAACTGCAGTTAGAGCCCGGACCAGGTGGTTTAAACTCATGCCGGGCGCATGTGCGTGCGTGCCCAAGATTCCGCCGAGAGGAGAATAGAGGAGAAGGGATTGTGGTGTGGTCATCCCCCCCCGGGGGGGGGGGGTGATTTCTTGCTTTCTGTCTCTCTGTCTCTGTCTTTCTGGCAAGTGCATATGCCCTATAGCAAAAACGCTCTCCAAAAAACAAAACAAAACAAAAAAACAAAACTTCAGTGGATCTGTTCCTTAATTGATACAATGGGAAACAATTTCTTCCTTGCCGTGCTATATTGAAGATATTAAATACGAAAAAAACTAAAACAAGAGGCTAGATATATAAAGCATTAAACCATGAGACAATACACCTTTGTTTCATTATTTTTAAAATCCAACATGCTGTGAAGCCAGCAGGTGGCATAGTGGTTAAGGTGCTGGACTCATACATGGCCGACATAGTTCGAGTCTTGGACCTGGCAGCTTGAAAATCATGCCTGACGTGTGTGTTTGTGTGTGCGTGTCTCCAAAATCCCAGGAAGAGAATGGAGGAGAATAGATTTGTGGCATGGTTATCCCCACTGGGGAGCTGATTTCCCATTTTCCCTCTCACTGTCTTTTTCTCTTTCTCTCTGGTGGCAAATACCATAAATAAATAAATAAATAAATAAATAAATAAATAAATAAATAAATAAATAAAATCCAGTATGGTGACAGATCCAAGAGAGAAGTTCATATGCTTTCATAACTGTTTCCACGGGACTCCACTGAGAGCCTCACATCCCAATATAGGTGCTAACGTGATTTTTTCAAAACATAAATCGGACCACATCTCACTTCTTTTGAAACTATTGAGTGGCTTCCTATGTCTTCAGGACAAATGCTGAGCTCTTTAACATGGCAGTTTGTATCCTACATAATCTTCCGTGCATGTGGAGAGTGGTTTCTGCATGTGTCTAAAGGTCACCATGTTTGCTCAGACTGGCTGCTCTCCATACCTGCATACCTCTCCAGATTCATCTGTCATTCGTGAGCTCTAATTTAGCTATAGAAATGATAGCCAGTGCATTGTGCTGCTCTGCATAGAATGCCCTTCATGAAATTCTGTGCCTGGCTATTATTTTTTTAATGCTCACAACTTACCTAGTAGCCCCCTCCTCCAGGATGCCTCTCCCGGTTGCAAGTTGTGGTTAGAAACTATTCCTTTGTGCTCACACTATCTACTCTTGCCTCTCTTACAGCTTTCATGACTATGGTTTAACTGTCTGGTTATAATCTGTATCTCCCACTAAATTATACACTCCTTGAGGAGTATTTCTTTTGCATTTGTGGCATACAACAGGTTCTCAGATAATGTTTATTATAGATAGCCTTTGTATCAGTATGCGTTTTGAAATAAACATTTTCTAATCAATTAACTCCTCAATTCGCAGCATCATTTTTGTTAGGAACTCTCAGATTATTCTTGACTGAGTGGAACAATTTGACCCTCTACTAATTTCCTCTCCAAAAAAAAAAAAAAAGCAGGCAGCCAATTCTTCATTGCAAGACACACCTTCCTCTTTTTCCCCTCCCCCGTTTCTCTGCATTTTGTACAAGAAGCCAGCTGAAGAGTAGTAATTACAAGAAAATCTACACTACAATTATTATAGCATTTCACTTTGTATTGACATCTGTAAAAGAAATAACTCTTGGAATTGATGAATAATGATGTTTTTCCTACCTTTCTTTCACATGTACTTTTTTTAAATTTTAAAAGATATCATCCTTTTTGACATATATCCTAACAGTTTTGAAATATCTAGACTGTATATTTAGGGGAAATACTTGATGCATAAGAGATATTAGACTGAACTCCAGCATAAGCTGTGTAGCTAGAAAATTTGTGGCTTTATCACTTGATAAACTCTTTACACATTGGCTAACGAAGACAAGTAGATAGGAGGGAATGATCCAGAGGTTATCTGGCTGTGGATTTCAATGCCCAGCTATCCCTAAAACATAGGTAGGTAAATGACAGTTGTAAAGAGGCCACAAAATCAATTCATCCTGATCAGATTCTGCTTCCAGGAGGCTGTAAGTGGCAGGTGGGATGAAGACTATTGTAGTTGTGCTATCTAACCATCTCTCTGTTGCTCCTCCCCACTGAACCTCCATTTCCAATATCTGAAGAAAATAAACAATGTTTAATCAGTAGGGTTATTGTGAATAAGCAAATTAAAATGAGTAGAGTGTGAGATGACATTTTCATATTATAAATCAACTAACAAATGTATAATTACACATTTATATAAATGTATAATTATTACTGAAAATGTTTTCTCAGCATTTTGTTTCAATAATGAATTTTACTCAAATGCTAGCATAGGATGATATTAAGATCTACTATAAAATATCATATTTATTATAACCATATATAGCTAAATATATAAATATTGACAAATATGTATATCACCTTACTTCACTAACACATTTTTAGTAACTTGCACTATATTTACTAATTGCACTGATCACCTTTTATGTGCCAATGCTGTTATAAGTATTTTACAGATATTAACTAAGTTAATCTTTACAGCATCATAAAATGAGTACTACTGTCTTCATTGTTCCTAATAGGAAACTGAAGCCAATGAGGTTAAATAATCCAAAGTCATTAACTAGCAGAGTTGATATGTGAATCTAAGCAGTCTGACTCCAATTTCAATTTTTACAGTAAACTACACTTAGTGAAATTACTTCATTTTGATTTTTGTTATTACACGGGCATCTATCTGTTTTAAGCTTCTCTTTCATTCAATCAGCTGACATGTGTAATGTGTTATGTATACATTATAGGAAATGTGACTTCTTAAAAATAAACCAATTACTCATTTATGATGTCATTAAAGGAGATTAGCAAGAATATGATCAACATTTACCTTATTATATAGTTCATATTTTCATCACTGGTCTCAGAAAGAAATTAGGAACTCATTATTCTTATAGCACAACATCAAACTAGGTTCAGAATTCACCTTTCTGGTCTTCCTTACCTAGGTCATTAAAGTGCCTTTCCTTCCTTTCTTATGAATGCTTGTTTACATAGGAGCTTTTTACAATACATGGAAGGGATCTGTTCAGTTACCAAACAAGGAAGATCCTTATAGCTGTAGACTTTCCAGTGCCAAGAAATCTAGGAAAATGCCTTTGCAATACCAAATAATTTGTTTCCAAAATACACATAAGATACCCTTTATGAACAACGTTTAGAGACTGGTGATTTACCAAGCACAGAAACCTACTCAAGCTTCCTTCAAGAAAGTGGGATTTATTATAAAAATGTTGAAGATATCAGCCTACAATTTGGACTTCATGGCTACTGGAAAACAATCAAATAGTTTCTGTCCCTTTCCTCAGTGTATACTCAGTGTATAGTTTCTACTATGTGTTTGTTTCATTTTATCTCTCCAGTAAAATTTTCCACTCAACTACTTGTTTGCATGTGAACATCACAGCCTTTACAAAATGGTAGCCTCGGGTTTCAATCAACTAGACTTTCTATAATAGCTACTTCTCACAGTTGACCAATGAATGCTCTAATTTCCAGTGACAGAATTGTGATAGGCTTAGCCTGAATCAGGTAACTACTACTAATATATTTGGGGGTTGAGATCACATGGTACATAGGTTTCTCTTCTCTGCTCTGATGGGTACTTCTAAAAATGTGTGGAGGAGTAGAGGAACAATGATCAGAAAAATATTCAAGTAGTACTATTTATCTGAAAACTTAGTCTCATGGGATTGTTTATTTCTTATTCCATTTGAATTGTCTTGAGAACACATTTTTGCTGGTCTAATGAACACTCATTATCATATATCACTATGATAATTTTTATCATCATAGTAATTTACTGTTTGGCCCATTTTCAAATAAGTAGAGGCTAAGAAAGTTTAGGTAACTTGTATGTGTAAGATGAACTCAATCCTCTGCTCTCTCAAGTGTGCATGTTGCCTTGAAAATAACCAGATTTCTCTTTAAGTATCTTCCAAATCCACACTCTGCAGTATGCAAATATACAGTACCAGGTAAGGCTGGGAAAGAATTTGTCTGGAAAAAGACTCCCGTACTCTTGAACATAGTCATCTTATAACGTATCTTCTCGTGACAAATGGGAAGTTCCTGACATAGGAGTCTGTCACTTTTCCAAAGATTTATATAAAAATCACTGTCTACCACTGAAAATTTCCACCCAATACCCTGGCTATTGACACTGAGATTCGGCCCAGTCTATTTGATAAACTCCAAATTTTTCTGATGAGGTAATGACAATTACATTGTTCAGGATTCCTTAAGTACATGTGTCTCTTACAATAGAGGTCTGTAAAATTTAATTTGCATAAGAATCACTTGAGGAATTTGTAAATGATACAGGCCCCACATGTATCCCCAAGACCAAAATATTCTGATTCAGTATGTCTAGGGTAGGAAGAACAAGAATCTGTATTAAACAAGTGGCTTTGATAATTCTGACATTGATGAGCTATAGACCACGTTTTAACAAGACTATCTAATTCAAAGTATTCCTTTCTTTGCCTTGACTACCAGGAAGTTTAGTTCAGTTCCCTGTATTGCTTACTTCTGATTATTTTATCCTTGTTTCAGTGGTCTTATCACAACATCATGTTTGTGTGTGTATGTTTCATTGTTCCTAATATAAGTAGCTTACATTCTTTCTGGAAGTGGTAAACATAAATAACAAGAAAAAAATTACATGGTCACTGACTTTGGTGGAACATGAAATATTTATATTAGATGATCCCTGGTTATATAATCCAATAATTTCATTATTCTATAAAGCAAACAAATTTACTACCAATATTAATATTAAATAACACTCATCTGCACATGTCCTATATTTCATCAAAGAAGAAAACAAATAGATTTATAAAATAAAATCCTATTTTTAAAAAGAATTATTTAATTTAACTTTATTTACTTGTTTATTTAAATTTGATCAGAGAGCAACAGAGTGAGAGAGAGGAAAAGTGAGAAAGTAAGTCACTAGGTCCAGGACTTGAACCGCAGTCAGCCATATGGGAGTCGAGTGCCCTTAAGCACCATGCCACCGCCTGGTCCCAAAATTCTATCTTTTTTTTTTTTAAATGGAGAAGGAAACAGAGAAAGATGTACTGTACAAGGTAGGAGTAGAAAATGTTTTTTTTTTTTTATTTTTTTTTTTATTAATTACTTTATTTATTTTTGTATATACTTTCAATCATATTGTTTGGCTTACAGTGAGACCATTTCGATATGTGAACATTTCTCCCCAGACCCGTTGATCGAAATATCTTCAACAGATAACACCACACCTCCCCATCCCGTCAATGCTCTACCTCTGTATCCCTTCTCCAAATGTCTTTCGTTGGGCCCCACTCCTCCACATACACCTCATCTGACATTCACACCCATCTCTTGTGTTTGTTCAACTGTTAGTCAATCAGTTTCAGACATAGAATGCAGACAAACGGTATATGTTAAGTGGGGACATACAATGTCTCTCCTTCATAGCCTGGCTTGCCTCACTCAGCAGTACATCTTCCATATTCTTCCACTTTCTGTCAAAAGCCAGGGCTCTGTTGGTTTTTATGGCTGAGTAGTATTCCATAGAGTATATGTGCCACAGTTTTTCAATCCATTCCTCCATACGGGGGCATCTAGGTTGGTTCCATGACTTAGCAATTGTGAATAGTGCCGCAATAAACATCGATGTGCAAGCACTTTTCCAATGAAGGATTCTTCTGTCCTTTGGGTAGATACCGATGAGTGGGATCTCTGGATCATATGGCAGATCTATCTGTAGATTTTTGAGGAATCTCCAAATTATTCTCCACAGTGGTTGGACCAATCTACATTCCCACCAGCAGTGTAAAAGAGTTCCCCTTTCACCACACCCCCGCCAACACTTATCATTTTTTGTTTTTTTAATATTAGACAATCTGACTGGGGTTAGGTGGTACCTCATTGTTGTTTTTATCTGCATTTCCCTTACGATGAGGGAGGTTGAACATTTTTTCATATGCCTTTTGGCCATTCGTATGTCATCTTTAGAGAGTGTTTTCTTCATCTCCTTCTCCCATCTTTTAATAGGGTTGCTCATCTTTTTTCCAAACACCTTTTTTAGTTCCTTGTGTATTCTGGTTATCAGTCCCTTATCTGATGCAACATTTACAAAAATATTTTCCCATTCTGAGGGCTGTCGATTCACACTAACTACTGTGTCTTTGGCCATGCAGAAACTTCTTAGTCTGATGTAATCCCACTTGTCTATTTTGTGGACGATGGACTCTGCTTTGAGGGTCTTCTTTAGGAAGTCTTTCCCTACACCAATGTCTCCCAGAGTTTCCCCAGCATTCTCCAGGAGCAGCTTTATAGTTTGAGGTCTTAGATTTAGATCCTTGATCCACCTTGACTTGATTCTTGTCAAAGGAGAGAGGTAGGGGTTCAGATTCATCTATCTGCAAGTGGAAGTCCAGTTTCTCCAGCACCACTTGCTGAAGAGGCTTTCATTTTCCCACTGAATTGACTGGTACCCCTTGTCAAAGATCAGTTGACTGTATGTTTGGGCACTTATTTCTGGGGACTCTATTCTGTTCCATTGGTCCACATGTCTGTTTCTGTGCCAATACCATGCTGTCTTTATTACCACAGCTTTGTAATATATTTTTGGATCGGGGATTGAGATGCCACCCCTCCATTCTTCTTGTGTAGAAGTGCTTTGGCAATATGGGGTCTTTTATGATTCCAGACAAATTTTAAGATTGTCTTTTCTAGATCTGTGAAGAATGTGTCTGGTACTTTGATTGGCATTGCATTAAATAGGTAGAGTAATTTGGGTAGAATTGCCATTTTGATTATATTAACTCTTCCAATCCATGAACATGGGATGTCCTTCCATTTTTTTGTGTCATTTTCAATTTCTTTTTTTACCTTCTCGTAGTTTTCCTTGTGGAGGTCTTTAACTTCTTTGGTTAGATTTATTCCTAAATATCTTATACTTTTAGTGGCTATGGTAAACGGAATAAGTTTTTTCAGTTCTATCTCAGTCTGCCTGTTATTCGTATATAGAAATGCTATCGATTTCTGTATATTGATTTTATATCCTGCAACTTTACTGAATTCATGTATTACTTCCAGTAGTTTTTCCATGGAGACCACTGGGTCTTCTATGTATACAATCATGTCATCTGCAAATAGAGAGAGTTTCACCTCTTCTTTTCCTATTCGAATGCCCTTTATTTTTTCCTCTTTTCTGATTGCGTTGGCGAGGACTTCCAGTACTATATTGAAAAGGAGAGGAGAAAGTGGGCATCCTTGTCTTGTTCCTGTGTTTAGTGGGAAAGCTTTCAGCTTTTCTCCATTCAGGATGATGTTCGCTATGGGTTTTTCATAGATGGCTTTTATTGTATTGAGAAATGGCCCTTCTATGCCGATTTTGCTAAGAGTCTTGATCATGAAGGGATGTTGTATCTTATCAAATGCTTTTTCTGCGTCAATCGATATGACCATATGGTTTTTGTCTTTCTTCCTATTAATATGGTGTATTACATTTATGGTTTTGCGTATGTTGAACCAACCTTGCATTCCTGGAATAAAGCCTACCTGATCATGGTGTATGATCTTCTGTATAAGTTGTTGAATACGATTTGCTAGTATCTTGTTGAGAATCTTTGAGTCTATGTTCATCAGAGATATTGGTCTATAGTTTTCCTTCCTTGTCCTGTCCTTATCTGTTTTGAGGATGAGGGTGACAGAGGCTTCATAGAATGAATTAGGGAGAGATTCACCCTTTTGGATCTTTAGAAATAATTTGAGCAGAATGGGAGTTAACTCTTCTTTGAAAGTTTTGTAGAATTCAGAGGTGAATCCATCGGGGCCAGGGCTTTTCTTTGTTGGGAGGTTACTTATTACTGATTCAATCTCCTGGCTTGTTATGGGCCTATTCAGACTTTCTATTTCTTCCTGGCTCATTCTTGGTAGATTACATTTGTCCAGGAATTTGTCCATCTCATCCAGATTATCTTGTTTCTTAGCGTATAGATGTTCAAAGTATCCTCTAATGATGTTTTGAATTTCTACTATGTCTGTTGTTATGTTACCAGCCTCATTGCAGATTTGATTCACCTGGTTCCTTTCTCTCTTCTTCTTAATAAGTCTCGCTAGTGGGGTATCAATTTTGTTTATCCTTTCAAAGAACCAGCTTTTGCTTTCACTTACTTTCTGTATAGTACGTTTATTTTCTATTTCATTTATTTCTGCTCGGATCTTTATTATTTCCTTTCTCCTGTAATTTTTTGGATTTTTTTGCTGTTGCTTTTCCAATTCTCTAAGGCTTGATGTTAGGTGATCCATTAGCCTTTTCTCTGTCTTCCTCTTATGTGCACTAATTGCTATGAACTTCCCTCTTATGACTGCTTTGGCAGTGTCCCAAAGATTATGGAAACTTGTATCTTCATTGTCATTGGCTTCCATGAATCTTTTGATTTCGGACTTTATTTCTTCGGTAATAGTGGAGTCATTCAGGAGTAGGTTATTTAGTTTCCATGTTTTTAGGTATTTTTGAGGATTTCTCTTGAAATTAAACTCGAGTTTAATTCCATCATGGTCAGAGAAGATGCTGGAAATAGTTTCTATGCCTCTGAATCTGCAGAGGCTTGCTTTGTGTCCTATGATGTGGTCAATCTTCGAGAAAGTTCCATGTCGGGGTGAGAAAAAACTATATCTTGTGGTTTTTGGGTGGAAAGTTCTATAGATGTCTGTTAAGTCCAATTGATTTATGGTATCATTTAGGTCCTTGATCTCTCTACCTATTTTTTGCCTAGATGATCTGTCCAGAGGGGATAATGCGGTGTTGAGATCTCCAACAATTAGTGTGTTGCAGTCTATCTCCCCTTTCAGATCTAACAATCTTTCCTTCACATATTTGGGTGCTCCTGTGTTAGGAGCATAGATATTAATAAGCGTTATATCTTCTCGATCTATAGAGCCTTTTACTATGATATAGTGCCCTTCTTTGTCTCTTCGGACACTTTTTGTTTTAAAGCCTATTTTGTCAGAAATTAGTATCGCAACTCCAGCTCTTTTTTGGTTCCCAACTGCATGGAAAACCTTTTTCCAACCCTTCACTTTCAGTCTATGTATGTCTTTTTCCATGAGGTGGGTTTCTTGTAGGCAACAGATAGAGGGTTTCTGTTTTTTTATCCATTCAGCCAGTCTGTGTCTCTTGATTGGAGAATTTAACCCATTAACATTCAATGTTATTATCGATGTTATAGGGTCTGTACCAACATTTAAGTTAGCCATTGTCTTAGTTGCCTGTTATTTCTTTGTTTCTGGCTGTTGCGTCTTTAGTTTTCCTGGAACAGTACTTTCTTCAGGATTTCTTGAAGAGCTGGTCTGGTGTTGGCAAATTCTTTCAGGTTTTGTTTGTCTGAGAAGATTTTAATCTTTTTTTCCCAAATGAAGGATAATCTTGCCGGGTATAATAGTCTTGGCTGAAATTGTTTCTCTCTTAACACTTTCAGTATGTCTTCCCATTCTTTTCTTGCTTGCATTGTTTCTGATGAGAGGTCTGGTGTTAGTCTTATGGGATGGCCTTTGTAAGTTATTTCTCGTTTCTCTCTTGCCAGTTTTAGTATCATGTCTTTTTCTGTGACGTTAGACAGCCTGGCTAAGATGTGCCTTGGGGAAGATCTTCTGGGGTTGATTCTATTTGGGGTCCTTTGTATTTCTTGGGTCCGGATGGTTCGGTGCCTCTCTAGGCTTGGGAAATTTTCTTCCAAGATGTCATGGAATAGATTTTCCATTCCGCTATTAGTTTCTTCACCTTCTGGGATGCCGATTATCCTGATGTTTGGGCGTCTAATAGAGTCTAGTATTTCTCGTATATTATCCTCATGTTTTTTAGTTATTTTCTCGATCTTTTTGTAGTTTTTTTCTAGATCAGAGGTTTTATCTTCTACATCAGAGATTCGATCTTCAGCATGGTCTAATCGGCTCTTAATACTTTCCAGAGAGTTTTTGATTTCTTGTATTATAGACTTTATCTCTAATAGTTCCACCTGATTCTTTCTCAGAGTATCCATTTCTTCTTTCATATCCTGGAAGGACTTCCTATTTTCCTGTAGTTCGTTGTCTCTTTTTTTTTTCCAATTCACAGAATTTGGTCACCATGAATGTTCGGAATTCTGTGTCTGTCATTTTGGTAACGTCCTCCATATTTACGAGACATGGAGGGGCATTTTCCTTTGTTGGAGACATATTTTCTTGTTTATTCAGACCTGAGGCTCTTTTTCTACCTTTAGCCATTGGAGGATTACTTCCCTTTTAAAGACTTCTTGGGAGAACTTTTGTCCCACGAGAAGTAAGAGTCTTTCCTTTTTGATGGGAATAGCTATTTGTTGAAGTCTCTCTTCTGTTGTTTTTACCAATGTGTTTTCAGGCGGGGAACTCTACAGAAGTGTCTAACAAGCAGAATCTCCTTTTTCAAAGGGGATCAGTACTAGGGAGGATCCCAAAGACACTTACCTTCCTAGGAAATTTCAGATATATGATTCTAGACCTGTCTAGTCTGTCTGGCACGGTAAAAAATAAGGAGGAGAGGAAAATATGCAATGAAAGGAAAGACAACACAGAAAAATAAAGAAAAAGATTTCGCCAGAGGTTTGCAGGAGACGCTATTGCCTGCTGGCAGTCCAGGAAAGTCTGGGGGGAGAAGGAGGGCTAGGTGTTAACAAGAGAATGCAGGGGGGGGGGTCAAGAGAAAAGAAAAAAAAAAAAAACGCCTCAAGGAGATCCTGGCTACCTACCTAGAAGGTGGAGTCTGGGGCTTGGGGGTCTGGAAGTGGGGTGGGGGTCAGAGGTGACCCTCCCTCAGTATCCCTTGCTGGCCAGAGGCTTGCAGGAGACGCTATTGCCTGCTGGCAGTCCAGGAAAGTCTAGAAGGTGGAGTCTGGGGCTTGGGGGTCTGGAAGTGGGGTGGGGGTCAGAGGTGACCCTCCCTCAGTATCCCTTGCTGGCCAGAGGCTTGCAGGAGACGCTATTGCCTGCTGGCAGTCCAGGAAAGTCTGTTTTTTTTAATGAAAAAGAGGTCACAGGACTCCTAACTAAAAAAGTTCATTTTCAGCAGAGACTTAAATTAGGGGATGTTTAAGCCAAACAAATATCTGATAAGAGTATTCCATACAGAGGGAATAGTTAAGATCCCTGGAATGTTCAAGGAAGAGCAAGTGATTGGTTTGGCAGGACCAGGGTGAGTGAAGAACAAAGTAATATGGGATAAAGTAAGAGAGGAGATTGGAGACAAGTAGTGCCTTCTAATATATTTTAAGATCCTATTATTCTGAGTGAAGTGGGAAGTCACTGGAGAGTTTTGAGCAAAGGCATGACACGATCTGACATGCTTTAAAAGGATAGCCTTGACTACTATTTTAGCAGTAGACCAGAATGGTGAAGGTAGAAGCAGCAAGATCAATTATGAGGCTGATCCAGTAATCCAATGACAGTGGTTCAGTCTAAGGCAGTATTTGTGGAAAATCTCATTGGATTTTCTAAAAGATTAGATGAGGGAGGTAAGAATTTAAGATATAGACAGCTGCTGTTAAACCCTACTCTAAGTAATCAGAAAATGCTGTTTAAATTGTGGCCATAATCAATGGAATCATATAAAGACACTTTTTAATCTGATTACATAAAATAAGCTTTGAAGGATACATAGAATTTGATTGAGGAAGAGAGATTCTGTTCCTGTGGCATTCCTTTAAGGCAATAGGGTGATTATGTGACACACATGATTCTGAGCCTTCACATTTCGGGCCTCAAAGGAAGCAGCACAGACTGGCTGTTAAGTTGGCTTATATTTACTGAGCACATTCAACATGCCAGGCACTATTCTAAACATCTAAAAAAAAACTTAATAATCCCATCCCTCCACATATGTAGTACATATTAATTTTATTACCTATCGTAGGAATAAGCAGTCTAATGCTTACAGAAGTGAAAAAATGTGCACAAAGTCATACAGCGAATTAGTCTGGGAGTTGGAATTTTAAGGCAGTCAGGTTCCAATGCCCTCACTCATCTACTGCTACACTAGATTTCTTCTAAGATGATCTCAGGTGCTATTTTCTCATATGTAGATTTGGTATAATAACAGTACCTACTTAATAATATTGTTGTGAGGATACTAAGAATTGTTATGCAGCCCAATATTTAATAATAGATACTTTCATTATTATCATATGACACAACAGTTAATAAATAAATAAGTTATGATCATTATTTTTATCTGATCCTCAAATTGTTTTTCCATTTTACATATTAGTAACCCAAGCCTCAATGATATTTAAATGTCTTGGCATGTCACAAAGGTAGACAGAGAGCATCAGAATTTGATCTTATATATTATGACTTTAAGAATTTTTCCAATTCTTCTCATTCCTTCTAGTGGGTGAATAATACAGAGATATGCAAGGTCATTGAATGCTACCTTTAGTTCTCAGAAACACTTATAAAAACCTTTGACTTAAATAAAACCTACATACAAGAATAAATAGCTTCCCCACTTATTAGCAATACCCAATTCTAAGATATAATAATAAAATAGTTTATGGTTAATAGATAAATATGCCAATACCTTATAAAAATAGGAACTATCTCCAAGTATACCTAACAAAAATTAAAAATTGGCATAAATAAAGTTACCAAACTCTATTATGGACAGAAAAAGTTGAGGACTTTATAAGTGTTAAAACAATATTCTAAAGTTACAAAAATACCTATAAAATGGGACATTACTGGGTAAGCTGGTAGCATGGTGGTTAAGGCATCTGGATCTCACATAAATAACTGTACAATTTGAGTTTTGGACAAGCAGCTAGAAAACTATGCCAGGTACATCAGATTTTGGTGTGTGCCCAAAAATCCTGAAAGGAGAAATGGAGGAGGAGGGATTGTGATGTGACCATCTCCAAGCAGGGGGTGGGGGGTGGGGGGGTAGGGGTGGGGTTTGTTTTCTCACTTTCCTTCTCTGGAAGCACATGAACCATCTAGTAAATTTAAAAAAAATAAAAATAAAAAAATAAAAAAGAATGGCTCATAAAATCCTGAAGAACTCATTTGTTCAATTACTGTCCAGTAGAAACTGAATGGCTACAGTATGCTAGGAATTATTCTAGCTTCTGTAAAAAAAGAGAAACAGAAAGATAGATAAAGTTCCTATTCCTTTTTAATATTATTTTTAAATTAAAAATATATTTTATTATTATTTTATTGAACATTATTTATTTTTATTTATTTTAATTTGACCAGAGAGAAACAGAGTGATAGAGAGAGAGAGGGAGAGAGGAAGGGAGCAGTGAGAAAGAAAGCCACCGGGTCCAGGACTCAAACCATGGTTGGCCATGTGGGAGTCCAACACCCTTAACCACCATGCCACCTGCTGGCCCCAAAGTTTCTATTCTCAAAGAGGTCGAATTCGAGTGATCTAAGACCATTTTAACTAGTATAATAAAAATGAGCTTTCAGTGGAGAAATAATAAATTATCTAATAAATGACCATGGAATAATTGGCTAATCACTGAGAAAAAATAATGTTAGATCCATAAATCTAACTTTACTAACAAAAATCAAGTACTTAAACATTAAGTGTAAAAAAACATCCATATAACATTTTTGCTCTATCCAAAGAGTAAATCCAAAGAATGTATTTGAATAATTAGTTATATACTGTCAGAAAGGAAAAGGGCTTTAATCATGCACAAACACACACAAACACACACACACACACACACACACACACACAGATACAGTCCCCCAAAAAATATTTATACAACTGGCAATTTGACTATCAAAACTTCTGAACCTCAAATATACTACAAAGAAAAGCAAAATAACAAATAATAAATTGAAAAAAATATATCTGCTACTGTTTGAATGTTTGTGTCCCCTCTGAAGTTCAAACTGAAACTTAATCCCCAATGCAGAAGTATTAAGAGTGGGGCTTTTAGATGAGTAAACTATGAAGACTCTATATTCATTCATGGGATTAGTGCCTTTAAAAATGGGAGTGAGAGGGCCATTAGATCCCACATGGCCAACTCCAGGGTTTGAGTCTGGATGTGGTGACTTGAAAAACATCAGGTGCATGTGTGTACATGCCCACAATCCCAAGAGGAGAATGGAGGAGAAGGGATTGTGGTGTGGCCATCCTGGGGGATTATTTCTCACTTTCCTTGTCTCTCCATCTCTCTGTGGCAAGTGCATGCACTCTATACCAAAAAGAAAAAAAAATCTAAAAATAAAAGGAAGCAAGATCATTCCTTCTTTCTAATACATGAGGACATGTTATTTGTTCCTCCAAATGATGCAACCACAAAGTGCCATTATTTGAAGCAGGTGCAGGTCTTCATCCAATACCAAACCTCCCAGCACGTTGATTTTGGACTTCCAGCCTTCCAATTTGTGAGATATAAATTTTTGTTCTTAATAAATTACCTAGTCACAGACATTTTGCTATAGCAGCAGGAATGAACTAAAGCAATATCCAATTCTATAAAATAGAAACGAAGTAAGTTTATTTAATATAAAAAAGTTTTTACCTAAAAGAATGGAAGTCACAGACTGGGAAAAATATTTGCAAAATATGTATCAGATAAAGAACCGGTATCCAAAATACACAGGAATTCTTTTAACTCAACAATAAGCAAACAATATATTTAAAAATGGGCTAGTAATCTGAATGGAGACCTCACCAAAGAAGATACAGGTTTTTGCTATAGGGCACGTGTGCTCGCCAGGCAGACAGAGAGAGACAAAGAAATAGAAAGCGAGAAATCACCCCCCAGGAGGGGATGGCCATGCCGCAATCCCTTCTCCTCCATTCTCCTCTCAGGATCTTGGGCACGCACACACAAGCACCTGGCGTGAGTTTTAAGCCACCGGGTCCGGGACACGAACTGCGGTCGACTACGTGGGAGTCTAGCGACATAGCCATTACGCTAACTGCCGGTCCCTCTCTTCTACTTTTACCACTACCACTTTCAAATCTGTTACTTCTATTTGTGTTATAACCTCTAGAAGACATTATTATCACTATTGTTTAGAAATAGTCGATAGTATTCCTTTTCTAGTACTTGTCATTCATTACTACAGCTCTAAGAACTTCTAGGTCTTTATGAAATATGTTTATTCACTAATTTAAGAAACTCAATACATTTCAAGTAGGATAAGTACAAAGAAAATCATACTTATAAACTTTGTGGTCAAATTGCTGAAACCTATCTTGGATCATTTTCTTCAGCTATAAGAGTTTCTTTAGTACTTCTTTGTGGAGCAAGTCTGCAAGCAATACATTTTCTCAGATTATATTTTTACCTTCATTTTTAAAGGATATTGTCCTTTCAGCACTTTAAAGATGTCAATCCCTTGTCTTCTTACTTTTATCATCTCTATGGAAAAGTTATATTGATTGCTCTTTTAAATATTATTGATTTATCTATGGCTGCATTTAAAATTTTGTGTCTTAGTTTTCTGTCCTTCAAGAGAAGACTTGAACATACAGTCAAAAGTTTGGAGAAGAGACAGCTTTAGGAATCATCAGCATATAGGTGACAAATAGAAGTCATGAGGGAGTGAATGAGATTATCTAGGTGACAGTAAGATATGAAAGGAAAATGAAGAAAAAGGAAGTAAAAGAATGAGAAATGTTTGAGGTACTAAAAGGAGGTGGACAGAAACTGACAATAATAAAAATGATCAGAGAAGAAGGAAGTGCTTAATGACTGTTTGGTATACTTGGAAAGAAGGCAGTAGACTCATGAAGAAAGAAATAGTCAACCAGTGTTAAGGGAAGCAAGGTTCAGTTAGATATTTTTCTTTATCACTTCTTACTGGTTTAATAACAAATTACTGCAAATTTAGTGACTTAAAACAATGTAAAATTATCTTATGGTTTTAAAGGTAAGAAGTTCTACAAATAAGGTGTCAGCAGTATCCTTATGATGCTCCTTATGAAAGCACTAGGAAAACAACCTATTTCCTTGCCTTTTCTAACTTCCACAGTCTGCCTAAATCCTTTGACTGTGGCACCTTATTTCATCTTTAGGTCCAGTAGAATAGTATCTTCAAAATGCTCACAGACTTTTCTGTTCCTGTCATCATATTGCCCCTGAATTTAACCCTCCTTCCTATAAGGACCCTGATTATTTTGGGTCCACTTGGATAACCCAAAAGATCTTCTCATCTCAAAAACCTTAATTTGATTGCATATGCAAAATCACCTTTGTCATGTAAGGTAACATACATGTTTCAGAAAACAGGACATGTAAATCTTTAGGGAACTCCTTATCCTTCCATAATCATGTCACATAATTCCTTATCTTCTCTGCATTTAAGTTCCCTTATTTGTAAGGTGAGTATACTTATGCTGATAAAACTAGGCTAGTAGAATAATTTATTTAAATTAAACTGGACCCTAGTGCAAAGTAGTTGCCTTAGTCCATTTTTTGTTGTTGTTGTTACTATAATAAAATACCATATTTTTAATTGGATTGTTTGCTTCCTGCGGGTAAACTGCTAATTAAAACATGGGCAAATGAGCTGAATTGATAAATCTCCAAGGAAGACACAAATGGTCAAAAAAAAAAAAAAAAAAGAAGAAGAAAACATGCTCAACATCTCTTATCATAAAGAAAATGCAAATCAAACCCACAACGATATACCACTTAACTCCAGTCAGAATAGCTATGATTAAAATATAACCAGAATACATAAGGAACTAAAGAAGCTGTTTGGAAAAAAGATGATGAACCCTATTAAAAGATGGGAGAAGGAGTTGAAAAGAACACTCACTAAAGATGACATACGAATAGCCAGAAGGCATATGAAAAAATGCTCAACATCCCTCACCGTAAGGGAAATGCAGATCAAAACAACAATGAGATACCACCTAACCCCAGTCAGAATGGCTAAGATTAAAAAAACAAAAAATGTTAAGTGTTGGCGGGGGTGTGGTGAAATGGGAACTCTCTTACACTGCTGGTGGGAATGTAAATTAGCCCAACCACTGTGGAGAACAATTTGGAGATTCCTCAAAAATCTACAAATAGAACTGCCTTATGATCCAGCAATCACATTTCTTGGCATCTACCCAAAGGACAGAAGAATTTCTCATTGGAAAAGTGCTTGCACACCAATGTTTATTGCGGCACTATTCACGATTGCTAAGACATGGAACCAACCCAAATACCCCCATACGGCTGAATGGAGTGAAAAACTGTGGCACATATACTCTATGGAATACTATTCAGCCATTAAGAACAACAAAACCCTGGCTTTTGACAGAAAGAGGAAGAATATGGAAGATTTACTGCTGAGTGAAGCAAGCCAGGCTATGAAGGAGAGACACTGCATGTCCCCACTTAATATACACCGAATGTCCGCACTCTATAACTGAAACTGACGGGCTAAAGGATGTACAAACACAAGAGATGGATGTGAATGCCAGATGTGGTTTGTGTTGAGGAGTGGGACCTGGGGAAGAACATTTGGAGGAGGGATACGAAGACAGCATTTTTGAGACAGGGAAGTAGTGTTGTTATATTTTGATCACCACATCAGCGAGAAATATTCATATATTGAAATGATCACCTTGTAAGCTAAATAATGTGATTGAATGTATTAAAAAATGTAAATAAAAATAAAAATTAAAAAAATATATAAAGAATAAGTTCTAGCAAGGCTCTGGTGGAAAGGGCACCCTCCTACAATGTTAGTGGGAATTTAAATTAGTACGGCCCCTGTGGAAAACAATATTGAGAATCCTCAAAACCCTACAAATAGAAATATCTTAAGATTCAATAATACCATTCTTAGGTACTTACCCAAAGGATAAAAAAACACTCAGAAAGGCACTCGCATATTCATGTTTATTGCAGCACTCTTCACAATTGCTAAGACATGGAATCAACCTAAATGCCCAAGAATGATGACTGGGCAGAAAAAATGTAGCAAATATACACTGTGGAACACTGCTCAGCCATAAAAAAACAATGAGATCCTGTAATTTGATACAAAGTGGATGAATATAGAAGATAAAGCATTAAGCAAAGCAACCAGACTATGAAAGACAGATACTTTATATCCCTGATCAATATATACCAAATGTCTATACTTTATGGTAGAAACTTAAAGATGGGTAGATACAATAGCAAGAAGGGCAAATGTACATATCAGAGACTGTATAGGAAAAGGTTGGTAGTGGGGGGTGAAAGGAAGGGATTCAGGAAAAAACATTTAACAGACACAAGAATGGAAAGATATCTGTTGAGGATGATGTACATGGTAGCATCTTTGACCTGATTGACATAGACTGCATATATGCTTTGAAATTCCATATTGTACACTGCAAATACATACAAGTACTAAATGTAAATAAAAACAAATAAATAAATAAGGTTTAAAAATCAATTCAAATAAACATCAGGTCATAAGAGGAGAAAAAAATGAACCACCACAGACTGGGTTATTTATTATTAATAGAAATGTATTTCTTGTGGTCCTATAGGTAATAGAATCCATCATCAAGGCATGATCAGGATTGGTATCTAGTAAGGGTTGCTGTCTAATTACAAGATACTTTGTTACTGCATATTCCAGAGGGGAGGAATGCCGTGTCCTCACACGGCAGAAGGGCAAGAAAATGTTAACTTCAACCCAGAATGCTTTCATTAGGGTGCTAATAACTTCCTAAAGGCCACACTTCATAATATTGTGGTCTTGGGGATTAAATTTCAATATGAATTTTGGAATTATCATTATCATCATTCAAATCATAGCAATAATAATCAATAAATAGTAGTTAAAATTGATTCTTGGGGCTAGCTCCATAGCTGGTGCATAAAGCAGTTAGATATCACATGACCAACTGTGCAGTTCAAGTCCCAGACCTGGCAGCTTAAGAACCACAATGAGCATATGTATGTGCATGTCCCAAATCCCCTAAATACGGAAAAATTAAGGAGAAACAATTGTGGTGTGACTATGCCCCATGAAGACTGTTTTCTGCTCTTCTCTCTGTCTCTCTCTAGTGAGAGCACACACTCTCTTAAAAACAAACAAAAAAACTTAAATCTTAATTTCTCTACCACTGTTACAGAGGTGTGATATGTGGAGTGTGAATTAGGGAGTATATTGAAGTACTCTCTTGGAAGAAGAGGTAGAAGTTAGGGTGGGACTCTATTAGCAGAGAGAAAGAAGACATTTATGTTTTGAAAAGGAGACAAATATTTCCTGGCAATAACCCTAAATATCTCTTAGCAAACTATCCCCCCAAAAAAGGAAATTACAGGCAAACCTAAGAGAAAAGGAACCACCAAGAGAAATGAATCTATGTGTAATCACATGGGAACCTGCAGTCCCCAGATTCCCAGAGGCATGCCTTCCAAGATGAACTTAAGAATTGCTAGGCAGAAAATGATTAAAAATAAAGAAGGCAATATTCTCTTCCTGTTCATGAACTTGGTTTCTATTTCAAGTTTCAATTTCACTTGAGCAGCTGTAGTTCTCTATTACAGAACACTGAGATTGGTTTAAAAAGTATTGTGGGAGGGTAGAGGGCTCTGGGATTGAAGACACAATGAATCTAGTTCCAGTTCTGCCACTGACTCGCTGGATACTTGTAAGTAAACTTCTTTTCCTTTCTGCGTTTTAGTTTCTTCACACATAAACTAAGAATTGCACTGAGCTAACACAGCATAAACTTTTTTCAAACTATCTGACCTTGATTTTATTTTTTCTCTTGTCTTCTCTGTCTTTCCTTTAGCGATCTCATTTATTTTCATGATTTTGCTATCACTGCTACACTAATAATTCCCAGATCATAATGTCCTCTCATTAGCAATCAGAATTGAAGCTTCAGTTACCCACTAGGCCTTTCTACTTGGTTATTCTGCTCCTGCCTCACACTCAACATAACTAAAACCTCATTATTCTAAAATTCAAGTGTCTTCTTAAGTCCATATGTCTGCTGAACAAGTAATTTTACTTCCAACTATTCCACTGTATCTCCCACATGGCAAATAGTTGGTCACTAACACTACTCTCCTCCAAATAATCAACTCTTGTTATTCCCTTTAGTATTCCAGAGATCCTTACTTTGCTTATAATATCTCTGTGTGGCATATAGTCCCCTCTCCCCTTGGGCCATCATAGAGCAGGGATCTCAATTTCCCATCATAATTAGGTTAAAATTATAATAAATAAAATAAATTTAGTAAAATTATATTTTACTATTGAAGTGTTCAGTGGTTGGTTCAATGCAAAGACTATCAGAAAGAATAAAGGCCCAGCCATGGTGGAGCAATAGTATCACAATGTTCTGCAATGCTGGAAGCCAAGTAAGATCAGGGTTTGGCTTCTGGGCTGACTTATGTATATTAGGCAGGAGTACACATGCATGCCCTTTGTTTTGGTTAGCTGGATAAAGCTTGGGGGAGGATCACAGTGTTAAGACTGTCCAGAATGCTTGTCTTTTTTTCTCTCTGCTATGAAAAGAGAGAAATTTTTAATTTCTTTTTATTAAAAGAAGAAAGGAAAAGAGGAAAGTTGGGTCCCAACTCTGAATTAAGAATTGACTTACTGTATGATCCTGGACCAGCTATATAACCTCTCTGAACTACAGTTCTTCCAACTTAAAAAAAAAGTACATGTCAGTATTCCTCGTGCTATTTTCTTTATTAACATTCTATGAATTTTTCAAGCATAACCCCATTAATACCAGCTATGTGAAATCTTCCTGAGTTTTCTATTCAACATGGAAATAAAATGACATTTGGAATGTGATAATTCTCTTCACATTGCATCTCTATATTATCACTGAGTGTATCTAACAGTATATTTATTTGAGAACATATAGATCTCTCACTCCCACAGGTCAGAGACTATGACTGCATCTTTAGTGCTTTGTTCAGTGCTTGTCAAGAAGGAGGCAATCAGAAAATGCTAGCTGAATGAATGTATGATACTGTGCTTGTTGAATGAATGTGTGATATTATGAAGAAACAGATTGAAAGGTAATGTGGAGAATTTAAACATCATGTTTTATACTCTTTGTGACATCTCCTATTTGGAACTAGCAATGTAGCTACATAACCACCTTTAAAATTCTTTTGAGAGAAAAAATCACATGATATAAAAGCATTTAAATGAAGTTTGGAGTTTCATTTGTCTTTTAGACTCTAAGTCTAATAATGCTATTTAGCATTTCTATAGTATTTAACATTTCCAAAGTAGTATTCAGTGTTAATTAGTTAATCTTAATGCTCTGTAAAACCGGTCAATATTATGATCCTCTCTGAAAAGTTAAGAAAATGAAAATTCAAAGATATTTTGGCTTCCCCTTTCAGCATATTAGGCTCTGCTGAATATTAATACAAATATAAAATAGTACTCTAGGGTAGAAATTAGCAAAGTTTAGAAATGAAACAAAGGAATCTGACTGGATTTCTTACATTCACCATGGACCAACATACAAAAGGTAAAAAAATAAAAATACCTGGGCTTAAGACTCTTCAACTGCTCCTTTCAGGTCCAAAAGACTGACTTAGATCAGGAATAGGAGTGGGGGTTAGACAAGGAAATTGACTGAGGAATTCAGGCATGCTATGGATCCTTCAAAAAGTCATGAAACATTTTTGCATAGAAAAACATGAAAAAAATATGTCACGACTTTTCCAACGACCCAATAGATACCACATTTATAGAAACAAGACAGATTTCAAAGGCCACCCACCTATGGGTAGGTCAACTGAGTTAAATGACAGATGATTGGTTTGATCACAATTGGATCAGGGACTAAAGAGAAGTAGAGATACTGAGCTTTTAGGTAAAGATATCAGTGACTACAGCTGAGAAGTTTTATAGATTAAAGGTTAACATGCCTATAACTGAGGTTGCACCCTTTAATGCTATAGCTCAACTTAGCAAAAGGAAAGCAGACCTGGTAGGACTCCATTTGGTCATCTCTGTCCCTTTGCCCTTCTATCAGCCTTCTTATAACTCTTGTTATAAAATATACAAATAGAAAGATGGGTGATATTTAGGGACCAGCAGTTAGCATAATGGCTATGTTGCTGGATTCCCATGTAGTCGACCACGGTTCGAGTTTCGGACCCAGTGGTTTAAACTCATGCCAGGTGCGTGTGCGTACGTGCACAAGATCCTGAGAGGAGAATGGAGAAGGAATTGCAGCATGGCCATCCCCCCTGGGGGGTGATTTCTCGCTTTCTGTCTCTCTGTCTCTCTCTGTCTTTCTGGCGAGTGCATGCATCCTATAGCAAAAACCTCTCTTAAAAAAAAAAAGTGGGTGATATTTAAAATGGTAGAAAATATTTCTTCTTCCAAGAGCTAAATCTGATGTGAAGAAGAAAGACTATTGACTCTATGAAGCATAGTAGAAACCAAATGGAGACTAAATAAAGGGAGAAATATCAAAATCAGATACTAGTAACTAGATCAAAAAAAGTTATTTTGGGGAACCAGCAGTTAGTGTAATGGCTATGTCGCTGGACTCCCACGTAGTCGACCGCGGTTCGCGTCTCGGACCCAGTGGCTTACAACTCACGCCGGGCGCGTGTGCGTGCGTGCCCAAGATCCCGAGAGGAGAATGGAGGAGAAGGGATTGCGGCGTGACCATCCCCCCTGGGGGGTGATTTCTCGCTTTCTGTCTCTATGTCTCTCTCTGTCTGTCTGGTGAGCGCACGCACCCTATAGCGAAAAACCTCTCAAAAAAAAAAAAAAAGTTATTTTGGATGAGGGGAAGTATGTCCGTGACATCTAAATATACCTAAATTAATGAATTTGTTATTTCATTTATTCACTCTTTTCTTTGACAAATTGTTGTGTTTTTAATTATAGAGAAAAGGGATAAATAAGACATTATTCTCATACACAAAGCATTCACAGTCTTCTTCAGTGTTCTTTAAAGTATTGTCTGAGAGACTAACTACATCAAAAATACCTAGATGCATTTCTAAAATGTACATTCCTAGGACCTACAGACCTAAAAATAAGAGTGCATATTTCTGATGGGCCATAGAAATCTTTTTTTTTTCTTTTTAATTAACCAAACATCTAAGGCTATTTCTATATACATTAAAGTTTGAGAACCACTGGAAATAGAAGAGGCAGGTAACTTTACAGACTAAGAGACAGTATGGTATATTAAAAGATTCTGAGCTTTGGAATCAAAGCTGCTTTCAAATTGATGACTTCTTAGCTATATAACCTTACTGAGTCCTAGTTTCTTTACCCACAAATAGGAAAATGGACCAACTCTCAGGAATGTGGTATAAATTACATGAGAGAATATATGTAGTTCCTGGCATTTAATAGGCAATTAAACAAGGGTGGGAAGGAGAAAAAGAGGAAGAGCGGAAGGGAGATTAACTGGTCAGTTGGTTGCTTCTCTCCCTCCTTGACCCCAATCACATTTGAAAGTGTTTTTGGAAATGTCCACTTATTCAGCATGAAGACAAGTCTTACGGCTAAGAATTCTTCAGTATAGAATAATACCATTTCTGAGGTGACAATGTTAATTGGTAAAATGAACAGATTTCTTAAAAATATAACTTACAAAAATTGATTACAAAAGAAATAGGGAGACTAAACTAATAACTAGTAAAGATTATGAAGAAGAATTTAAAACTTTTCATCAAATGAAACACCAAGCCATATTATTTTATAGGTGAGTTCTAGCCAATTTTCAAGGAACAAACTCCTCCAGAAAAAAACAAGACATTGTTTCTCACACATTATTCTATAAACCATGTCTAAACTAAGGCCAAAACAAAGAAAGGGACTACCCACAGTGGCATGAAGGTAATACAATGCTCCACAATGCAGAAGCCATATGAATGTCCCAGGTTCACATCCTTATATCTCCTTGGGCTTTCCAGGCATGTGCACTGGGACCTGTGATTCTAGCTGGCCAAGGCTGGGGGTCGATTGATGGCATGAAGACCCCATTAGGGGTGCTTGTCCTGCCCACTATGTCTCCCTCTCTCATGAGAGAAAAAAGAAAAATCAAACCTAAAACAATAATTTAACAATTTTAGAAAAAACTAAAGGACAGTAGGAGAAAAGAAAATTCCCAACCAATTTAACTCATACATATCAGTGTTAAGGATTTTAAATAAAACACTAGTATAACATATTCTCATTGTGTAATAATATACAATAATGAATATAAAAGAAATATAGTAAAGCCAAGTGATGTATGTCTTAGTAATATACTATCAACTATAAAAAGCAAGTTTTAAAAGTGCATCTGCTACATTATCTATGTTATGAAGTTCTAAAACAATGAAAATTAACCAAT
This sequence comes from Tupaia tana, assembly GCA_026018925.1. Lineage (NCBI taxonomy): Eukaryota > Metazoa > Chordata > Mammalia > Scandentia > Tupaiidae > Tupaia > Tupaia tana. The sequence goes on from JAKSZU010000004.1 coordinate 20,645,878, forward strand.
ATATTGTTTAATCATGTATATATGATGAAACTATTTTAAAACATAACTATCAATATAATAATTATCCTGGGGGACAGAGGTACAGGAATGAGAAGCAAAATCTAAGTTTTTGATACTGTTCTTTTCCTTGAATTAGAAGGTAGATTCTTTTTTTTTTTTTTTTTTTTTTTTGGAGAGGTTTTTCGCTATAAGGCGCATACACTCGCCAGACAGACAGAGAGAGACATAGAGACAGAAAGCAAGAAATCACCCCCAGGGGGAATGGTTACGCCGCAATCCCTTCTCCTCGATTCTCCTCTCGGGATCCTGGGCACGCACGCACACGCGCCCGGCGTGAGTTTTAAGCCACTGGTCCGGGACGCGAACCGTGGTCGACTACATGGGAGTCCAGTGACATAGCCATTACGCTAACAGCTGGTTCCCAGAAGGTAGGTTCTTGAATAGCCCTCACATTATTAAAATAACTAACTAAATAATAAAATATAGGGGCCATAAACAGATTAAGAGTGATAGGATATATAAAACAAGGATCATGGCTAATCTAATTTAGCACATCTCTGGTTCTTATTACAAAATTAAAAAGTGAGGTTTTTCAAGGGTAGGAAAACTATTGGTAAGATAAAAGACGGAATTTAGCACCAATTTCCTAGTTTAGTTTGGCCATAGCTAACTTGGTCTGGAAAAATTCCCATTTTTAAATTTGTTGGATTTCATTTATGAAAGCCTATCATAAATCGGGTCCAAGAACTTTGTTCAAGCCTAGATTCCCACAGGCTCCCCAGACTGAGTGAGGTCAGATGCAGCATCAAGCAATGGGCCAAGAGTCAGGATCCAGTAAAACATGAGAGTTAAGAGGTCTAAGTTTAATTCTGTGTAGACACTATCATTTGTTGATTGTGTAGCCATGAGTAATAATTATAGTTATAACCATCCCTAAAACTTCATACAGGCTGAGTTTTTAAAGTACTTCCATGTATATAATCCATGGTTTCTACTCTATACTCATAAGTCTGTGCAGTAAACAGAAGCAGGCATAGCAATTACTGTTATCCAAGTACATAGATTAGAAACTGAGGTATAGTAATAATTACTTGTGAAGAGTAAGAAAATTATTACTCATGAAGAGAAATAGAGGTAAAACCAGAACCCAAATCCAGTTCCTTCTCATTCCAGGTTGAGTATTCTTTCTACTATATCAACCTACCTCCTGCTTATTTTCTCTTTTCTGAAAAGAAAAATTAGAAGGGTGATTTGACAATATACATCTTTGAATACTGCTATTTTAAAAAATCATACTCAAAAATTTAACATGAAAAGTGACTAAAGGGAACCAGCAGTTAGCGTAATGGCTATGTCGCTGGACTCCCACGTAGTCGACCGCGGTTCGCGTCCTGGACCCGGTGGCTTAGAACTCACGCCGGGCGCGTGTGCGTGCGTGCCCAAGATCCCGAGAGGAGAATGGAGGAGAAGGGATTGCGGCGTGACCATCCCCCCTGGGGGGTGATTTCTCGCTTTCTATCTCTCTGTCTCTCTCTGTCTGTCTGGCGAGCGCACTGCCCTATAGTGAAAACCTCTCAAAAAAAAAAAAAAAAAGTGACTAAAAATATGCTACAACTATCATTATTGATGAAAGTATCCACATTTACCAAACAAATGGCAGACATTAAGAATTACATAGAGGGACCAGCAGTTAGCGTAATGGCGATGTCGCTGGACTCCCACGTAGTCAACTGCAGTTTGAGTCCCGGACCCGGTGGCTTAAACTCGCCGGGCACGTGTGTGTGCGTGCCCAAGATCCTGAGAGGAGAATGGAGGAAAAGGGATTGTTGCGTGGCCATCCCCCCTGGGGAGTGATTTCTCGCTTTCTGTCTCTCTGTCTCTCTCTGTCTGGCTGGCGAGTGCACGCGCCCTATAGCAAAAATCTCTCAAAAAATAAATAAATAAAATAAAAAGAACTACATAGACTGTCCCAGTTAATTTCAGTGTTAGTTTTCCTCGTGTATAAATGAAGAAATAGGTGCAGAGATTTCTAAGTTAAGATTTGATAATGATCAGATGGCCAGACATTAAATTCAGGGAATAAATCTGAAGCACATGTTCTTCAATACTATATTATGTGAACCATCGTGGCCACATGTGACTGTCCTAGGGAATTAGGCTCATTGCTACTCCAACTCCTTGGTAATACTTGTATAGCAAGCCAGTAAGTCAGCAAAAAGTGTTAAAATAAACAAACAAACAAACAAAAACAAAAACACAAAAGAAACCTAACACTTCTTGCCATGTGTGTAGGGATAATAGAGACAAAAAGGAATCCTGGGGATGATAGTAAAGTATAGCAAAAGAAAATTTCTACCCCAGGCAGATTTTTATTGCTGAGCCTAGTTTTATAACCAGTTGATAGTCAATTTCAATTTGAGACTTAGAAAGGCTTGAAGCTTTTGTCAAAAAAAACCAGATCCACCAATTTTCTGTGTTACCATTGGTAAGCCAGTTGATCTGTGAATATATATAGTCACTGCTCTTTAGGCATATATTCAAGTACCTGCTTCATATATATATTACTGCTAATAGGCATCTCAAACTTACTATGGCCAAAACAGCATTTTTTTTTATATTTCACTCAAAATCAGAGAATCTGAATCCCTCAATCTTTTCCCATTTTACTAAATGAAACTTAAATCACTCAGTTGCATAGGTCAGCAATCTAGGAGTCATCTTTAATTTTATCTTTCTTTCAAACCCCACCTAAGCAGGTCATGTTGACACAACCACAAAATATATACAAAATCTGTTCACTTATCTCTCTGTTACCATCACCTTGTCCAAATCACCACCATTTCTTATCTGGACTATTTCAATTATTTCCAAACTGGTCTTTCAATCTTTTCTGTATATAATCCATCCTCTACACACCAGTCAAGATGACTTCTTTATAAATATAAATCAAATTATGTTATTCCCCGCTTAAAATATTCTTATGGTTCCTATCACATTTGAATAAAATCTATATGTTTTACCTTGGACTTTAGAGGTCTATGACATATGACCTTACCTCACTTTACAAACTCACTTTAGAGTTCTCTTCCTGTCATTCATTACTCTTTTACCACCTTTCTGTGTTATTTTTTCCTAAAAGGCATGTATTAGTCTGGGGTGTCTAGAGAAACATAAGCAATAGAAAATTACATGTAGTGAGATTATATACATTTATTTGTTAAAAGAAGCTGGATCACACATGTATGGGTGCTGAAAAGTCCTAGGCTGCAAACTGGAGACTCAATAGCTTAGTTGCAGTCTTAATCTGAAGACCTGAGAACCAGAAGAGCTGATGGTGTAAGTTTCAGTCTGAGTCTCAGGCCAAAGGAGAAGATCCATGTCCCAGATCAGAGGAAGATGGCAGAGAGAGTAAATTCTCCTTTTTTCAGTCTTTTTGTTCTATTCAGGAATAAGTAGAATGGATGAAACCTACTCACACACTGAGGAGGGCAATTTGCTTTGGTAAGTCTCTACCTATTCAAATGCTAACCTCCATGGAAACAACTTCACAGACATATCCAGAATTATGTTTAAACAAGTATCTGGACATCCCATGGTACAGTCAAACTGGTACATGTCATTAATAACCACAAGGTACAAAGCTTTATTTCTCTTTAGAGTCTACTTATTTACTGTTCTATTGGTCTATAATTAGACCTTTCTAAAACTGTATTTTTCTTAACATTTGGATCTTTTTTTTTTAATTTTTTTTTTGAAGAAGTTTTTGTTATAGGGTGCATGTGCTCACGAGACAGACAGAGAGAGACAGAGAGATAGAAAATGAGAAATCACCCCCCAGGCGATGGCCACGCCGCAATCCCTTCTCCTCCATTCTCCTCTCAGGATCTTGGGCACGCATGCACACGTGCCCGGCATGAGTTTAAGCCACTGGGTCCAGGACTCGAACCGCGGTCGACTACATGGGAGTCCAGCGACATAGCCATTATGCCAACTGCTGGTCCCAACATTTGGATCTTAATTTAAATTATTTATCCTGAGGGAGTGAGTCCTTCTATGATTACTCAATCTAAAGTAGAGCCACACTTTATAAATCTTAAGAATTTATATTTATGGGACCAGCAGATGGCACAATGGCTATGTCACTGGACTCCCATGTAGTCAACAGCGGTTCGAGTCTCAGACTTGGTGGCTTAAACTCAAGCCAGTCACGTGTGTGTGCATGCCCAGGATCCCAAGAGGAGAATGAAGGGATTGCAGTGTGATTATCCCCCCCCCCACCCCCTGGGGGTGATTTCTCGCTTTCTTTCTCTCTGTCTCTCTCTGTCTTTCTGGCGAGCACACACACCCTATAGCAAAAACCTCTCCAAAAACAAAACAAACAAACAAAAAACAGAATTTATATTTGTTTATTATCACCTCCTGTTAGAATGTTTGGCTCATGAGAAGAGGAACTATGCCTGTCTAATTCAAAAGTGTTTATCCAGTATCTAGAACAGTGTCTGACCTATCATAGGAGCTCAAAAAAAGATTACAGAATGAATGAATATAGAATTATAATATATACCTTCCCAAATGGTGTAGAGAGGTAGAAGTGCTTGGCATAAAGTACAGAAGTGCTTAAAGGATGTGGCCCTCAATCATGAGATCATGATACACCAGAGCCCAACATTACTATCTGCTTACTAACTTTTTCTATTCAACTCAAGGAAAAGTTGAGTGAATGTTTTGCTTCTCAGTACCTTGGATCTTGATCCAAAAAATGAGACTTTAAAAAATCTTCTCTTGGGACCAGCAGATGGCATTAATGGTTGTGTGGCTAGACTCCTACATAGTTGACCACGGTTCAGTTCCACACCTGGTGGCTTAAAGCTCACGCAAGGCATGTGTGTGTGTATGTGTGTGTGTGTGTGTGCACACGTGCATGTGTCCAAGATCCAAAGAGAGAATGGAGGAGAAGAGGTTGTGGCATGGACATCCCTCTTGGGGGCATGATTTCTTGCTTTCTGTCTTTCTGGTGAATGCACATGCCCTATAGTAAAAGAAAAAAAAAAAAAAAAAAAAAAACCAACAACAACAACAAAAAAAACTTCCTTGTGGGGCCAGCAAGTGGCATGGTGGTTAAGAAGTTAGACTCCCACATGGCCAGCCATGGTTTTAGTCTCAAGTCTGGAGCTTGAAAATCACAGCAGGTGCATGCATGTTTGTGCCCAAAGGCCCAAGAGGAGAATGGAGGAGAGACTGTGACATGGCCATCCACCCTGGGAATGATTTCTTACTTTTCCTCTCACTGTTTTTCTCTGTCTCTCTCCAGTGAGCAAACACACCCTATAGCAAAAACCTTAAAAAAATTCCCTTGTAAGTGTCAAAGATGAAATAATATAGCATATTAGGTTGCCTTCTCCCTTTAGTTTTCATAAAGATAAAATGAGATAGTTGATAGGAAAAGTGCTTTATAAACTGTGAGGAGCTATTTTACTGTAGACTTGATATTCTCAACCAAAGATCTGTAGACAGACAGATGAAGTCAGAGTCATTAGATTCTGGCTGTCAAATAAAATATGTTTTAAAATATAAATTTTGGGCTCCTCAGACTCAAACAGGATTCTCCCTGCCAGCAAGCAGCACAAGGCTCTACCCAAAGCCATTAACACCACACAATCCATGCTTGGCAAAGTTAGCCTTCATATTGGCAGTCAGGATTTTCAATTAACAGATGGGAATCTGGCTTTTGGAGCACTTTGGGGCAGGACTCTGGGTAAAACTAGCGAATGCCAGTAATCCACTGGTCAGCACATCTTTATTTCTTGCACCTGCTCATCTAGGTAGCCTGCAGCTCTTCTAACAGGAGGAAGAATGAATCTCTCAGAGCAGAATCTATGATGATTAGCAGTTTCTCCACTTCACTTTAGCTCAAGAACTAGATTATTCATGAGACTTTTTTTTTTTTTTTTTTTTTTTACAAATAAATGTGGATTTCAGTCATGAGAAATGGTGTGCTGCCTGTGCCTTCTCTAAATTGCAATTTCTGATAAATCAGCAAAGGCACTCTTTGTGAGCTTCTGTTTCTGCTGCAAAGTGCCAATCTCCACTGGGTCCTATTTCAACAATTATTTAACATTTATTGAGCACCAGTAATGCACCAGGATCACTCACGCTCTCTCTAATCTTGTCATTAATGATCCATCAGGCTCCTGTAGGTGATGGGAAGGAGGAGAAACAAGTTAATTATCAGCGTAGTATTCAATCTGAATCAGTTAAATTGCCCAAGTTATTGAAGTTTAGCTACTCAAGTAAAAGGGTGACCAACTTTCTGCAGTGGAAAACTAATGCATCTATCTTGTTGTCTTTAGAAAAAAAACAAGAGGAGTAAGGAAGAGATAGGAGAAGGAAAACATAAAACAGACTTTTTTAGCAGTAAAATAAAGGAAGCTAAAGTTGCCTAAAACAAGAAGTAGGCCTTCTTGAAGGGAATCTGGAATATATAACGTCTAAACCTTTGCTCATGCTATTCTGCTGATTTCCACATGGCCAACCATAGCTCAGGCTAGAGTCTACAAAGCCTGCCCAGGCAGGAGGGTAGTGAAGTCAGTTCACATTTGGATGCCTGGGTAAGAGAACAATTGTATAAGACCAGCATAAGTGTGCACAGGGAAGCAAGGAACTAACTAAATGTCAAGATCCAAATCCACATGATGTATCCACTCTGACAAACAGAAACCTCCCTGGTAAGTTATTACAAAAGGGAGTGCATAGAGGACTTCCGTGAGGCAGGTGTAAGAAACCTTCACTGAGGTATAGGCCATGGGACAAAAGGGAAGAAATTAAGGGCCTATGGGCCAGTCTGAACATCTCTGGCACCCATCACAATGTCTGGCACATTTTAGTCTCAATGTATTTTCTGAATGAACAGAGTACCATAGAATTTGCCAGCCCTCAAGATTAGGCACTTTCTAGAAAAGTCTAATCATCATAAACCAGGCCCAGAGAATCAAGCATCTTATTCAAGGGACTAACTTGCTCATGTGTGATTTTCTCCTTGAATTTAAATCTTATATTTTGAATTGGTAATAGCTAAGAGATAACCCCTCCGAACCACTTAAGACAGAGTGCAATGCTGCTGCTGGCCTTTATCTGGATAATCAAATAATAAAGTCAAACTGGCAACCAAAGGCGAGCTCCCAAGCTAACTCTAAAATACTTTCAATGTTATTTGTTCAGTAAACTGCAGAACATTAAATTTCTATATTAAGTAAATTATAAGGAAGAGTGCACTTTACAAAATTAAAAAGTTCTCAGTTACTTTATCTATTATTCCTCTGGGAAAGTTTACAGAGCGTGCCCTGTACAACTAGACAACATTTTGTATGAATGGTGGGTATTGGGGAAATGGTTCTTAAGGCTCACAACATGGAACACCAGGATTTTGCTCAAATTCCACAGCTTATTCTGGGCCCCAAGGCAGAAAATTTTGATAACTAGCACCCACTTTTCAGGTACATTCATGTCTTTAACTTTCTGCCTCATATCAGGTAACAGAAAATCAAGAGATGAAACATGCAAGACACAGCTGGAAGAGCCCATCAAGATTATTTGGTGAGCCAGCCCATGTTGGTGGTTAAGGCAGCTGGATCTCACACAGCTGACAGAGCAGTTCAAGTTATGAAAGAGTGGCTTGAAGGACACACTGGGCACATGTGTGTGCATGCCCAAATCTTAAAAGGAGGAAGAAATGGAGAAGAAGGGACTGCAGCATTTTCCTTGGGTGGGGGGTGCTTTCTCACTTTCTCTCTCTCTCTTTCTGTCTCACTCTAGTGAGCACATATTTCCTCTGGCAAATATATGTACATATATACACACACACACACACACACACACACAAATACACATACACGGTATATATTAGGTTGCAAAAAAAGTCATGACGTAGTTTTCTATGCAAAATGACTTTCCTCATGACCCAATATGTCATTTGGTGCTGAGTTTCCACACTAGACCAGAAAAACTCCCATAGAACATTTTAAAACTCTACTGTGCTCTACTCTAATTGATCTCTTCTATAGAATGGACTTATCTGTAAGATTCCTATTATAGAAAGAGTGCTTTAGCAAAAATTTTCCTTGAAAATCAATGATCTATATAGGTATAGAGTAAAGGGCATTATTATGGGCATGATCTGAAAGAATTCCATGATAATCCCTCCTCACTATTTCATTAACTATGGAATTTCATGCTAGTCAACAAGACAAGTTTCTTGTTTGTAAAACGGAAATAATATTATGGGAGATCCTGGCTAGGTAATGATCAATAGAATTTTCTCCTGCGAAACACCACATATCCCAGCACATCTTGCAATTAAATCATTCAAAGTGCCTAGGTACTGGGCAAAGGTATATATATGGAAATAATGCATATATTATAGCACTTTCAGGTTTGGAAGTAAAATACCATGTGCAATCAGCCATGTTCTCACTTTCCGTTCTAAACTAACCTTGAAAGCCATGGGTTGAGGAGGGAAGCAACCTAACATTGAAGGATCCTAGATTCCCAAGATATCACTTGAAGATGAGGTACTCAGTGGAGCTCTCTGAGTCAGGGCACTATGTGATTTTTGTGAGAAGTAAACCTTTAATGTCTTAAGCTACTGGGATTTGAGGCTAGCATTTTTAATGCTTAGTACCTATCCACAAAGTTTATAAGGTGACTAAATAAAATATATGCAAAGACAGCATAATGAATGCCATGTAGAAGGCATACAACAAACCCTAACTGAAATGTAATGCTAAACTTAAAACCAGTTTAGTGAAAGATCAGTTAGAGGCAGAGTTAAGACTAAAAACTAGATTGATACTCATCCAACTATTCCAGTCTGTGTTCTTCAAACTTGGATGAATCTAATTTCCTCCCTGGACTGCAGTTCTGTTTTACATAACTAGTTTGTCCATGCATTAATTCAACACATATTTTTCAAAGGTTTGCCATGAGCCATATGCTCCTATTCTAGGTTTTGAAAGTAGGAGGGGACTTCAAAAAGTTCATGGAAAAGTAGAATTAAAGTACAAGTTTATTTTGGTACAAAAACATTAGAAATCCACACATAGTTTTTTCATTATATATACATTTTCTATAAACTATTTTTTGAGGACTTTTTTCCTTTGTCAAATTTTTCTTTCCTTTTTTTCTCTTTTATTTATTTATTATTTTTTATTTATATCAGAGGGTGTGTGTAAACATAAGAGAAAAAGAGAGAGAGAGGAAGCACCCTCCAATGAGGCCTAGTCATACCACAATCCTTTTCCCTCTATTCCTCTATCCTATAAGGGTACTCAGCACAAAGAAGCACACCTATATAGTATATAAGTCACCTGGGCTGGGACTCAAGCCCTAGTCAGCCATGTGTAATCTGGCTTCCTCTACATAGCGCTTAACCTCTTTGCTATGGGGCTGGTCTAAATTTCCCATGAGCTCTTCAAAGACCCCCTCATACAATTCAATTAAGATAAACAAGGTCCTACCTTCATAATGCTTATATTCAAGTGAAAGAAAACACGTAATACACACAAAAATATATATTCAAGCAAATATCACAGTAATAAGTGCTATGCCAAAAATGTAAATGGGGTAATAAAATAAACGGAGTAATTGGGTAGCTACTTTAGAGTGGGTAGTCAGGAAAGACCTGCCTACGAAAGCAGCATTTAAGCTGAGATTAAAAAGGACTCTTACTTAAGAGGACAAACTTTGTGGAAGAGAGTATAGCAAGGGCAAAGGTCTTCAAGCAGTAAGTAATTCACCCTTACTGATCGGCCTGATGAACTTTTTCACTGAGGCACAAACGTACTCTCATTGACTCTAAAGATGAAGCAGAATTTGTTACTCTGACTTCCTGCTTTCCTCCAGTAAAGTTGAACTTGGAATTTCATATCTGAATTCAGATCATGGATATGGTATTTGCTGACTAGATTGGTCAACTTTAAAACGTTATTTAATTTCTCTCTAAGGCTCAGTTTCTTCATCTATAATATGGGGATAATATGAATATATTATGTTGGACTATTATAAGAATTAAATGAAATGATAGATATGGCATGGCTGCGATAGTGCTTGTCTTCTAGCAATGCCCCATAACAGAGAGAAAGAGGACACTTCTATAACATTATAAAACATTGTGCATAGACAAATTGAGTCAAACACATGTATTTTGACTTTCTAGTTCTTCAGATCAGAAAAAGCACTTAGAAAAAACCACCATGTAGATATTGTTTTCTGGCATGGCTGTGAAATCCTTTGTGGCCTTTTATCTGGGACAAAAAATGTCTCAGAAGGAAATAATTGAGAGCACTGACATCTGTATCATTCATGTTACTTTGTCCATTCTGGCATGTGATCCTGCATATAATTTAGTTTGCATTTACAATGGTGTCTAACCTTTGGATATTTTCAGTCTCATCTCTACATTTAGTTTAGAAATTTTTTCAGAGCAAAAACAAAGATCATAGAGGAAAGGACTATTGATCTCAGACAATCCTTCTAAGCTCTCTTCTCAGTGAGTTCTCTATCCTTGCTGCCTTGGGTCCCTGACCCATAGTGAGATACATACCATTAACTCTGTGTGAAGATGAGAAAACACACTAACATGGCAAAGTTGGGTCTAAAATACACAGGCCTTTTTACTCCATGCTACTTCTAGATACAAAGGTTTTGAGGAAATGAACTTGATGTATTGCTGACATCTTTTTCATCTATTTAGATTTCTTAAATAAGTGCTGGGACTTTAATTCTGGATATATAGTTCAAAGCTGAGTTTCTTTTTCTCCTCTTTTTTTTTTTTTTTTTGGAGAGATATTCGCTAGAGGGCGCGTGCGCTCGCCAGACAGACAGAGAGAGACATTAGAGACAGAAAGCGAGAAATCACCCCCCAGGGGGGATGGTCACGCCGCAATCCCTTCTCCTCCATTCTCCTCTCGGGATCTTGGGCACGCACGCACACGCGCCCGGCGTGAGTTGTAAGCCACCGGGTCCGAGACGCGAACCGCGGTCGACTACGTGGGAGTCCAGCGACATAGCCATTACGCTAACTGCTGGTTCCCAAAGCTGAGTTTCTGAAATGGAGATGATATGACCTCTGCTCCCATAGCAAATTATTGAATTAGGACCAGCAGATGGAGTAATCGTTATGTTACTCGGCAGCTTGAAACTCACACCAGGTGCATGTGCATGTGTGCTGAAAATCCCAAGAGGAGAATGGGTAAGAAGGGATTGCAGTATGGCCATTCTCCCTGAGTGCCGGGGTCCAGCCTCAGCGGGGGTGGGTTGACTCGTCAGAGGTGGCGCAGGAAAGACTGAGGCCTTGGTGCCTATTTATTTATTTATTTTTTTTTGGAGAGGTTTTTTTCTATAGGGTGCGTGTGCTCACCAAACAGACAGAGAGAGACAGAGAGACAGAAAGTGAGAAATCACCTCCCAGGGAGGATGGCCACATCGCAATCCCTTCTCCTCCATTCTCCTCTTGGGATCTTGGGCACGCACGCACACGTGCCCGGCGTAAGTTTAAGTCACCTGGTCTGGGATTCAAACTGTGGTCGACTACGTGGGAGTCCAGCGACATAGCCATTACGCTAACTGCTGGTCCCCCTTGGTGCCATTTTTATGCACATCCTCAGTCGGACACCCCCAGAGATTGCTAAAAATAGATCCTGGGGCCCCACTGGGTTGGACTCCTCCATCTGAGGAGTGATTTCTCACTCTCTTGTCTCTCTCTGTCTCTGCAGTGAGTGTATGCACTCTATAGCAAAAATCCATCTTAAAAAAATATTGAATTATATGTTCATTCAAAACCTGACAGGTATCAATGAGTTTGTAAACTCTCTAAGAGAAAGAAAAAAGAGGGAACAAAACTACTCCCATCCTCCTGGTCTGAATTTCAGATGCCTGGATTTGTACTATCTAAAAACATTAGGTCTTTGGGAATGTCTAACCAGTATAATTCCATAGGCTCTTCATAGTTCACATGCAGTTCATACTTATTTCCTTTACTGCTCAAGCTCTACTGTTAAAAAGCTGAGTGTTTCTTAAATCAGGTTCAATCCTGTCAAAATATATGAAAATAGGAATTAACTCTATTTAATCTAAAAACTCTACTATCCTATTTATTTTCACTATTTATACAAACTATTCTTTCATGGGAATGTGTTTCTCATGTTTTTATCCCTAGAATCAGATTGAAACCTCTACTGAAATTCTCCCCTCCCTTTTCATAAGTACATCAAAAATTTAAGCATGCAAGAACAGATGGTAATGGACTCCAAATATATTTAAGTCCTATTCCTTGCACTTGTAAATGTTATCCTACATAACAAAGACTCTGCAGATGTGATTAAGTTAAAGTTCTTGATGTTGGGAAGTTATCCTGGATTATCTGAGTAGGCCCTAAATGTAAGAACTAGTATCCTTATACACAATGACGAAGAAAGATTTGGCAAAAGAGAAGACACACACAACACACACCCACACACACAGATAAGAAGGTACTGTGAAGATGGAGGCAGAGGCTAGAGTGATGTAGTCACAAGCTAAGGAACTCTAGTAGTTACCAGAAGCTGGACTAGACAAAGAATGTTTTCTGTCCTAGAGCCTCTGGAGGGAGTATAGCCCTGACAACACCTTGCTTTCAGCATACTAATTCTAATTTTAGATTTCCAGCCTCCATTGTAGTGAAATAATAAATTTCTGTTGTTTTAAGTCACCTAGTTTGTGGTAATTTCTTAACAGCCACCATATGAAACTAATATAGGAACATATGGAAAACAATTTTCATTTTGTATACCAATTCTGATCAACTATTATTAATTGCCTGTGTTAAAAAGGATTCTTAGGGTCAGCAGGTTGCATAGAGGTTAAGGTGTTAGACTCCCACATGGGTAGTCCTGGTTCAAGTCTCAGATTTGGTGGCTTGAAACATTGGGTGCCTGTGCGTGTGTGCCCAAAATCCCAGGAGAATAATGAAGGAGAAGAAATTGCAGCATGGCCGTCCCCACTGAGCGGTGATTTCTTGCTTTCCCTCTCACTGTTTCTTTCTCTGTCCCTCTCAAGCAAGCACATACTCCTGAGGGAAAATCCTTTTTTTTAAAAAAAAGGATCTTAAGTAGTGTATATGGGTGAAATCTGTCATGGGACAAAAGATCAGGAGCAGCACATGAGTCACATGTTGATCAATCTGTTACAGGGTAAATGGTGAAAATAAGTTCATGATAGCAAAGTTATATAGATGGCTCCAAGTATCAAAAGGGTTATATTTAAAATACTGACATGCCTTTCCACCTTTCCAATCTCATATCTATTTACTCTTTACCGCATCAACCACATAGATTTTTCTGTACATTCCTCTAAAAATCCCTTTCACATGACATCCTCTGAGCACTTGTTCATGCTTCCTACCTTAAATATCTTTCCTTATATCTATATCTATATATTGTAAAAGAGGGGCACTGTGGCCAACTAGGGACATCCATCATGACATCTCTCTGGTAGCAAGGCCCAATGAAGTTGGATAAATGTCCACACCTGGAGGAGTGAAGTGACACTGGATGTATAAAATAGCAGAACTGTGAGGAGTTATGTGAGTGTCAAGTATCCAGTTAAAGACTTAAAAAGGAGACCAATTGTCTAATATTAGAAAAGAACTAGAGCAAACCAGAACCTGTTAGAACATCAAGTAGGTAAGCAGGACTTCCCTCTGAAGCTTTCAGCATATAGCTCCCTACTTCCACCATGGATCCCAGCACTTTCCAACTGCAGAAGAGCACCGAGCAGGACACAGACCATTAGTTTACCTTGGAGAGCCCCAGAGAGAACACTGAATTCCTCCCACCTCTACAAACTCCAGGTACAAGCACCAACTCTGGAGCCGAATCAAGACATTTCCCCCAACTGTCACGCAAAACAATATACCCACTTCCTTCTTCCTTGCCTGGAATACCAGGAATAGCTCCCTGGTTCTTCTGTTGCCTTCTACAAAGTAGCTTCTCTAGTCCTCCCTGAATAGTGAGTGTGAGTAAAGAAGTGAAGAAGGGCATAGGACGAAGAAGGGGGTGCAGGAGATCTCCCTTTTAAGGCAGAAAACTAGACTGGGCATTAGTTCAGAGGCCTGGTCATCTAGGTTAGTGTGGGCTGGTCCCACTGAGATGCAGCTGAGCATAGCTTCAGCCCCTTCCCCCAGCTGAACAGATGCCAGAAGATCTCACAGTTTCTGCCAGAAAGGATGTTGAGGGAGATGCATATACTTCCTTCAGAATCCTGAAGTCACAGCTCCTGTCCAACCCTGGAGCCTGGGGGACAGACACATAGTGCTTCAGCCTGTCTCCTAGCTGCCCAAACATGTGAAAACTCCAGGCCTATCCCCCAGTTACAGAGCAGTGATGAGTAGTTACAACCCACCCTTACAGCCATGCAGGATGGTACATTCAGTCCCCTCTTGTATGAACAATGCCTGTCCTGTCTGTATCAAATCACCTGCAGAGAAATAATGTGGCTATGGAGAGAATCAAACACTGGAGAAGACAACTTCCTCCACCTCCATAAATTTCGCCCAAATGGGTAATTAAACTGGCTATGTCCTGATTCACAACTCCTCAAATACTACCTACATCCTTCTTATGTGCAATCCATCCAAGACAGACATCATTATTTATTTTAAGCTGATATTTTCACTTGGATATCTCTTCTAGAGAACAATTCTCTCCCTCCACAGGGTCTGAGAACTCAAGCATCTACTCTATAGAACATTGGTCACCTTTGGATTAAGGGAGCCCACACACTCCATAGGCAGAACACCATTGCAAAACTGTAACCTCACCTGACACCCAAAAATGTAGGCTCAGAGGTCCTCAGTGCCCCCATTGATGTCTCTAAAAACTACATAAAATCTTCAATAAAAAACAGTCCCCAGGGCCAGCAGATGGCATAGAGGTTACATTGCTGGACTCCCACATGGTCGACCACAGCTTGAGTCCCAGACCTGGTGACTTGAAAATCATGCCAGATGTGTGTACATGTGTGCTCAAAATCCCAGGATGAGAATGGAGGAGAAGGAATTTTGGCATGGTCATCTCTTTGTGGAGTGATTTCCTAATTTACCTCCTTTTCTCTCTCTCTCTAGCATGCACACATGCCCTTTGGGAGAAAAAAAAAAGTGTCCAAATTTAAAAAGAAAATAATAAAATGCTGCCACTTTAAAATCTAATCTAGTATAGAAAGAAGCAAGGACTATATCAGATGTTGAAAAACATCAAAGCTGGTATACATGGATCATGAAAAAACAAGGAAATATTATTTTTCCCTGCAAAGGAACACACTAATCCCACACTAATAACATGCAAAATGCAGGAAAAATAGCAATGCTGGAAATGGATTTTAGAAAGAAAAGGAAGATGAATATCATCATGAAAATACATAAAGTTATAAAATTTACCAATACAAAACCAAAGAAGAAAAATTATTCAATCCCTTCCTCTATGGAAAAGTACCAAATAACAAAGATAAATGATAACAGGGACCAGCAGTTAGCGTAATGGCTATGTCGCTGGACTCCCATATAGTCGACTGCGGTTTGCATCCTGGACCTGATGGCTTAAAACTCACACCGGGTACATGTGTGTGCATGCCCAAGATCCCAAGAGGAGAACGGTGGAGAAGGGATTGCAGCATGGCCATCCCCCCCCCCTGGGGGGGGGTGTGATTTCTCGCTTTCTGTCTCTCTGTCTCTGTCTGTCTGGCGAGTGCACACACCCTATAGCAAAAACATCTCTCAAAAAAAAAAAAAAAAGATAAATGATAACAGAAAAAAAAGAAAGTAAATAAGAATACATACAACAATCAGGAATCAGCCAACAAAATGGCAGCTGTAAATTTGTATATATAAATAACATCATTTAATGTAAATGGATTATATTCTCCAATTAAAATACATAGATAGGCTGAAGGAATTAAAAAATAGGAGCCCTCTATATGATGCTTTGCAAAAAACACATTTTCCTGGCAAATGCACAGGAAATTGTGAAATATTGGATAAAGTCACATCATGCATATGGAAACCAAAACCCAGAAATAAATAAAAAACGAACTTAAAAAATAAAAAATAATAATTTCAAGCTAAAAATATATAAAAAGAAAGAAGGTCATTAAATAGTATTAAAGAGATCAGTTCCCTAAAAAGATATAACTATTATAAATATTTACTCACCAAATATCAGGGGACACAAATACTTAAAACAAAGACTGCTAAACAGAAAGGGAGACATAGACTTTAATACATTAATTGTTGGGGATTTTGAACTATTCTCATCATTGTATAACTCAGCTAAATATAAAATAAAGACAAAGACACTGGAGTTAAATGATGCCATCAACTAAGAAGACCTAAGAGATATTTATAGAATATTTCACCCAACAAAAACAGAATATACTTGTTTTTCAGTGGCACACAGAATGTTTTATAAGATAAACCATATAGTAGAGCACAAAACAAGCCCCTACAAATGTAAAAGAATTGAAATCTTATCTAGAATCTTCTCTGACCATATGGAATTAAATTTAAAATCAACAAGAAAAAGAACTTTTTAAACTACAAAGATATTTCAAAACTAAACAACATGCTCCTAAATGATTTCAAATCTACTGAAGAAATCAAGACTGAAATTTTAAAATTTCTTGAAATAAATGGTAACAAAAATACTATACTCCAGAATCTTTGGAATACAGCAAAGACAGTACAAAGGGGAAAGCTTATATCAATTAGCGTTTTTCAAAAATAAAGTAGAAAGAGAGACCAGCAGTTGGCATAATGACTATGTCACTGGACTGGGTGATATAATTGACCGCGTTTCAAGTCCTGGACCCAGTGGCTTAAACTCATGCCAGGCGCATGTGCGTGTGTACCCAGGATCCTGAGAGGAGAAGGGATTGCAGCATGGCCATCCCCCGGGGAGTGATTTCTTGCTTTCTGACTCTGTCTTTCTGGTGAGCGCACGCACTGTATAGCAAAAACCTCTCCAATAAACAGATAAATAAAGTAGATAGATTGCAAATAACCAATCTAACGGATGCATCTCAAGGTTCTAGAAAAGCAAAAAGAAGCTAAGCCCAGAAGTAGAAGAAGAAAATAGATAATAAAGATCAATGCAAAAATAAATGAAATAGAAAAGTAAAAAGAACAATACACAAATCAATGTAATGAAAAGCTAGTTCTTCAAGAGGATAAACAAAATTGACAAACCATTTTCTAGATTAATTAAGAAAAATAGAAAGAAGACCCAGACAAGTAAAATCAGAAATTAAAAAGGCAACATTGCAATTGGTATTACAATTGGTATTATAGAAATGCAAAAGATCATTAGGATTACTATGGGCAACTACATGTCAACAAGATGCAAAGCTTTAAAATGATGGGAAATTCTTCTATGCTTATAGCATAACTAAATTGAACCAGGAAGATGCAGAATCCCTGAATAGTCCAGTAACAAATAATGAGATTGAATCAGTAGTAAATTGTTATCCAACAAAGAAAAACTCAGATTCAGAAGGCTTCACTGCTGAATTCTACAAATCCTTTAATGAAAAATTATCACCCAATTATCCTCAAATTATTCCAAAATATCCTCTTAAACTAGTTCTACAGAACCACCATCACCTTCAGACCCAAACAGTCAAAGATGACAATGAAAAAAAAGAAAACTGCAATATCCATGATGAATATAGATGAAAAAATTCTCAACAAAATGTTAGCAAATCAAATTCAACAACACGCTAAAAAGATTACATACCATGACTAAATAGGATTTATCCCAGGAAGGCAAGGATGGTTCAACATATGCAAAACATCCTAAGCCATTTTGAGTCATCCAAAATTATCATGAATTGTTCCCAAATTCCTAATTAAACATTTCTCTCCCTTACATTCTTTTTCAATTTCTAACTCCCTCTCCTCTAACTATTGCCTTCACTTGCCTCCTGCATACCTTTTCATAAAATATAATTCCCCTGATTACCTGACCACTGACAAACTACTTATACTTTAAGATCTAACTTAATCCATGCCCTTTACAGAAGTCTTCTTACTTTCCCTATTCTACAGCCCTTCTGTACAATGCTTGCTTCCCTGGTGAGTGGTCAATTCAATAAATTGAGAAATAGTTATTTGTTTCATTCCTGTCTTCCCTTCTATAGCAAATTCTCAAAGTATAGGGACTAATGTATTATCTGGCATACTAAAGACACTTCAAGTTTTACCTGTTAAAATGAAATATTCTCTCTCTCTCTCTCTCTTGCTCTACTGAAATTCTTTTATTCTTTTTTTTTTTTTTTTTTTTTAATTTCCAGAGAACATGTGAGCTTGTGTGACAGACAGATAGACCACATTCCTTAATGGTGTATGTTCACACCATAATCCTTTTCCCTCCATTTTTACTTCCTGTCATTTAGGCATGTGCACACACACATGCCTGACATGTTTTACTTTTGATTGTTTTGTTTTGTTTTTAATAGAGACTTTTGCTATAGGAAGTGTACACTTGTTAGACAGAAAGAGAGAGAAAGACAGAAAGCAAGAAATCATCCTCCTGTGGGGGGATGGCCATGCCACAACCCCTTCTCCTCCATTCTTCTCTCAGGATCTTGGGCACACAAACACACGCATGCCTGGCATGAGTTTTAAGCTACTGAGTCTGGAGTGCAAATCACAGTCGACTACATGGGAGTCCAGCGATGTAACCATTATGCCATCTGCATGTCAGGCATATTTTAAACTGCAGGGGACAGGAGTTGAATTGTAGTCAGCCATTTGGGATTGGCCCTCTTCACCACTGAGTTATGGAGCTGACCCTGAAATTATCCTTATTTAATTTAAATTACTTTCCATTTATTGGCAAGCTCTCAACAATCTAGATCAAGTTGAATTCATCTGGAAATGAAAGATAGCAACTAAAAAAAACGGTCTCTGCTCAACACAGTATATTCATTCATGAAAAACCTTACACTCTGCAGAAAGCATATACTAAAAAACAAGAAAACACAGTTAATGAAAACACAAAAAGGAGTGGGGGGTTTGAAACAGACCATTCCAACTAAGTCACTTTGTAACTAGCACACTAAGCATTTGGACTGCCCAGATCAGCACCTCAAGAGTGTCTGTAGATTGCCACACCTTGCTTGCTTGCTTTTCATTGGTGTTTTTGTTTGTTTGTTTTTATAGATGAAATATTCTTTTTCTTAAAATTATTTGTCCACATGAATTTCAGCATTTTAGGAAGCAGTAGACTCAACCTCAGGAATACGAGAAAGGTCTCAGCAGTAGCTATTTCTGATGATGCTACTTGACATGTACTAGGGCTGTAAGACAGAGAATATTAGCTTCCAGGTTTTTAAAGGTACTCCTTATAGCCTGCCAGGGGGTGTAGCTGCCAGAGTTCTGGAAGCCACAGGTCTGACAATAGTGGCCAGAGGCAGGAGCAACCAGCCTCTGGTTTGATCTAGGGCTGCTGGCAGTAACACCCACAGCACCATAAGCTGCAGAAAAGGAAAGGAGGATAAAGTAATAATAAAGAGATAACATGTCTTGAGTGCTTCATACATGAAGCAAAGCTGAGCACCTTTTTTTTTGTTTGTTTGTTTTGTTTTTTAGGTTCTTACCATAGGATGAATGCACTCACTGGAGAGAGACAAAGAGAGAAAAAGTGATAAATCACCCCCTGAAAAAATGGCCATGCTGCAATTCCTTCTCCTCCATTTTACTCTTGAGATTTTGGGCATGTACACACATACACTCAGTGTGATTTTCAAGTCACCAGATCTGGGACTTGAATATGGTCTGTAATGTGGGATCCAGTACCTCAACCATCACACCACCTGCTGGCCCCAAAGCTGAGTACTTTTAGATATGCTACTGCTAATCCTCACAATTTATCAATAGGACCTTAATAAATGTTGCCTTTATTTTATAGATGAGGTTCAATAAAGTTACAAAACTTATTGTAGATGTTCCTTGACTTACTACAGGGTTATGTACTCATAAGGCCATTGTAAGTGGAAAATATCATTAGGATGAAAATGCATTTAATACATCCACCTACCTATCAAACATTACTACTACATTAAATGTGCTCAGAATACTTACAATAGCCAACATTTGGGGAAAAAAATCTAATATAAAGCCTATTTTAAAATAAAGTATTGACTATCTCATGTAATTTATTGAGTACTATACTGAAAATAAAAACACAGAATGGTTGCATGGAAACTCAGTGTGATTTATACCAAATTCATATCACTTTTGCATCATGATAAAGTAGAAAAATTATAAGTCAACTCACTGAGAGATAGTCCTCCTGAGCTCCCCTACCACCAACATACACACACAAGAATCTAATACTTTCTGAGGGAAGAGTCTTCACTAAAATTAAGATATGGGTCACTAAAGAACAGGTTTCCCTGCATATATTTCTTAAATCTCTGGAAGTACAAACCAGTACAGTTCCATATAAAAAGAGATCATGAAGGAAAACATTATGAGTCAACCATGAAGATCCTTCCAAATTACTCCCCCAAAAATTAGGCTCCTGGAGGGTAGAGGTAACATATTTTGCATAACTGTTTCATAAACCAAGCTGTTTCTATTGATTGATTTGGATTTTTTCCCTACACATCATGGCTTCCTTGAAAAAAACTGGCTTCATAACCCCCAATTTGAATATGTGTTCTGATAAACCAGACACAGGCATCTCCACAAGCCTCTAAATGTTTCAAGAGACCATTAATCCAATACACTATATGCCCAGAAGACAACTGACTGATTAGCCAGCCTGATTTGTAGATGTGTTTTTTAAAGCAGACAAGTGTTATTTTCAAGCAAGCAAATGTCTCTTCTATCATCTTAGATTTTTCAATAACTCCCTCTCACTATCACAAACTGCTGAAAAATAAGGCACTATCAGCACCACCACCAATGCCAAGAATTCCTTTTATGGCTTTATTGCAATTTGCATGGCAAATGTAAACTCAGAGCAAAGTGACCTTGGTTATAAAAAATAAGGAGGCAGCATCAGGATTGATGGGCCCCACCATTAGTATTTCATTCTGACAGGCAGAAAAGAAGTATGTTGATGTTAAAGGTTTGTTGAGCTGTGGTCCTGAAAGCAAGCCAAGTGGGAAATACATTCCTAAGAAGAGTAATTTCCATCTAAACAAAGAAAGCTTTGTTGATACCTTGCAGCTACCTGAAGAGAATAACCACTTCCTAACATGCTGCTTTAAACTCAAATCTTGAAAATGAACTTCACTTGACTGACCTCAAAACCAAATGCCCTGTATGCTTTCAGTTTATACCAAAGAACAGGTAACTATGACATGGAATGACAGAAAAAATGTTGTAAAGACTGTTGTCCAGGGCACATGTCTAGGTCAAATTGACTGAGCATGAGAAACAAGTCGCAAAATGCAAGGGATGGCAGTTTTGTCGTAATGGGCAAAAGTGGCACATAAAGAACTGGAGGAAAAAGAGCTAGGGCTGGACCCAGGCAAATGTGGCTTATATAGGATACTAGATGCTTTTTATTTGTCAGACTGTTTTCTTCTATCTCTCTGTGTCTGGCAATATTTATCCTACTCTTCTTTTTCTCAGCTGAAAGCCAATAGCTTCACACTGAGGCTATTCCTTGATGATAAGCCATTGAAGATAGCATGTCAGGATCCTGCTTCCCCAGTCCCTGTATCTATAAAACATGACTTGCCTGCAACCTGAACTCCAACCCATGCCCTGTATCTAGAGAACCAGACCAAGCAGTATGTCAGGAATTCCATCCTAAGGGTAGGATTGGAGAGAAACATATATTTGGCTCTCATTCTAATTCAATTCTTTAAGAAATAGCATATATCCCAGAAAACGAAAATAGTAGAAACCAAATATTCAAGCTGCTAAATGGGTCTCTATATGCCAGGATCTGTGAATTTATCTCTCAACTACTCTATTAAGCAGGTATAATAATCCCCAATTTACTGATAAGGAATCAGGCTTGCAAAAGGCAAGAAATTTGTACCAAGATCACAGAGACAATATATGATTAACCACGCCAAACCTAAGTCTGGTGTTCTATAGATAGGAATTAACTTTTTTAGAGTGTCGTAACTAATGAGAAACAGTGCTAGGGACACAGCAGAAGTACTGCTTACCTATGCAAACTCATTTCTTTCCACTTCTTTCAACTCGATTGTACAGAACTACACCCAATTGTCTTCCTTCTGACTGGGGACCTTTCTTCCTCTTATTCCTTGTCCAAAGACACATCCTCTATGTCCCATGTTCCATTCTTTAAAGTCCTTCATTACCCACTCCACCACAGTCTCTATTTCCACTGTTCCAACACTGATGACCATCCTCTACTGGAACATTATCTTAGTCTATTATTACACCAGAGAATGGGTGAATTCAAGAAAAGAGTTTATTTTGACTCAGTTCTGATGTCTGGAAAGCCTCAGTGTATCACAAAATGGTGGAAGGCAGAAGTTTGACCAAAGCAGAGCAGGGTCAGTATGTGTATGACCTTCTCTCTACCACTGTGGTCTCATTCTCTCTACTTATACATCCGTAAGAACTCAATCATGGAGGCCCCACTCTATCTAATCACTAATCTCTTCACAAAGGCCTCATCTTTCTACACCATAGTCATTAATTTTTCACTCCCTTAATCCCATTATAATAGCTGCACATATTAATTCTGGAAGGACACATTCAAACTATAGCAAATACCTTTACTAATAAGGAGTCATTTTCCCATAAAATTGTCCATTTGATCATTAAGTAAGCTCTGAAGATTTAAAAAAATTATTAAATATATGTAAGTAAAAACTGTTACCAAGATTTAGTTGCCAGAATATTCCCTGCTTATATTGGGTTGTTGGGAAAGTTATGGTGCATTTTTACATAGAAGAACAGAAAAATACATCATGACTTTCCCAATGACCTAATATTTGGAAAGTTCAATGTATGATCATAGAAAGCTTACTACATAAATTATAATACAATTGGAAAAAATGACAGAGCACTTAAAAATGATAAGGTAGATCAACATTACTAACACAGAAAAACATTCATAGATCTATTGATAATTTAAAAAAGCAGCTATTTATATGTGCCTAATTTTTGAGACTATTCCCCATATTATAGTTTTACATATGTCTCCCTTTATCATATGGAGAGGTGTACCCTGAGGACAAGGCCTTGTTGTATTAATTCTATATTCATTTCAATAGGACTCAGTGAGCCCCATGCCCAAGTAAATACAGTAAGGGATAGAGGCTCAGGCACACACTGGAAACTTTGGTTCATCAATTCTAGCTACAAACTAGCATTGGTATGTATGTTAAATTACACTTAATTATCCTGGAATGTGTTGGGTTAGATTAAAAAGGTTCTTTTAATTTTGTTACTGGATAAGATTTTAGTAGGAGGCAAAGAGAATTGGACTAGAGTCAGATCATCTAGGTATGAATATCAGCTCTGTCACCATAGCTATGAGTATGCTTAAAAGCCTTATTTGCTTCATTTATAAAATAAAAATAATACTGTTTACTTCACAGGTCTGAGGTAATGATTTCATATAGCGAAATATGTAAAGTTATTCACACAACACCTACCATATAATGACAGTCAATAAGTGGTTTCAAAAAAGACAATAATGCAAAAGACAAAGCAAACAAAACAATAAAAATACTGAAACTGAAGTCCTAGCCTGTGCCAGGGCTGTGCTTGATTTTGAAGATACAGAGATTAGATCATTTATTCAGCCAATCAAAAGTAGCTTCTTGTTCTTCTAGAGATTATTCTACCTCCATTATGTACACTGAGGACACTGGAGATTAAATTTAGTCAATGTTGTTTCTTCACAGATCATAAGATTGATCCGCTTATATTATTTAGGCCAGCTCTGAGAGTAAAAGACAGCTTCCTCACTCTGTGACGGGATCATGTACTCATAGGCTATGGCTCCCATGTTCCCATTCCACTTACTGTCATGTATTACTAGTGTGCTTAGAGTGACTACTATTTTTTTTTAATATTTTATTTTAACTTTATTTATTATTATTATCATTATTATTTTCCAGTTTGATCAGAGAGAGACAGAGAGAGAGAGAGAGAGAGAGAGAGAGAGAGGAGTGAGAAAGCAAGTCACCAGGTCCGAGACTTGAACCGTGGTCGACCATGTGGGAGTCCAGCGCCTTTAACCACCATGCCACTTGCCGGCCCCCAGTGACTACTATTTTGGTTTGCCCGGAACTGATTGTTTCCTAGAACACTGGACTTTAATGATAAAATAAGGACAGCCTCAGTCAGATGGAGATAGTTGGTCATCCTAGGTATGCTAATAGTTTCCAAAAGAGCCTAATAATAACCCAGGTGCACTATATCTGTGTGGCACCGATGGAGTAGAGGTTGTCCACAGGACTGGCTAATGTTAGTAACTTGGACAAAGTTATGGATCTTCTTTCCATCAAGATGATCATATAAGCTCTGGAGTCAGAGTCCTGTTTTGGAAGTACCATTACTATCTAGTTTATAACTTTAGAAAATATGTAACTTATTGAAGCCTCAGTATCCTTATCTGTAAAGTAATCTTATAGGGCTGCTGTAAGGATTAAAAGAGCTAATAAACATAAAACACATAGTAGAAAAGCAGAATTTAGATTAATTCTGTGTGTCTAATTGGTTCTCTCATGAAGTTGCTCATAATTTTCTGTATTCATTATAATTACTGATGATAAAAATGATGATTACTATGAAAAAAGTTGGTGAATTTAATTAAAAATTCTAAGCATATGATATTTCTGAGAGAAGCAGACTGTGTTGCATTTTAGTTACAGCAGGTTTTTAAAAGGCATCATGCAAGTGTCTGTATGCACACAAGTGAACAAGAGAACAACTACCAATTAATTTCTGAACATTCTTAGGACTGCTAAGTAAGTACCTTCCAGTTCAAAGTAAATACCATTACATTCCAACAATTAATATAGCTCTATATAGAATGATCATAGGTTTTTTTTAAAAGGAAAAAAGTAATTGTAGAAAAATATACTGGGAGGAAATGAATTAACAAGTTTCTGTGGTTATATTTGGTAGTTTCTTCACCTTCTCAAAGAATATTTCAATATCCTAAAATAAGCATATTAATTTAATAATTTTTAAAAAGCTTTTAATTTTCAAAGTCTCTTGGAGAGCCATCATCATTCATGACTGATCTCTATTTAATTCTAAAGATACATTATTTCCTCTTACGCACTATCTAATGAGAAAGGAAACCAAGACTTACAACTCTTTACACACACACACACATACACACACACTCATTCCCATTCTGAATTTCCTGAGTTGACCTTTATCCAGTCTTGTGGTTTTAAATACCATTTCTATGTTCATGTTCTTTTTTTAAGATATTTTTGCTAGAGGGCACATGTGCTTGCTGGACAAACAGAGACAGAGAGACAGAAAGTGAGAAATCACCCCCAAGGGATGATGGCCACACTGCAAATCCCTTCTCCTCCACTCTCCTCTCGGAATTTTGGGCAAGCACACACACATACTTAGCATGAGTTTTAAGCCACTGGGCCAGGTCTCGAACAGCAGTTCACTACATGGGAGTCCAACAATGTAACAACTGTGCCACCTGCTAGTTCTTCTACGTTGATGACTTTTAAAGTTTACCTCCAACCATGGCCTCTCCCACTAAGTCCCAGATTTCCATATTCAACTGCTTAAGCAACATATGTCTGATAGCACCTCACATTTATAGCAAAACAGAACTTTAAAAAAATTTAAAGTTTTTTAAACTTTAAACTGGGGACCAGCAGTTGGCATAATGGCTATGTTGCTGGACTCCCATGTAGTCAACCACAGTTTGAGTCCTGGATTCGGTGGCTTAAACTCACGCCAGGTGTGTATGTGTGCATGCCCAAGATCCCAAGAGGAGAATGGAGGAGAAGGGATTGCAGCATGGCCATAATCCCTGAAGAGTGATTCTCACTTTCTGCCTTCTGTCTCTCTGTCTCTCTCTGTCTTTCTGGCAAGTACATGCACCCTATAGCAAAAACCTCTCCAAAAAAAAACAAAAAAAAAAAAAAAAACAAAAGAAAAGAAAAAACATTTAATTTATGAATCTGGTTCCTTCTTTATTTCTCCATGTTAGTGAGTGGCATCATCTTCCACCCAGATGCTCAATATAACCAATAATCACCTTTGATTTTTCCCATCTGACAACCCCACATCCAATATATCAAAAATCCTAATCATTTTATATAAGTAGTGCTGTTAGCTGGCCATCCACTATCTCTATGAAAAACGTACTCATATGCCAACCCTCTTCTCTAGCTCATATGTGGATTTCACCAAGAACTCTATGAAGAACCCAGTACTGCATAGTTCCTTAACATGTGTAATGGGTTATTTGGTTAAATATGTACAATATTCCAGAATATCTGTCCCCCAATGAAACTTCCATAGTGCCTTAGTCCTGGATATCTTCACCCTAAAAACTACCCTGGGAACAATAATCTTAAAAAACTCAAGCTAGACTACCTTTTACCATGTGTGGATGCTTAGCCCATAAAAAATTCATGATTTCTTGCCCTATGAATTAGTGGAAGTTAGGGATGAGCTTTTCTTTCTCCTCATTTACTTTCAGGCATGAATGACTCCACCCTCCCAAATTCATATTGCTGAATGAAGCAAAATATAAGCACCAGTATTTATGTTCCCATATATGTGCAAACACTTGTATATGTGACATAATCTCCCAAGAATTCTGAAAACTGCTCTAATTGATGACAACCTGAGAGGGGCTGAAAAGTATCTAGAGTTCAGCAAGCTTTAGGCCAAAGAATGAAAAACCACTTTTTTTGTGTAGGCACTCTCACTATCTCCCTCAAAACTCCTAGGACCCACTTGCAAGACTAGAATGCTTTCCTAGACCAAAAACTTACTACTTCAAAGACCCTGCTTTAAATTTCTGGCCTTCCCTTCATATAGTATGGAATTAGATGATAGGGTGAAACTCTTAGGACCAGGACAGTCACCACTTGAAGGTCCCTTTAGTACATTACCCAGCTAGCCTTTTAGAATGTGCATGTACCAACTACATACAGACTCACCTTTGGGGCCTTAAGTGAAATCATGAGATAAGAGTAAATACTATTCTACACCCATTAAAGGATAATAAAGTCCAGAGATTAAAAAAGATAGCCAAATTTGGGGTATGTTCAAGTTTAAGTATCTGGGACTGTTTCTAGTATATCTGTCTAGATAACCAGCAGCTGCATACAAAGGTCTGAAGCTCAGGAGAGCCTGGCTGAAGGTGGACATAAAAGTATTAACATATAGATGTATGTAACCCAAGAGAGTAGGAAGAATATAAAGAAGACTAAAGTCAAACCTTGGAAAATATCAAAATTCAAAGATTTATTAGCTCTAACAAAGGTGCCACAGACAAGTAAGAATAAAGTAAAAATTAAATATGGCATTTATATCCTCATTTCCCAAGAGGTATATATTACTCTCTTTTCTCTTCATAAAGCAAGTTATTACTGCTATCACACTATCCTTGTCTAATTAGGGCCCCAAAAGTATATAGGGGCTGGCTAGCTCAGAGAGTACAGCTGATAACTATTTAAAATTCTACTGTGTTCTTCATTCAGCAGAGACAGTGTGTGATTTCCACCTCTGCAGCAAGCACTAATGATACTTACACAGATGACAAATGTCTTCTCTGGTAAAAAATTAATGCACCACAATAATTTCCCTACCTGGGGTTAATGAACATGTCAGCTGCTGAAAATGAGCTGTTTGAAATTAAATTACTATAATCTATATTTAGAAGATTGTCACTTGGGGGAGAAGGGGAGTTACGGGTGTATGTGGGTGGATATATTTGAAGTTCTCTTTACCTTGAGTCTTAATTTTTACTAGGTCTTTAAAATACTAACTTACTTGATGGTGTCACATAAAGAAGAAACATAATATTGGATAGAACCGTCCTAAATAATTCTTTTTAGTTATTTATTCATTCACTGAATATTGAGCCCTTGTCATGTGCCAGGCATGCTGCTATGTACTAGGGATGAAGAAATGAATACATTCTGATTCTTGCCCTCAAAGCTCAAAATTTTGCATAAAAAGGATAAAAATAAACTTAGGGAAAACATGGAGGGCTATTGATATAAAGAGACACTTCCACTAATCTACCTGGGATCCTTTCTGGAAGGTGTGCTGCTTCAGATAGACTCTTCAATGATAAGTCAATCTGTGTTAGGTTAAGCAAGAGGGAGAAACTAGTGTAGGCAGAAAAAAAGGGTCATGGAAAGGCAGAAAGGTGTGAGATGGTGAGATTGTTAGAGTGCCTAATATAATGCATAAACGATCAATGGGAGACCATTTACATTTAAAATATTCTATTTTTTTTTTGAGAGATTTTTTGCTATAGGGCACATGCGCTCACCAGACAGACAGAGAGAGACATAGAGACAGAAAGCGAGAAATCACCCCCTAAGGGGGATGGTCACGCCACAATCCCTTCTCCTCTATTCTCCTCTCGGGATCTTGGGCACGCATGCACACGCGCCTGGCGTGAATTTTAAGCCACCGGGTACGGGACGCGAACCGCGGTTGACTACATGGGAGTCCAGCGACATAGCCGTTACGCTAACTGCTGGTTCCCTCTATTTTTCTAAAATAAGCACATTTAGTCACTATACTTAATGCTTATTGGCATAGAGTATTGGGTTAAGAGAAAAAATTGTGATTCAGGCAGACCAGCATTCAAATTCCAGCTTCACCTCTAGGATACTTTGGAGATTTTGAGCAAAGTCCCATTATCTCTCTAATCCTAATCTTTCTCATCTATGAAACAGATACTTATAGAGTACTTAGTATGTGCTCCTTTATGATTATCTAATTTAATCTTCAAAAACTATGATGTCAGTACTTTTCCTTAACCTATTTTACAATAAAGAGCTATGGAAGACATTCACTAATTTCCCAAGTTCAAATAGGTGGAAAGTAGTCATATCAGAATTTTGGAATCTGTATTCATAGCCACTACACTATACCTACTATATAAGATGATTGTAAGTTCATGCATGTGAAATGATTAGCACAGTACTCGGCACTCAGTAAGTACTCTAAAAGGGATAAGTTTATGTGCTACCTATACCATTTTTATTATAGTCCCTCAGTAGTGATGGTGGATTGGTTCCAGAATGATCCATCCCCAAAGCCCCCACCAACCCCACCTCCACTTGCAGATATAAAAATTCAGATCCTTGGGACCAGCAGTTAGCATAATGGCTCTGTCGCTGGACTCCCACGTAGTCTACCGCGGTTTGAGTCCTGGACCCAGTGGCTTAAACTCATGCCAGGCGTGTGTGCGTGCGTGCCCAAGATCCCAAGAGAAGAATGGAGGAGAAGGGATTGCGGCGTGGCTATCCCCCCTGGGGGGTGATTTCTCGCTTTCTGTCTCGGTGTCTCTCTCTGTCTGTCTGGCGAGCACACGTGCCCTATAGCAAAAACCTCTCCAAAAAAAAAAAAAAAAAAAAAAAAAATTCAGATCCTCAAGTCCCTTAAGTAAAATGGTGTAGCATAACCTATGCATATCCTCCTGTATATTTTAAATCATTTCTGGATTACTGCATGAATGTACCAGACTGACTCCATTTTCTTTCTTTCCTTTCTTTCTTTCTTTCTCTCTCTCTCTCTTTCTTTCTTTCTTTCTTTCTTTCTTTCTTTCTATCTTTATAAATTTTACGTTTAATTACTGCATACATTCAGGCATACAAAATGGTTCTTTCCAGGATGAATACAGTGCATACTAGTCAAGTCAAATATATCACCATAATTATTATCATAAACAGATATTTTTTCATTTTTTGTCTGGTAAATGGTTTTTTCCTCCTGATCCCCTTTCTCCCACTCCCTAATACCCGTCTCCTCCTATATTATCTATTTTGTAAGAACTGCTGCCACCTTTATGACCCTGTTCTTCCTCTCCCTGTAGTAATCTTTCACTAGACCTGCGCAGGAGTCTTTGGTTCAGTTAAACTGGTTTATACCAGCAGTCTGTGCCTCTTTAATATCACTGGCCTTTGAGAAAGGAAAGAGTTGGACAGACAAGTCTAAAACCAGATGACTTGCTCCTTCTAACTTTGAGCCTGGGGCAGCTGCCTATCTCATAGGTGGCTATTCCCCTGAATGGTTGCCACTATTGTTCAGTCCCTCTTCTGTACCTTTGAAAAGATCCAGCTTGCCTCTGGCCTGGTTTCTGCAAGCCTACTCTGGTGAGCACACCCTGAGGCTCTGGGAGTAACTTTGGAACAGTTCTCACTCTGTCACCCACTGCTCTGGCTGCCTGGGCTCACCTCACCCACTGGTACACTCCAGCTTGGTCTCCATGGGCCTCCTCTTGTGAGTGCACCCCTAGGCCCTGGGAGTAACTGGAAGTTTTGGCACAGAGTAACTGGAACTTTTGGCACACTACATGCATGCTGTGCCCAGCACAGCGCACAACTTAATCCTCTTCAGTAAGGTTTATCTCCTCAGCTTGCTATCAGCTCATCAAGAACTGAAAGTTTGCTAGAAGAACCAAACATTTGAAGGTAACCATAATTGTTCTGATCTGGGAGACACAGTTCTCCAATAGGAACACGCC
The DNA here is from genome assembly GCA_026018925.1 of Tupaia tana. NCBI lineage: Eukaryota > Metazoa > Chordata > Mammalia > Scandentia > Tupaiidae > Tupaia > Tupaia tana. The sequence goes on from JAKSZU010000004.1 coordinate 20,676,609, forward strand.
TGAGAACTAAGGGTGAAATTTTCTCTTCCAATACAGTAGAATCTACTCCAATAAATAGGAAAAAGTGAATACTAAATCAGATGACCAAAAACTAGTGCACATCATGAAGAAATATGAGAAAACAAGGGGGTAATTCTCACCCAGGTGAGCGTAGTAGTCCCTCACCAACAATGAACAGCACAGAGGAATACACAATGTCAGAAAAAAGAATTCCAAATATTCATAGTGACAAAACTCAATGAGATACAAGAGAAAACAGACAATCAGTTCTAGGAAATGAAAAAAAAAATTATTTCCAGATACAAAAGAGGAATTTTATAAAGAAACAGACACCCTAAAAAAGAAACAAACAGGGACCAGCAGTTGGCGTAATGTCTATGTCGCTGGACTCCCACGTAGTCGACCGTAGTTCAGGTCCTGGACCCGGTGGCTTAAACTCACGCCGGGTGCGTGTTCGTGCGTGCCCAAGATCCCGAGAGGAGAATGGAGGAGAAGGGATCGCGGCGTGGTCATCCCCGATGGGGGGTGATTTCTCGCTTTCTGTCTCTCTGTCTCTCTCTGTCAGTATGGCGAGCGCACGCGCCCTATAGCAAAAAAAAAAAAAAATAAAATAAATAAATAAATAAATAAACTCTCCAAAAAAAAATGTAAAAAACAAAACAAAACAAAACAAAAAAACAGAAATTCAGGAAATGAATAATACAAAACAAGGAATTAAAATCTCCCTAGAGAGCATTAACAGCAGATTGGACGAAGCAGAAGAAAAATATCTGACCTTGAGGACTAAGTTTCCAACATAGATCAAGGCACCCAAAAGAATGAAAAAACAACCCAAAGAAATGAGGACAACAGCTGGGAAATTCTAGACCCTATGAAATGCCCAAATATCCATATAATGAGTATTCCAGAAGGTGAAGAATCAACTAAAGGCATGGAAAACCTCTTTCATGAAGTATTATCTGAAAAGAGTTTTGAATATAGAGAAACATGGAGAAATTCAGATCCAAGAAATACAAAGGACCCCAAACAGAATCAACACAAAAAGATCCTCCCCAGGGCACATCATAGCCAGATTGGTAAAAATAAAAGAGAGACAATATTATAAAAATGGCAAAAGAGAAACATCAAGTTACTTATAAAAGGTATCCCATTAAGCTAACATCAGAACTCTCAATTGAAACAATGTAGGTAAGGAAAGAATGAGAAGATACATTCAAAACATTAAAAAGAAAAACAATTTCAACCAAGAATATTATATACAACAAGATTATTCTTCTAATGGGAAGAACAAATAAAATTATTCTCAGATAAACAAAAACTGAAAGAATTCACCAATACTAAAGCAGCTCTACAGGAAGAATTAAGGGGAGTATTGTATCAGGATAACTAAAGATATGCAAACAGAAACAAGAGAGAGAGAGGAAAAAAAAACTGAGAAAATGGCTAACACAATGACAAGGATAAGTATGGAAATACCAACAATAACAGTGAATCTTAATGGATTAAATTCTTCCACTAAAAGACACAAACTGGGGCCAGCAGATGGTGTAATGGTTACATCGCTGGACTCCCATGTGGCTGACAGTGGTTAGAGTATCAGACATGGCAGCAACTCACATTGGATGCGTGTGCATGCGTGCCCCAAATCCCAAAATAGGAGAGTGGAGGAGAAGGGATTGCAGTGTGACCATCCCCCCTCTCTCTGTATCTATCTCTTGAGTGAGCAAAGCACCTTGTAGCATAAATCTCTCTTAAACAAATACATAAATAAAAAATAAAAGACATAGACTGGTTGAATGATACAAAAACAGAAGCCATCTCTATGCTGCCTACAAGAAAAACACCTCAAAAATAAATACATACATAAACTGAAAGTGAAGGGCTGAAAAAAAAAGATATTCCATGCAAATGGAAACCAAAAAAAAAAAGGCTAGAGTTGTGATACTGATATCAGACAAAATAGACTTCAAGATGAAAGATGTAAGAAGAGACGAAAAAGGACATTATTGGGACCAGCAGGTGGCATGGTGGTTAAGGCGCTGGACAGTCCCACATGGCTGACTACGGTTCAAATTCCGGACCTGGCGGCTTGCTTTCTCACTCTCTCTCTCTTACTCTCTCTCTCCCTCTCTGTGTGTGTCTCCCTCTGGTCAAATTAAAATATAAAAATAAATGAATAAATAAAATTAAAATAATTCTAAAAAAAAAAGAAGGACATTACATAGTACTAGAAGAGCTTGTTTACCAAGAAGATATAACATTTATAAATATCTATGCCCCTAACACAGGAGTCCCTAAATACATCAAAGAGAGACTATTAGATCTCAAGGGAGAGATAGTGCAACAAAATAATCGAAATAATCTTAGGGGAACTCAACAGCCCTCTATCTCCCCTGTACAGACTACCTAGACAAAAGATAAATAAAGAGATACAAGATCTAAATGATACCATATGTGAAATGGACTTGACAGACATCTACAGAGTATTTCACCCAACTACCACAAAATATCCATTTTTCTCACTCCTTCATGAAACATTTTTGAAAACTGACCACATGATAGGGCACAAAACAAGTCTTTACAAATTAAAATGTATAGAAACTATATCCGGCATCTTTTCTGACCACAATGGAATCAAACTTGAAATCAACTACAGAAAGAGCTCTCGAAAATACACAAACACATAGAAACTAAACAACCTACTCCTGAATGACTTTACAATTACAGAAGAAATTAAGACTGAAATCAAAGGGTTCATATGAACAATGACAATGAACAAACAAGTGTTTGTTACCTATGGGACACAGCAAAAGCAGTCATAAGAGGAAAGTTCATAGCAATTAGTGCCCACAATAAAAAAGCAGAAAGGTGGCAAATAAACAATCTAACAACATCACTCAGGGAACTAAATAAACAAAAACAAACCCAAAACAATGCGAGGAGAAAAGAAATAATAAATATTTGAGCAGAAAGAAATGACATAGAGAATAAAAGAACTAAAAAGAAAGTAAATGAAACCAAAAGCTGGTTCTTTGAGAAGATAAAGAAAACTGACACACCATTAGCTAAATTAACCAAGAAAAACGGAGAAAGGAACCATATAAATCAAATCAGCAAGGCAACAGGCACAATTATAATGGACAAAACAGAAACACAAAATATCATCAGATAATACTATGAGTGATTATATGCCAACAAACAAGAAAACCTAGATGAAATCGACAAATTTCTGGATATGTATAACTTACTAAGATTGAATCAGGAAGAAATAGAAAGCATGAATAGACCCATAAGAAGTCATAAGATTGAATCAATGAGTCTCCCAACAAAGAAGAGCCCAGGTCCCAACAGCTTTACTTTTGACTTCTACAAAACTTTAAAAGAAGAAATAATCCCAATTTTCTTCAAACTATTTTTAAAGATTCAAAAGGAAGGAACCCTCCCAAATTTATTATGAAGCCTCCATCATCTTAATTCCAAAACCAGATGAGGACATGACATAAAAAGAAAACTGCAGGTTAATATTCCTCATTAATATAGGTGCAAAAATTCTCAACAAGATACTAGAAAATCATATTCAACAACATATTAAAAAAAGATTGTACACCATGACCAAATAGGCTTCATTTTAAGAATGCAAGGATGGTTCAATATATGCCAAACAATAAATATAATATATCACATTAACAAAAGGAAAAATAAAAAATCATGATTGTATCAATTGATGCAGAAAAAGCAGTTGATAAAATACAACATCCTTTAATGACTAAGACTCTCAATAAAATCGGCATAGAAGGAACATTCTTCAACACAATAAAAGCCATCTATGAAAAACCCATAGTTAACATCATACTGAATGGGAGAAAGCTGAGAGCTTTTCCACTGAAAGCTAGAACACAAGGCTTCCCACTTTTTCCACTACTTTTTAATATAGTATTGGATGTTCTAACCAATGCAATTAGACAAGAGAGTCAAATGAAAGGCATCCAAATAGGAAAAGAAGAAGTGAAATTTTTTGCAGATGATCTGATGCTATATATTGAAAATCCCAAAGAATTCACACAAAAACTCCTGAAAGTGATAAATGAACTTATATTAAAGTGGCAGGACACAAAATCAACATACCAAAATCTATAGCATTTTTATACACCAAAAATGGACAAACTGAGACAGAATTGAAGAAAGTGATCTCATTTAAAATAGCCACAAAACCAGTAAGATATCTAGGAATAAACCTTACCAAAGATGTCAAAAATCTCTACAAGTAGAACTATGAAACTCTTGAAAATAAAATCTAAAATGATGCAAAAAAGTGGGAAAACATCCCATGTTCCTGGATTAGAAGAACTAATATATTTGAAATTTTAAAAAATGCATTAAAAATACCTATTTGATGACTGTAGTAAGCTATATAGCCCCAGCTAGGTGCTACTTTATAGTATGTTCATTCTACTCACTGAGGTTTATGCCTAAAGTCAGACTTGTGTTCATGGATATGTATATATCAGCTGCGCTTACTATTCAAAATATTTAGATTAATTACGATCTTTAGTGAATCAATAAAATGTGGGGGTGGGGTGGGGAAGGCATAGAAAGCAACCATAGATACCAGAGACAGTATGGAAGGAGGGTGGAAGATGGCAGAGGGTGAGCGATAGGGAATCAAGGATGGGAAAAAAAAAGCAAAATATACAGGAAACAAAAAATGAAAAATTATTTGTTAGTGATAACACGTATGTTGATGTGCTTGATTGAGCCAATATACAGTGTATTCTGGATGGAAAAATCTCATTTTATATGCCAAAATGATATACAGTGAATGAATGTAAATAAATAAATTTAAATAATTTTTTTTTAAAAAGAAGAATGACTATAATTAAGATGTCAATCCAGGATTTCATGGTATATATTATCAATGCCATTATTAGATTCCTAGAAGAAAACTTTCCAAACCTAGAGAAGCATTCAAAGATACAGACTCAAGAACTAAAAAGGGCCCCAAATAGATTCAACCTAAAGAAGATCCTCTCCATAGTACATCATAGCCAGTTTTCATCTGAGGCAGGCCTGGCCCTGCTCCTTTAACTAAAGACTTTCTGCTTGAAACCTCTCCTTCCTGCCCAGCATCCAAGAGAGTTTGCTTCTCAGCTTCCACACATTGAGTATCTACACAGGTCTAGGTGCATGGTAGTCAAACATCTTAATACTTTTAGGATCTTAGAAAACCTCAACTTTCACTGAACTGCTACAAAAAGGGTGAAATTCATCTTCATAAATCTGAACTCAAATCTCTTGCTGTGAATACCACATTGCAAATCACAGTAGTAAAGTAGAAAAAGGTATAGAAGTACCTCACAGAAAAGTGAAATATTCAAACTTACAGTTGCCAAAACCTTCAACAAATTAGACAAATGTGAATATACTACCAAATGACCAAAACTCAGAAGAGGGACTGCAAAGTGAGCAGCAGAGAGAATGCAGCTCATTTCCTCCCACATATCTCTCAATTTTCCATTGAAACCTTGCAGTTCAGCCCAGGTGCACCTATTCTTTAGAAACTAGGAAGCCTGTGTAATATCAGCTCCATCAACAAACGTGCAGTTTTCTTGGTGAGCATCAGAGAAACAGAACTACAGAGATATTGCAGGTAGTCTCCTCCCACATTCCTCTAACGCTCAGAATTAACTCCAAGAAAGTAGAAAAAAATGTAAAATCTATCAGATGACCACAGAGGCACAAGAAATATGATAAACCAAGAAAATCTCTCTCCCCCCAAAGGAAAAGAATAGCATTCATCATCCACAGGTAATATACACAGATAAATTCAATGATAAAGAATTTAGAATATCCATAGTGATAAAGTTAACAGAGATGCAAATCAAGAGAGACTATGAACTCTAGAAATGCGTGAAAGAAGATACAATGAGTTCCAGGAGGTGAGGAAGTTTTTGCATGATCTGAAAGAGGAAATACACACCGTAAGAAAGAATCAAATGGAACTATTAGAGATAAAGGTTGTAATACAGGAAATCAAAACTTCCCTTGAAAGTATTAAAAGCAGATTAGATCATACAGAATATTGAATCTCATATGTAGAAGACAGAACCTCTGACCTAGAAAAATTCACCAAAGAGACAGAAAATAACCCCCCCCCAAAATGAGACTAATATACAAGTACTCCTTGATGCCATTCGATGCCCAAATATCCAGATAATCAGTATCCCAGAAGGTGAAGAAACTAATATGGGCATTTATAATATATTCCATGAAATCCTGGAAGAAAACTTTCCAACCCTAAAGAGGCATTCAAATATCCAGACACAAGAAATACCAAGAACTCCACATAGAATGAACCCAAGAAGGTCTTCTCCAAGGCACATTATAGCCAGATTGGTCAAAACCCCAGACAAAGACAAGTTATTAAAATTGGCAAGAGAGAAATGCCAAGTTACTTTCTTTTTTTAAATTATTTATTTAACTTTATTTATTCATTCATTCATTTTTATTTTGACCAGAGAGACACACACAGAGAGAGAAAGAGAGAAGGTGAGAAAGCAAGCCACCAGGTCCAGGACTTGAACCGTGGTCAGCCATGTGGGAGCATCCAGCACCTTAACCACCACGCCACCCACTGGTCCCTGTCAAGTTACTTTCAAAGGGCATCCCATCAGGCTAACATAGGACCTCTTACTGGAAACAATGGGAAAATATATTCCAAGTGTAAAGTGAAAAACAATTTCAACCAAGAATACTATACTCAGCAAAATTATCCTTTATATGGGGAAAAAAAAAAAAGAAAAAAATAACATTCTCAGATAAACAAAACCTGAAAGAATTTAGCAACACCAGGCCAGGTCTCCAAGAAGTGCTGAAGAGTGCTATTCCAGGAAAACTAAAATAAGACACATAGAAATAAGAATATAAAAAACAGCAAAGAAAATGGCTAGCCTAATGGTAGGGAGAAATTTGGAAATATCAATAATAATGATGAATGTTAACTTCCAGGATTTAAATGGAAAGATCAGACCATAGTAACACTGAAAATTCAACAAAAGAGATATTAATTACATGAGACTGAACCGGTGAAACAGAAATTCTATGACTTTTGACTAAAACATTACTGATTTTCTTCTATGCTTTATCTTCCAGATTTAAGGATTTTTTTTTTTTTGAGTTGTTGATAGGTGCAGTCATTTGTAAAATTCTTTTTTTTTATATATTGAAACAAACTTTTCTTCCTTCCTGACCCCTCTGCAATTGTAAAATATTTGTGAACATTCTTATTTTGTGGCAGAATGGTTATTTACATAAGTTCAGTAATGCAATAGTATCTGTTGCCTTGCATCAGAAATTGAATTCTTTTTTTTTGAGAGGTTTCTGCTATAGGGTGTGTGCATTTGCCAGAAAGACAGAAAGAGACAGAGAGATAGAAAGTGAGAACTCACCTCCCAGGGGTGATGGCCATGCTGCAATCCCTTCTCCTCCATTCTCCTCTCGGGATCTTGGGCACGCACACAAACACACCCGACGTGAGTTTAAGCCACCGGGTCCAGGACTTGAACCATGGTCGACTACATTGGAGTTTAGCGACCTAGCCATTATGCTAACTTTTGGTCCCAGAAACTGAATTCTTATGGGACTTTGTGCAAATAACAGACCAAATTGAGACTAAATGGTTTTTTTGCAAATAAGTTAGTTTATACCTCTCTTTAGTAAAAGGGGTAATGGAGAGGGGAAAAATATTTTAGAAGAAAATTACAGTACACTTGTCACTAGATTTTAACTTTGTCCATATTTTTAGTTTAATTAAGATCTTTTGTGAAATAATAAAATGTGAAAAGAAAAAGTTTAGTATGGGAGGGGGGAGGGAAAGGGGAAGAAAAAAATAAAAGTACATTTAACTGACAAAAAAGTGAGAAGTTATTTGTTGATCATGTATATAGTAATATCTTTGTCTTGACTAATATGCATGGTATTTATGCAAGAAAAAGAAATATACACTGTGAAGATATATGTGATTAAATGTAAATAAATTTTTTTTAAAGAATAAAAAATTTAAATATTCTAAAAATGGCAAGAGAGAAATGCTAAGTTACTTACAAAGGTTATCCTATTAGGCTAACATTGGACCTCTTACCAGAAATGATGCCAGCAAGGAAAGAATGTGAAGATATATTCAAAGTGCTGAAAGAAATACAATTTCAACCAGGATTATTATACCTGGAAAGATTATTCTTCAAATGGGAAGAAAAGATAAAAAACATTCTCAGATCTCAAAACCTGAAAGAATTTACCAACACCAGACCAGCTCTTCAAGAATTACTGAAGGGAGTGCTATACCATGAAAACTAAAGAGAGGAGGATAGATATAAGAGAACAAAAAACAACCAAGAGAATACATTGAAGTTATATGGGAAACATAAAATATGATGGTGCTTAGCTCTCTGTGTATAGAAATTTGTGTCAATGGGTGTTTTGAAATTGTATATGATTCTTAGTATCTGTTATGTATTAGTATGTTATTAGTCATACTTGTAATACTAAATAGTTCTAATGTAGTTTGTCACATAAATGATCCAATTTGTCAATTTTGGGTTATAGTAAAAATCAGATCATGGCCACTTTAGGTTTCATTGTCCATAGTTAATTGCTTTATTCTGATGCTCTTTCTAAAACATTTTGTAATAGGCGACAATTCAAAAATTGCCTCTTTTAAGGAAATTAATAAAAAATACTCTCATAAATACTCTTGAATAGAGGTTTTTGATAACTTTAAGATCATATTTCTGAACTTCCAGGATTTAAACAGAAATATCAGATCACAGTAACACTGCAAGCTCAACAGAAGAGAGATTAATTACATGAGATTGAACTGGTGAAATAGAATTTTATGGCTTTTGAATAGATTTAGCTCTGTCCATATTTGCTTTTTGCATCTTTAGTATTACTACTATTAGGACAGAATCCTAACCTGCTTCCTGTCTTTAAGTCTTAAGCAAATTTTTAATTATTTCTATCTTGATTCATTAAAACTAAATTGGCTTTTCTTAAAATTAAAATAATAATAATAATAATAATAATAATAACAGCAAACTAAAGACAGTATAGAAGAACAGTGGGCAATGGGGGAGAACCAAGGAAGAAAAAAACATTTAATGAACACAAAAATGGAAAAGTGTTTGCTGATTATAATGTATATGATTGTATCTTTGGACTGATATGCAGTTAATTCAAGGTGGCAAAATTCATTTTGTATGCTGCAAAAATGTATGGTGATTAAACGTAATAAATAAATAAATAAACAAATTTTTAAAAAGATGTCAATTCAACCCAAATTAACCTACAAATTCAATGCAATTCCAATCACACAACCAGAGATATTCCTCATAGAAATAGAAAAAAAAATCATAAAATTTGCCTGGAATCATAAAAGTCCCCATACCGCAGTACTGTCCAAGGGAAATAAAGTAGGAGGTATCTCAGTTCCTGACCCCAAAATATATCAAAAACTGTGATAATTAAAACAACATACTACTGGCACAAAAACAGACAGGAAGACGAATAAAACAGAATTGAGAACTACTTAATAAACCCCAAAACATACAGTCAACTGATCCTTGAGAAAGGGCACAAGACAATTCAATGGGAAAAGAAAACCTCTTCAGCAAATATTGCTTGGAGAACTGGATATCCACCTGCCGAAGAATGCAACTGGATACTTATCTCTCACCACTAATAAAAATCAACTCAAAATGTATTGAGGATCTAAACATAAAATCTCAAACTGTAAAAATACTGGGGGAAACTCTTGGTGACCTTGAAGTAGGCAAAGATTTCTTAAAGAAGATCCCCAAAGCACAGACAACAGTTCCAAAAATAGACAAATGGGATGATATTAGGCTGAGAAGCTTCTGTACAGCAAAAGAAATAATTAGAGTGAGAAGACAACCCTCAGAGTGAGAGAATATATTTGCAAAATATACCTCAGATAAGGGACTGAGAATATACAGGGAATATAACAGGGAACTCAGCAGCTTAACTACAAAAAAAAAAAAAAAGTCCAAAAGATAATCAAATCAAAAGTTGAGAAAATGAGCTGAACAGAAAACTCTCCAAAGAAGGCATACAAATGGCTAAAATGGTGGGTCATAGAGGGAGGGAGGGAGGGAACATAGGAAAAAAATAATACATTTAATTGACACAAAAATGAAGTTATTGAGGCGGACTCAGGCTGCAGGCCCGACCTTTCCGAATCTCCACGCATCCCCACCGTTTCTCCTCCTTGGACCCCAGGTTGGTTGTCTGGGACTTTAAAGCGAACTCCCACCCCACCCCACCCGCAATCCGGATCGAGCCGGCCAGCAGTTCCGGGCACCAGGCGGACTGAGGCTGCAGGCCCGACCTTTCCGAATCTCCACGCATCCCCACCGTTTCTCCTCCTTGGACCCCTGGTTGGTTGTCTGGGACTTTAAGGCGAACTCCCACCCCACCCCACCCGCAATCCGGATCGAGCCGGCCAGCAGTTCTGGGCACCAGGCAGACTCAGGCTCCAGACCTGACCAACCTGGTCCTGTCACTCATCTTCTGACACTTTCCCACTAGCCTTTGGACTCTGAATTCTGGTGATTTGAATAGCGCGCGGCGCGCAAGTGCGCCGCGCGATTTCCTTTTTTCAGTTTGTTTTTCTTTGCTCTTGGGGTGTTGCTTATTCAGTCAATTGTAGGCTCACCTGTCCTTAGAGACAGTGAGGACTTTGGGCCATCCAGGGTAGTGGCAACAGTTAATGGTAATTGTGAGCAACAGGTAGGCCAACCATAAGGGAAATCATCAATTTTCTAAGCCTGCACAACTATTAACAATCAGTTAGGAAGAAACATATAGAATACCTAATGACTAAGAACAATCGCAGAGGCTCCAGAAATATGAGCAACCAACAAAAGGCCTCTCCCTCAAGGGAAATCATCAAGCCTACATCACCCACAGTCAATACAATGGACGTCGTGGACATGTCTGATAAGGAATTCAGATTATTTGTAGTGACCAAACTAACTGAGATGGAAGAGAAAAGAGACAAGGAGCTCCAGGAGATGAGGAAGTCCTTCAATGACTTGAAAGAAGAAATGGATACCTTAAACAAGAACCAGATGGAACTTCTAGGAATGAAGAATGTGATACAGGAAATCAAAACCTCCCTTGAAAGTATTAAAAGTAGGTTAGACCAGGCAGAAGATCGAATATCTAACGTAGAAGACAAAACATCTGACCTAGAAAAAAGCATCAAGAAGACTGAGAAAACAACCATGAAAAATGAGGATAATATACGAGGAATACTGGATACTATCAAGCGCCCCAACATCCGGATAATAGGTATTCCAGAAGAGGAAGAAAATAATAAGGGCCTAGATAATTTATTCCATGAGATCCTGGAAGAAAACTTTCCAAATCTAGAAAGGCACTCAAATATCCAGACCCAGGAAATACATAGGACCCCGGGTAGAATCAACCCAAGAAGATCCTCTCCAAGGCACATTATAGCCAGACTGGCAAAAACAACAGACAAAGACAAGATACTAAAGTTGGCAAGAGGGAAACGCCAGGTTACTTACAAAGGTCACCCCATCAGGCTAACATCGGATCTTTCGGCGGAAACAATGCAAGAAAGGAAAGAATGGGGAAGCATAGTAAAAGTGTTGAGTGAAAAACAATTTCAACCAAGAATATTATACCCGGCAAAATGATCTTTCATATGGGAAAAAAAGATAAAAACATTCTCGAATAAACAAAATTTGAAGGAATTTACCAACTCCAGACCAGCTCTTCAAGAGGTTCTGAAGGGAGTATTATACCAGGAAAACTAAAAAATCAGAGACAGTTATACGAGAACAAAGAGCAACCAAGAAAATGGCTCACTTAATGATAGGATCAGGTACAGAAATATCGATAATTACATTGAATGTCAATGGATTAAATTCTCCAGTAAAGAGACATAGACTGGCTGACTGGATAAGAAAACAGAAACCCTCTATCTGTTGCCTACAAGAAACTCACCTTATGGATAAAGACATACATAGACTAAAAGTCAAGGGCTGGAAAAAGATACTCCATGCAAATGGAAATCGAAAAAAGGCTGGAGTAGCGATATTGATCTCAGACAAAATAGATTTCAAGACAAAGACTGTAAGAAGAGACAAAGAAGGGCATTATATAATAGTAAATGGGGTAATCCAGCAAGAAGACATAACCCTTATAAATATCTATGCACCCAACTCAGGTGCGCCTAAATATGTGAAGGAAAGACTGTTGGAGCTAAAAGGAGAGATAGGGAGAAATACTATAATTGTTGGAGATCTCAACACCCCATTATCTCCTATAGACAGGTCTTCTAGACAGAAAATAAATAGAGAGATACAGGACTTAAATGATACTATAAATGGAATGGGCTTGACAGATATCTATAGAACTTTCCACCCTACATCCACAACATATACATTTTTCTCACCCCGACATGGAACCTTTTCAAAGATAGATCATATATTAGGACACAAATCAAGCCTTTATAGATTCAAAGGCATAGAAACTGTACCCAGCATCTTCTCTGACCATGATGGAATTAAACTCAAGATTAATTTCAAGACACAACCCCGAAAATACACGAACACATGGAAACTGAACAACCTACTTCTGAATGACTTCTTCACTACTGAAGAAATTAAGGCTGAAATAAAAAAATTTATGGAAACTAATGATAATGAGTACACAAGTGTCCAGAATCTATGGGACACAGCAAAAGCAGTCATAAGAGGAACATTCATAGCAATTAGTGCACATAAGAAAAGGACAGAAAGATGGCAACTAGATAACTTATCATCATGCCTCAGAGAATTGGAAAAACAACAACAAACAAATCCCCAAAATGCCAGGCGAAAAGAAATAATAAAGGTTCGAGCAGAAATAAATGAAATAGAAAATAAACGAACCATACAGAAAATAAATGAAAGCAAAAGCTGGTTCTTTGAAAAGATTAACAAGATCGACACACCATTGGCTAGACTGATTAAGAAGAAGAAAGAAAGAAACCAGATTAATCAAATATGTGATGAAACAGGCAATATTACCACAGACATAGCAGAAATACAAAATACCATTAGAGGATACTATGAGCAACTTTACGCCAACAAACAAGATAACCTGGAGGAGATGGACAAATTCCTGGATGCATATAATCTACCAAGATTGGATCAGGAAGACATAGAGAACCTGAATAGACCTATAACAAGCCAGGAGATTGAATCAGTAATAAATAACCTCCCAACAAAGAAAAGCCCAGGCCCAGATGGCTTCACTTGTGAATTCTACAAAACTTTTTTTTTTTTTTTATTAATTACTTTATTTATTTTTGTATATACTTTCAATCATATTGTTTGACTTACAATGAGACCATTTCGATATGTGAACATTTCTCCCCAGACCCGTTGATCGAAATATCTTCAACAGATAACACCACACCTCCCCATCCCGTCAATGCTCTACGAAACTTTTAAGGAAGAGTTAACCCCTATCCTACTAAAATTATTTCTAAAGATTCAAAAGGAAGGAAACCTTCCAAATTCATTTTATGAAGCCTCCATCATCCTCATCCCCAAAACAGATAAGGATATGACAAAAAAGGAAAACTACAGACCAATATCATTGATGAATATAGATGTGAAAATTCTCAACAAAATACTCGCAAATCGTATCCAACAACATATAACAAAGATCATTCATCACGATCAGGTAGGCTTTATACCAGGGATGCAAGGATGGTTCAATATACGCAAGACCATAAATGTAATACACCACATTAACAGAAAGAAAGATAAAAACCATATGATCATCTCAATTGATGCGGAGAAAGCATTTGATAAAATACAGCATCCTTTTATGATTAAGACTCTCAGTAAGATTGGTATAGAAGGGTCATTTCTCAACACAATAAAAGCCATCTATGAAAAACCTACAGCTAACATTATACTGAATGGGGAAAAGCTGATAGCTTTTCCTCTGAAAACAGGTACTAGGCAGGGCTGCCCACTTTCTCCACTGCTCTTTAATATAGTACTGGAAGTCTTAGCTATTGCAATCAGAGAAGAGAACAATATTAAAGGCATTCGAATAGGCAAAGAAGAATTGAAAATATCTTTATTTGCAGATGACATGATGGTATACTTAGAAGACCCAAAGGTATCCATGAAAAAACTGCTTGAAGTAATAAGTGAATACAGTAAAGTGGCAGGATACAAAATCAATATCCAAAAATCTATAGCATTTCTATTTATGAACAACAAGTTGAACGAAGCAGAGCTGAAGAAAGGAATCCCTTTCACCGTAGCCACAAGGTGTATAAGATACCTAGGGATAAACCTAACTAAGAAAGTCAAAGATCTTTATAAAGAAAACTACGAAAATCTTAAAAGAGACATTGAAAGTGACATAAAAAAGTGGAAGGATATCCCATGCTCCTGGATTGGAAGAATTAACATAATCAAAATGGCAATTCTACCCAAATTAATCTACATGTTTAATGCAATTCCAATCGAAATACCAGAGATATTCTTCAGAGATCTAGAAAGGGCAATCATAGAATTTGTCTGGAACCATAAAAGACCTCGTATTGCAAAAGCAATCCTGCGCAAGAAGAGTGGAGTAGGAGGCATATCACTCCCTGATCCCAAGATATACTATAAAGCTGTGGTCATCAAAACAGCATGGTATTGGCATAAAAACAGACATGTGGACCAATGGAAGAGAATAGAGACCCCAGAAATAACCCCCAAAGCTTACAGCCAACTGATCTTTGACAAAGGATATCAGTCAATCCATTGGGAAAAGGAAAACATCTTTAGTAAATGGTGCTGGAAAAACTGGGTATCCACCTGCAGAAAGATGAAACTGAACCCCCATCTTTCACCACTAACAACAGTCAACTCAAAATGGATCAAAGATCTTAACCTAAAACCTCAAACAATAAAACTACTGGTGGAAAATGCTGGGGAAACTCTGGGGGACATTGGAGTAGGCAAAGACTTCTTAAATAAGACTCCCAAGGCACAGGCAATAATCCCTAAAATAGACAAGTGGGACTATATTAGACTAAGAAGTTTCTGCACAGCAAAGGACACAGTAACAAGTGTGAACCGACAACCCTCAGAATGGGAAAATATTTTTGTTAAATATGCCTCAGACAAGGGACTGATAACCAGAATACATAGGGAACTCAAGTGCCTTATGCGGAAAAAAATGATTAACCCAATTAAAAGGTGGGAAAATGAGCTGAACAAAAGTCTCTCTAAGGAAGACATACGAATAGCCAAAAAGCATATGAGGAAATGCTCAACATCCCTCATCATAAGGGAGATGCAGATAAAAACTACAATGAGATACCACCTAACCCCTGTCAGAATGGCAAAGATTAAGAATATAAAAAGTGATAAGTGTTGGCGGGGATGTGGTGAAAAGGGAACCCTCCTACACTGTTGGTGGGAATGTAAACTAGTTCAACCACTGTGGAGAACAATATGGAGGTTCCTCAAAGATCTACAAATAGAACTACCATTCGATCCAGTAATCCCACTTCTGGGTATTTACCCAAAAGACAGGAGAACGCTCAGTCAGAAAAGTGCTTGCACATCAATGTTTATTGCAGCATTATTCACAATTGCCAAGACATGGAACCAACCTAAATGTCCACAAACTGATGAATGGATTGGAAAAGTGTGGTATATATACTGTATGGAATACTACTCAGCCATAAAAAATAACAAGGCCCTGGAATTTGATAGAAAGTGGTCAGATACGGAGGATATATTGCTGAGTGAAGTAAGCCAGGATATGAAAGAAAGATATTGTATGTATCCACTCAATATATACCGACTATCAGCATTCTATGATAGTGAAAAAAAATTGGAGGACATAAAAGCAGTGAAGGTACTTAATGAGAATAGGACAGTGTGGAATGGGGGAAGTGAAGAGAAGAGGATAGAGAAAGATAACAAATGAACAATAGAGAGGTAGGACATTAGTGAGAAACAGATATGGCTTATTAACTGTTGATGTTGACATGTATAGTATTCTCAACTGGATTTGTCTGAGAAGTATTTCATGATGGGCAAAGTATTTGTACAAGCAACATGAGAAATAGCGATGGACTGTCTTAAAAATAATTAGAATAATAATAATGATTGGGGAAGACATAGAAAAGATATTGAATGTTGAAGCGGGGAGATTAATGTCTCTGTACTGACTGACATGCATGGCATTCCCTTTTGAAAAAGTAATGTAATACAATGTAAAGTTATATGTAATTCAATGTAATATAAAGAAGAATATGATGATAATAAAAAAAAAGTAAAATAAAAATAAATAAATAAATAAATAAATAAATAAATAAATAAATAAAAATGAAGTTATTTGCTGATGATAATGCATATGGCTATGTCTTTGTCTTGATTGATATGTACCATATTAGTGCTGAAAAAAGCAATGTTATACACTGTAAAGCTATATAGTGATGAAATGTAAATTAAATAATAGTAATAAATAAATAAGAAAAGATACAGCTTATCGCAGGAGGAAAGTAAAACCGTTAGCTGTAAATGTATGAGGATCAATCTCCACACTACCTACTTCCTCCCATTTTGTAAGTTACCCTTTGATATTAAACTTTTGTTAAATCTTCATTGGGAATGCCTGATTTTTTTTTTATTTTCAGAGCCTTATTAAACAATTATTTGCAAGTAATCTTATCATCAAATATAAGTGAAAAGGAAAATTTATCGATTAGCTTCTTCAGCATTTTTCTTTAGGGAGCCACCTCTTCTCCCATTTCATAATAATTGGCACAACCTAGCTGCATCTGTGGTTGGTTGAATCTGCAGATGGGTAATCCAAAATATGGAGGAATGATTGTACTTTAATATGACTGACTGGTAATAAGCATTGGTAGTAATTATTATGCTGTAATGGCTATGTAGGTCAAATGAAAGAGGAGACTTGAAGCACTTTAAAACTGTAAACTAATAAACATGAAAGATTAGTTTTTTTATGTTAATTTTTTTATACTTTTTAAATTTACATTTAATTGTTGTATATCTTTGTAAGGTACAATAAGGTCCTAATAGTAACTTTTAGATAACAGGTCATGGATAAGTAAGGAAACATTATGAGGTTGAGGGTCAGACAATATTGAATTTGAAATATGGTTCTGCCATCGAGCATGTTTATATGGTTAATATGGGTCTTACATATATGATTGAAATAATAGAATTATGATAAACATAACTATAATGGCAACACATAGCGCTGCTTGAATGAGTCAGTGAGACAACATCTAAAAAGAACCTATTACAATATCTGGCATAGATTTGGTAGATATTCAAGCAATGGCCACTATTTACTTATTATTACAGTTGTAATAATTACTATCATTTTCTTTTTTTAAGTTGTAATCATTTTATTTAAATAATCAATAAATTTAAAAATGAATTAATAAATTAGCAATAACTGTGGCTTCCTTTGAAACAGAAGTAATGACACTTCAAATGAGAAGAAGTGGATGAATATGGAAGATTTACTGCTGAGTGAAGCAAGCCAGGCTACAATGAGAGGCATTGTATGTCCTCACTTAATATATATCAAGTGTCCGCACTCTATGACTGAAACTGATTGACTAAAGGATATAGAAACACAGTATATAGATGTAAATACCAGATATAGTGTGTGTGAAAGAGGAGGGTCTGAGAAAGGACACTTAGAAGAAAAATAGAGAGGCAAAGCATTAATGGGACAAAGAAATGTGGGATTATCTGTTGAAGATAATTTATAGTTTTATCAACTGTACTAGGGAGAAATGTTCACCTGTTGAAATATCCATTTTGTAAGCCAAATAATATGATTGAATGTATAAAAGAAAATTAAATAAATAAATAAATAAATAAATAAATAAAAACAAAAACAAAGTTGAAGGCACCCACAGTTAGTCTTGATGAATATACATCCTCCCTTTCATGACCAGCATGGTCCAATATGAGATCTAAGATTGACACTAAATTACTCAGCACCAAACTCCAAAGCTGTCCTTTGGAAATAGTTTCACAGTTGAGCCTAATAGAATGAGCATGGCCAGAAATCAGCTTACATATAATAGGGTAGAATAGTGTCTATAAAATAAATATATCAAAACAATGAACATGTGAATTAAGGGAAAAAATACAAATATGTTTGTTTTTCCTAGAAATTCATGTGGATGATTATTATGATTTTCAGTGGTTCGTGTCAGTAACCTCTATTTCAAGTTCTTGATGCAACATTTTTAACATTGACTTCATTTCTGTTTTCACAAGCACAGAGATGGGGTGGGAAACAACAGAAGAAGTTTGCCTGTTTAAAATGAGATGTCTACATGAAGGAAAAAAATTTCTCCATTTTGACAGATCAAGTCATAATTTTATCTACCATGAGAGAGTTTAAACTGCACATGTACAAGAATCTTCATGGGTGTACAAGTTATAACCATTGTAAATGACACTTTTTAGCCCCTTTGAAAAATCTTCCTGTTTTATTACATTTACTTATAAATTGTCACAGCTTCTTTTTCTGTCACATTTCCTCATACCCTCTAATATTCATTCTATTAAATGAGAGAAGTAGTGGTGTGATGGGAACAAACAGATCAGCATGCTAATACTAGAAATGAGTCCTATTCAGATGGGATTCATGTTGCAAAATAATCTGATTTCCTTCTGTGTCCACATCTATTTATAGGAGGTGAAAGGCAAGAGTTGGATGTGTAAAACAATGTCCCTTCCATTTAACAAAAATAAAGAAATATTCTCAACTCTTAAAAAATAATTTTGGGATCGTGCATACAAGTTGCAAAGCACAAAGCCAGGTAAAGCCCTTAGCCTACCAGACAGCAATTGATTCCTTCATGCCTAAAGGTTTCTGAATGTGCTATTCATTCTGTTGGATACTTCACCCCTACCTCTTTATAAGCAAGTTACTGAATCTCTCTGAAGCTTTGTCTATAAAACAGACATGATAAAAATCCATAAGGTTGTTAAAAGGAACTAAATGAGATAACAAACCAAAGTACAAAAAAGGATATTTATAGTCATTGGAAAAAATACATTTTAAGAATTTAATGTCCTGTTTCCTTATACTTTTCTACATATCCACTTACTCCTTCATTAGCAATGGCAATTTAACTCAACTTTCCTCTTAAATAAACTTATTATTTATTTATTTATTTTTAATTTGACTAGAAATGACAGGGCGAGAGCGAGAGAGAAAGTGAGAAAGGAAGCTGCCAGGTCCAAGACCAGAACCGTGTTCGCATGCAGAAGGCCAGCGCTCTTAAGCACCATGTCAGCTGCCAGCCGCTCAACTCAATTTTAAATGCTTAACCAAATATAATTGCCTCTAAAAAAATTTCCTCCACTCTTCCAAGAAAAAAATGAATCTCTTCCTCCTCCAGGCGCCTTAAATTCAGAGATTATGTCTACCTTGATGACTGCTATGCCCCTAGGTCTGAAGGCAATTGTAGATGTTCAGTATTTGACTGATGAATAGATGAGATGATGGTAAATGAGTGAATGTGTTTCTTCTCTTCCCATGCCCTATTGTGCTTAGTTCAATGCCTGCAAAAAGGTGGCAAAGTGTTTATTAGATGAATAAACACCTATCTAGGCCTCAACTTGACCTCTCTGTTCCCAGTGCTTTTCAAATTTACTAAATAATAGTCTTGCCAAGATTTTTATGGAAAAGGTCCTCATCTGGCTATATCCTAACCAGATGTTTTGCTGAGGCAAAAAACTGAAATACAGCAAGATGTAGACTAGGGGCAGGAGGCTCTGAGAGAAAGCTGACATCCGACTTTGAATGGCAGGGGGAGACAAGCTATGTGAGGCACAGAGAGACAATTATACCTTTATGAATTCTGGCATTTTCACACATGAGAATTTGCAATTACTCAACCTGGCATGGTGCTTCCTAGGGTCCAGCACAGACAGAATGGTTAATGACAAGAAAGAAATAGGAAAGGAAAGGAAAGGGAAGGGAAGGGAAGGGAAGGGAAGGGAAGGGAAGGGAAGGGAAGGAAAGGAAAGGAAAGGAAAGGAAAGGAAAGGAAAGGAAAGGAAAGGAAAGGAAAGGAAAGGAAAGGAAAGGAGAGAGGGAGAGAAGAAGTTAGGAAG
The DNA here is from genome assembly GCA_026018925.1 of Tupaia tana. Taxonomy (NCBI): domain Eukaryota; kingdom Metazoa; phylum Chordata; class Mammalia; order Scandentia; family Tupaiidae; genus Tupaia; species Tupaia tana. Next base: position 20,696,840 of record JAKSZU010000004.1, read on the forward strand.
GAAGAAAGAACAGAGAGACAGAAAGTGAGAAATCACCCTCCCACCCCGGGCAAGGGGGGAAGGCAATGCTGCAATCCCTTCTCCTCCATTCTCCTCTCGGAATTTTGGGCATGCACGCACATGTGCCCAGCATGAGTTTTAAGCTACCAGGTCCAGTACTTAAACCGTTGTTTGACTACGTGAAGTCCATCAGCATAACCATTATACCATGGTCCCTTGTCATTCCTTTTTACTGTTTAATAGTATTCTACTATATAGCTCTATCGCATTTTTCTTAAATCCATTTATCCACTGAGCAACATGGGAGTTTTTCTACCTTTTGACTATTATAAATAGAGTTGCTATGTATAGTTATGTGTAAATTTTTGTTCAGACACCTGTTTTCAATTCTTTTGGGTAAACACCTACAGGTGGAAATACTGGGTCACATGGAATAACTATGAATCATCAAGCTATTTTCTATATTGGCTGCAGCTTTTTTTTTTTTTTTTTTTTTTTTTTTTTTTTTTTTGTCATTGCCACCAGCAACATATAAGGTTAACTTCTTTTTTTAACTGTACATGTGGAAAGTACTTTATACACTTTTCTTCACTTTATCCTTGTATTAATTTTTATGAGAAAGGCACTATTATTATTCATCTCCTTTATAAAAAAAATCAGAGTTAGACTGAAAGAATTAATCATTTCTCCAAATTAAGGTATCCGTGGCTATAAAATCTGGACTTTTGGTCTCAAAGCTAGACATCCTTTCACGTTCATGTGCTATGGCTGCTCTTGCAGAAAAGCTAGAAAATATAATAAGCCCTCAAATACACTCCTGGCTCTGCCTGCCCTCCCTCTACTCCAGCAACCTGTGGGTCCTTTTCATCATTATAATATGTTTAAGTATTCTATGTACTAGGTATTTTCACAGGTAGTATTAGATTTAATTGCCATTTTATACATAGAAAGATTGAGGCTTAGAGATGATAAGTAATTTATTCAGTCTCACAAAATTAGCAGCACAGAGGGGTTTGCTGAAATCAAGACTATAATTCTTGTCCCAGTGAAATCTTTGTTGTGATAAACAAATTTAACGAATATTTTAGTGTTAACTTTAGATTTCTTTAGAAATAATCAAGATGTAAGCTTTTAAAAACTGTCTGTTGTAACATATAACAGTCCCCCTTTACCTGTGGTAGTCATGCTCCAAATCCCTAGTGGATATCTGAACTGCCGATGGTACTGAACCATTTATATACTATATTTTTTATTTTTCCTAAACACATAGACCTGTCTATGGTTTAATTTATAAATTAGGTACAGTAAGATATTATAGCAATGAATAGAAATAAAACAGAACAAGTACAACAATACACTCTAATAATTAAAGTCATGTTGAAGTGGTCTCTCTTTCAAAATATCTGATTGTAATATAGTCATCGATTTTTGAAGTTGACTGCCAGGAATCGAAACCACAGAAAAGTGAAACTGCCAAAGATAAGGCGGGGGGCGGGGGGAAGGCTACTGTAATTCTTATTTTATTTGTTATAGTAACTTTTGTAGTGAAAGTTCTGCTTTTAGCCAAATGGTATAACAAAATAGATTTAGTCTCTTGCCCTAAAAAACTACTACTAAACAAAACATATGAAACAATCATTTTCAGATACCAGAAAATAGGAAGGAAAGGACAATGACCCAGGAGAGAAAGTAAACAAACAAGATGACCCAACGATTGCACAGCTTATGGTCTAAAGAGAACTTCTAAACCATTGCATAAAGAGATGAATCAAAGTGAATCCTAGGGATCCTCCTGAGGTGAGAAGATAATTTGTGAGTCTGGGGAGGCCAGAGTTCTTAGGGCTCACAAGGTACTCTCAGATCTTCAGTTGAGTATTAATCAGTACCTAAGTGTACAGAAATTAACAAGAGAAGGGAAAATAACCACTGGAGAGAAGGAAGAAACTTCTCAGAGTTCATGCAAAGCTGAGAATAGTTCGTGTTACTAATTGTGATGGTTTATTTTATGTGTCAACTTGAAGAGTGCTTTAGATGAATTTAACATTTAAATTGGTAAACTTTGGGTAAAGCAGATTACTCTCCATAATGTGAGTAGGATTCATCCAAACAGCTGAAGTCCTGAATAGAACAGAAAGATCAGCCTCCTAGGAGTAAAAGGGAATTCTCCAGTAGACTGCCTTCCAAATAGAACTCACATTTGCTCTCAGTCCCATGCCTCTGATCACTGGACTGTAACTGTACCATTGACTCTCTGGGTCCCCTGTCTCCTTTCCCATATTACAGATTTTGGACTTGCCAGCCTCCATAATCACATGAGTCAATTTCTTAAACTGCTTTTTCTGTCTCTCTCTATATACACACACACACACACAATTATGCAGGCATGTAACATTTATATTGAGGATACATTCTAAGAAATGAGTCATCAGTCAATTTAATCATTGTGTGACCATCACATAATGAACTTACATAAACCTAGATGGCATACCCTACTATACACCAAGGATACATGGTATAGCCTATCACTCCTGGCTATACACCTGTACATCATGTTACTATACTGAATACCATAGGCAAATATAATAAAATGGTAAGTATTTATATATCTAAACATAAATAGCTGCAGTAAATACATGTTAGGAGGGACCAGTAATTAGCATAATGGCTATGTCGTTGAACTCCCATAAAGCCAACTGCGGTTCGAGTCCTGGACCCGGTGGCTTAAACTCATGCTGGGCATGTGTGCGTGTGTGCCCAAGATCCCGAGAGGAGAATGGAGAAGGGATTGTGGCGTGGCCATCGCCCCTGAGGGGTGATTTCTCCCTTTCTGTCTCTCTGTCTCTGTCTGTCTTTCTGGCAAGTACATACACCCTATAGCAAAAACCTCTCAAAAAAAAAAAATGTTATGAAAGCTTTTTTTTTTAATGGTACACCCGTGTAGGGTATTTAACACTAATGGTGCTTACAGTACTGGAAGTTGTTTTGGGTGAGTTAGTGAGTGAGTGGTGAATAAATGTGAAGGCCTAGGACATTACTGTATACCCCTGTTAACTTTATAAACACTGTACACTTAACATATACTATATTTTAAAATGCTTTGAAAATTGTACCCCACAGGGAACCAGCAGTTAGCGTAATGGCTATGTCGCTGGACTCCCACAACCGCGGTTCGTGTCCCGGACCCGGTGGCTTAAAACTCACGCCAGGCGCGTGTGCGTGCGTGCCCAAGATCCCGAGAGGAGAATGGAGGAGAAGGGATTGCGGCGTGACCATCCCCCCTGGGGGGAGATTTCTTGCTTTCTATCTCTCTATCTCTCTCTGTCTGTCTGGCGAGCCCTATAGCGAAAACCTCTCCAAAAAAAAAAAAAAAAAAAAATTGTACCCCACAAAGATGCATAATTAAATATAAATAAACAATTATTTAAAATTTAATTTTAAAGTTTGTCTTTAATCAATAACTTTAACTTATTGTTACTTTTTTACTTTATAAACTTTTTAAATTTTTTTTACTTTTTGGCTCTATTGGAATAGTACTTGGTTTAAAACACACACTGAACAACTCTACAAAAATATTTTTCTTACTCTATATGCTTATTTTATAAGCTTTTTCCTAATCTTACAATCTTTTTTCTTTTTTACTTTTTAAACTTTTTCTGTCAAACTCCTACACAGGGCCAGTATCAGCAATATCACTGTCTTCCACCTCCCATGATACTACATAGTAGATTTCGCTTCTACCTGCTTTTCCTTTCTTCCGCTATTTTATGGATTTCTCTTTCATTGTCACCTTTATCTATTAGTGTTCCCTTTTATCACTCAGATAATTTATTCATGGGCCATTTCAATTAACTAACATCTATGAACTCATCAATTTCATAACTCTAGTCCAGATTTTGCTCCTGAACTCCAGACCAATATCTGCAGCTGCCTATGGGTTAGGTGTCTACATTAGTTAGCTTGAGTTGCCTTAACAAAATACCATAAACTGAGTGGCTTATGTGACAGACGCTTTCTCACACTTACATAAGCTGGATAGAGTAGCCAGCATATGACAGTGTGGTCAATTTCTTATGAGGTACTCTCTTACTGGCTTGCAGAGAAAGAGAGAAGAGAGAGAGAGGGATAGAGTGAGTGAGCATGCCAGATCTCTGATGCTTCTTCTTATAAGGGCACTACTCTCATCATAACAGTCCCATCCTGTGGCCTCATTTAACTCTATTATCTTCCAAAGGCTCTAACTCCAAATACCATCATATTAAGAGTTAGGGATTCAACACAAGAATTTTGGAAGGACACAAACACTCAGTCCAATAACAGTGTCCCAGAAGCATCTCAAGTATATAATTCCAAAACCAAATTCATCATTTTCCTCCAAACTCTTCCTCCTTTGGTGCCCTCTATTCATGAACTGGTACTCATGCTCTAGGTTGCCCAAAATAAAAAACTGGAAATCATTCTTGGTTCTTCCTTCTCTACCTCACTTTCCACATATAATCAATGACAAAGGCCTACTGTATACTTTATAAGGGAGTTCAAAAATCAATCCAGCTTTTTCTCTTCTTAGGTATGATGAATGAAAGTATCATGATTAGTTTACATCCACCCATTTTTTCAATCTTCTGATGATTCCCTAATTGAGATGATTATCCTATGTTGCCTAGATTACTACAGCCACTTCAGAGTTTTTAGTATATTCTTATGGCTAAGACTTCAAATGTTGATATATTTACAAAATATCTTCACAGCAATATTTAGGCCAAACAAATGAAATATATATATATATATATATATATATATATATATATACACACACACACACACACACACACACACACTTACACACACACACACACTCACATAAATACATATATATACACACAGGGTATGTGTGTGTGTGTGTAAATATAAAATAGATATATGAATGTATATATAAAGACAGATTGATTTCTTTTTAACGCCAGAGGTCACGAGAGAAAGAGTGAGTGAACAAGCATCCTATAGGGCCTGGTCATGCCACAGTCTTGTTTCCTCCATTTTTCCAACCCATCCGGATCCTGGGCATGCATGCACATGCACCTGGCATGTTTTTCAAACCAGTGGGGCCAGGACTTGAAATTCAGTCAACCATATTGTATCCAGCTCCCTCTGCACAGTGCTGAACCACTGAGCTATGATGTCAGCCCCAGAGAGACTGATTTATTTTATGGAATGGATTTACATAATGGTAGAGCCTAGTAAGTATGAAATACATAGGCATGCCAGAAATATGGAAGGTCAGGAAAAACTGAATCACAGTCTTAAATCTGAAATACATAGGACAGACCAGCAGGCTAGAAATTCAGGTAGAATTTCTATGTTAAAGTCTTTATTTTTAGAGAGATTTTTGCTATAGAGCACATGTGCTCACTGAAGGGACAGAGACACAGAGACAGAAGTGAAAAATCACTCTCCCCGGAGGATGGCCACACAGCAATCCCATCTCCTTTATTCTCCTGTTGGGATTTTGTACATGTACATACATGTGCCTGGCATGAGTTTCAAGCCTCTGGGTCTGGGCCTTGAACTGTGGTCAGCCATGTATGAGTCCAGTGATGTAATCATTACACCATCTGCTGGTCCCTATGTTAAAGCCTTTGTTGAACTGTGTCATTGGCTATGTGGGGCCTTCAGGTTACCAGCCTTTGGACTGAAATTATTCCATTGTTCCCCAGACTGCTGGCCCACAATTATATGAACCAATTTCTTATAGTAAGTCTCTTTATATATACACATCCTATTGGCTCTGTTTTTCTGGAAAACCCTGATTAATGTGTATGTTTATCAGCTGTGTGCCCTGTTTTCCAAGGTTTAGGGGACAGGTACTATAATTGCTATTTCACAATTGTATATAACTGGCATATATTTGGTATTCAAGAAATATTTTTTTAAATGTAAAGTCACATTCTTCCATCCTTTGTTTTTAGCTTTGTTGGTTGAGGCACAATAAATTGATTTAATCTTCTAATTTCACGATCACATATCATAAATCCCCTACAATGTGATTCTCTAGGAAAACACTCTTCAATTCTTTGGCTGTCCCTCACATGACAAAACCTTTGCCATTTTAGTCACCATTTCTGGATCCTTCTCTTTCTCTTTATCTGTATAAATGATAATATCCTGGGTAGAATGGGAACAGTGTAGAAGACTGCAGAAGACCTATTCCAAAGAATATGGACCCCATTTTCTTGGAAATTTTAATTGTGTATCAGGCCAAAGCATTGTCTTTTCAAAATTATTTTCACATATATTTGTGTATATGTTTCTGCGTGTGTGAGTAAAACGTAGCCTTGATGGTGTGCTCAAGTCTGCAAGAGAAAAAAACAAAAACAAATGCTGCTTGTATGAGACATCTTTCCACTAGAACAAACTTTGATGAAAAATATACTAGAAAGTTCTGAGATTGATTCTATCTAGTAAATCCATACTATCATAGAAGGGAAAAAATCTTATCTGTTCAGAATATGGATTGCTGATATGTAGGTGGCAAATCCTACTTTGAAGACATTGCAGATAGAACTAAGTTTTGAGTGGTTGGTTTTAATAGTTACTAAATAAGTAATATTTGCCATTTTGAGGATGTATTATGTATCTCAGGATGTTCATGGTCCATACTAACAACACATTCGGAATGTGTATGTAAGTATAAGTAAGTATGAATCTCTTTGGTTAACTCCTTTGTTTAATTCTATTCTAGGACTTATTTTTCAGCCACTTCAGTCACTCTCATGACTTAGAATAATATACAAGCTATTCAGCAAGGCATTTGAAGTTCTTGATCCACACTATGTTTTCAAACTCCTGCCTCGCGAAACTTCCTCTCAATTTAAAATCTTTATTCACGTTGTTCTACCTCTGTCCTAAACTGATCTTACTTTTTCCCTGTTTCTGATCACTATTTATTGACATCTGAATTATCCTTTAAAGCCCAGTTCAATATTTCATCACTACCACAAAGTTCATCCAGTTTCTACTTGAGAATTAATTACTATCTTCCACAGAACTCTGTATGTCTCTCGGTACAATCATCTCATTCTCTTGTACCTGATAAGTCAATACTCCATTACTGTGAAGAAGTTTTACATTTCATGCATGTATTTCTTCATGTTTTTTTTTTCCACTAAACATTTAGTGAGCTTAGATGCTGCTTCTGAATCTGAAGCCAGAAGTCTTACATTCCCATCTTCTTTGGTTCCAGAACCTGATAGTTTAAGTATCCAAGATAAAGAGAGTTGGTTGCAATCAGGGACATTTCATGCTCACTATAACTTGAACTCATTAACTGGGCCCCAGGCTATTATTTACTGGTACCATCTCCATCCATAGCCTCCTACCTCAGACATGCTCCTGATCTTACACCCCTTTCCAGAGCTCCTTATTTAACACTCACATAAATATTCTCTGAGTGACTACTCAGTCAATGTACAGGAAAGGATTTATGCATAATGGGAAATGTAAAGATGAATCAAATATAGTCACTCCATCAAAGAATTCAGTAATGTGAGAATCATCCTTCACCCTTCTGCTCTCCTTTATTGTCATCATTTATTTCTAAACATCACCATCTTCTACCCACTCTATGCCCTATACATTGCTCATACCCAAACATTTACTTCTATCCTTCCTGCCACCAGCATAGAACAGGCAATTACACTAATTTCCTTCTTAAACTTCAGTTCTCCATTTCATTCTTTACATTAATGTCAAAATGATCTTTCTAAATCTTATAGTTGATCAGGTCATGTCCATACTTAAACCTATCCAACAGCTTCTCAATAATTGTAAGATTGATTCTAAACTTCTTAGTGGAAATTTAAGGTAATAGCAATTGTATTTCTGACTATTTCTATTGCTTTGTCTTTGAATAACTTGTTTTTCACCCTTTCCCATACCCTTTCATTCAGTCTTCCCAAGCTACTTGCATTTTCTTATATGAACCATACTCTTGCATGCCTCTGTACCTTTGTAATGGCTATTTCCATGGCCTAGAAAGCTACCACTCATTTTTAAAACAATTTCTGAGCAACTGCTGTTGGCTAGTGCTTATGAAACTAATGATATGATTTAGACATGATACCTGTCCTCAAAGAAGCTTCGTCAGTGGGACACAGTCCCAAGTATCTTCCACTGTGATTCCTTCCTGTGCTTCATTGTATCCTGAATATTCAGTAACAGAAAGTGTCATTTATTCTTTCCCATGGTACAGTAGAGGAAAGTGCCTGTCAACTGGATAAATGAATAAAACTTCTCACGGGACATGATTTCTGAGAAATGATGATTTGTCTCTAAAGGCCATCTTTACCCACCTTGAAGGACTCCTTTAAAAGTCATGGTGTCCTTTGATGCCTTCCTGTAGGACAAAAGAACCCAGAGCTTATCTACATGTAGATATTCTATTAATACATAATGACTCTTAGGACAGGAAGGAAATGGAACTGCATTTCCTTTTTGGACATTTCCAGCAAAACTGAAGAAGGAAAATGGCCCCATCTTAATGAAAGAGACTACTCTTGGGAGTGTGTTTAAGGGAAGGTTACAGAAGCAATCTGTGAAGGAATATGGACAAAGCACAATTCATCATTTCTTCCCAGGAAAGTGATTATCAGCAGAAAGGTAGTGTCAAGGCCAGCTCTACCCTGCTTCACAAAAGATTCTATTTACATTTCAAGAAAGGGCAAGAAAGAATGTCCCTCAATAAGGCTATTTTGCACAAGGCCTCTCTGCCTTTCCCACACTAAGTCTGACCTTTTTTTTTAATGACTGCTTCTCTCCTTAGCCCATGCCCTTAGATTATCCAGGAACAGAAACATTTCCCCAAGATCCTGCTCATTCCCTAAAAAAGCTAGCTTTCTAAAACACAACCTTGATTGTGTTACTTCTTTGAGTCCTTTATGTCTCCCTACTTATTATAAGAGAAAGGTTAAGCTCCTCAGCATGGCATTTAAAATCTTCTTCGTCCTAACTCCAACTATCTCTGTGCCCCCTTCTTGCTGTAAGCTTCTATGCATACCACCATTTGATGCTCCTATACCCACCACTTCACACTTCTGTGCCTTGTTGTTGTTGCCTCTGACTGGAAAACCTTTATCGCTTTCCTATGTTAGTTATTCTCCATTTGCCCTTCCAGATCATTTTCTACACTTCTCAAATTGCTTGTGTCCTGGGAGCTGGGAAGCTGACCCATACAGACTACATCAAGTAGAAGGTCTTATTCTCTTTTCCTTTTCCTAATTGGATTTGTCCAATTAAAAGCACTGGCAGGAGGTGGAGGGTAGGAGGAGAGATGGGTTGGAATATTTAGTCTGTCCTTCCCACCTCACAATGACCACATAAGTGGGTTGTTAGCTGCCCTTCTTACAGGATTCTAGTAACAGCTTCCTTCTCTTATTTCTTTAGTCTTTTAGAAGTAGGAATAGTTTCCACTATTGCCAGTCCCTAGATGCTCTTCTACTCCTGATAATTCTCTTAAATATATATTTGCCATTGTAAATAGTCTGTTTATTAAACTCTCTTCATTTATATTTTTGTGCATACCATCTGTTTTCTGCTGAGACTCTGACTTGACAAACCTGTTTAACCTAGCTAATCTTTCCTCATTCTTTAAGATCAGTTTAGGGGGTACCCTCCAGAAAACCCCAGGGCTATGTTACTGAATTCATTGTTACAGTAGATCTCTACTTGTATTGTTACCATACACTTAACCCAGTATATTTTTACTATCATAATAAAATGTAAATTCCAAGAGAGCAAAGACCTGTTATATTGTTCGTGCTATTCACCTAGCACTTAGAATGGTGCCTGGCACATTGTAAGTACTCAATTAATGTTAGGTCAATGCTTACTTGAAAGTAAGAAGTAAGTCTACATTATATTTTCCTCATCTGGCTCAGGCAAAGTACTTCATAAATACTATTTGAACTGAACATTTCATAAAAAAAAGTCATGTTTTCCATACAACAAGTATGAAAGAGAAGGATAAAAGAAAATTTTCATGGGGAAGCAAATATAAGCCAGTTAAGTACCATATTAACACCTACTCTCCCCCATTTTAGGAGACATGGGGCTAACGCAGAGGAAGCATTTAGAAATGAGAGTGATATATAATTATAAGACTTGGAAAAGTAGGGCATTAATTCTCTACTGTGTACCTTCTATGTTCCAGGTTTTGCATTAGTGGCATTCAAATAATTATCTCTTTTGATCCTTCCAGTAACCTTGTGAAGCTGATATTATAACCCTTATACTACTGATCAGAAAAATTACCTTCAAAAATGTCAAATAACTTTTTCATGGACACATATCTAGAAAATGGCAAAGCACAGATTGGGACCCATGACTGTCTGGCTTTAAGTATAATGCTCTCTTGCTGTCAACATAAGAGAAGAATCTTCAGGTGTTATTCCCTACCATCTTCAAACTGTTAAGAATTGTGAACAGTCTGAGATTTTACCCTACTTACCAGCTAGCAAAATAACCTACAATAGCTTCATAGATACTAGCACAAGATACAAGGTTCCTGGGTCACAAAGAACCAATGGCAATAGCATTAAGTAGAGTATCAGGTTTTATACTGGAACACTGATCCCCAATTTCCATGGGTCACTGCAGAAAGGGTCAGGTGATCCAGAGTAGGCTGCCTTACTGATATGGGAACCTGAGATAAGAAAAATACATTTTTTTTATACTGGATAGTAAGCACATCTTTACATGGCTTTTGAAGGAGACAGTTTCTTTTCCTCTTTTTTTCTTGTTTTGGAGAGGTATTTGCTATAGGGCATGTGTGCTCACAAGAAAGACAGAGAGAGACAGAGAGACAGAAAGTGAGAAATCACCCCCCAGGGGGGATGGCCACACCACAGTCCCTTCTCCTTCATTCTCCTCTAGGGATCTTGGGCACCCACGCACACGCGCCCGGCATGAGTTTAAGCCACTGGGTCCGCCACGTGAACCGTGGTCGACTACATGGGAGTCCAGGGACATAGCCATTACGCTAACTGCTGGTCCCGGAAGGAGACAGTTTCTATATATCCTGGGGATCATCACTATACAAACATCCTGAAAGGACAGTTTGGAAAAACTGCTTATGAGACATATAGAAAACATGAGATATATATGCATTATTTCTCAACATCTCTTCCTGTCTGGCCTCTGCCTAAATATTTCCAGTGACCGGATCACATAATCTCTTAAAGCCAATCCAATGGGATGGCAATTATATCACAGAAGAATTCTTCACAACTTATTTGAGAAGAATAAATAGGATGAGGCCTGGTACAAGGCAAATATGCAATAAATATTCTTTTAATGCTTTCAATGCTCTGAGGTTAGTTTATTGTCATTTAGGAAGAATCGCCTACTAAATACCTTTCAGGAGGATTCTGGATGCCTGGCATTAAAAACCCGTTCAATATCCCCTACTTCTCCCCTTGAGCACTTCCTATAAGGACTCTTTAGACCAGTAAGATGATTTTACTTAGAAGATTTTTATATTACATAAAAGTCAAGGAGTATGGGAGGCACACCAGTTGCCAGGAGAGACCATAAAACAAAACTAGTGAGTCAAAAGTGAAGCAAAGAAGTCACTCTAAAAGAAAGTTTCAGCTGGTTATGGATTAACTAAGTAGAAATACTCAGATGGTACACTTAAATTTGAAGATAAAGATTTGATATATGACTAAAGGGGCTATGTTATTACAATAAATTTCTGTAAAGCTTATGTGAAGCAATAGCAAGTAAAAGTGCTTTCCTCATACATTTGCTCATGGCCCTTACAACTAAAAATGGCAGATGATACTATTGTTTCATCTTCATTTTATGGAAAAGAAAACTGAGGCTCAATGAGGCTCAGTAATTTGCCTAGCAGAAAGTGATACAGATAAAACCCTGGCTCTAAATATGTGTTTTGGGGCCCAGTTGTAGTGGTAGAGGTAGTAGGGTACCACTCTGCAGTACTGAAGGCCATTTGGAAGACCAGGGTTCAGACTCCAAGTGGACTAAAGCACTCTGTATATGTGTGTGCACATCCCATCTGTGATTCTGGCTGGAAGGTTGGGAGAGGGGATAATGGCATGATTATATCCTGTTGAGGTTGTATCTTCATAATTTTTTTCTATTTTCCCAATAAGGAAATGAAATAAGCACACTTTCAAAAAAGTCTGTTTTTATACACTTAAACAAGAGAACATACAGAAAGGATGAAAAAGCTAAATAGCAAGATGGTAGGCAAGGGTAGCTAGTGAACTTATGAAAGGAGAAGGAAGAGACTTACATGGTTTGAGCAGGGTCATGGATTATATATTGCATTGTGCAAGCAGGATTGGGTAGGAAGAGCCTCAGACTGCAGTGCAGTTCTAAGAAAGTTTTGGCCTGGCCAAGCAGAAGTTTTCCAATTATAAGTCCCCCACACTAGGCAGTAACAGTCCAGTTCGAGTACTACTATCACACTCAGTCATTGGCCAGGAGTAGCCCAGGAGAAGGAAGATCTAGTATATCACCTGAAGGTTGTCAACCACACATTCCAGAGTAGGTCTTCCTGAAGGAAAGCATTAGCAACACATCACCATGGTCATTGCTTTTCTATATACACATACCAATGGGAAGAAGATTGACGCTTCTAGATAAGAGTAATATAGTAGGCCTAAATCAATGCAAAGATTCTCAAGGCTTGGTGTGGTATAAAAGTAGCAGGGACCTAAACTCAAAGGCATTTGCAGATGAGGGCTTCTCTACTATCAGAATTCTCATCCATAAAGGCTCAGTTAAAATATAACACTATATCAGTGATGCCTTCCCTGATCTTCCGTGATTCCTTAATTTGTGATAAACTCTTCCTTCTTCTGGGAAACCATCACACTTTGATAATAGAATTGTTGTATATGTGTACTATCTCACTAATTAGACACTTCCTTTTCTTTTTAGATTCTTTCTTAACATCAAGGTTTATGTCTTATTTAATATAGCATAGAGCACAGAACAGAAATCTATGTTTGTTTTTCACTGTATGTCTTGATACAAAATGGCAGCAACTTTCAACATTAGCACATATGTATACCACAAAATAAATTAAAATTCCCCTAACCACTGAAAAATACACGATAAATACATAACAGTATACAGACTGATACACATGAAAGAAGGAAGGAAGGAAGGAAGGAAGGAAGGAAGGAAGGAAGGAAGGAAGGAAGGAAGAAGGAAAAGAAGAAGGGAAGGAGGGAGGAGAAAGGAAGAGAAAGGAAAAGAATGAGTGTTGACAAGGATGTGGAGAAATTAGAACCCCAGTGTACTACTGGTACAGTATAGAGGTTCCTCAAACAAACCAAAACAAAATAGAACTACAATATTTTATACTACTCATATTTCTGGACACAGTTCTTAATGAATTGAAAACAGAATTTCAAAGAAATATTTGTACTCTCATGTTCATTGTAGCATTATTCACATTAGAATAAAATTAGAATCTGAGAAATAGAAAGTAGAGTGATGGTTACCAGGGACTAGTGTTTGAGGGGAAAGAAGAGTTATTCCAAAGGTACAGAGTTACAGTTTTTCAAGATGAAAAAATTCTAAAGATCAATAACAATGATCATGTAGTAAACACTATTGGAGTACATACTTAAAAATAGTTAAGATAGTAAATTTTAGGGCTAACAGGTAGTTTGGTGGTTAGTGTGGCTAGATTCCACATGGCCAACTATGTGCTTTAAATTCTGGACCCAGCAAGTTAAAAAATATGCCAGGTGTGTGTGCATGTGTGTGTGCCCAAAATCCTGAGAGAAGAATGGAGGAGAATTAATTACAGCATAGCCGTCTCCCCTAGGGGCTACTTTCTAACTTTTTCTCTCTCTTTCTCTCCGTCAGTCTTATCTCCAGTGAGCCCATGTGCCCTATAGTAAATTTTTTAAAATAAATTAATTAAATTTTACAGTGATAGTAAATTTACCTGTTTTCTATCACAATTATAAAAAGAAGATAAATAATGCAGATTTACTGAATAAATTACTAAATCTTTTGTTTCTTTTTTCATACCAAATAAGTTCCAAACTCTCTTAAGATGTGTCTAGAAGGGTTCCTATTAATTATTTCAAAATATATTGCTATATAAATATTCCTAAAAGAAGTAAAATGGAATGCATTAGAGCTGTATTTAATGAGAATTTCATGGTTAACTTCTTTACCTTTTATGTAGATTTATTTTTATTGATGGTTATAATACTAAAGGAGGTTATATATTTAAAAAATACATCACCATTTAAAGGACTTTTTAATCAAACTTCTTTATATACTTTGCAGTTTTCTAAGTGAAATTACATTTAGCTGTATATAAAACAAAAGAAACTGAGAACCAGCAGTTAGCATAATGGCTATATCGCTGGACTCCCACGTAGTTGACTGCGGTTCACGTCCTGGACCCAGTGGCTTAAAAAACTCACGCCAGGTGCGTGTACGTATGTGCCTAAGATCCCGAGAGGAGAATGGAGGAGAAGGGATTGCGGCGTGACCATCCCCCCTGGGGGGTGATTTCTCGCTTTCTGTCTCTATGTCTCTCTCTCTCTCTGGCGAGCGCACTCGCCCTATAGCGAAAAACCTCTCCAAAAAAAAAAAAAAAAAAAAAAGAAGAAAGAAACTAAGGAAAAAAATAAATATTGCATTGCATAAAATGTTAGTTTAAAAATTGTTTCCTTTTTGTCATGGCCACTTAAGGCAGGGCACCTAAAATTAACTTAATGGGTAATAGTCAACTCAAAAGGGGATGACAAAAATACCTCTTTAGGCAAAAATAAGAGTAGAACCTTAGTGTTTAGGTTAGAAGAAATAATCTTTGGAACCAGCAGTTGGCATAATGGCTGTGTCACTGGAGTACCATGTAGTCAACTGTGGTTCGACTCCCAGACCTGGTGGCTTAAACTCACACTGGGCACATGTGCATGCATGCCCAAGATCCCAAGAGGAGAATGGAGGAGAGGGGATTGTGGCATGGCCATCCCCACTGGGGAGTAATTTCTTGCTTTCTGTCTCTGTCTCTGTCTTTCTTGTGAGTGCACGCGTCCTTTTCCTCTCAGGAAAAAAAGAAGGAGAAGAAGAAGGAGAAGGAGAAGGAGAAGGAGGAGGAGGAGGAGAAGGAAGAAGGAAGAAGGAAGAAGGAAGAAGGAAGAAGGAAGAAGGAAGAAGGAAGAAGGAAGAAGGAAGAAGGAGAAGAAGAAGAAGAAATCATCTTTGCTATATACCTGTCAGGCATCTAAAGCATCTATCCTCTAATATATCAATAAAATTTGTAAAAAATATGATGTGATTAAACTGATTACTTTTCTTCTGTTGCAGGCACTGGAATTTCTACAATCCCTTTTCATGTTACTCTATATTGGGTTGTCAGAAAAGTCATGACACATTTTTGCATTAAAAACACAGAAAAATACATTATGACTTTTTTGGCAATCTAATAGAAATATTCAAGAGCCATTATGATATTCAATATTCCTATCCTTTCACTGAATGATTTTATACTATTTCTCATATAATTTATTAAATAAACAATACAACAGGAAAAATATTAAAGATTCCAACATGTTTACAATGGTTTGAATGTGTCTCCCAAAAGTTCATGTGTTGGAACTTGGTTGTATAATGAAGGTATTAAGAGGAAACTTAGTCTTGCTACAGGATTAATAGATGAAGTCTTTGGAAAGTGATTCAGGGGGGCCCCCTTGATTGGTTTTTGGTAGGTTTTGAAATGAACATCAACACATGTGCTCTTGCTCTTGTGGCCACATGACACTCTATGCTGTCTCAAAACTCTGCAAAGAATTCCCAGCATCAGGAAGGCCCTCATCAAATGTGGCTGGGGGACTTCAGATCTTCAAATTGTGAGCTAAATAAATCTCTGTTAACTACTCAGAATCAAGTATTTTTGTTATTAGCAGTAAAACAGACTAGGAAAATGCTCACTAGCTATATTAGTTCAAAGAATATATATATTGTGTGTGTATGTGCATCTCCAACAAAGAGAATAGTGTAAATTATAGTACAATTATACAATTGAAAGTCTTTGAGCATTAAAATTGCAATTGCAAAGAGTATGCATGAAATGGAATGTGGGCTGACACTGAAAGATCACATGATATTCTGAACTTAACTAATAAAAAGGAAAGGAAAATATTAGAAAACAGGTGCAAATGAAATTAATAGTGTTTCAGTGCGATGATTAGTGTTATGTTTGTAAATTGACTTTGTCTCATTATTTTTGGAAAACAAAATATAAAATTAAAATTATACATTTCTGTTCACTTGATTCAGAGTAATCACCTCAGGCACTCTCCAATAAACTTAAAAATGAAGTATTCTATCTGCTCAGTTTGAAAGTCTCGACAATTATCATTTCAGAGTTGTAACAGAAATTAGCTCTATTGTGCTTGACTTTGGAATTGTGTAGGGAACTTAAAATTGACTCCATAGTCTCTCTATCTAGTTAATTCACAACTAAGCTGTGAGACCTAGGGCAAGGTCTGTAACCTCTTTTAATTTGTTTCTTCAGCTATAATTTGAAGGCAATAATATCTACCTCATGAGAATTAAGTAGCACATATGTGATTTAATAGTAACTTTATTGAGCAAGGCCTCAATAAATTCTAGATGAATGATTGGATTAAAATATTAAATTAGTGAACAAATGGATGAATAAACTAATAAACAAAAGAATAAGCAAAGAGTCAGTTTTTCTGTTCTAGTTTTGCCATATATTAGCTGTGTGACCTTAGGCAAATAATTAAACTTTTCCAATTCTATTTCCCCATGTATAAATTAAGAGGATTAAATAGAAAGATCATAAGGGGTCTTTTCAGCTCTGAAATTCTACAGATTATACACGGATAACAAGGGTTATGCTAACTTCACATGCAAGGAAAGGGGTACATGTCATGCTACCTTTTTTGGTCACTGATTAACAATAAAAACAAAAACAAAAACATGCTCTTCCTAAGAAGTTTTTCGTGATTGTCACCTTTATGCCTCACTTTTAATAAAGTAGCCCAATCTACTTTATTGCAGTTTTGACTATTTTACAGCTAATGTTAGAAGATTTTCAAAAAACATAGATTGGGGGAAGGATCACTCTGTCGATTTATAAACTCATTTCATCCTATTTTGTTTATTATGTGTGATTACATGGAGATTTTAAGTATTGAATGAATAGATACCTAAACTGAAAAAGGTTGACATGTGCTGACAAAAAAAATGTAGTGATAATATCAAAACATTAAAAATGTTGGTAATCCTTACTATTCAATTTTTATCAGTCTGTTAACTTTTGCTATTATCTATTTCTATGTTTTCAAAGCACTAATCTTAGTGAAGATATATTTGAACCCTTTTCTGATCTTTATGAGTTTATAATACATGCTAGTCTTTGGTACCCATTATTAATTCAATCATATACAAATATTAGATTTGTAATGCTTTCTATAAAGGTCCCAAGAGGTAAGAATTATAATACTTAAAGTCATAACTATAGGAGCTGAGGTAGTATCATAAAAAGAGCATGGATTTAGGGATCTGATATTGAAATTTGAATCCTGGCTCGGCCACTAAAGTCTTGGTCAAGTTATTGAGAGTCAATTCATTCATAACATGGGCATAAGAAAATGCCCAACACATAGCATTTTTTGTAAAGATGAAACAAGATAACACACATAAAACACATAGGACAGTGCTTGACATCGTGTGCTCAAAGTTTGCCAGTGAAGTGACTGGACTGTTTTCTACTACAATATTTCAGTACCATCATCCTATGCTTTTTTCTAAAATAATCCTTTTAATATTCTAATAATAAATGCATATTTGATCAGTATAGGAGCAGGCAAACTTTTTAATAAGAGGCTGTGTAATAAATAATTTACGTTTGTAGGCCAAATAGTTACTGTTGGAACTATTCAATTCTGACAAAGTAGTATGAAAGTAAATACATGATACATAAATGAAAAGAGATGGCTATGTTAAAATAACATTTTATTTACAAAAACTAGCAGTTGTCCTGAGATTCATGGTTTGCTATTCCCTGGTATAGCACTTTGTAAAACATACTAGTTAATGTTACCTTAGTTCATCCTCTTAGCTACTTGGAAGAAAACAGGTTGTCTGTTCTTATATCTTTCTTAGAGATGAGGAGAAGCAGAAACATAAAAGATCTAAGATCACATAGTAGTAAATGTCAGATTAGCACACAACACTTAAATGCTATCATCTTATAATTTTTGGCTAAATATGCTACAACATCCCATAAATATGAGTCAAACCAAATGAAGGTCAAAGCATTTCTGCAAAGGGTAAGTTTGTGGGTCACAGTTAATACATAATATCTGGAGTAGTAATTTTCCCTTGGTATAAGTTTTAACATGAAACCAAACACCACAGAACCACTTGTGTGCCCTACTATATCGAGTGCATCATCACTAGATGGACTACATTCCAACTGAAGTTGAATGGCCTCTGTCAGAAAAACTGTAGAAGGATCACAGAAGGGAATGAGAAAGGTAACATAGAATGGCTGAGGTTCTCCACAATCTCAGGCCTTAGTTCCTGAGACATGACATACAGATAATCAAATGTTTTGGAAAAAAATATTTCATATTAAATAACATCTCATTTAAAATAAAATTCAGGAAGAAAGCCATGAGATCACAGCTAAAGGAAGAAAAAAAATGTTTCGAATGAAGAGGTGACTTGGAAGGAGTTTAAACAAAATGACAAAAATTGGCTTGGTTGAAAGTACAACCTTGGAGGCACCAAGAACCCTTGAAAGGAAGAGATTATGGTGGTGTTACCTCCCTCTACTCAGCTAAAAATAGGGAGGGAAGTGGTCAGCACTAACCTGCTAGCCTAAAGGGAGATTATCTGTCATCAATTCCTTTTATGTGCACAGGGATAGAAGCTGAGAAGAGAACTATAACATATGGGCAAACGGAGTTAATAAAGGAAACATGGGACTAACAGTTGGCATAATGGCTATGTCGCTGGACTCCCATGTAGTTGACTGCGGTTTGAGTTCCGGACCCGGTGGCTTAAACTCACACTGGGTGCACGTGCATGAGTGCCCAAGATTCCGAGAGGGGAATGGAGAAGAAGAGATTGCGGCGTGGCCATCCCCCGTAGGGGGTGATTTCTCACTTTCTGTCTCTGTCTTTCTGGTGAGCGCACGTGCCCTATAGCAAAAATCTCTCAAAAAAAAAAAAAAAAAAAATAGAGGAAACAGACCTATCTTTTCAAACCCACCCTACAAATCACCAAAGCCCTTCACTCTTCTGTTCACCTAGTTGCCTAACTATCTCATTTCAAATGTACCGCAATTCCGCAAACTAAGCACTATTAGTTTCATTTTACAAATAAGGAAACTGAGGCTTGTAGAGTCAAGTAATTCAGTTGATAAACAGTAGTGCTAGAATTCAAATTCTGGGTTCTTGTTTTCTAGTCAAACACTGCCTTGTCCTCTTAAGTCCTTTCTTATACCTGAACTAAGCTGGTCCTGTCACTACTTATTACAAATATTGCTGAATTTAAACTTAGACTCATTTATAAATGTCACTGTAAACATCCTGACTTGAAAGGAAATCTGAGCTCCCACTTATAGAACTGACAAATAGTGATGGAAGAAAAGGGGAAACTCTGTGGTTCCATGCCCTTGGAAGACCCTTTTAAGGTTTCATATGACCAGGAAATCAGATTAGCTTCTACAATAGAAGTCATGGCATTAAATTTCTAGAGGAAAATAAATTATGCATTTTTAATACTTCACTAGCTAGACATACATAAAGGTATAATCCAATTGAGGATTCTGATAATTGTAGAAGTCCCAAGTGCAAGCGGCAGAATAAGCAAGGAAAAAGAGGGTCATTCTCTGAATAATCAACAAAATTCCATGCCAGGCTATTCTCCCAAACTCTGTTTTGATGGATCCGGTTAAATATATTTCCAGTCCTTCCTTCTATTAAATCCAATTCATTTCTAAATGGTTTGCAAAATGAAACAAAATGATGAGTCTAAAGATGGAAGTGATCAGAGTCACAGAGTAGTGACTGTTACCATGGACAGTTATGTTCACGTAGCAAAAATAATTCAATTACTGTTTAACCTTGTAATTCTCAGAAAGGCTCTGAGGTCTCAAAGGATCTATCCAACATGCTGTTAAAAATATTCTTTAATAGTCCTTAGTTTCACTCTTCTCTTATAGGAAAAAATGAAGGTCTCAAATGGTCTGTGTTCTTGGCACCAGAGGATAAACAATTATGGAAAGAATAACATTTGATTTACAATATATACTAAAAATAGTGGATTACTATATTGCTAGAAAACTTCATAAACAGTAAAAGAGACATACTCAAAAGTACCAAAGGAAAAAGTTATGTGTATTACAGATTACATGTGCTAGGTCCTGTGTTAGGTGATTTATATATTTTCATTGCTTCTGACAACTCTATTTCATTGCTTCAAGTACATATGTATAACTTTCTCTTTCTTAACAGAGAAGGAAGCTACGGCTTAGAAAGGTCTGACAATGTACCCAAGATACACAAGGAAGTAACAGAGCTAGAATTAGATCTCCAAAGTATATATTCTTTCAACTATAGCCTCTAAGCTTCCTGTTCCTGTTCTAAAACTCTATTATCTGTAACGCACCCTATCCATTCGGTCTTTTGGTCTACTAGAAACTACTTTGATGGCATATTGTCTATGACAGTAACTCAAGTCATTTATTAATTCAACAGACATATACATGTTAGATTCTTTACCTGACCCTTGAAAATGTAAAAGGCCCTTAAACTGGCCTGTCAGGAGAGAGGAGGCTCCAAGAGAACATATGCTGAGTTGAGTCATAAAGAATGAATGGTAGGGGAGGATAGAGTTCTGATAAAAAGAGCACTGAGGGAAGGGGGGACACTGCAGAGAATTCTGCAAACTTACTAAGGTAGGACAGAGTTTAGCATTCTCTGTGAGCTGGTAATAGTTGAGCACAGTGATTACATACAATCTAAGTGAGAGATTGATCAGAGGTGAGAATGCAAAGGAAAGCACAGACAAGATGAAAGAGGGCCTTGTAGATCAAAATAAGAATTTTGACTTTACCCTGAGGTCAGTGAGAAGATATTGAAGAGTTTAAGCAGCAATGTACAGTTTTGACCTTTAAAAAGATCTTCTGGCTACTGTATGGAAGAAATATGGATAAAAAGGCATCACAATGGAGTTAGAAAAAGCAGATAGAAGTTACACAGTGATCCAGAGAGATAATAATGGCCTGAAATAAACTTAAGCAATGGCAATGGGAATATGAAGTAGAGCCAGATTTGCAAAATGTTCGGAAGATTATATCAATAATATTTCATGATTGAATATAGGAATGAGAGACTCAGAAGAATCAAAGAAAACCCTGAGTTTTGAACTTGGGGAAGTAAGTTAACATGGAAAGAGAATACTGGAAGGCAGGGAGATATAGAAGAAAGGTCCTGAACTTAGTAGAATCATTCAGCATTTACTGAGAGCACACTGTGAATCAACTCAGTTCTGAGCTCTGGCAGTTTTAAATATAACTTGATTTCAACATCTGGTACTGCCATAATATGCAGATGTTCTAGGTCTACCTATTCAATACAGTAGTAACTAGCTAAGTGTGTCTATTTAAATGTAAATAAACTTGAATAAAATTAAAGAGTTTCTTAGTCACACGAGCCATATTCAAGAACTCAATATCCAAATGTAGTTAGTAGTAAGTGTATTAAGTAGCATACATATAGAATATTTCCCTCATTGCATAAAGTTCTATTTGGGATAGCTAGTTGGATATCTATTCTTCTAGAGCATAACAGCTTCAAAACTGTCTAAAGGGCAGCTGTGGAAGACATATTTAAGCCAGGAACTATGTTTCTCAGAATGACTTTTTTTTTTATATACAGTTGGTTAAAGAGAATTCCATGTGATTTAGAAGGTGAAGTAGCAGTTATTATTCTCTGAAAAATCTTCGCTTAGTCACTTATGCGACAGACACAGTGGTACCTTGCAGTTTGGGGCTTGTCCTTCTGTTTCCCTGCTCTAAATTCAGCTCCTGTCCCTGACTCCTGGCCCTGCTGACCAGTGATCTCAGATATCTGGCTGCAAACCCACAGATCAGAGCTACACAGACAGACATAACAGCTGTTCATAGATCTCTCTACTCACGCATTCCATGCAGTGTCATTTTGACACTTTGTTTTTCAGATTGATGGGCTGGTGATCTTTCTGCGATTCCACAACTCCCCCTTTCTGATTGTCATTTCCCTAGATGCTCCAACAATTACTTAAGGTCTAACTCCTTTTACTATACCTCGCTATAGGGCACAGACAGAGAGAGACAGAGAGACAGAAAGCGAGAAATCACCCCCCAGGGGGGATGGTCACGCCGCAATCCCTTCTCCTCCATTCATCTTGGGCAATGATTCTCCGAGACTCTACGTCTCATAGCTAACTGCCCCCTTTTACTAATAGCTGCTCTTCTCATAAGCCACTGTCCCAGGAAATTATAGCAAAGGTCTCTACTGACAAGAATTCTGTTTGGGATGTTGAAAAGCCTCAGAAGTACGATCATGATGAAATAATACAGACCTTGGAATCACACAGACAAAAATTCAAATCTGATCACTGCCACTTACTAGATGTTTAAAATCTTGGACAGATTATTTAATTCCATTTTCTCGCTTTTGTAAGAAAGAGAACACCTTTTCCTCAGAGAGTGAATGAGAGTATAAAACCAAAAAATATATGCCAAGGGCCTAACACAGTGTGTGGCCCAAGTTGAGGCTGAATCACCAATAATGGTTATTCCATAGTTCTACTAAATTTTACTACTGAGCCCATAATCTTTCAGAGATAAGAAATGGAGTAATAATTTTAACCTTCGTAGACTATGGTTTCTCCCTAGACTGTATCATTGCTTCTTTTTCTTGATATTATCTGTAATTTACTTACACTCAAAAAATTTTTTTACACTCAATCACTGTGTATCATTACAGCATACCAAATGAATTTTCCTATCATGAATATACTGCATATTGGTCTGGTCAAAAACATTACCATATACATTATAATCAACAGATTTCTTTCCATGTTGGGTCCTTTAAACATGCTGATTCTTTCTTCTTCCCTTGATTCCCTCCGTCTCATGCTCCCTTATTTCCTACCCTCCTTGCTCATGTATCATCATTGCTCTCCAAGCTTTTATACCTTCCAGTCATTCAGTTTCTGCCACAGAGTGCTGACATTTGGTAATACTGAGTGAAGACATACAATACCTCTCTTTCATAGTCTGACTTGCTTCACTTAGCAGTAAATCTTCCAGAATTTATACACACTGTATCATAGTTTCTTAAGTAGCATGTGTCTCAGACTCCAGAGTAAGGTATTAATAGATACTAGGCTGTAATCTAATTAATATAATCTCAACATTTGGATTTTTTTTTCTCTGCCTTCAGACATGTGCACTCACCAGAGAGAGACAGTGAGAGAGAAAGTGAGGTTATTGGCCAAATGGGAGTCCAGTACCTTAACTACCACACCACCTGCTGGTCTTAAACCATGATTTTTTTTAAAGGCTTGGGTAGTCACCGAGAAATGCATTTTTTCCCCCACAATGGGAGAAACGTGGACAGTTGTAATTCATTTCTTCTCTGAATGATTTTCATGCCATCCTTTAAGAACTCTGTATCCCCACTGAATTAAAATTAGTCAGCTCTGGCTCTTGGAGGAGACAAACTGCTGGTATGAGTGACAGACTCAATGACTCAAATGCATTTTTTGGTAGAAGTCCCTTATTGCTGAACTCCTAATGTATTTGAGGCTCGGGCAAGACAAGGAAAGAAGAAGCAAATTTTTAGTCCCTTAGTCATACTAGCCACATTGAAGAACTCAATAGCTACTATGATTAGTGGCTACCACTAGCCTTGCCACCATGTCAATTTCACATCTCAATTAATAAGTAGTTTCAAACTATGTAAATACACATATATACATATACATAGAAAAAACACTAGAAGGAAATTCACTAGTGTGTTAATACTAGTTCTCTCTGGGCAGCAGGATTATAAGTGACTTACTATTCTGTATTTTTCTTGGAGGTCTCCATGTCTAACCAGAGTGTATTATTTTATAATCACAAGTATTATGTATTTCTAGTAAAATATGCATTTGGTTGGGTTCAAAGTAATTATAATAGATAAAATGTTCAATACTGGGTTTAAATTTTAACTCTGTCACATTCTAGTTGCGTGACTTTAGGCAAGTTTCTTAGCCTGTGAGCATCGATTCTCATCTATGCAAAATGAAGCTAATAATATCTAACTCATGCTATTGTTTTGAAGATTATATGCAATAACATAAGTTAAGTTCTTATATTAGAGCCTGATACATAACTAGGCACTTAATTAATGATAGTACTTACTGGTTTAATTCTTTAAGGTAGTAGTGATTGTCATAGTAACTGTATCGATAGTAGTAATAACCAAAGTAAAATAACAAATATATCAATAATTAAAAAAAAATTAACAATAATGCTCAAATAAGAATTGATTTTAGTGCTCAGACCAACTACATCATTTTATTGAGAAACAGAAGTCCAAAGGCACTGAACCTCTGTACAATTGGTTAGAAAAGTCACTTATTATTCTCAATCTTATTTTCTATATCTCTAAGAATTTAGATCATGGAAAACTTTAATTTAGTTCAACTGATACATTTTAGCAGCATCGATGCTATGAACAAAAGACAAGGTTTCATCCCTGGCAGAGCTCACATTTTTATCAAAGAGTCAGGCCCACCTATACCTGTTTAGAAAATACCGTTAAGGGTTTAGAGAAGTATGAAAATATGCAAAATATGCAGTGGGAGCACAGAAGAAGAAACTATTAGGCCTGCTTAAAGCAGGGCATAGGGAAGGTTCACAGAGTGACCACAGAAGTGACCTCTGAGTTAGGTATCAAAGGAATGAGTATTCTGGCACAGAATTTAAAAGAAGAAGGAGCACTAAGTTCATAGAGCTGTGTGGGTGAAGGTCTGTGAGCTTCAGAGTACATTACTATGTAGACTGATGTGAACATACCCAGAACAGGATATTCAATAACACAGCTACTCAAAACAAAATGTGCTGAACACTTTGCTCTCTCATGTTTTATATATACACTTATATGTATACGTGTGTGTACACACACACACATATATATATATATATATATATATATATATATACACACACACACACTCTTGCCAGAGAGAGAGAAAGCACCTCCCCCCCCCTCCCGAAGTATAGTCTTGAATCTCTTCTCTTCCATTTCTCCACCCTGTTGGAATTTGGGGCATATATGCACATGTATCCAGAATGTTTTCCAGGCTGCCAGGGCTGGGATTTGAACCTCAGTGGGTATGTGGAATCTGGCTCCCTTAACCACTGCTCTGTGGGGCAAGCCAAGTCTATCTATGGCATACAATGTACTAAGCTGAACAGGTTGTTTGTGAAGAGTTCTGACTGGCAAGCCAAAAAGTTGGGAATTTATACTGTAGAGAGTGGAAATAGTAGCTCTTTAAGATGAAAGGGAAGAATATCTGGGCAGGGCCCAGATTTGATCATACTGCTTTTTATTGGATCATAGTACTACAGACTGTACTCTGTCCCCTGTGTAGGACCTTTCATTGGGGATCAAAAATACCACTGGCATTTAAGCAAAAAAATTCTCCAAGAGCTACAGCTCAAACGGAACAGATCCTTCTGGAGCATTTCATATTTTGTCCGGTGCTGTGGCAGTAGGGAAGTATCAACCCTTCCCCATTGATTTTCCAGTGGCAGCAGCAAAACTGCACTTTGAGAAGAATAACCTCTGGGTTGATTAAGATTTGAAAAATGTTGAATTTATGCTATAAATTCTGGCTCAAGCTGAAGAGGCGCTAATGTGATTGGAACTCGTGCAGTGACTGTCAGAGGCAAGAAATCGATCTGAAATTCATGTTCAACAATCCTGCTTTACCCACTGGGCCAAATCCAGTGAGCAGTATCTTTAAGAAACACAGGTTCAGCCTGCTCCTACCCCCTATTGTTGTTTCATATTCTGGACACATCATGAATGGTTAGCATTTCAACACTTAAATGAGATGTAAACACTCTTATCACTCCTTTGAAAGAAAAGGAAAGTAGAGGCAGAGGAAGGAGGGAGGGTGGCAGGAAGGAAGCAGAGAAATAGGAAGGAAAAAGGGAAGGAGGGAGAGGAGAAAACCCCAAAACGTATCATAAGTTCTTAAATGGAGAATTTCCATGGCAAAGATAAATTTGGTGCAAGCAATTTACTATATGTCAGCCTAACCTTCTCTCGCTCCTGCATTGCTTAAAATTCACTAGGTGAAGCGTTTTGTTTCAGAGATAAGTTCAGCTCAGCAGGGAGGATGGGCTGAGTCAATGAGCAGCTTCATTTATATCTGCAAATTCTGTTTTTCAATTCCCAGATGATCCTAGACCTACAGTTCAGAAAACCAGCTATTTATTGTCATACTGGTCTCTCTGTCTAATGCTTTGCTTAAAAGGAAAAAGAAACATCCTTAATCGTAAAAGAAAAAATTAAGCCAAACCACCGATTATCCTTATTATTCAAATGGAGCCCCTGTTCTAGAGTGACCTGAATAGAAAACTGCAGCACATCTAACCCTATAAGCTGAGCCACAACAGAGACACATTTTCTGTTACACAGGTACTATTGGGTATGAACTTAACCCATCTCCTGGGGAGGGGAAAAGTATGTATTCTCATATATTTGTGCTAAAATCTGCATATATTTAGGGGTCATTAGTGTGAACTGAGTGTTGATTGATTATATGCCAGGCCCTGAGCTAAGTGCCCCCATGGTACTGCAGGCCATCTAGACCAGGGCATCTACATCTACATATATGATCACTTAGACACAGGTATAATCTTAATGGGGAAAAAAAAGACCCTTTTTCTTTTTCTTAATCACTGTATTTCCAGTAATTGGTATAGTGTCTGGAGCCTGGTAGGTATTCAATAACTATTGAAGGAATGAAAGAATGCATGAGTGAGATGGAAAGAACTACAGGAGAAGGGGAGTAAAGGAAGGAATGTAGAAAGAAGTGAGTAAAGAAAGGAAAGGGTATGACATGTGATTTATAAGTAATGTTAAAATTATATTAGAACACTACAAGTGTGTATATTTCTCTCTAAGCATTTGAACTTTGTTCTTAGAGAAGGAAGTGCCAGTTAGTTCCTCTTTTTGTGCAGCTTCTGACATAAGACAGAGCTTCAATAAATAGTTGTTGAATGGGTAAGAAAATGAGTAAATGCAGACATGCTCTAGGCCTCCTCAGAGAAGGGGCTCAGTATAGGATGGCTCTTTCAAAGGTTGCACTCCACCAAGAAATATGTCCTTCTTGTGGTCAATTGTTATCTCATCTGCCCAAGATACCACATTAAGACCAAACTATGGAAAATGTGAAAATGGAGGCATGAGAGACACAGGTGCTCTCAATAATCATTTCCATCCTTAGACTGTTAGAGACCAGAGAGTCACAAAGTCAGATCCCTTGTTACTTGCAAGACCCTTCTTTACTGTGCCAAGACTTTCCCCAATAATGAATAATTCATGAAACAACCACCACTAGTTTTCAACAAATTGGTAATATAGAATTGTGTCAAGACAGGTCAGTGGCCTGTTGGTGAAGACAACTGAATCCCACTGGCTGACTGTATGGTTCAAGTCCCAGACCCAGTGTCTTGAGAAACATGAAACACACCAGGTAAGTGTGCATCATGCCCAAAATCCCAAAAGGAGGGAGAAATGGAGAAAAAGGGATTGTAGTGTGACTATTCCCTAAAGGAGGTACTTTCTGTTCTCCCTTTCTCTCCTTCTGTCTCTCTTGTAAGAGCATATCCCTTCTAGCAACAACAACAACAAAATTCAGTCAAGAATATTAAGGTAAAAACTAAATTGGTTAAGATTAAAAACTGGTCAAAGACAAACAATGATAGTCACGTTCTTATCCTGTGCTTTTACCTTACTTCAGCTTTCCCTTCAAACTCCTTCCCATAAGTATTTAAATATGCTCATGTCTCTTTAATATAAAAACTAGCTTTTTCTTACTCTCTCTTCCTCTAGCCAGCAAACTAGCTCTCTCAATCTCCTTACAAACTTCATTCATCCAACTGTCCACACACATCTATCCTACAATAGGTCTTCAAAATGCTCATGGATAATGGTTATTATTTTAAAAACTATATATGAGTTTCAAAATATTTTTGCACCAAAATACACTTGTATTTTAATTCCATTTTCCATAAACTTTCCAAAGTTTACTCCTAATACATTTATTTGGAGGCCTACTACATGCCAACAAATGAGCTAGGTGCAGGATAAAATGGTGACTAGACTAGGCACTGTGGCATTTTATTTCTATTTAAGGGTACACAAACAAAAACACATAAACGGGAAGAGACACAAACAAATATCAAAGAGGTACCAGTACTATGAAGAGATTTAAAATAAGAGTAGGCAGTACTGGTTAGTTAGATTGTGTGGTGTGGGAACTCATGTAAACCGAATTTAAAAAAAAAAAAAAAAAAAAAAAAAAAGCACTAGATCAGGAAAGATCAGAAAAAAAGAATACCCCAGATATTGAGAACAGCTAGTGTCAAAAGCTACAGAAGAAACAAGCACAAGTTATCCGGGAATAAATATATTAGTGTGGCTGAAGGATTGTGTTCATAATGGTCCTTCTAGTGGGACAAGATGAAGAGGTGGAAGACAGTGATATTGATGACCCTGATCCCATATAGGCCTAAGCTAATATGTGAGTTTGTGTCCTGGATTTTAAGGAAAAAAAAAAAACCTTAAAACGTAAAAAACAATAAAAATAAATAAATTTTTTGGCCAGCAGGTGGTGTGGTTGTTAAAGCGTCGGGCTCCTACATGGCTGATTATGTGTATCTGTGCCCAAAATCCTGAGGAGAATGGAGGACAAGTGATTGTGGCATGATCATCTCCTCTGGGGGATGACTTCTCCCCTTCCCTCTCTCTGTCCCTCTGTGCCTCTCTTTGGTGAGCACATAAGACCGATGGTGAAAACTAAAATAAATAAATGAATGAACTTTTATAAAGTTTATGAAGGGCCTATTGGTTAAGAGAGTCAGATCTCACATAGCCAACTGTAGAGTTCAAATTCCAGCACCAGTAGCTTAAAAAACATGTCAAGTGCATGTGTGTACATGCCCCAAATCCTGACAGGATAGAGATATGGATGAGAAGAGACTACACTCTGACTACACTCCATTGAGGATGCTTTCTCCCTTTTCCTGTTTATCTGTCTTTATTGTGTGTACACACCTTCTGGCGAAAACAAAAGCTAAATAATAATGATTTTTTTTTAAAAAAAGACCTTATAGAAATAAGGATATAAGGCCAGCCTGTGGGATGATGGTTGAGGAGACTGGATGTCACATGGGCAACTGCATGGTTTACTCCCAGACCCAGCAATTTGGAAAACATACCAGGTATGTTGGGACCAGCAGTTGGCGTAATGGCTATGTTGCTGGACTCCCATGTAGTCAACCGTGGTTCGAGTCCCAGACCCAGTGGCTTAAACTCACGACAGGCGCATGTGTGTGCATGCCCAAGATCCCAAGAGGAGAATGGAGGAGAAGGGATTGCAGCATGGTCATCTCCCTTGGGGGGTGATTTCTCGATTTCTGTCTCTCTGTCTCTCTCTGTCTTTCTGGCGAGCGCACATGCCCTATAGCAAAAACCTCTCAAAAAAAAAAAAAAAAAAAAAAAAAAAAAAAAACCCACCAGGTGTGTATGCATGCATGCCCAAAATCCCAAAAGGAGAATGGAAGAGAAGGGATTGTGGTATGGCCATCCCCACAGGGGGTGTTTTCTCATGTTTCCTCCCTCTTTGTCTCGCTCCAGCAAGTGCATGTGCCCTAATAGCAAAAAATTAACACAAAAACAAAAGAAAAAAATATATAAAATATAAAATAAGAAAATATTTTGCACAGCTACACAATGTGTTTTGTATTTTAAGCAATGTTATTACTAAATAATAAAAAAGTTAAAATATTAAGTTTATAAAGGAAAAATGTTACTGACAATAAGCAAAGTTTAAGTCACTTTTGAAGAAAAGAAAATATTTTATATAAATTTATTGTAGCCCAAGTTCACATGTTTATTAAGTTTACAGTAGTATACAGGAATATGATAGGCCTTCACATTCACTCACTGACTCACCCAAGAGCAACTTCTAGTCCTGCAGATTTCATTTATGCTAAGTGTCCTACACAGGTGTACCTTTTTTATCATTTATTGGTTTATTTTGTCTCTACTAAACACATTAGTCATTCGTCATTTAAATATCTGACTTTATAGAAACCATTTTAACAATTCTCCCTCCTGCCATAGAAATACAGTTAAGTAATTTGCTTTAAAAACAAACAAAAAAACTATGAACAAGCATTCTGGTTTCCTCTCACTCAACTAGGTAAGTTTCTCAGTGATAGCAGTTTGTAAATCAATAAGAAAATAGACTGTAGACTGCTATTCAAATGATCTTCCACTTAAAAGTGCCAAGTTCTGGAACCTTCCTTCTGTAACCCTCTCTTCTATATCCTAACTTATGTTCAACTAAAACCACTGATCTAAAAACTATTAAATAGTGAATTCTGTTTGCTCTATTAGTTTAAATGAATGCAACTTACCTGTAGCATTATATTCAGAAAAATACCTAAGCCTCAGAGTCCCCAATAATTTGGAGTACTGAACTAGACAACCACCCTAGACACTTCTGATAAAAGCAATGCATTACTTAAAGAGAAGTTTCCAAAACCTGCTATTAGGACCTATACAGACATAGAAAACACTGATTATCATTGTTGACAGTTTTACTTTTTAAGCAGTCCTTTGCCATTGGTCAGCTTCTACTAGGCCAGAGTTCAGCAGGAAAGTGCACAGTCCACCAGATTCACCGTCTCTTAAGTTGCTACTGTTTTCTCTTTACTGAAAGGTTGTACTGAGCCAGGCTTTATCCATGAACACTTTTATTGTGCGGTTCTTCAGCTTTTTTCTGAGTTACCATCTTCTCTCTGGCTTCATCATGTACAGAAGGATTCCATGGAGAAAAGCTAATTGCATAGGGGTCTTCTATTTTAGGTTGGTCAAAGAAATGAGCGGTGCATACCTTAACACTGTCAACCACTTTACTTTTAAAAAGCTGAATATCTTTTTCATACAGTACTGCAGCTTCTGGGTTTAGGGGGCTTGCTGTATCAATCTTGTAGAAAAGTCTTCTCACATACTTTAATACTTGCCAAATATGATTATGGTTCCGCCTTCATTTTGCAAATGCTCTCTTCACATCCAATTCGCCTGAAGTAGGATCAACTAATGGGTGAGAGACAGGAATATCAAACACCAAGCATGGCCAGTCACCATCTGGACAGTCACCAGGGATGTAAAGTGTAAACTTAAATACACACCTTTTTTTTTTTTTCTTGAGATTATTTTTTTTTTTTTTGCTAAATGGTGCATGTGCTCGCCAGAAAGACAGAGAGAGACAGAGACAGAAAGTGAGAAATCACCCCCCCCCCAGGTGATTTCTCCTCTCAGGATCTTTGGCATGCACGCACATGCGTCCGGCATGGAGTTTTAAGCCACCGGGTCCAGGACTCGAACCACGGTTGACTACATGGCAGTCCAGTGACATATCCATTATGCCAACTGCTGGTCCCAAATATGCCATCTTGATAAAGTCCATGTCGTATGAATATTACTCCAAACCACATTAATGCA
Source organism: Tupaia tana (assembly GCA_026018925.1). Taxonomy (NCBI): domain Eukaryota; kingdom Metazoa; phylum Chordata; class Mammalia; order Scandentia; family Tupaiidae; genus Tupaia; species Tupaia tana. Next base: position 20,728,717 of record JAKSZU010000004.1, read on the forward strand.
GAACCATAAAACGGTTGTACATAGACACCTGGTAACTTTTGCTTCACAGCCAAGGTAAATTCTACAAGAAGAGAGTATTCCAAGTAGAAAGGTCCGTAAAAACCGTGTGTGCCATTTATTGACTGTGCTGCTGGGGCAGGAGTTTATGGGCAAAGCATTTTTGGGAACAAAAGGCAGCTGTTTCTTTGGTGCAGTTTGTGGAAGACTGGTTTTCTCGTCCCCTGTTAATGTCTTCTCTTCCCATCAGATCATTTGCATACAGAACCTGTAGACATGCTCCAGAAAGAGTTCATAATGTGTATTCCAAACAAAGAAGTTCAGTGGTCAGTGTCATCAAACTCTCCTGTCTTCAGCATTCACTTTGCCGGCGAACGGACACCACGTCTCACCGCAGTGCCTTCAACACGGAGCTCCCAGCTTCAGAGCGCTGTTGGGCTTGAGGCATCTCTGACCGCAAGCAGCCCAGCCCCTGCCCGCTCCCCACCCACAAGGTGTACAATTTTTTACCTTTTTACTGTACCTTTTCTATATTTAGATATGTTTATATTTTTTAAACTTGCTTTTGAGTTATAATTGCCTACAGTGTACAGTACAGTAATGTTTTATAGGTTTGTTCCCTAGGAGCAATAGCTATACCATAACCTAGATGTATAGTAGTTTGTACCATCTACATTTGTATAAGTACATTCTATGGTATTCACTCAACAATGAAACCATCTAATGACACATTTCTCAGAACATATCTGTATTGTTGAGCAACGCTCCCAATTATAAATCACCACAGCAGACACTTAGCCTCTGAGTTTCAGGCTTTATATTCAATTGCCTATTGACATCACCCCCATTGTTTGTTTGGGTAGTTTGTTTGGTATGTTCAAAATGCCCAGTCACAAAATCCCACTCCTCTTCTTCCAGCCCCCATAACAGTCAATTTTGTGTCAACTTGACTGAGTTAAGAGCTGCCCAGACAGCTGATAAAATATTTTTTCTGGCTGTGTTTGTGAGGATGTTTCTAGAAGAGATTAGCATTTGAATCAGTAGACTTAATAAAGATGGTTCCCCTTTAAAAGGTGAAGGGATAATTCTCTGTCTTCTCATATTAGGACATCAATCTTCTGTCTTCAGATATCAGAGTTCCTGGTTCTCAGACCTTTGGACCCCAGGATCTACACTTGCAAAGTTCTCAGGTCTTAAGTCGTGGACTACACTATACCACTAACTTTCCTGGTTCTCCAGATCATCGATAGCATATTTGGGGATGTTTTGGCCTTCCCATAATAAAGTTTTTCTTATAGGACTATGTAAAAGGAGAGTTTAAAGAAAAGTCTATGAAAAAAATGGAAGTACAAGTTTATTTTGGGGCAAAAAAATGTTGACATCCATGCACAGTTTTTTCATAATATGCATTTTCCATCAGCTACTTTATAAACAAGACTGTTTTCAATGGAACTATGTGGAGTCAGGGAGTTATAAAATTTTACTTCTTTCTAAGTTTTCCTTCTGTAATGCATGAGTAACTCCTTCACAGTAGTTTTTCTCAAACAATATGACTGAAAACAGTATGCATCCTTAGCCTTCAGCTACAGTTCATCACTTTGGCCTGCTCAGCATCCCTTCTGTGAGTCTTTAATCAGCTTTTACCCTTCCTCTCAATGGTTATTTAAAATCATGATTAGTATTCTCAAGCCATGCTCACCATCACACTCTTCTCCTTCAAGGCACTTCTTTCTCCAAGCCCAAAACTTCCACATCCTACTCCGTGGATAAAGTAAGAGCAGAAGTCTCATCCACTTCATATATTCTCTCTTCATATTTAACTACATTAGTATTCATTCTTACCAGCTCTCCATTATTCAAAAAGAACTCTTCTCTAGTCTTCTTCACAGTCAATTCTAGAAGTGGGTGAGGCATATTTAACTCACTGTTCTAATAGTGTGAATTTCTGCAAGTTACTTTAGTTTTTTAAGCTTCAATTTCTTCATCTGTAAAATGAGGATGATAGTAAAGCACATGGGCTCATGGTGAGTAATCAGTATGATAGTGCATGTAAATTGTAGGCCTATGATGCTTTGCACATAGTGACAGCTCAAAACACCATGCTGCCAACTGCTGTTGCTCCCCACACCATCGCCTTTAGCCTCCTATCAGTGTTTTGTTTAAATAGTCACTCCATTTACTCTCATATTTTTATCTTCCCTTTGATGAAGATTTGCCTTAGAGATACAAGGAGATTCTCTAATCCAAAACTTGCTGAAGTTCAAATGTGAGAGGCAGATTTGGCCTCAGATCTGTTTTTTAGGGGGAGGTGGAAGTACAACCTCTGAATATTATGGGTGTGTGGAAGTAACAGCTAAAAACAAGGTATTTGCCTAATATTCTCCATGTTTCTGTCAGGATGACTCAAAACATGATGTTGTCATCTAAGGATATGGAAGACCTTCTCTAACTCAGTCTACCAATAAATACCTGCACATTTGAAAGTATCCTATCAGAGGAAGAAAAGAGATTCCATTTAGGAAATGTTCATTGATATGTAAAGCAAAGGTATTAACTACAGAATCAGCCCTCATGATAACCAGCATCCTTCACTGAAGTCCTTAGTCCCCACTGTTCAAAGGATGGTAACATATCAGCAATGCTTTCCCTAAAACTGGCTGGCATACTTTTCCTAAAGGGAATTCTGTTCACAGAAAGCCTCCAAGGACAGTATTAAGCACTGTGGGGAAATGGGTTTAAATACCTCAAACCTATTAAAATGATAACAAATTATTGTGAGGAGACTGTTTCAGAGATTTGATTATTTTACAGTGACTCTTACAATATCTCTTCCTTTTCTGTTAATATAAAAATTCTACTGGTAATTTAAAAAGAGCCCCTGAATAGGAATTTAAATCTATTGCTCCAAGAACCCTACTGAAAATCAATGCAATATTTGACAAAATGTTCACTCCCTCAAACTCAATAATTCTTACCTAGAAATGTGATATACAGCTAAAGTCTACAGTATGAAGATTATGAAGATGTTCACTGAAGCATTATTTATAATAGAGAAAATTGACAGTGATTTAAATTATAAGTAAAGCCAGGTTGCATAAAGTATTATATAAATATAAGATAAAATAATATGATACATGCATATTCAATAACAACTGTTATGGTTTGGATAATGGTTCATTCGTTGGAACTTTGTACATAATGTAATGATGTAAGGAGGTGGTGAGACCTTTAAGAGGTGAGGCCTAGTGAGAGGTGTTTGGATCCTGGGGGCACCATCCTCATGAATAGATTAATACTGCATTTCCCCAGAGGGAGTGAATTCTTGCTCCTATGAGAAGGAGTTCTTTCCCACAGAGGCAGGTTAAGACATGGTGGCCATAGGTTGCAAGCTCTCTGTCTCTCCATGCCTTCACTGATCTTTCTGCTCTACTCTACCATGCTGTGAGGAAGCAGGTCTGGTCCCATGCCTTGAACTTTCCAGCCACCAAAATTAACCAAATAAACCTCTATTCTCTATAAATCACCAGTCTCAGATATTTCTATTTAGAAATATACTAACAGACTTAGAAAATAATATGTGATAACACAAGATACAAAATGGTACAGATAACATAAGTTCAACTATACAAATATGATTTTAAAAGACTGAAATAAAAGTACCAAGATAGTAATGAAAACTTTTTTGTGGCAAAATTATAAATGAATTTTTTTCTTGTACCTAGTTCTATATATTTTCTTATTTTACTCAATGTGACATACATGTATGTACACACACACACACACACATAAATATGTATGTATAAAATCACTGCACTGATAGTGTATAATATGTAAAAATTTTATTACATAATATTTTATTTCTACTTGTGATGGGTAATTTTATGTCAAATTGGAGGGTATGTTTGGCTAAGATTAAGATTTAAGTCAGTGAACTGTGAGTAAGTGGATTGTTCTCCATAATGTGGGTGGGGCTTATCCAATCAGTTGAAGGTCTGAATAGAACAAAAACACCAAACTCCCTTAGCAAGAAGAAATTACTTGACAAACTGCCTTTGGACTTAATCTGCACCATTGGATCTGTTGGGTTTCCAGCCTGTGGGCACATAGTGGAGATTTTGGATTTGCCAGCCTCCCTAATCACATAAGGCAATTCTTCATTAAAAAAGAAAAAAATTAAAAATCCCTTCCTATATCTTTGCAGATCCTACAATTGCTTTTTCTCTGGCAAAACTGTCGAATACACATACACATGTTCATAGGTGGTAAGAAAGATATATCATCTTATTTCTAAGATGATATATCTCAAAGGTAAAGTAGAACTCTATCTCAAGGAAACAAGAGGTTGATCATCCTGTCTAAAAAGCCATACTTTCTAATGAAATCAGATAGGATGGTGACTTTCAAAAAAAAAAAAAAATACAAATGCTCAGACTGCTTCATTCATTATGAATTCAACCCCAAGAATCCTACTGGTCTCCACTGCCTGGAAAGTGATTTACGAAACATATCTAGAAGGGCAACTGAATAGTCAGATAGAACATAGAATGAAAACATCTATATAAGTGTGTCCATAATGACCCAGGTCCTTATTTCAATGTGAATAACACCTGTCTAGTTACAAACAGCTAAGCCTACACCAAGAAATTGCCCCTCCCCCTACACTTGGTTCATTCTGCTCTCAGGTTACAGGCTCTGTTTTTAGAGAGATTTTTGCTATAGGGCATATGCATTCATCAGAGAGACAGAGAGACAGAAAGTGAGAAATCACTCCCCATGGGGGAGGGGGTGACCACGACACAATCCCTTTTTCTTTCTTCTCAAATCACTCCCCATGGGGGGGGGGGGGGGTGACCACGACACAATCCCTTTTTCTTCCTTCTCCTCTCAGGATCTTGAGCATGCACACGCACACAGCGTGAGTTTCAAGCCCCACCAGGTCTGGGACTTGAACTGCAGTCAAATATGTTAGAGTCCAGTGACATAACCATTACACCATTGGCTAGTCCCCAGTTACAGACTTTCTAAGGTCACATTTCCAGCTCAAATATCCCATTTAGACACTCAACTTATCTTATTTTTTGGCTTATCAGACTAGTTCTATACTTTGTGTTCCAGTTTTGCAGTTTTACCCTTTTCCTGATTTCAGGGTTTAAAGCAGCGTCTGATTCCTATCCTTGAACCCAGTCATCCCAGGACTTAAGTATAAATACAAGAGATTTTTGGAAAATAGAACAGCAATTCATGGGCCAAAATACTGAGGAAAAAAAAAAAGAAGAAGAAGAAAAAAATGCATGTGAAAACACTTTGTTATTTTTGAATGCTGAATAAATGTTAATAAATCTGTAATTGTAGAGCACTTTGTAATCTATGCATTACTTTTACGTCTATGTTTTCATTGAACTTACACTAACCTTCTGAGGAAGTAAAGGCAAAGATGAGTATCTTTATAGACAAGTGAGGGAATGAAGACTTACACAAGTTAAACAACATACCCCTAGTAACATCTGCCATGAACCTAAACCAAATCTCATTCCAAATATCTTTCTTTCTCTGTCTCTGACTCTATCTCTGTCTCTCCCCTCCTCTCTCATTATCTCTCTCTGATTTACTCTAATGAAATCAGTATCAACACTTTTTGTTGCTACCATATATGTGACTGTGTATGTATGTGTGTGTGTGTGTGTGTGTGTGTGTGTGTGTGTGTATGTATGTACATGATATATATATCATGAAAGAAAGAGGAAAAGTGCCTACTTTTTTCTAAATATGCAATTCACACCTAACAAGGATCTGGAGAGAGGACATTAATCAGAAAGTATTACTTTAAGTGAGACCTAATAACAATGCCATGTAATCCATCTAAAAGCAAGAGTCGCAAGGGAAAGATACCTTTGGGAAGGGGAAGAGAGAAAGAATGAGGAGCGAGGGCTGGAATATATAATTTACATCTTCTTAGCAACTATGGTGCAGATCCAACTCAGAGACCTCGAAGAAGTCTCAGTTGAGAAGTGAAGATGAGAGATGATACAGCTAGTTGAGGATTTCATGGCAAAGAAGTCAGATGGAGCTATAAATACTTTCTCTACAGTTCATTATCTGTGACCTTGCCTGAATTACTAAACTTGCTGATTACTAATATCTAAAGTCTCTTTATTTGTTATTAATTTTTACTTCAGAAGATAACAATAAAAATTTAACAAGAATAAGAAATCAACAAATGCTACCTTTCATCATCTAAACGAATGGAAGTTCCAATTTTATTTGATGTAATTTCAGTCTCTGCACATAAAGATAGAAATAGTCTAAACCCCCAAACTGAACAGAGAGTCACGATCTGATAATTCAAACTCAAAGAGGTGTGAGAAGATAGAGGGTGGGGGAAGGAAAAAGATAGGCAGAACCATGAGGGCATTTTCCTTCTGAAAATAGGTAAACAGTGCTCTAAAATTTTATATAGACAGTGGTCTTGATTCCTGAGTACTAAGATGTGGGAGCCTGATCCAGGAATGCCTAGACTCTTCTGTAGGCTTCTCTATAACTCTTATTGAATCCAAACCTACTTAAGCTTCTTATGGATGCAAAATATGGGCCATGGGCACAGATGCACCTGTCCCACACAAAGGAAGGGCGAAGCTGGCAGAGCCCCAGGACAGGACCATGTTGTGCTCAGTCGGCTGCATTCCCAAGCACGACTAGAAACTGGTATGCAGCAATCTATTTTGAGTTTCTGCTCACGTTGAAGACAATATGCTCTTAACTTTCTTCCCATGATATTTTCCTCTTACGAGTTTTAAAAACCAATCACTGTTTAGAAAAGCATAGTTATAATGTCCTGGAATTCCTCTAACCTAGGTATCCAAAGGAACACAGAACAAATACAAAGTAAGTGGAAATTGGGTAGGGGAGTGGAGTACTTTATTTGTGCCAAGGTTTGCACTAAGTATTATTTATGCACTGTCCATTTTAACAGATTTTTGTGTTGCATAATATTAGAAACTAACTAAAAGAGACAGGGCTTGAGTCTAGCTAAGACTGACCATATTCATTCCTCTTTATCAGTTGCTGCCACTGATTAGTCAGAAAGTAAAATAGCTTCAAAACTATAAGAGGCCTATTGGAGAGCTAGGAAAGGTCAGTTCAGCTCTCTGTCAGTTCTCTTGATTTGCCATCTTTCAAGTCTGATTTTTAGAAAGATCATTTTGGAAATTATATGAAAGACAGATCAAAGGAGACCACATGATTTGAAACAGATGATGGTCTGATGGTGAGGACATGCGAAAATAAGTAAATTAAAGAAACATTATATAAGATAAATATATTATATTGGCTGTCACAATAGTAAATTACATTTGTGAAGTAACTAGTAAAGAGCTTTTCTAGACCTATCAATTCCTTTATTTTTTCATTTTCATGTATTCATTTAAAAATTATTATTAGGGGGACAGCCAGTGATGTAGTGATTGAGTTTGGTTGGATCCCACATGGCCAGCTGTGTGGTTCGAGTCCCAGACCTGGTGGTTTGAAGAACACTCCCACATGTGTGTGAGTACTCAAAATAACAAGAGGAGAATGGAAGAGAAGGACTGTGGTGTGGCTATCCCCCTGGGGGGTGATTTCCCACTTTTCCTGTTTCCCTGTCTCTGTGTGTGTTCCTCTCTCTCCAGTGAATGTGCACATTCTGTAGCAAAAATAAAAACAAAAATAATTACTAGGGGCTCACCCCATAGTGTGGTTGTTAAGGAAGCCAGAGCCACATGTCTGCCCAAAAAATCCTGCTCCGAGCAGCTTAAGAAACACATTAGGCATATGTGCTGAATTCTGAAAATTCTGATGGGAGAGGAAAATGGAGAAAAATTATTGTGGCATAACTACAACCTATAGGAGGGGGTCTCTCTTTCTCTCTTTCTCCCATTCTCTCTGGCAAGTGCACATGCCTTTAGCAATAAAAAAATTATCAGATACCTATTTTACACTAGGTGTTTCTTTCTTTTCATAAAAATAATCTGCACTAGTGAAATCAAATGCAAGCTTCTTAGTTGGGCTTCTATAACGAAGTACCGTAGGCTGTGTGGTTTATAAACAACAGAAATTTATATGCCATACTCCTGGAGGCTGAAATTATGAGATCAAGATATCAGCATACCCATGGTTGGGTTTTGGTAAGGCCCCTAATTGAGGTCGCAGCTTCTCCTTATATCCTCAAATGATAGAAAGAGAACAAGTGAGTGACTCACCTCTTATTCTTTTTTTTTTTTTTTTTTTTTTTTTGAGAATTTTTTTCCATAGGGTGCGTGTGCTCACCAGAGAGACAGAAAGCGAGAAATGACCTCCTGGGGGAATGGCCATGCTGCAGTCCCTTTTCTTCTATTCTCCTCTTGGGATCCTGGGCATGCACGCACACATGCCCGGCATGAGTTTAAGCCACCAAGTCTGGGACTCAAACCACAGTCAACTACGTGGGAGTCCAGTGACAGCCATTATGCCAACTGCCGGCCCCCCGCCTCTTCTTATAAAAGCATTTTTCCATTTTTGAGGGCTTCAATCTTATGACCTAATCATCTTCTAAAGGTACTGACCTCCAAACCCTATAATACTGATGATTATATTTCAACATATATATTTGGAATGGGAGAAGGGGATACAAACACCCAGTCCATAATAACCTCTAACTATTCACAATCAAACAAGCTGGAAGCTTTCCTGTCGTTATGACTGTATTCCCACCACTATCTCTGCAAAACAATTGGATCCTATCCTTGCATTAGACTGTAGATGTTCAGAAAGTTGAGCTTGAACTTTAAAAGAATATCTAAGAATGAAATGGTAGATTCAATAGATATTAGTTTGTATATGTAGGGGATGTTATAGGAACTAAAGGGTATAAGTGAGAAGAGCAGAGAGATTTTCTGAAAAGACTAGGAAGGAATCCAAGGGAATCTCAACATGAAAGGGTCCTCAAAATAAAAGAAGCCCAAGAATAATAGGAAAAAATCAGATGAACATGGTGGGAAAAACCAAGTTAACCTACTGTCAGGCAAGATAAGAGAGAAGATAGTTGACTGACAATGTCAAATGCTGGAGGTCATGTGGGATGAGGTCATAAAAAATATTTAGAGGTTATAAAGGAAGCAATTCCAATAGTGTTATGGAAGCAGATACCACAGTGCAGTAGGTTGACAACTGAGTAGGTAGTGAGAAAATAGAAGCAGTGAATATATGCAACTCTCAAGAATTTGGGTCATGAGATCACACAATTTGGTGGTGTCCTTTATTATTATCTCACTTAGTGATTATGATTCAGTGAGGCTGAATAGGCAAAAAACTAGAAGTACCAAAATAAAATTCAACACTGTACGTGGTTAACACTTGATATCTGTATGCATTTAACATTTCGTTAACAAATATTTATTGAATATTTACCAAATTCTGGCTACTGATGATACACTAATGAATAAATAAGCATGGCTTTGACCTCAAGGCATTTATAGGCTACAATGCATATGTGTGAAGGTAAGAAGGCATTTTTAAAAATCACACAGGGTCAGTCAGTGGCCTGGTAGTTAAGAGAGCTGGAGCCCACATGGCCAACCATGTGATTAAAATCCTGGACCTGGTGACTTGAAAAACACACCAAGCTCATGTGTCCAAGTGCCCAGAATCCCCAAAGGAGGAAGAAATGGAAGAGAAGGAACTGCATTATAACCATTCTCCACAGAAGGTGTTTTCTCTATATGTCTCTCTGTGTTGCCACTCCTCTGTGGTGAGCACACATACTCTCTGGCAAATTAAAAAAAATAAATTCATGCGAATAAAAGTAAAATCATAATAGAAAGTAGTTTGAATGAACTGTATACAAATATGAATGAAAGATTCCCTCCTGGCAAGAATGGGGTAGACTTGATCTAACTAGTCAATGTTTTTTCCTAGACCTGAGGGTGAAGTCCAAACTGCAGAGAATTCCAAACTCACAGAGAGCTCTCCGTGGTCCTGACCTGAGCCTGTGTATGTCTTCCTTGTCTGCCAAGGAACTTGGCTTGTCTTTCACTAAATCTTGCCAAATAAAGCTCAGATTCAGTAACCCTGCTAATCTCTGGGCTTGTCTGTAGCCACAACACTTGCAGTCTGCCTGATATATACAAGATTTGAATAAAATCATATGTGAAAATGCAGAGGCATCAATATGGCATAGTAAAAGGAATGCTGACTTTAGAATAAGGGAAACCTAACTTCCAAGTCCCGGTTTTCCCCTTTTCTAGTTATGTGGCTATAATAGGTAGGTTTAATTTTTTGAACCCAAGATTCCTCATTTATAAATGAAGAGGATAATGACTGGTGTGGTTAACAGAGTTGTTGAAGATTCCCAACCCTGAAATACAAATAAAACCATGGAATCAGAAATTCTGATTGAGAAGAAGAATAAAGTCATTATAATTCAATTACAATGTATGTGAAATCACCTTAAAAAGTAGAATAATGATAAATGGTAAATATCCCTAAAGTTCTATGCATTTTATTAAACTACAGTTTAAATGGTGGGATGTCAGAAAAGTCATGAAGCATTTTTGCAGAGAAAAACAGAAAAAAAAATACATCATGACTTTTCCAACAACCCAATATATGTACATATACATGTGCATATTTATAATACGTATGTGTAGACACATACACATACACAAATGTCCATAGATTGTAGCACAGTATTATACTCATATTAACAGAAAGCAATCCATTTCAATGATCAATTTCATGAGTTGGTGAGTAAATAGAAAATATATGAAAATTTTTAACTGCACCATTCACTTTATTTATTTTGGTAAGATTTTTCTTTATGTATTGTTATTCATGCTTCTAAAATACTAGTAAATGGGCCATGCTTTAGTTTTTAAAATTAAAAAAGTCATCAAAAACATGCACATTTGCTTCTTAAATGTGTTTTGAAGTGGCATCATCTAGAGTGAGGGATGATATGCATTGATTCTGAGACAAAATCACTTCATCTGCCAATGAATATGCAATGAAGATAGGGCGATACTATTTGAAACTTATTAGATCAAATGAATATGACCAAGTAATCTGTGGAAGGGTTAATGTTCCACTCTCCATGGAGCTAAAGGCATGAGTGCCACTGTAGTAGCATCTTTAGGAATTCATGAAACATGTGGGAAATAGTACCAACTCTGGAAGCAGGAGGGCTAGGTTCAAATTATCAATCTTTTCCTATGTCAGAGTCTTAATTGACATAATGAGGATTATAGTAATAATACACACTTAATAGGGTTCTTGTGAGGATTAAATGCATGCAATGTATTTAAAACCGAGTCTGGCTCATAAGAAGCACTCAACCAATGACAGTTGTTACTTTAATTTTGGGAGAGTATTCAATGGTAGCCATAAGGATTGATAATATTAGAGTAACTTGAATTTTAGGCACTTTCTGATATTAGTCTAATGCCTTCATTTATTATATGGGGGAACTAAGGCCAGAAGATGGGAAATTATGTATCTGAAGTAATGTAGAAAGTTACTAGTAGAATGGAACAAGAATCAGAATCCAGGACTCTTGATTCCCAATTCTGTGCCTTTTCCTAGCTTCTTACTAGCCCAATAATTTTTTCTGTCTCTTTTCTCTGATATACGCTACTTTATGTCATGGGAGACGGACATACTCTATCTCAATTAAAATAATCTTTCATTTATTTTTATCTTTTCTATTACATTTTTACCTCTTTAATGGAAGGACTATACTTTATTTATATCAGATTACACAGCAAAGTAGATAAAAATAAATATTAACTGATTCATTTTTATTATTCAATATAATAAATTCAATATAATAAAATATCAAATAACAAGCATGCTCTGGAGTTTATAACTGAAATATGTTAACTGGAGATAATGTTATAATAGAAAAAGTACTGAATTTGTGTCCGAGAATCTAGGTTCTAATCTTGAACCTATTAATAACTATATAAACTTGGTCTGAAGTGCTACTAAAATGTAGGGAGCATGAAAAGTTTAAGAGTGATAAAACTAGATATATAGGTTATAAAGAGCCTTGAAAATCAGGCTAAAGAATTTGAACTTTATCCTTAAAGCAAAGAAGAGTGAGAGGTGAATTTTAAAGAGGTTAATGACATGATCTGGATAATATTTTACAACTATCACTCTGACAACTATGTGAAAAGTAAATTAGAGAGAGAAAGCCTAGGGTCAGAAATATTATTTCTTTTAGGCAGATTAAAATACTAGGCTTAGAGAAAGTAGTTAAGTAAAAGTAGTTTGCTCAAAGTCAGTAGTAAAATCAAGATTTAAAATCTGGCCATGGGATGCCAAAACTGCCCTAACCAAAACCCTTCAGACAAAGGACTCACAGGACATAGAATCAAGGAAATTGCATGGAGCAACATTCTACACAATCTTGCTTTTGGGGGAGTATACTTTTGGGTTGTCAAAAAAGACATGATGCATTTTTTCATAAAAAATAGAAAAAGATATGTCATGACCTTTATGACAGTCTAATACTTGGTTAAAATCGATTATCTTTACTCCATGGGTCAATGTCAAAAGTATCAACTTTGGAGACCAGCAGTAGCATAATGGCTATGTCGCTGGACTCCCATGTAGTCCACCATGATTCGAGTCCTGGGCCTGGTGGCTTAAACTCATGCCGGGCGCATGTGCGTGCGTGCCCAAGATCCTGAGAAGAGAATGGAGGAGAAGGGATTGTGGCATGGCCATCCCCCTGTGGGGTGATTTCTTGCTTTCTGTCTCTCTGTCTCTGCCTTTCTGGAGAGCACATGAGCTCTATAGCAAAAAACCTCTCCAAAAAAAACATAAAAAAGTATCAACTTTGCAGGTAAAATTTGGTTATATGAATATATTCTCTTTAAGAACATAACAAATTATTTACATTTCTTTTAGTCAAAGCAATTGTCACTTTTTCATGTATATATATTAAACAAATTAAGAGTTAAAAATTGATCCAGATTATAACTTATTTATTCATGTGGCAATATAAAAAGATACAAATGCATATGTATTTATGAATACACATATGCACATGTGTGTGTGTGCATACTTGTAATTAACCAGATGCAAATTTATTTCCAGATGCTTGAATTTAGAACAACACCTGTGGTTTGGTAGGAAATTTCTAAATTTAAAATTGGTAACCTTGGCTCATATCCCAGTTCCACATTTTAATAGCTATGTGATTTGTGGTATATTCTTTGTATCATAGGACCACTATTCCCTCATTTGTAAAATGGGAATAATTATGAGTTGTGTGGCAATCAGCTGAATGTGTTTTATAAATAGCCTTAGACAAATGTAATAACAATGTTTAGGAGTCCAGGATCTGGAATAGGACCCAATTCTATTTCTACTAGCTATTTATTTATTTTATTTTGGAGAGATTTTTCACTATAGGGCGCGTGCGCTCGCCAGACAGACAGAGAGAGACATAGAGACAGAAAGCGAGAAATCACCCCCCAGGGGGGATGGTCATGTCGCAATCCCTTCTCCTCCATTCTCCTCTCGGGATCTTGGGTACGCACGCACACGCGCCCGGCATGAGTTTTAAGCCACCGGGTCCGGGACATGAACCGTGGTTGACTACGTGGGAGTCCAGCGACATAGCCATTACGCTAACTGCTGGTTCCCTATTTCTACTAGTTATTAATTGTGGAAATTTTAGTTTATCTGAACTCCAATTTCTTCATATTAAAAATTAAGCTTATAATAGTTTTTAACTTAATGAAGTTATTGCAATGATTAAATCAGTCAATAAATATATTATACACATATACACACACGTATATATTAATACAAATAAAAGCCTGGAACAGAAAACATTCAATGCAAAATAGTTATATTTATTATATCAACGTGCAAGGCAGCTGACACGCCTAGTTACAATGATGGAAACAAAAAAGTAGTACAAGAAAAACATAAACATACTATGAAAAGGAAATGTGCTTGCAATAATGAAACTAAAAAGACTAGCAGAGACAGAGATTTAAAGCTCACTGTTCCATAACTAAATGATCTAATTTGGTAGTATTCTCCCACGCTATGTTCTCTGTTCTGGCTCCATGGATCACAAACAAGGTAGACATGAGGAACCACTGTCAATAAATGAAAGTCTCTATCATTTCAGTCCTAAGGAGAAACAAGTGATTCCCACTATTACTGGAGAAGGTATCTGTAGAAACACTGTATCCTGAAAAAAAAAATGCCTGTGAAACTATATGGTAGAAATGAGCAACATATTTTTCAAAGCTATGGAGTTGATCAAGTAGTTCAGTAAACAAAAAGGACAAAGCTTGATCAAATAAAGTGAGAGAGAGATGGAAGAGCAGAAGGCTCAATAAAGAACTAGTTCTACAAACAGAACCTGTGTTCTATGGGATCCCACTTTGCTATACTAGAAGTGTTCATATAATGTAAAAAACAACAAACAAACAAACAAAAACAACAAACTTCAAATGATACAAGAAGTGCAAACATATAAGAGAAAAGATCAACCAGAGTTGATTTGGATCAACTGGAGTTCATTTGCAGAGTACAAAAAAAGTGAGAGGGTTAAGGAATATGGTTGACTAGTTTATTTTTAAGAGAGTGGAAAGATATAAAATGGCATGATTGAAAATATTCCCATCTAGGATATCTTCTAAGAACTTCCTAAGGATGGAAATAAGAAATGGGGTTTTAAAAATCTCATAATGTGTCCCATTCTTCTCCCTGTAACTTTGTAATTCATTGGAATGATGTACCTTAGGTTAAAATAAATTGCTTTTTATGAGTCCTCATATAGCTGAGTTTTTTATTTGACATGCAATCAACTACAAAAGCAATCTTACCAAAGAAAGCAATTCAGTATAGTCAGTACTTTAAAGCCATGCAAAAGTGGAGCTTTTATAGCAGCTTAAGAATTATGCATTTCACTTTAATTTTCTAAATGGTCCTCTGCATTACATGGCCCACACCGGAAAATAAACTTCTCAGCTTCAGTTGCTCTGCCTAGATTTATATATGTACATGTCAAATACACAGAAGGCCATTCCAAGGCGTCCTTTGAATAAGCTTTTTCTTAGTCTAGTCTAGCTAGAGTCAATCCAGACTTATACACTCTGAGTAGGCCCCATAGTTTCATTTCTATAATTCTATCTCTTCCATTCCCTTCCTTATTTAAGCCATTTTCTTCCATATCAGGGACTAAGCTAGCTCCAGCTGTTGGGAAAATTCTAAATTAAAGCAAAAAGGATAAAAAAGAATCCAGCAATCAGTAAGTGTCTACTGTATCTCTACCACCCAGTGATAAGTGTATTCATACTGATTATCATATTAATATGCTGTCAACAACTGTGTGAAATGTGTATTATCATCTCCATCTTACAGGTGAGGTCATAGAAGCTCAGAAAAGTTCACTAACATGCCAGAAGTCTCAGTCACTCTTGGTGTCTTTTCCTTTAATATTGGTCATGCCTTTCACAACTGGCCCAAGCTCTTTCTTTGTAAGTCTTGTCTAGAGCCCATATTGGGCTTTCAAAACCTGATTCTAGGGTTTTGTTCCAAGAATCCACCTAATCTTTTCTGCACTTGCACTGACCTGTTTCTCTCTCACAAGGAGTTGGAGGTCAGCCCTTAACTTCCAGATCTCTTGCCGCAAATACCCATGTATGTTTCATCCACTTGTTACAATACTGCTAATCCAGCTCTAACATGTCGGAACTGATGGTGCCTTCAAGGATATCCAGAAAGACAGTCTCCACACTGCTGGCTAAATAGCAGTAACTGTTGGCTGAAGTCACAGCAAATCAGTCTGTCTTGTATGTAATATTTGCTACCCTGACTGATTCCACATCTGCCTTGACCTTCTGGATTTCATATTGGCTTAAATGCTAGTACCAAGTTCTTTCTTTCTTCTGACTCTGCCAACTTTCCATTTATCAGTATCTAGTTCCCCGGCAAAGCAATTATGGCCTTTTTCTTGAGAATATATTTTTCTAACTGTGTTGCTCATCTATAATTCTCTCTCTTAGTTTACAAACAAACAAACAGAGGTCAGCCCCATAGCACAGTGTTTAAGCCCTGCACAGAAATTAACAGCTGTATAGAGGAAGCTGGATTCCACATGGCTGATCAGAGAGATTGAGTTTCAGCTTGAAAAATATTCCAAGTGGACTGTGTGTGTCCAGGATTCTGACAGGAAGAACTGGAGATAAAAGGACTGTGGCATAATCAGGTCCCATTCGGAGAGTGCTTTCTCTCTCGCTGTCTCTGTCTCTTTCTATTTCTCTCTCATGTGCATGCACATTCCCTGGCATTAAAAAACAAAATCCAACAAAAAGGAAAATAGGCCAGCCATGTGGCACAGTCGTAATGAAATGCTCTGTAATACTAAAGCCACACAGGGAAGTCTTAGGTTCATGTCCTGAAGTCTCCCTGTATGTGTCAAGTGCAGGCATATGCCTATGATCCAGGTTTGCTGAGATAGGATGTAGACCCTGTTATGAGTGCCTCTCTCTCTCTCTCTCTCTCTGAATCTCTCTCTTTCTCTCTCTCTCTCTCAGAAGAAAAAAATAAATATATTTTCTAAAAATGTTTAAATCACAGAAACAAAACAAAAACATCCCAATATAATCATGTTCCTTTTATGGTTAAAATAATTGACTGGCATCATCTACCTCATTGACCACCAACCCCCCCCCCCCCCCCAAAAAAAAAAAATCAGGCTACTTAGCAATGAAATCAAGACCTTTCATGGCATGGACTCTATCTTTACCTTTAAACCCTATGCTCAAAATACACTGAATTACAAGTAGTTCCCTCAAGAGAGAGAGGTATGTCACATGTCTGCCTTCACTCTTTTGTTTCTTCCACTCAATATGTCTTCTAGAAAGAGGACTAGAAAGAGCCTCTGTACCTACCTCTCCTTTACTAACTTTTACACACCATCTAAGGAAGTGGCATTTAAGTTATATTCTGTGAATCTCAGGATTTCACTGGAGATCCAAATGAAAGGGAGAATAAAAAAATACGTATTTTGGGGTATCCTCCCCTTACTATGTTAAAGGTATGCATATATTTATTTATTTATTTATGCCTCCTCCTACAATCTTTGAAGATGGAGACACTATTATTATTTTCTATATCCCAGCACCCAGTTTAGGACAGGAAATAAAGTAGGCATTAGAAAATATTTGTCGAATTATGCTAAGCCAGGCTCCCATTTCTCCCATTGTACCCCTTCAATGTTCTAATAAGACATGTCACCAAGATCTATAATGATGACTGTATCTCTGTGTCTTGATTAGAGATTTCAGTAATTTTGGATTTTAAACCTTGACTGCCAAGTTAAACCTCTTATATGAATTCCAGTACCTAATCTGCTGCTTCTACCTATCAAGGAAGGCAAATTCAGTGTTAAAAGACTGTACTGGATGTTCTAACACAGTAATGCCTTCAGTCTAAGTCAACACACACTTAAAAGTTCAATACATATATCCAGAAAGCTGTCAGTCCTTTTTCTTGAGTACAAAGTACTTTGCTACAAGGAGTTCAAAGTCCTTTTCCCAGATAGAGATGTTAATGTTTTTCCATTTTAATACATTTCATGGTTACTCAGTCTTTTCTTATCTGGGGGACTGGCTAAACATGTAAATTCCTAGAACATCCCTTAGAGCTGCTAAGAAGGGGTATAGGAATTTGAGTTTGTATTTTTAACAAGCACCACAGAAGATTCTCAGCTCAGGCAGATCTGGGAAACAACTATGCCATTTACACTTTCTTCTCAGGAGCATATGGATGCTGAACTAAACTACCCCTGACCTTTACTTCAATTTTTCATAGCTTATCTTTATTCAAGATTTTAAGAGTGCCTGGGAATATAAAACAACTTTTTGTTAAATAATATTTATTTTATTTAAATAAAAATAAGTAAGATATATATTCTTCTCTGTGCCCTTCTTACACCTACATAGGATCTGAATAATAAGGTATGGATTTCAGTTGGAATATATAATAGTTAAATGGCCTCATATGAGAACACCACAGGGGCAGACAATCAAACTGTCTAACAAGTCAAATCTGTTTGGCTACAGCCTGACAAGACACTTTCACAACAATCTGAGGTTAGGCGTTTGGGTTACAGAAAGAGCATTGGTCTTAGTATCAAATTAAACGTAGACTATGCCACCAATTGCAGTCTTGATCATGCCACTTTACTTCAGGCATTCTCAGTTTCTTCAAAAAAAATAGGGTTAAGGGACCAGCAATTGGCGTAATGGCTGTGTTGCTGGACTCCCATGTAGTCGACCACGGTTCGAGTCCTGCACCCGGTGGTTTAAACTCACTCCGGACACGTGTGTGCGTGCCCAAGATCCTGAGAGAAGAATGGAGGAGGGACTGCGGTGTGGCCATCCCCCCTGGGGGTGATTTCTCGCTTTCTGTCTCTCTGGCGAGCACACAAGCCCTATAGCAAAAACCTCTAAAAAAAAAAAAAAATAGGTTTAATAACTATTTCACAAGTTGTATTTATTAAATAGTTAAGGAAGAGAATTTATAGAAAATTTTTAATAAAAATATACTCTTCTTAATTCTAATGAATAATTGTATATATTTAAAGGATTCATAATAATGTAATTATATAAATTAATTCAATATTTTATCAATTCAGTAAATATTTGCTAAATTTTACTATGTGCAGAGCACTGTGCCAAGAGCTGTAATTTGATAGTAAACAAGACAGATGCCCTTCTCTCATAGAGATCATATTCTAATTGAAGAAACTGATAGTAAGTAAATAACCCAAAAAACATTTAATTATGAATGTGCTATGCGCTATGAATATACTAGGTGGTATGAGAATATGAAACAGAAAGCTAAACTCAATCGGTGGAGTTATGAAAAATTTCCTTGGAGGAAGTTGATGGTTGAATTACAATATGAAGAATTTAATACTGTAAAAGGAATAGCCTTGTATTTCTTCCTGTGCTTAAAAAGGCAAACAAGTGAAAGAAGACCACTGTTACTAACTGATGTGTGATGGTTATAAGAGAGAGAGGTCTAGGCTAAGTCTAGAAACACAGGCAATGCTAGTTATTATCGACACTGTAGACCTTGTTAAGAAATCTGTCTTTGCCCCAAGTATAATGGCAAGGTGCTGCAGCTTTTAAGCAGAGGAGTGATATTATCAGATATAAAAAATTTTAAAACATCATTTTTGCTTACATAGATAATGTATTTGGGAAGGTTAACAGTGGGTAAGAGAAGATAAATTAGGAGGCTATTAGACTAGCCCAGGTGAGAGATGATATGGCTTTGATTAAGAAGAGTAAGGATGTAGACAAATTTGAGAGGTAAAGAAGGTGAAATCAACAGAGCTTTGTAATTAATCAGATAAGTGACTACTACTCTTTGTAATACTTAAGTAAAATACAAAAATATTCATATTATTATAATGTTTTACGTACTATGGAGTTCTCTCACATAAATAATTTATCTATTAGTCCATTTGTTATTAATGGACTATTACAAAGAAAGTCTTATATTCAGTGCTCTAGCATGCAGTGCTCTTGGATTATAAGCAAACAAGGGCAAGTGCAGAGCACAGTGGTTAAGCTCTGTGCAGAGGTTCTACCTTCAATAAGTTCATAATCTTACCCAAGAGATACACAGGGCAGTCTTCAAAAAGTTCATGGAAAACGTGTATCATGAGAAAACTATGCATGGATTTCAATACTTTTTGCACAAAATAAATTTATACTTTAAGTCTACTTTTCCATGACTTTTTGAAGTAGCCTCTTATATAGTACCTGTAAGTTTGAAAACTATTATGTAATATAGGTGATGTACTTCTCATTTTCAACTGACCATGTTGAAACCTACAATGCTTAGTAACTATAATTTAAAATAATTTACTATATATATATATATATATATATATATATATAAAATATTCTTAAAAAGGATTCTGGATGTTCTCAAAACAAAGTCATGATAAATATTTGAGATGATGAATATGCTAATTACCCTGATTTAGTCGTTACACATCGTATTTACATAGTGAAAAAACCACAGCATACCCTATAAATATGTATAATTTTTGTGTATTAATTAAAAATAAAAATAGGGTCAGCAGGTGGTATAGTGTTAAGACAACTGGATCCTACATGGCTGACTGTGCAACTTGAAAAACATAGAAGGCAGGAACCAGCAGTTAGTGTAATGGTTATATCGCTGGACCCCCATGTAGTCGACCACAGTTGGAGTCCCGGACCCAGTGGCTTACACTCATGCTGGGTGCGTGTGTGGGCGTGCCCAAGATCCCGAGAGGAGAATGGAGGAGAAGGGATTGTGGTGTGGCCATCCCCCCTGGGGGGTGATTTCTCTCTTTCTGTCTCTCTGTCTCTCTCTGTCTCTCTCTGTCTGTTTGGCGAGCGTAGGCGCCCTATAGCAAAAACCTCTTAAAAAAAAAAAAAAAAACATAGAAGGCATATGTGCAAACATGCCCAAAATCCCAAAAGGAAAGACGGATGGAGGAGAGGAGAATTTTGGTATGACCATCCCCAGTGTGGGATGCTTTCACACTCTCTCTCTCTCTCTCTCTCTCTCTCTCTCTCTCTCTCTGGCAAGCACAGTGCCCTCTGGTAAATTTTAAAATAATATACATTTTGAAAAAGGTGTTTCAGCTAGGGAATGAGAGATTCTCAGCACTTGTCTCTTTTCATGATTTCCCTGGAACTTTGTTCTCAGAATAAAAACGAATACTTTCTGGATCCAGTGTTGATCCCTTCTAGGACCTATCAATACTCCCAAAGGCATCTAACAAGTGAAATCTCAAGCAGTGCTTTTGAGATTTTTTTTTTTTTTTTTTGGTTTTTAGGCCAGAGGATACACGCACAACATAAGAGAGGGAATGAAAGAGAGAGACAGAGATAAAGTACCAGAACCAATGGGGCCTGATCATGTCACCTTTTCCTCCAATCCTCAGTCCCACCAAGACCTTGGGTATGCATGGGTCCCTGGCATGAAGCCAACAGATCAGGATCTCAACTCGGGTCAGCCATGTGGGATTTGGCTTCCTCTGCACAGCACTTAATCAATGCACTATAGGGGCAGCCCTTTTGGGAAGTTTTACATTTCAGTCAGAGGTTAGTAGCAGGGTATACATTCTATCACAGTGAACAAAATAAAAAGAATAAATCTTTTTCCTCAGTTTTCAAATCCCAGCCCAAGTGACTATAAATTTAGGTGATTATTCTATGTGAACTAAAAATGGTTATTTAGAAAATTAGTATTTGTGGGGTCAGGTAGGTGGTGTGGTGGTTAAGGTGGCTAGATGCCACATGGTCAACTGCACAGTTTGAGTTCCAGAGCTCATAGTTTGCAAACCCCTGGGCACATATGTGTGGGTGTCCAAAATCGAAGAAAATGGAGAAGAGGGGACTGCAGCATGATCATGTCCCTTGGGGGTGCTTTCTCAATTTCTCTCTCTCTCTCTCTCTCTCTCTCTCTCACACACACACACACACACACACACACCACACCCTGAAGTAAATAAAAGCAAAAAAGAAAGAGAGAGAAAGAGAGGAAAGAAAAATTTATAAAAGCTCTGGTACTGGGAACCAGCAGTTAGCGTAATGGCTATGTCGCTGGACTCCCACGTAGTCGACCGAGGTTCGCATCCCAGACCCGGTGGCTTAAAACTCACGCCGGGCGCGTGTGCGTGCGTGCCCAAGATCCCCAAGAGGAGAATGGAGGAGAAGGGATTGCAGCGTGACCATCCCCCCTGGGGGGTGATTTCTCGCTTTCTGTCTCTATGTCTCTCTCTCTCTGTCTGGCGAGCGCATGCGCCCTATAGCGAAAAACCTCTCCAAAAAATAAAAAAATAAAAAAGCTCTGGTACTTCTTTTACTCTTCCTTCTATAAAGATCAAAATCTCATTGGGCTTGAAATAGCCTGATAATGATAAAATGGCATATATATGGAGTCAGATATACCCAGGCTGGCATCCTAGCTCTAAGCCAAGGGTATAAAATGTGGCGTATTGCTAAGAACCTCAGAATCTCACAGTGCCTCGCTCCAAAACATGGATAACAAACCAGCTTTATTTATCAAATCTACAAAAGTGGAGTGAAGATCAAAGAAGATAATGGATGTGAAAATGCTCTGTATTTATTTGTATAGAATGCAATTATTACTGCTATCATTATTATCAAGAATAACTATACTCATTCAGTCAATCATACAGCTAACAGTGAGAAACTACTCATGCCAACTCTATGTTAGGTGCTGGAGATAAACGAGCAATTAAAACAGATGCTTTCACCCTCAAAAATTCTTCAGGAATGTGGTTAAAGAAGGCATGACATCGTATAATTACCAGTGCCCTAAAAGAGGGGCAAAGATATGCTGGAATACAGTCTCAACACTTAGAGCACTGTTATTTCTCACCATCACAAATTCAAAGAAAACATAGTGTGTTTGTGTGGAAAGCATAGGAAAACAGTTCAATGTTGACTGTTCCACTTACCAACCTTGGAAAAAAATCTGAAACCTTGCTAAGCCTTAGTGCTCTTGCTTGTAATAACACCTACATCACTGAATTTATCTGAGGATAAAATGAATGTGAAAGGGCTAAGTAAACTTAGTTTTTGGCTGTTCATTCAAATATTCAAGTATCCACTCTGTGCTAAGCACACAGTAGTCTCCCTGGAAATAAAGGAATGAAAAAGATTCTGTTGTTCTCAAAGACCTCCCAGTCAAGTACAAAATTTTATCAGATGCTAAGAGGTAAATCATTAGTATTTGTGACAGAATAAGAGAAGCACAAAACTTTGAAAAGAGAACAAAAGGGTAGGATTGGGAGAGGCAGCTTTGAGAAAATGTATTACATCAATTTCAATGCTTTCCACATTTGTTATTAATAAAGAGAATTAGGGGCCAACCACAGTGGTGCACGCAGTAGGGCACTGCTGTGCCATGCTGGAGCCCAGTTTGGCTCCAAGAACAATCTAAACATGCCAGGGGCAATGGCATGTGCCTCTGATCCTAGCTAACTGGGAGACGGGAGCAGTGGGATCACAACATGGCAAGACTGTCAAAATACCTCCCTTCCTCTCTTACAGAAGATAAATGAATAAGCTTAAAGAAAATAAAGAATAAAAACAATTTACAAGGGAACCAAAAAGAAGAAATAGCTTAAGAAGTCCTTTAAGTTAATACCATTCAATAAGACAAAACAAATGGTAATAATAGTTAATGTTTATTTAACATTTGTTAAATGCCAGGCATGTTGCTAATGCTTTCTACCCATTAGCTCTTTCAATTATACCTGTATTTGTCTGCTGTTTGTGGTCTTGCTAGGAAACTAATGGTACTTTCCCATTTCTTGACTTTCTCTGACATCTTTCTGCCTGAAATACTAGATGTGTCTGCCAAGTTTCACAATAAACACTATTGGTCCTATTTTAACTTCCTTTCCTCCTGCCTTTCCCCTAAGCACTGTTTGACGCCCACCCCACCTCCAGTTCTATCGATACGAATGCCACATTTAGATGTACTATTCATTTTTCTCATATTTAAAAATGGTCCAAGAAATGTGTCTTTCATTGCAGTAACTACTGTTTTGAAACCCCTCCCTGAGCCAAGAAATTTATTTCTTCCTAAAAGAGATTCTTATGCAGATAATATTTTAGTTTTAAGCAACATATAGGTATTTACAAAATCCAAGAGCTTTAGGGCACCCCAGAGCCTTAGAATTTGTTATACCAATTTCAGTACTATGGATGAAGACACAAGAGATGATTAGATGTTAATCCAATCATCTTTTATATAAACTGCTCTTCAATGGGCCCACAGCAAAACATCTCTGAGTATTACAACAAAAAAAATTTTATATCAACTTCATTGGAGGAAAAAAGACACCAAATTGTGCTTCTCCACATATCCTTAAAATATGTGGTTTCTGTATCTTCACAAATAGATGTGGAGATATGATTTGTAGGGAAATTCACTTCTAAGTTCTTTTTCTTTTTTGAATAAAGTTCTTAACTAGGTCATGCTGGCTGCTTGACTTTCAACTATTTCAAAAAAGTACTTCTTTGATTTTGAAAATTGGGCAATGCATTTTTGATCAGAACAATTGAATTAGTATGTATCAATGTGATCCAGAACTGCTACTAACCTCAGAACAGGAGATGATCAAAAGTCTTGTGTCATTCATCAAAACGTAAGATCTGAAATAAGCCCTTTGAGCCACAAGTTTCTACACATCTTGCTATTTCATGCCTTCTTGCTTTTTGCTGGTATCCTCCTCCCTACTTCAAACCCCATCATCCCCCTTTTAACCTGGCTAACTCTTAAATATCCTTCAAAAGTCAGTTTAAGTATCACATTCTCTAGAGGGTCATTCCAATTCCCACCTCCACCTCTATACCACAAACTAAGGTAAGTATTCCTCTTCTTCCCACAATCACTGCGTTGATTTTTTGTCACAGCACAATGGCCCTGTATTATTACCATGGCTAAGGTAATGCAATGTGTTCACTGATCTCCAGTCCTCTTCATCAGAGGCACACAAGTATACTACATTTCTGTCTTCCCTATAATTAGACAGAAGTATGGAATGGCTCTAGAAAATGGTTTGTTCATGGAAGAGATGTTCACTTCTTCCAAGCCCAAACTTACATATTCTCTCTTTTCCCTCATTGCCATTTAGATGCAGAGATCTGGGTTCCCAATTTGAGGAGTTAAGTTCCCTCAGTGCCACATAAGCTCCCTCTATGAACCTACAAGTGTTATAACTAAATGAGAAGTAAACTTCTATGTTAAGCCATTAAGATTTTAGATTTGGGGACAAGTAGATGGCATAATGGTTACGTCACTGGACTCCCACATAGTCGACTGCTGTTCAAGACTTGGATCCAGTGACTTAAACCTCACTCTGGGTGCATGTGCGTGCATGCCCAAGATTCTGGGAGGAGAATGGAAGAAAAGGGATTGTGGCATGGCCATCTCACCCCCTGACCGGGGGGGGGGGGGTGGCTTCTCACTTTTTGTCTCTCTCTCTGGTGAGCAAACACACCCTATAGCAAAAATCTCTCCCTATAAAAAAAAAAAAATTGTTTGTTCGTTGTAACTTATGCCAACTAATATAATAATCAAATGCTTACCTATCCTTTTTTTCCTTCTAGAATATGAGTTTCTTATCAAGGTATGTGTTTTTTATTCAGCTGTTTCTACATTTAGCAGGATGTTGGCAGAGAATGATGAGAACATATTTAATACATAAATAAATGAAAAAAAAATCCTGTAAGTTATCTGGAGCTTGCTGCAGCTCTGGTTTCCCAAGATAGGCAAAGAGGATGATGGAATAGAATCTTCCTAAGTTTTAAGAGGACCAACGACTTTCACATTAGAAATCAAGATGGTAGAAAAGATACTAACTGGGACCAGCAGTTGGCATAACGGCTATGTCACTGGACTCCCATATAGTCGACCATGATTCAAGTCCCAGACCGGTGGCTTAAACTCATGCCAGGTGGATGTGCGTGCATGCCCAGGATCCCGAGAGGAGAATGGAGAGGAAGGGATTGTGGTGTGGCCATTCCCCTGGGGGTGGGGGGTAATTTCTTGCTTCTGTCTTTCTGTCTTGTTTGTGAGCACATGCGCCCTATAGCAAAAACTTCTCCAAAAATAAATACATAAATAAATAAGATACTAATTAACTAGGGGAATTAATGTACATAGTTTTGTTTCTGTTTTTAATTTTGTAATAGAGTATGTGCACTTGCCAGAGAGAGAGAGACACACAGAAAGGCGGGAGAGTGAGAAAGCTCTCCCCAGGAAGGGGGAGTGGCCACACTGCAATCCCTTCTCTTACATTTTCCTCTCAGGATTTTGGGCATGCATGTGCATGCACCAAGCACATTTTTCAAGCCACTGGATTTGAGAGTTTAACTGAGCAGTCAGTCATATAGGATACAGTTATCTTAGTCACCATGCCATTTGCTAGCCCTGTACATGGTTTCAGAGATAATTCAGTAATAAAAGTTACAGCCAAGCTACCCAGTTATTTTAGTGAATAAAACAGGCAAAATCCTGTACTGTACCGATTGATGAGAAATTACTTTCTACAGTTTTTAAAGAATAAAAAAAATCCTAATTTTTTTCCCCTTCTATTTTGGAGACAGTCCTCACCAGGAAGTAGCCATTATTAAGATGGTTACATTAGTCCTGCCTCAGGCAAACCCAGAATGACTTGTTTTGTCCTGTTAAACAAAAGAGAAACCAAAAATTACCAGTAATTTCACTGAGGAAGTAAGGAAAAGTAATTGTGAGAAATATCCTAGGCAGCCCAGTGAATAATTATAGCCCATGACAGATAAATGTTGGAAATTAAGGATATTTACTTTAATTGAATACCTGAAACATTTTATTTATACAAAGAAAAAGTATGAGAAAAATTAACAGATCCCAGCTCTGGTAAAGCCTCATATCTTTGTGGAAGATCCCTATCTTCAAGGCTCTGTATTCCTCTGTAACTGTTAACTGTACCATGTGCACTCCTATTTTAGATTCTCAAGGATTAGTTACAGCCTAATTCAGTCCCTGAGGGAGATGGCTGAGGCTCTCAGTACTGTTTTAGGGAGCAACAGAGCTGGAGAATGAATGTTCCATGCCTAGTGTCAGAGTGAAAATTTGTTACCCAGTTAGGTCTGAGGCCTGGTGAAGAAATAAAGATCTGACCCAAGGGAAAAGAGAGGAGAGGAAAGGTAATGAACTAATCTGAAGAGTCAGCTTTACTCCGAAGCTAGTGAAACTCAAGCCTGTAAGAACTCTTGCTTGCACAGACCCCTTTTAATGATGTAGGATGGGCTCAAATAATATGATTAATGAATACCAGCAATCAAAGAGATGAGTCACTAAACAAGAAATTATGAAATGTTCTAAAATCCTAAAGCATTTAAAAAAAATATCGATAGGGACCAGCAGGTGGCATGGTGGTTAAGGTGCTGGACT
The DNA here is from genome assembly GCA_026018925.1 of Tupaia tana. Lineage (NCBI taxonomy): Eukaryota > Metazoa > Chordata > Mammalia > Scandentia > Tupaiidae > Tupaia > Tupaia tana. The sequence continues at coordinate 20,755,741 of JAKSZU010000004.1, forward strand.
CCAATTCGGCTGACTGCCAGTCAAGTCCCTGATCTGGCGTCTTGAAGATCATGCTTGGCGCATGTATGTGCCCCAAATTCTAGGAAGACCATGGAGAAGGGACTGCAGCATGGCCATTCCCTCCCAGGGCATAATTTTTCACTTTCCTTCTCACTGTCTCTCTCTGTCTTGCACACATTCCCTATGACAAAAAACAAAGGAAAAAAAAAGGACATTTTTCCAAATTTCACAATACTAAAATATCACATTATTACAACAGTGAGTCGAAATGCTGAAATAAACTTTAAAAACTATCAATAATAAAAATTATATTTGAGGTCCAGCAGATGGCATAGCAGTTATGTTCCTGCACTCTCACATGGCCAACCATGGTTCAAGTTCTGGACCTGTTTGCTTGAAAATCATGCCAGATGCATACGTGTGAGTGCCCAAGATCTCAGGAAAAATGGAGAAGAAGGGATTGTGGTGTGGCCACCCTCACTCACCGGTGATTTCACATTCTCTCTCTCTCTCTCTCTCTCTCTCTCTCTCTCTCTCTTTGTCTCTCTGGCAAGCACGTGTGCCTGATAGCAGGAAAAATCTCTCAAAAAAAAAAAACTAAAAATATATATGATTGATCATGTTAGATGAAAGACTAAACTAGCTTTCTATTCTCTCTTTAGTAAATGATACTACAGAATTGTAGTCATATGAAGAGGAAATCAAAGAGTATACATTCAAAATGTAGGAAAAAATTTAATGCAAGTGTACTATAAAGCTAATTAATAAAAATAATATCCTAATTTTTAAAACTCCAGACATAGAACAGAGAGAAAGAGAAAGCCTCCACAGTGGGGTGTAGTTGCACTATTACCCCTTCTCCTTCATTTCTCCATCCTGTTAGGACTTGGGAAGAAACACATATGCTCAATGTGTTTTTCAAGCTTTCAGTGCCAGGATTCAAATGACAATATCCCATGTAGGATCCAACTGTTTTAACCACCACACTAAGGGGCAAACCCACTATGCGTTTTAAAAATATTTTGTGATGTTTGTAGCTTTTAAAAATACATTAAAGGGGGAACCAGTAGATGGCATAATGGTTACATTGCTTGACTCCCGCATAGTCAACCACGGTTCGAGTCTCGGACCCAGCAGCTTAAAACTCATGCTGGGAGCATGTGAATGCCCAAAATCCTGAGAAGAGAATGGATGAGAAGGGATTGCGGCTTGGCCATCATCCTTTGGGGGGGGGGTGATTTCTTGCTTTCTGTCTCTCTGTCTCTGTCTCTCTGGCGAGCACACACACCGTATAGGAAAAATCTCTCTCTCAAGAAACAAACAGGAAAAAAAAAATTAACAGGGCCAGCAGGTAGTATGGTGGTTAAGGCACTGAACTTACACATGTCCAATGTGGTTCAAGTCCCAGCCCTGATGGCTTGAAAATCATGCCAAGTACATGTGGGTGTGTGCCCAAAATTATGAGAGGAGAATGGAGAAGAGACAGCAGTGTGGCCATCTCCCCAGGGGGGTTGATTTCTCACTTTTTCCCTCTTTGTCTTTCTCTGTGTCTCTGGCGAGTACACATATCCTATAGCAAAAATCTCTCTTAAAAAAGTAAAAGATTTAAAAATACATTAAAAGTTAGTCAGCTTTGGGGGCCAGACAGCTCTGCAACAATAACACAACTGGATCCACATAGAAAGTCCTGAATCACATCCAAGTGACTCCCTTTACATGGTAGAAGTGCTTGTGTGTGTGTGTGTGTGTGTGTGTGTGTGTGTATGCATGCACACTAACATTTGTGATCTGGTCTGGCTGGGGCTGGGTGTGGAGTGTGGTGTGAAGATCTTATTAGGGGTACTTCTCTTTCTCATGAACAAAATAAACTTAAGAAAAACTTTTAAAAATCTTTTAATTTATGCTTTATTTTTTAAAATTTTAACTCAATACTGTATTTCTTTTTTTAAGAATTATTTTATTTAACTTTAATTTATTTATTCATTTGTTTATTTCAATTTGACCAGAGGGACAGAGTGAGAAAGAGTGAGCAAGAGAGAGGTCAGAAAGCAAAACGCAAGGTCTGGGACTTGAACCACGGTCAGCCATATGGGAATTCAGAGCCTTTAACCACCACACTACCTGCCGGCCTCCTCAATACTGTATTTCATACATAAGTTTTTCATTGTAATGCTGAACTCTATCTTAAAACAGCACACCAAACTGAGTAAGCTTAAGATTATATGCACAAATTGGGATGAACCTCCATTCATATGATTTATCACTTGCAAAATCAGATCTTTCTGCCAGTGCCCAGCCCATCTCTGTTCTAACTCCTTACATCCTTCACTCATTAAACTGGAGACGGGGGCGAGGGAGTGAGGAGAGGAACTCTGGTGTTGAAGCCAACGTAGGCAGAGCAGCATTGTAAACTGCAAAGGGTTCAGGGTTTTTGTCAGAACTGGACTTGAATCCAGCATTCTTTTTTCTTTCTTTCCTTTTTTTTTTTTTTTTTTTTTTTTTGAGAGGTTTATGCTATAGGGCGCGTGTGCTTGCCAGACAGACAGAGAGAGACAGAGAGACAGAAAGCAAGAAATCACCCCCCAGGGGGGATGGCCACGCCGCAATCCCTTCTCCATTCTCCTCTCAGGATCTTGAGCACGCACGCACATGCGCCCGGCGTGAGTTTTAAGCCACCGGGACTTGAACCGTGGTTGACTACATGGGAGTCCAGCAATATAGCCATTACGCTAACTGCTGGGCCCAATCCAGCATTTTTTATAACTGTTAGCTCACCTGTTCTTTATCATCTTTAAGAAAACTGAGACTGTGACTCTTGGTAAACTAACATCCTTGAGCCTCCATTCCTTTCTCTAAAGATTGTAACAAATACATCTAACAGTTCCAAAAGAAGCATTTGATAAACTGCAAATTGGTGCATAAAGAGGGTTAAGAGTAAGTAATTTGACTAACGCCCTATGTGGTAGAATTAGGATTTGGAGCCCAGATCTTTCTGGCCTGAGGCTGTGCCCATTTCAACTAGACAATGATATGTTCCCCAAATAATCACACCTTCACTGTGCCACACTCCTGTGGTTGGAAGGGATTTGGAGCATCATAAAATCGGAATGTTACCTTCATCTTTCCTCTATTCCCTCCAATTAGATGGCTTTGCTACCATCCCTGATGGCACAATCCCATGCCTCTGTTTATGTACTGACATCATCAGGGAAGTGAATAAATTACTCAGGGCTGCCAGCTTCAAGTCAATTAAAATTTATGTAATACTTTATGGTTATTTTTCAAGTCTTATGTTTTATAAATACATACTGAAGTATGTAGGGAATAACTGATAACATATAAGAGATTTGCTTCAAAATAATACAGCAGGAGAGGGGTTAGAAGGAAAGGATAATGATAAATATGAAAAAAAGAAATCATTGGCCATGACTTAATTATTGTTGCAGCTGGATTATAAGTATCTGAGATTCATTACACTATTTCTGTTTACTTTTGTAGATGGTAGAAAATTTTCAGAATAAATAGTTTAAAAAAGAGAGCAAAGGAAAAGCCTCCAAACCCAATTTACTGAGTACCATCCTCGATGCACTTGGAGCTGTAGTCCAGTGCTTTGTCAATTTGCCTCCCAGAATTTGCTGTTTGCTCCATTGATTTTCAATTTTTGTGATAACTATATAATCTAAAAATCATTACGGTATGGAAATAATATTAATAATAAGAGAGATATAGCTTCCATTTATCAAATACTTGTTCTATACCTGCTCCAGTGCAAACTAACTTACTTTCCTATCACTTTGATCTGGATAAGAACTCTATAAACTATGTGCTAGTACTTATCTTATGGATGAGGAAACTGAGGCTCAGGGAGATTAAATAACCTGATCAGAATCTATAAGTAATATGTTTGAATCTCCTATTTCTTTGTTTCCCAGATTTTGCTTTACATTCTAAGAAGATGCCACGTACAGAAGGCCACTATCTAGCTAGAAGAGAAGGATGTCTCAAGAAAACCTAAGTTTTCTCTGGTATCATATACCAAATATGAAGAATAGAAATGATATGTCCTTCTTTTACATGCTGTATTGTACAAAGCCAGAAGGATGCACATCTTTCCTTTTTATGAGCTTAAATCCAAAATAAGAGAACACAAATGTCAACAGATGTAATGAGGCATTTATTTTTTGACATGAGAAGAAAAAAATATAACAACAATAAAACAAGCAGAAGTGAAGAGAGAAAAAAGCATTGATTGAGCACTGACTGTACTTGATACCTGACACATACAATATATTTGTATTTGAAATTCCAAGCCTTCCACAGAATAATAGGCCTCATTAAGTAACTACGAGTTTTGGTTCTGCTGAGTACCTCCAAGATGGCCCTTGAAGGGAACGTGGACTAAGACCTGGAAAGATTTAAATGTTCTATTTCATGGAGGTGGAATTTTGAATTTTGAAAAAGGGAATCATCTGAGAAGAAGGAAAAATAAGCCAGCAGAAGAATAATGTCTGGAACACTATGATAAATAATGTGGACAGTTATAAAAAAAACATTGCTGATGGCAGAGTAGCTAATTGCAGTAGCTATGTTTAGTAACCGACTTTTTTCCCCCACATACAAACTATGGAGGAGCTTGCTTGGGAACAACTCAGGAACCCGACTACAAGTACATAGATCCACACACTCACAGTAGGTAAAAAAGGTGAAAATTTATACTTTTGTGCTAGTCACATGACTGCAAACTAGATATTCCATAAAGATTCCAGATGGCTAAGCTTAGCTTCTGATAATACATTTCTAAGAAAGCTATGATGATGCCACAGGTAAATGTGAGAAGAGGAGAAAATGACCAGTGATTCTGGTAAAATACTAGCCTGGTGTTTTGGGCTTGCTGTTTAGAACAGAACAGTGGTCTAACCAGCTCACCAGACCTGAACTGGTTTGGTGGCCTCTTGCCTAGAGCTTCACTGACTAGGATGTTTCTGAATCTTCCATCCAGATCTTCCTCAATTCTAAGAAGAAGATTCAGACTGTTAAAATGCAAAAGTCTTGATATGTACAGGGCAAAGTTCTACCACCAGGTTGTCATGGAAAGTATGTCGTTTCTCCAGCATAACAGGAATTTATGGTTCCCCACTCCTTGCCCTACTCTTTCAGGGCAGCAAGCATGTCTGAAGAGACTCACAAAGTCAATTTCTTTGAACTGGTAGCAGTTATTTGTTTATTTTTTTTTCCATAGCCTTGGCAATTTTATTGTTGTTTTGTTGACCACTATGGGATCATTTTCTACAACCTGAATATTTACATTTACAGTGAGGTATTTTTCTCCAAAACTTCCTATTCTGATTAAAGAAATGTTAATTTCAGATACCATCAGGAAACTCTATACTGGTACCACTGCATAGTTCTTGATGAGCTACTACAGGCTGATCTGGTAGGATTAACAGATAAGAAATTTTGGGGGGGGGAAATGGAGAGGTAAGACATTTGTGGGGACACAAATAAGGTTTATTTTCTGTTGATGAGGATATGTATAATAGTCTCAAGTAGGCTGGACATATCATGCTGGGTAAAGTCTCTTTACAATCTAAATGATGTATAGCGATTTAATGTATGAATAATACAAAATATATAATTTTTTTAAATTCCAAATTCTATATTACAGACTGTGATAGACTCCATTCCACTTAAAACCTCATCTATGCAGCCAGCCTGTCTTAAAGAATTCTTTAACAACCCTAAGACTTCTTTATTCTCTAACCAGGGGTTGCCAAATAATTCCTGTAAAGGGCCAGATGATAAATATTTTCAGCTTTGTGGGTTATACAGTCTCTGTCACAACTATTTGAACTCTGCTACTGCAGCATAAAAGCAGCCATAGACAATTCATAAACAAACTGGTATGGTTGAGTTCCAGTAAAACTTCATTTACAGAAACAGGCAGTGGGCCAGATTTTGCCCATGGGCCATAGTTTTCCTACCTCTGCTCTAGGATGTTAGTATAAAACTCCCTCATAACTTCATTCTTTCATTTACCCTTGATGACATCATCTTCAGAGTATCATCAGCCTCTTAGCTCTAGTGCTCATGCTTTCCTAGAGTTTCAGTATCAATAAGGAAAATCATGAACTCCCACACTGCCAACTTATGCCACTGTAAGAGCTACTATGATTCACATTGAATGTTTGAAGTAACAGGATGACAGCTGAATTGCTATCCAGGTCAGCAATGTGACAGTAGAGTGAGACTTCTTTTCAGCATATCCAGCCTCATAGACAATAATAGATACTCCTAGTCCATATGTGCACCAAACTAGATTTATTATTGGTGCCATTCTTTCTCTTCTATTCCACAATACTCAGTGTTTAGAGATGTAGACAACAGACTTAGAGATACCTTTTCCCAGGGAACTGGCTTTTTGTCCCTGACATTGAGTGCATCATAAAGATCAGTTGAGCCTGGCAGTTCTGAAGAGATTTTTTCCACTTTGAAAGTCTAAGTCAGTGGTACGGTTCCTATAACAGTCAAAGATCTACATGATGAATCTTGATAACAGGTTTACTGAGGTTCTGGCTAAGGTTCTTGGCACCCAGGAAAGAGGCAATAGTGGATAATATTAATGCTGCCAGCTAAAGAATTTTTAAAAAGAGGTAGATTTAATTAATATTACATTTGAAATGTTCTAGAGTAACATACTACTCTCAGTTTCCTTCAATCTTAAAATCAGCTGCATATTCAAATGTCTATGTGAATAGAGTTTGGGATGGCCCGAGGGGACTGACAACCTTAGTTCAAGTTCTCATCATTTCTCCTGCTACTGCCTTATTGATCTGCCTGGCATACTCATACCTCTTTCCAACTTATTCTTTCTATATGATATTTTTTTTTAGAATGAAAATCTTATGTCCTTTCTCTGCTTTAAGTCCTCACTTAGTTTCCTTTAGGCCTCAGGAAAAAAGTCTAAACTTGAGCATGATATTTAAAGCCTTTCTTAATTCCATATCTTAATGCTCTGCCACTCCTCCTCCTTACAAACTATATTCCTGAAATATTAAAATATTTGCAGTACCTTGATCATATCATATTCCTCTCACATAAGATGCTTCTCAAATGGGGCTCCCCCTTCTTGGAATGCTCTTCCTATTACTCTTTGCCTATGTAATTGCTATTTTTCAGGCAAACATCTTATATCACTTGCCTCAGGCTGCCTTCTCTGATCTCCAAGCCAATGTAATCTAGCTTGGGTGTTTTTATTTAATGTTAATAAGATACTCCACACATAATACATGTAGTATTATAATTAATTTTTTTCTTTGCTCTTGTCTACTCATCCAAATTCCTTGTGTGCAGGAGCTAAATTTTCTTTATTTTTATATGAACAGACTCTAGTATACACCTGGTATAGAATAAATGCACAGTATATAACTTTGGATAATGAACTAAATTAATGATATTTACTTTAAGTGCCAACAGACAACACCTCAAACTCTGGAAAAAGAGAGTTAGAAGATGTCTAAAGCTACTTAAGTAATCAGAATTATTTAAATGTGCATTAAAATATAATACACATGGGACCAGCAGTTAGCGTAATGGCTATGTCGCGTAGTCAACCGCGGTTTGAGTCCCAGACACAGTGGCTTAAACTCACGCCGGGTGCATGTGCGTGCGTGCCCAAGATCCTGAGAGAAGAATGGAGGAGAAGGGATTGCGGCATGGCCATCCCCCAGGGGGTGATTTCTTGCTTTCTGTCTCTCTGTCTCTCTCTGGCGAGCACACGTGCCCCGTAGCGAAAAACTCTCAAAAAAAAAAATATATATATATAATACACATACAGAAAAGTCCATGTATCTTAAGCAGCTCAATGAATTATTTTTATAACCTGAACACATCTGTGAAACTAGCATTCACATCCCAAGACAGAATATACCAACACCCTCAATATTGTCCATTTACATTCTCTTCCCATTACTACCTATCCCAAAGATAACCACTGTCTTCACTTCTAATGCATAGTTTAGATTTACTTGTTTTTTACAATATACAAATAGAATCATACCATTTGTACTCTTTAGTGTTGGCATTTTCACTAAATATTATTTGTGATATTCATCCATATTGCTGCATTTGGATGTAAATCATTCTCATTGCTTCAGAACATTCCAGTGTGTGAAAAATAACATTATTTATCCATTCTAATGTGTTTTCTGAAAGGTCACAACATATTTTTGCATAGAAAAACAGAAAAATATGTCATGACTTTTCCAAAGACCCAAAGCATTCATTCTATTGTTGATGGGCATTTGGGTGCTTTCCAGCTTGGGATTATAATAAATAGTGCTGCTATTTATATGTCTTTTGGTAAACATCCATATACATTTCTTCTCAGTATACAGTGGTATAATTCCAGGGTCACAGGGACTACATATATAGTTCTGAATTATATAATGGCATTTTGGTCAACCATAAACCACATATATGGTGGTGGTCTCATATAAGTATACAGATTGTATCATATAACCTAGGTGTGTAGTAGGTTGTACTATCTAGGTTTGCAAGTACAGTCTATGTTGTTCATACAACAAAATTAACTAACAATACATTTCTTAGAATGTATTCCCACAGTTAGAAATGCATCACTGTATTCCACTTTATAAGGCATTGACAAATAGTTTTCCAAAGTAACTGCAGTAACATAGAACTTCTTTTAATTTATGAAGTATGTTAAGCTTAAGCTCATAGAAAATCTCTATGTAAATACAAAGTACTGTTATTAACTCAATGCCTCATTTACACAAGATCATCCTGTTCCATAGCAATTAAAAATAACATCTTTGATTAGATGAAATCAAATATCTACCAGGATTTGCATTTATAATCTAGATGTGTCACACTCTTTTCTCTAATCAAAATTAGATTTTGACACATTTTCAAATGTGTCAGTTGAAAGACAAATGCTTGTGTGCTGTTTTTAAAAGCATATTAAATCATATATGTTCATTATCATGTTAACACTTTCTTTAACAATGTTTTGGTTTGTCAAGTGATTAGAAAATACATGACATATGCGATATCTTCTACATGCCAATTCTGTATTTTGCAGTAATTACTTTTTTAGAGAGATTTTTTGCTATAGGGCACATGCACTCACCAGAGAGACAGAAAGTGAAAAAAACACCCCCAGGGGAGATGGCCAGGCCACTATCCTTTCTCCTCCATTCTCCTCTCGGGATCTTGGGTATGCATACACACACGCTGGGTGTGAGTTTTAAGTTACCAGGTCCAGGACTTGAACATGGTTGACTATGTGGGAGTCCAGCCATGCAATCATTATGTCATCTGCTAGTGACAGTAATTACATATTGTTAAAAAAGACATGATTCACTCATCTCTAGAAATCATGTTATCATAAACATTTCATGAATAAATGGTTCACATATTTACATTAATTCTTTAAATTTTAAGTGGGCAAGTATGCTAATAATACTTGATACAGGATAAATAAATGTTTGGGAAAATATGTTGCATTAAAAAAAGATAAAAGCAACTGGTAATCCTACTGCACACAAAAGCTGTTAAAATTTCAGTAAAGTGGCAGGATACAAAATCAATATACAAAAATCTATAGCATTTTTATATACCAACAATGAACAAACTGGGGAAGAATTGAAGAAAGTAATCCCATTTAAAATAGCTACATTAAAAAAAGGTGAGAGACTGCTACAAGGAAAACTATGAAAAAAGAAGTTAAATATAACATAAAAACAATAAAAATAAAAATATATCCCTTGTTTTTGGATAAGAAGAATCAATGTAATGAAAAGGTCAATTCCACCCAAATTTATTTATAAACTCAATGTGATTCTGATCAAATTACTGGCAACATTCTTCACAGAAGTATAATGAAAAATTATTAAATTGTCTACAATATTAAAAACAATAATAAAAATTGTCTGGAATCATAAAAATTCCTGTAATGCAAAGGCAGACCTGTGCAAAAAGAATAAAGTCAGTACATGACCTCGAAATATATTGCAAAAGGGTGATAATCAAGACAGCACGATTCTGGAACAAAAACAGACCCACAGACCAAAGCAACAATACAGAGAATACAGAAATAAATCCCAAAACATACAACCAATTGATGTTTGACAAGAACACAAGACAATCTACTGGAACAAGGACACTTTCTTCAGCAAATGGTGCTGGAAGAACTGGATATCCACCTGCAGAAAAATAAAACTGGATGCCCAGTTCTCACCACTAATAAAAATAAACTAAAAATGAATCTAAGACCTTAATGTAAAGTCTAAAACTATAAAACTACTGGTGGAAAACACAGGGAGGACACTTAAAATATTTAAATAAGCAAAGGTTACTTAAATAAGACCCCTAAAACACAGGGAACAATTCCCAAAATAGTTAGTGGAATTACATCAAGCTACAAAGCTTCTACACAACAAAGGAAAAAAATTTATTAAAGAGACAACTCACAAAATAGGAGAAAATATTTGTAAACTATGCTTGGGATAAGGAATTGTTAACCAGAATAAATAAGGAAATCAAATATTTCACCTGCAAAAAAAAAAAAAAAAGAGAGAGAGAGAGAACAATCCAATTTAAAAATGGGCAAATGAGCTGAAGAGCTAACTCTCTAAGGAAAAGATATGAATGACCAAAAGGCATATGAAAAAGATGTTCAGTGTCTCTTATCATAAGAGAAATGCAAACCAAAATCTCAGTTAAATACCACTTAACTCCAGTCAGAATGGCTATGATCAAACAAAACAAAACAAAACAGAAACAATTAGTGGGAAGGTAAATCAGTCCAACCACTGTGGAAAACAATATGGAGATTCCACAAAAACCTACAAATAGAAGTACCATATGACCCAGTAATCCCACTCCTTGGTATACCCCAAAGATAGAAAAAACAGTCAGAAAAACACTTACACACATATGTTTATTGCAACATTATTAACAATTGCTAAGAAATGGAATCAAGCTAAACACCTAAAAACTGATGAGTGGGTTGAAGAAATGTGGCACCTATACACTACATACTACTACTCAGCCATAAAGAATGAGATTCTGTCATTTGACACAAAATGGTTGAATATAGAAGATTTAATGCTAAGTGAGATAAGCCAGATTATAAAAGGCACACATTGTATATCCCCACTCAATTTATACTGAATGTCTGCACTCTATGGTAGAAATTGAAAGATTTGAAAATAAAGTAGTAGGAAAGGCAAGTGTACATATTAGAGACTTTATAGGAGAAAGGTTGATAGGAGGAGGTGGAGAGTAGGGTGTGGGAAGGAGAGGCTCAGGGAAAAGTTATTTAATGGACACATGAATGTATTTCTCTGTTGAATATTATATATATGGTATTATCTTTGATTGTCATGTTCTGCATGTATGCTTTGAAAACCATATTGTATGCTATAAAGATGTACAACAATTAAATGTAAATAAGAAATCATGAAATAAAAAATTAACCAAAAATTTAAAAATTAAAAATAATAAATTAAATTTCAGTGAATATTGCTTCAGATTGTTCCAATGTATGTTTATATTATATATATATATATATATATATATAGTCTGGCTTTAATTTTTATATTAAATCTCTTCATATCAATTTATATCAATTTTCAAAGCCCCAACAAAATGGCATATCATGTTAACTAGTAGAAATATTATAAAATATACATATAGTATATTTCTAAAATCGTTGGAATAACCAAAGTAATGAATGCTTTTGTTATGCTAATGAATCAACTGAAAACTACTGGAAAGATTCAGGATGGTGCTTGCTGGTCATAAGAAAGACTATGGCTTGATTAAAGGGTTGAGACTTTCAGCTCCAGCAGTTTCAAGAGAGACTGAGAGTGAAGTTCATCACAGATGGCCAATGATTTAACCATTCCTAATGAAGCCTCCATAAAAACCCAAAACAATTAGGTTTGAGGAGTTTGCAGATACCTGAACATGTGGAGTTTTCTTGAGGGTGGCATGTCTAGAGAGGGCATTGAAACTCTGCATTCTTTCCCACATGCTTTGCCCAAAGCATCTCTTCACCTGTATCCTTTGTAATATCCTTTATAATAAACAAGTACATTTAAGTAAGTATTTTTCTGAGTTCTGTGAGCCACTCTAGCAAATTAATCAAACCAAAGGTGGGAGTGAGAATGCTGGTAAGTCAGAAGTATAGGAAAAAACTACAAAACTAGAGTTTGTGATTGATCTGAAATTAGGGCAAGTCTGTGGGACTAAACCTTCATCCTGTGAAATGTGATACTATCTCCATGTAGATCATGTCAGAACTGAATTGAATTAGCGGATACTCAGCTGCTGTCAGTGGCAGAATTGATGATCTCTTGCTTCATGTGTGGGGAAATACCCCAACACTTTTGGTCATAGAAACATTATGTGGAGATTCTTAAGAAAATAAAAAAAAAACCACTTTGATATTTTCCCTTTACTTTTCACAAATATTTATCATTTTAAACAACATATTAATACCTATTCTTTCACAAAAATTATGAAAGCATAAAATACCCATAACACATAGTTAGACACTATGAGTACTGGTATCATTTCACTGGAAAGAACATCTTAAGGACAAGATGATTTGAATTTGAATTCTGATTCTACCACTTAAACAGTTGTACTACTTAGAACCAGTTCCTGATTGATGAAGATTACTCATCAAAAAGTAGAATTATAAAATATACTTCATATATTTGTCATGAGGGTTAGATGAATATCTGTAGAAATCTTGACATGGTGCCTGGCATTTAAAAGATGTTCAGTAAATTTGCTTTAATCTCAATCTGTGAGAAACAAAAAACTGTCACTGCCTTTGAGGAACTCATAATCTAACAAAGTGTTAGAGAAGTTAACACAATTCACTAAAAGAAAGAAATCCATTTTCATTGATTAAATACTTAATGTGTCAGGATCTATGCTATATACTTCCATTTTTAATATAAGGGGTATCTCTGTATAGGAAGAATGAAATGGTTTCTGGAACAAGATGCTTCTATTCCTGTATCATGTGCTTGATGGAAGTTTCCTTATTATGAGAGACTGGATTATAAGACTGCTGGATTGGTGAGCAAAGATCTTTGAAATCTTAATGGGGAGAAGGGAATGGGTAGAAACAGAAATAAGAAAAATCTGTCCTTTCACAGCTTTCAGTTGTTTCCTATTTTGCAAAAGGTACAGATTTCAATTCTACTTGTAGTGAATGTCATTCTTTTATTCTTGGAAATCACCCAAATGGGACTTTTGATTAGGCAGAGTAAAGCAAGATCTATTTAGGATTTGGAAGTTTTTGAGAGATTATAGCTAGATTGAAAGAAATTGTTCTGTATAAAAACACAAACGATTACTACTCAAATTTGTATGTATAGCACTATCTCAGAAGACTGGAGAAATGTGTTTTCTTCAGGAAAATTTGAAGTTAATGTACCAGAAAATTGCTATCTATTCTTGTGGAGATTGTGTGTGTATGTGTATCTGTGCAAGTACACATGTGTCCACATGCATGTGTATTTCTGTGGTAGCTTACAGAACATGAAAAGGTTTTACGGAAGAACTTTGTATAAAATGGGAGACAAAGAGTGATGCTTCAGGTTGTCAAGAAAAAGTAAGGCACAAAGGTAATAGTGGTGAGTAGTCATTCTGTCCACTCCAGAAGAAATTCCCACCTCTCTCTGGTACTCCAAATATTGAAGGCTATAGAGAAAGCACCCTTAGGCTGACAACGGCATGTGTTCTCTTTATCCAGAAATCTCTCATTTCTCTCAGACTAGCTTTCTCCTTTTCATCCCTCAGCTTTCGTTTTAAATGACTAACTCTTAATCTTTTTCTTCATTGCACATATCACAGTTTGTTATTATATATTTATTTAAATGCTTATTAATGTAATGTATATCTTTTCTATTATTCTCTAAACTCCAAGGTAGCAGAATTATGTCTGATTGTTCATCAAATCAATCAAGAAAGATTGAAACATGAAAACAGTAGGGAGAGTATAAAAACAGAGTGGTACCAGTATCAAAGAAAGCGCAGTAAAGATTCAGAAGATGAGCAAGGATTCAGCATAGGGTAAATGCAGGAGTTTAAAAGAAAATTACCACTAAATAGTAGATGAGTAAGCAGTGAGTGTTCAATCAGAACTTGAGAACAAAGAGAAATGAAATTGCAAAATGTTAAGATTAAAGGAAAAAAAAAAAAACTTTAAACGCTAACATACCAAAAGACACATTGCTCTCATAAGCAAAAATAGATTTCTTGCAAACAATGCTATAAAGTCAAGCGCATTTCTGACAGTTTAGAATAATCATCTAAATAATCATTCAAGAGCTGGGGGATCATAATGACATTTTTCAGATGCACAACAACTAAAAGAATTTACTATCTATAATAGCCTCACTGAAAGTACTAATAAGGGATTTACTTCCACAAGAAGAAAATTGGGACCAGCAGTTAGCATAATAACTATGTCGCTGGACTCCCATGTAGCCGACTGCGGTTCGAGTCCTGGACCCGGTGGCTTAAACTCACACTGGGCGCGTGTGCATGCGTGCCCAAGATCCCAGGAGGAGACTGTACGAGAAGGGATTGTGGCATGGCCATCCCCCCTAGGGGGTGATTTCTCGCTTTCTGTCTCTCTGCCTCTCTCTGTCTTTCTGGCAAGCGCCCTCACCTTATAGGAGGAAAAAAAAAAAAAAACACAAAAAAAACTTAAAAAAAAATTGAAGCTGGAGGAAGGACTGGGATATAACTAAGGTAAGAGGGAAAAATGGTAAAATATGTTGGCAGATATAACTGTCCTGTTCCTTGGCAATGAAAATAAAAACTTGTTCTGTATTTTCTTTGAATATTTAACTAAAATTCTTAGGAAAGGAAGGAGATGTAGTTTAGAAGATACTTTATTTAAGCAAGATGAGATCCTGCCTGGTACCCAGAAAGAGCATGAAGGTATTGGTAATTTTAGAATTTGTTTAAGACAGGTGATTAAGAACTTACGTTACAAATTTAACATTACATGATTATAAAGAGAAACTGACATCCACAACAGGAACAGGAGAAAGATTATCAAACCAACATTAGGCAGGAAAAAAAATAGAAGCAAATAAAAAGGGTGGTGAACTTCTTACTCTGCTTTTCTTTTTCTTCCTGAGTAAGTCAGGCCTAAAGTCATTAGGTGGGGCAGCACAAGGTAAAAGTCCATGTTTGGAAGGGGGATTTGTGGGTTATGAGAAGGTAAGGAGTTCATAGAGAAGTGGTGGTTGAAGACAGCCTGTATTTTCCTATTCTTTTTTTATCCACTGGGAAAAGCTGAGTTTTTCCTTTCCCAGTACTTTGGGGTGAAGGGATTGGATTTCTGGGATTACTACAGCAAGTCTAGTCTTCTAATATACAAAATTTTTCTAAATTAAATCATGATGGGACCAACAGGTGATGTAGTGGTTAAGGTGCTGGACTCCCATATGGTCGACCACGGTTCAATTCCTGGACTTGGAGGCTTCCTTTTTCACTTTCCCTCTCTCTCTCTGTCTCTCTCTAGTGAGCACACATACACTATAGCAAAATTAAAATAAATAATTCTTCAAAATTTATGATTTTCCCATTTTAAACTAACTCTTCACTCTCAATTATTTTTCAAAAGGGAAGTATACACTATACTCTATAGAGACTACCTTAAAGAAATACTTTAACTTTTCACCTTTTTGTGCTGACTTTGGGTAAGTTATAGTGGAATGTACTGAAGTCTCCACCCTGGAATTACAGGCTATGATAAACGATTCTGCAGTGGCAACAAAAAAAAAAATAAAAATCTGAGTTTGAACTTTAGAGAAAGAAGGCTTTAGGAATACCTAAAATGTAAACAAAAAATATAGCTTTCCTAAATTTGGAAACCTTGTGGAAATGATTAGAAAAAGCATTCCACCTATAAAATGTCAGTGTACATGGTATTTGTAGCAAGGTGCTTTTAATCTTCCTCTGAAATGGCCTGAAAGGTTCTTATTGACAGATTAATTTTAATTCTGTTGACTGGTAAAACAGTATTTCTTATATTTACTTAATGTCCCCCCATTTCTTTTTATTAAAATTTTTAATTGACATATAATAACTGTACATATTTATGGAATAAGGTGTGGTTTTTCAATACATGTATATAATGTATAATGATCAAATCAGGACAATAAACATATCAATCATCTCAAATATTAATGAATACTTTGTGTTCAAATTACATACAAAATCCTCTCATTTAGTTATTGGGTCATCAGAAAAGTCATGATGCATTTTTCTATGTTTTTCTATGCAAAAATGTGTCATGACTATTCTAGCAACATAATATTTTGAAACATACATTGAATTGTCACCAATCACAGTTGTTTATAGTACTCTAGAACTCATTCCACCTATTTACTTACTTTCTTGTATCTGTTGGCCAAATTTTCCCTATCCTCCCACTTCCTTTCCTTTACCAGCTTCTGGTATCCACTATTTTATTCTCCACTTCTGTGAAATCAAATCTTTGAGCTTTCACTTATAAGTAAGAACACACAGTATTTGTCTGTCAGTGTCTGACTTATTTCACTTAGCATTTTTTCTCTTGGTTAATTCATGTAGTCATGAATGATAGGATTTCCTTCTTTTTTATGGTTAAATGCTATTTTATTGTGTTTATATACCACATTTTCTGTATTCAGGCATCACTTGTTAGGCACTTAGATTGATTCAACATAGTATTCAAAAAACATGGAAGTGCAGATATCTCTTTGACATGCTGATGTCTTTTTCTTTGTGTATATATCCAGCACAGGGATTACTGGGTTGTGCTCTTCTTTGTGTATACTCAGTAGTGGATTACTGGACCATAAGCTAGTTCTATTTTTTTTTTTAATTTTTTTGAGAAAATTCTATACTATTTTCCACATTAATTGTACTAATTTACATTTTTCCAACAGTACATGAGAGTCTCCTGTTGTTAACAATCTCATGCAACACTTATTATTCCTTGGATTGTTGTTGTTGTTTTATGATAGCCATTCTAACTGAGGTGAGACAATACATCATGGTTGCGTTAATTTGCATTTCCCTGATAATTAGTGATGTTAGCATTTTTTCATGTTCTTATTGACTATTCATAATTTTGTGGAGAATCATCTGTTCCAATCTATTGCCCCATTCCCTTTCCTTTAGTTTTTTTTCCAGGGGGTGCCTGCACTTGCCAAAGAGAGTCAGAGAGAAGGAAAGTGAAAAAACACCACTCCAGGGAGGATGAACAAGCAGTAATCCCTTCTTGTCCATTCTCCTCTTGGGATTTTGGGCAAACATGCTCACATACCTAGCATGATTTTCAAGCTGCTACCTCTATTGCCCATTTTTAATTAGATAATGATGATGATGATTTGCCAGGTGAGTTGTTTGAGTTCTTTATATATTCTAGTTATTAAGCCCTTGTTAGATGAGCAAACATTCTTTCCAATATGGATGCCCTTAATTACCAGTCTTCTCTCATTTCATAGGTTTCTCTTCACTCTGTTGATTGCTTTCTTTGCTGCACAGAAGCTTCCTAGTTTGATCTGTCTTATTTTTGCTGTTGTTGCCTCTGTATTATTTTTTAAATCTAAATCTTTATTTAGATCAATGCCCTGAAGTGTTTTTCCTATATTTTCTTCTAGTAACTTTGGAGTTTTATGTCTTACATAATATAATTTGAATTAATTTTGGTATATGATGAAACATGAGGATCAAACTTCCTTCTTCTGCATATGAATATCCGATTTTCCAGTACCATTTATTTTAAAGAACTGTTCTTCACCTGATGGATGTTCTTGAGACCATTGTGAAAAATCAGTTGGTGGGACCAGCAGTTAGTGTAATGGCTATGTCGCTGGACTCCCATGTAGTCGACCGCAGTTCGCATCCCGGACCTGGTGGTTTAAAAAACTCAACACTGGGCGTGTGTGCTGCGTGCCCAAGATCCCAAGAGGAGAACGTAGGAGAAGGGATTGTGGGGTGGCCATCCCCCCTGGGGGGTGATTTCTCGCTTTCTGTCTCTCTCTGTCTGTCTGGCGAGCACACGCACCCTATAGCAAAAACCTCTCTCTCTCAAAAAAACAAAACAAAACAAAACAAAACAAAACAAAAAACCCAAATCAGTAGGTTATACGATCATGGGATTATTTTTGTGTTCTCTATTCTGTCCACTGTTCTATGAATCTCTTTTGGTGCCAGTATCACATAGTTTGGTTGTATTTGTAGTATATTTTGAAGTCAGGTGGTGTGATAACCCCAGCTTTGTTCTTTTTGCTCAAGATCGCTTTAGTGATTCTGTGTCATTTGTGATTCCATACAAGACTTATGTTTTTTTTTTTCTATTTCTGTGAAGAATGCCATTGGTATTTTGTTAGAAATTGCATTGATTTTTTAGCTCTATAGATCACTTTGGGTAATATCAACATTCTGACAATATTGATTTTTCTAATCCATGAACAAATCAAGTCTTTCCATCATTTTGGCATGTCTTCTTCCATTTGTTTTGCAAATGTTTTACAATTTTCATTATATAGATATTTCAATTCCTCAGGTAAACATACTCTTAGGTAGTTTAAATTTTTTTTGTAGTTACTTTAAATGAGATTACTTCATTTATTTCTTTTTTAGTTAGTTTTTTTATTGGTTTACAAGAATGCTACTGATTTTTGCATGGTGATTTTTTTTATATTGCAACTTTACTAAATTTCTTCAGTAAAGTTCAAAGAGATTTTTGGTTTATTCTTTGAATTTTCCTCTCTATATAATCATATCATCTATAAACAGAGACAATTTGACTTCTTTTTTTCCAATATGGATGCCCTTAATTACTTTCTCTTGCCTAATTGCTTTAGCTAACAATTCCAGTAACATGTTAGGTAAGAGAGGAGAAAGTGGACATCCTTATCTTCTTCCAGTTCTCAGAGGAGTTTTGGTAGGTCATGTTTCTATTTTCATTTGTTTCAAGACATTTTGAAATTTCTTTCTTAATTTCTTCATTTACCCAGTCTTCATTCAGGACTATGTTGTTTAATTGCCATGTATTTTTATAGTTTCATAGTTCTTATTGTTAATTTCTAGTTTTATTCTACTCTGGTCAGAAAAGGTACTTGATAGGAATTCATTAAAACAAAATTTGAGGCTTGTTTTATAGTTAATATATGATATATCCTAGAGAATGTTTCATGTGCGAATGAGAAGTATGTGTTCTGTGGCTATAGAATAAAATGTCCTGTAAATGTCTGGAAGGTTAATTTGGTTTATAATGCAGTTTAACTCTAATGTTTATTTGTTGATTTTCCAGCTAGCTGATCTTGCCACTGTTGACAGTAGGGTGTTGAAATTCCCAGCTGTTGCTGTATTGGAATGTATCTCTCCTTTTAGGTCTTATAATATTTGTTTTATATATTTGGGTGTTCTAGTATGACTGAATATATACTTACAACTGCTATTTCCTCTTGCTAAATTCATCTCTTTATCACTACATAATGATATCTTTGACTCTTTTTACAAATTTTGACTTGAAGTCATTTTAGCTGATATCAGTATTGCAACTTTTTCTTACTTTTGGTTTTCATTTGCAAGAAACACCATTTTCTATGCCTTCTCTCTCAGTCTATGTATGACTTTAGAGATGAGGTGAGTTGCTAGTAGGCATCACTTAGTAGGATCATGTCTTTTTATGTATTTATCTAGTGTATACCTTTTATAAAGAATTATTCATTTAATTTTATTATTATTATTATTATTATTATTATTTTAATTTGCTATAGGGAATGCACTCACCATAGACATCAACATACACACACACACACACACACACACACACACACAGAGAGAGAGAGAGAGAGAGAGAGAGAGAGAGAGAGAGAGGAAAAGTGAGAAAGCAAGCCACCAGGTCTGGGACTTGAACAGTCGTCAGCCATGTGGGAGTCCAGTGCCTTAACCACCATGCCACCTGTTGGCCCATAGCCAGTCTATATCTTTTGATTGGGGATTTAATCTATTTACAGTCAAGGTGTTGATTTGTTTTGTTTTGATACATACCAATTTACCCATCTCGTGGCTGATTGTGTTTTAGTTGTTTGGTATTTCCTTTTGTTCCTTCTCTTCCTCTATTATTGTTTATCTTTGTAGTTTGGTAGTTTTCCTTATTGTTAAAGTCTGATTTCTTTCTCTTTCTTGTTTGCATGATTAATGTACTAGTGAGTTTCACATCTTTGTGCATTTTTATGGTGGTATTTATTTCCTTTCACATCCAGATGTAAAACTCCCTTAAGAATTCTTTAAAAGCCAATCTAGTACTGATTCTCTCAGTTTTTGCTTGTTTGGTAAAGATTTTATTTCTCCTTGCCTTGCCAAGTATACTACTTATGGCTAGATTTTTCTTTCAATATTTTGCATGTATTATCCCAGTTTCTCCTGGCCAGTAAGGTTTCTTTTTCTTTTTTTTTTTTTTAGAGGTTTCTGCCTTAGGGCATGTGTGTTCCCCAGAGAGAGAGACAGAGACAGAGACAGTGAGAGGGAAAGTTTGAAATCACTGTGCCTGTGCATGCACATAATACCCATTCATTTCCCTCCAGGGGAGATGGCCACACTGCAGTCTGTTCTCCTCCATTCTCCTGTTGTAATCTAGAGCACACAAGTGTGGTGTGATTTTCAAGCCTCGGGGTCTAGGACTCAAACCATAGTCAACCATGTGGGAATTCAGTGACATAACCACTATGCCATCTGCTGGTCCTATGCCTGTAAAGTTTCTACTGGGATGTCAGCTATTAGTCTGGCAGGGAGGCTCCTTTATAAGTGACTTGATGCTTTTCTCTTGATATTTTTAGGATTCATTCAGTATCTGTGACTTTTGGCAGTTTACCTATAATATGCCTCATAGAGGATATTTTTGAGTCAAATTTATTTGGCATCCTTTGTAGTTCCTGAATCTGGATATCTCTCTCCCTAGACTTGGGAAATCTGGGATTATCATATCATATGTGAGGTTCTTCCACACCTCTTTCCATCACTTCTTCTAAGAACTCCCATAATGCAAATATTGGATCACTTATTGGTGTTCCATAGAACATGTAGTCTTTCCTCATTTTTACAAAATCTTCTTTCTTTCATTTGTCTTATTTTAAAAGTTCTGTCTTTGCTTAGAGATTCTTTCTTATCAAGGCTAGTATTGATGCTCTCAACTGTCTTTTTTATTTGAACTGTGAATTCTAAATCTGCAGGACTGCTGTTTGATTCTTTTTAGAGATGTCTATTTCTTTATTGGATTTCTCATTCATATTGTGGGCTGTTTACCTGACCTTTAATTGTTTATCTGAATTTTCTTATATCTCATTGAGTTTCCTTAAGATCATTATTTTGAATTCCATATCAGACATTTGTTGGATCACCTTTCCTTCATAGTCTGTTATTTGTGAATTATTGTGGAATTATTATTTGGAGGAGCCATGTTTTCTTGTTTTGTTTCTTGTGTCACTCCATTGATACCTGTCAGCTGTTGAAACAATCACATATTCCTATTTTATGAAGTAATTTTTTTAAGGGGAAGGACATTTCCCTGTGGATGTGTCTTACAGTATTAGTTGGGTAGTATACTTTGACTTTGGTTGTGGTTGGAATTAGTAGAGTCTCAGTGTATTTTCTTTAGTCAAAATCTGTCAGCAGTGTTACAAAGTACCTTTGTGGCCAAGACAGAAGGTGGTTGTAGATGTAGTTACAAGGCTCTGTTAGGGGAAGGGCCACTAGGGGCTTGGACTAGGGCTTTCTGATCCTGGATGGGAGGCTTGCAGTCCATGGAGGGGGGCTGCCCACCAGTCATGGAGGTGTCTCCAAGGGCAGTGGTTATAGCAGGTGACAGGTATTTGGGTGCTGGTGACATAGGCTCTGGATGGTAAGTGTGCAAGGTGTGGAGGTTAAGGAGGTGAGATCTCAGCCAGTGGCAGCTATAGCATCCCAAATGGGTCCTTAGGCTCTATGTGACATAGCATGGAGGAATTCTGCTGATCCAAAGGTCAGAGTCTCCAATGGTGGCAGCAGGGATGTGCTCGTCAGAAAGACAGAGAGAGACAAAGAGACAGAAATTGAGAAATTACCCCCCCCCCAGGGGGGACGGCCACGCCACAATCCCTTCTCCTCCATTCTCCTTTCGGGATCTTGGGCACGTACGCACACATGCCCAGCGTGAGTTTAAGCCACCAGGTCCGGGACTCGAACCACAGTCGACTACATGGGAGTCCAGCGACACAGCCATTATGCTAACTGCTGGTCCCTGCTATTCTTTATAGTTCATGGTTTGGTTTAGCAAGAAGTCAATTTTCATTATGTGTAGAGAACAGATACAAGACTAGAATTAGAGAGTCCACTTATAAGAAGGCTCATAAATTAGTGCTAACAAGAGATGGGAAGAGTGTGAAATAAGATGGTGATAGTTGAGAAAGGCAGGAAGCGAAGGGATGTTTGAGAGGCAAAAATTACCAAAATGTGGGTGATAATGAGTGCAGCAATCAATTTATTTTTCTTTTTTGTTTAACTTATTTTAAAATGTTATTTATTCCATTAGTGGACAAATAAAGATTACATAAATTTATAGTGTACAACATGATATTTTGATGTATGTATATATTGTCAGATGACTAAATTAAGTGAATTAACATATGCATAACTTCACATACTTGACAATTTTGTGGCAAGAGCATTTAAATTATATTCTCTTAGCAATTTTAAAGTATGCAATACCTCATTATTAACTATAGTCACTATGCTGTACAATGGATCTCTTGAGTATATTCCTTCTAACTGAAATTTTATATCATTTAACCAAAATTTCACTAGTATCCCACCCCTCCTACCTCTGTGACTCTCCAGACCTGTGATTACACATATAAGTGAAATCATGCAGTATTTGTTAATGTGTGCCCGGCGTATTTCATATTTCACATAACATAATGTGCTCCATGTTCATCTATGTTGTCACAAATGAAAGGACTTCTTTCTTTTTAAAGGCTATATAGTATTCTTCTAGCTAGATATAGATATGTAGATATAGATAGAGAGATACAGATGTATACAATATTTTTCTTTCTATATGAACATTTCTTATATGTAATTTACATTGATTTCATGTCTTACTATTATAAAAAGCACTGTAATGAACATGAAAGGGTAGTTATTTCTTTAAAATATTGATTTCATTTCTACTGGGTATTTATTCAGTAGTGGGATTTTGGATCAGTTCTACATATTTTTAGTGACTCTCAAAACTCTTTTCCATAATGGCTGTACTAATTCATACTACCAACAGTGTACCATGGCTCCCTTTTTTCCCCCATCCTCCTCAACACTTGTTATCTTCTGGCTTTGTTATAATAGTCACTCTATCCAGGGTAACATGACATAGCATTATGGCTTAAATTTTCATTTCGCTAATGATTAGTGATGTTGAGCATTTCTTATATACCTCTTGATTATTTTTTTCTTTTGAGAAATATGTCTACTCAAGTCCTTTGCCTTTTTAATCAGGTTATTTGTTTTGTTGTTACTGAATTGTTTGAATTCCTTATACATTTCGGATATTAGCCCTTTAGCAAACATAGATTTGTAAATATTTTCTCCTATTCTGTAGGTTTTCTCTTCACTCTGCTGATTATTTTCTTTGCTATATTTTCTTTGCTTTGAGGAATTAGAGGGTGGTTTTAGCAAACTGCTCAAAGATAGACTAACACAGTTATAGAAACTCAGAAGCCAAATTTCCTTGAGGGCTCATCACAAATCTTGTACTAGATAAATGGATATGGATTCATAGAAAAAAGATAGTATAAGGACAGCCATCCTAAGCAGTGGGAATAAAGTCTACAAAAGTTCGAAAAATGAAATGTGCATGATATTTTCAGTGATGAGGGAGACCAAATTATGAGCTCCCTCAACAAGGTTGTTTGTATTCTTAATGCCTAGCATGGAATATAAAGTAAATAAACACAAGTAATATTTATTAAATGGACACATTTTTTTCAGAAGAAAGCTTTAGATGAGGGATAGTAAAAATTGTGTTGAATAAATGTTTATAGTTATATTATAAAAAACATTGAATATCGGGGAAGGAACATAGACTTGCTTAGAAATCAGCCTAGATCTCAAAAACTCAGACTATCTGAGACTAAAGAGATAATCAACTTATACCATTTCTCTTTCTAGAAAAAGAAATTGAAACCACAGAGGAAAAAGGACTTATCTACAATCCCACAACAAATGAGGCAGAGTGGATGCTGAAATGTAGGTTGTATGATATTTTGGCTTGCACTCACCACAACAGATAGATTACCAGATATTCCCATACCCATCTTCCCTAAGTATGACTACATCTGGAGTCTGAAACTCAGAAACTATGCTCTGATTCCAATTTTGTTTACAACTGACACAAACTAGGGATTCCTTTAAATATGCTTTATTTCAAATCCCTATTTGATTAAAAATAATCTTTACCATTAGCATATTCTCTTGTAGTAAGGTGGTATAGTCTGAAGGTTTGTGTTCCTTCAAATTCACATATTCAAATCCTACCTACCAAGGTGATGGTATGGAGAGTAGGGGCTTTTTGAAGATGATTAGGTCATGATAAGAGCATTAATCCTATTCGAGATTAGGCAGAGCCCTCACGAATAGGATTAATGTTATTATAACAGATGCAGAAGTAAAACCATCATCTGTGAGTATGACTCCCTGAGAAGGTTGCAAGTTCACATCCTGAGACCTCCCTGAGTACTCTGGGCATACACATGCCTATCCTCTACAGATGGCTAAATTTCAGTACAGATTAAAGCAATGGGACCCAATTGGGATAATTTCTCTGTCTCTGTCTCACTATGTCTTTCTCATTCATGGAGTAAATAAGTAAATTTTTTAAATAAAAAAAGATCAGAGAGAGACACTTCTCCTTCCACCTTATGAAAACACAGTAAGAAGGCACAGTCTATAAACCAGAAAGCAGGCTTTTATCAGATACCCACTCTTTCAATGCTGTGATCTAAGACTTCCCAGCCTCCAGAAACCATTCTGAGAAATAAATTTATGTCGTTTTAAGCTACGCAGTTGCTGGTATTTCACCATAGCAGCCTGAAAATACTAAGACATGAGGCTGTCATGAGGGCTAATTCCAAAAGAAGACCTCCATTAAGAGATCTGAGTCTGGAAAATACCTTGTAGATTAAAACATGTGCATTAGGCAGAACTCTCTCAGTTACATAATATAGAAAGCCAACTACTCACTTTTTACCAATGAGCACTTATTGACTGTCTTAACTAGGGAGAAAAATTGAAAAACTGACTCAAGAACTCAAACTATACACTCAAAATGCTCTCTCTCACTTTTAGTTCAGATTCTGCCTTTACATTAAGTTCATTCTCTCTCTTAGTCTTCTACCTGAAGGAGCTATAACATTTAGCAAGGTTCTATGATTTATAGTTTATACTTCAAAGAGAAAGAGAGACCTTTTACTCCCAGATTCAGAAATAAAAAGCCTGAAAATATGACTCTTTTTGGTCTTTCTAGCATCTCACACTTAACCACCTAAATCTACCACTGTGGTCAAGAGAAGGAGGAACCCTGATAAGTCAGGGTCAAATGTGAATCTCTGATTGGAAGAGTAGAATATCACAACTGAAAATTCCATCAAGACCACAAGGCATGAGGAAGAAAATATTCCCTAAAGGTAAGAAGATATTACCAGAATGAAGGGGGAAAAAAAATGCTGCAAACTAAAACAGCAGGTGTCTTTTACAAATGATATTTATGATGAAGATTATTTAAACTGAAATGGAGATTTGAAATAGAACATATTTAAGACTGAGGTAGTCCAATTAAGATGCATGCTATTTAAGAGTGGGTTGAGACACAAAAAGTGATGAAATGGCTGGGCACTTAAAATCAGGTTTTTGTTTTGTTTTTTGTTTTGTTTTACATATATAGTTACAATTTAAGGGATAAGGATACTATTTAAAACTAAGATAGGGTATTTAATATGAAGCTATATGGGGGGGGCTTCAAAAGTTCATGGAAAGTGTGTATTACAGAAACATTATACATGGGGGCCAGCAGGTGGTGTGGTGGTTAAGGGCGCTGGACTCCCACATGGATGGCCAACTGCTGTTCAAGTCTTGGACCTGGCAGCTACTGTCTCTTTCCTTCTCTCTCTCTCACTCTGTCCCTCTCTAATCAAATTAAGATAAATGAATAAATAAATAAAATAAAGTTCAATAAAATAATTCTTTTAAAAAAACAACACTGCATGGATTTCAAAATTTTTGCACCAAAATTAACTTATATTTTAATTCCATTATTCTATGACTTTTTAAAATAACCTCATATTATCTCCCTTTGTTAGATGAGAACAGTGAGGCTCAGATTGAAGAAATAAAATCCCTAGCTATTTATACTAGTAAGTGACTGAGGCATAATTCAAATCTCATACTACTTGATGCCAAAGCCCATTCTCTGAAATACTGTGTTCCATGAGGCTACATTAAATTAAAGATATTTACAATTGAGAAAGACTTTTTGATATAGAGGAGTGTCCACAGTGATATCTGGGATGGAATTAAGTCAGTTAAGATGGAGGAAATTATTGAATAGTATGAGGCTTTTAAAATGTCAATTAATTAAGGCTGTATTTGTTAGTTGAAACTGAGCCATGCATCCTCTCAATAGGAAGCATGTACATATTCGCTGGTGAGCTATGGATAGAACAGAGGAGGCAGAAAGGTACCTATAGTTTCTGGAAAAGATGTAACACAAAATCATGGAAAGTGGCAGTGTTTTGATGGTGGGATGGGGGGGGGGTGGAAAACAGGAAACTGAAATTGGTGTGGAATCCCCAGAGTCTTTCTGGGAGGTAGCCATTAACTTTAGAAGTAACTGTTTGCCACAATCACAAGACACAAGTGCAGAAGAAGATTGTTTGGCAGTTTTTCCACGAGAAATCAACCTACATTTTCTTAAATTCTGGATTTATCTTGTTTCACTAATTCACTTTCAGAGGACCAGTCTTTCTCTGTTTGGTATTTACACACTTTAAATTCATATATTGATAGATATTATCAGCCTCATAATTCATACTCCAGCCTCATCTCTTTGTCAAACTGCCCATTGCAGGTTTTTTGCACTCCTTCCTTGAAAGCCTAAATCTGAAATTTTACTTTAGAAACTAAGGCACCACTTCAGAATCATTTGGGAATTATGATAATAGGAAATGCCATGGAATCTACTACTAGCAAACTGGCTAGCTTACCTGGCTGCCAGGTAGACCTGCCAACATGCATGAAACCTGTCCTGGAAAAGATTCCAGCAGGAGAGAATCACATTTCAGTAATGGCTCTGGTTTTAAATTTTAAACACAATTTTAAGTTTATTTTTTTTTTATTTTTTTTTTTTTTGAGAGGTTTTTGCTATAGGGCGCGTGCGCTCGCCAGACAGACAGAGAGAGACAGAGAGATAGAAAGCAGGAAATCACCCCCCAGGGGGGATGGCCACGCCGCAATCCCTTCTCCTCCATTCTCCTCTCGGGATCTTGGGCACGCACGCACACGCGCCCGGCGTGAGTTTAAGCCGCCGGGTCCGGGACTCGAACCGCGGTCGACTACGTGGGAGTCCAGTGACACAGCCATTACGCTAACTGCTGGTCCCAATTTTAAGTTTATTTTTATTTACTTCTTCCATGAGTGAGAAAGTAACAGAGAGAGAAACAATACCAATATCGACTTCAAGCCCCAGTCAGCCTGGGATTGTGAGCATGTCATGCCTGGCATGCTCAGAGCTGTCTCCAGATGCAAACACAGAACCCTCCCATATGGGTTAGCCTAGCAGAAAGTCACTTTAAAACAAACAAACAAAAAATAAAAAACCAATGCACCACCATCCAGCCTCTTCAAAAAAAATTTTATTTTATTTATTATTATTTTTTTGTTTTTCTTTTTTGGAGAGGTTCTTGCTATAGGGCGCATGCGAGAGAGACAGAAAGTGAGAAATCGCCCCCCAGGGGGATGGCCACCCCGCAATCCCTTCTCCTCCATTCTCCTCTCAGGATCTTGGGCATGCACACACACGCGCCCAGTCGACTATGTGGGAGTCCAGCGACATAGCCATTACGCTAACTGCTGGTCCCAATTTTATTTATTATTTTTAACATTCAATCATGTGTATCATTACAATATACCAAATTAAGTTTTCCCATCCTGAATATACTGCATATTGGTTCAATCAAAACATTACCATACTATATCAACAGATACTTTCTCATTTTTGTGTCCCTTAAATGTTTTGCTTCTTTCTTTTGTCCCTTGATTCCCTCCCTCACACCATCCCCCACTTCACACCCTCCTCCCACATTGTCTCTAGTATTCACTGTTGCTCTCCAGCTTTTATACAGTCTACTCTTTCAGTTTCTGCCATAGAGTGCAGACATTTGGTATATATTAAGTGGGGACATACAATGCCTCTTTTCATAGTCTGGCTTGCTTCACTCAGCAGTAAATCTTCCATATTCTTCCACATTTTTTTTTAAAGATAGACATTTTTGCTATAGGACACATGCGCTTGTCAGAGACAGAGGGACAGAAAGCGAGAAATCATTCCCCACAGGGGGATAATCATGCCATAATCCCTTCTCTTCCATGCTCCTCTTGGGATTTTGTACATGAATGCTCACACACCTGGTGTGTTTTAAACTGCCAGGTCAAGGACTTGAACCACAATTGACTACATGGGAGTCCATCAATGTAACCATTATGACATCTGCTGGTACCCATATTAATCTACTTTCTATAAATGCTAGGTATTTTTGTTTGTTTGTTTGTTTGTTTGTTTGTTTTAACAGAGTTGTATTCTGTAGTGTATATGTGCCATACCTTTTCAATCTATTCATCTGTTCATGAACATTTGGGTTGGTTCTATGTCTCAGCAATTGTGAATAATGCTGTAATAAACATGAATGTGTAAGTGTTTTTCAACTGAGTGCATTCCTATGCTTTGGGACACACCCAGGAGAGGACTTGCTGAATCATACGGTAGTTCTATTTGTAGGTCTTTAAGGAATCTCCATGTTGTTCTCCACAATGGCTATACTAATTTACATTACCACCAAGAGTATGGGAGAGTACTCTTTTTTCCACAGCATCACCAGCACTTATCATTCTTTATTTTTTTAGTCTTAACCATTCTAACTGGGGTCAGATGGTATTTCATTGTGGTTTTGATTTGCATCTCCCTCATAAGGGATGTTGAGTATTTTTTCTTTTCTTTTCTTTTTCTTTTTGGTAATTTGTATGTCTTCCTTAGGGAATTGTCTGTTTAGCTCATTTGCCTATCATCTAATTGGGTTGATTTTTTGTTTGTTTGTTTGTCTTGAGTTCTCTGTATATTCTGGTTTTCAGTCCCTTATCTGAGGCATAGTTTGCAAACATATTCTTCCATTCTGAGAGTTGTCCCTTCACTCTAATTATTGTTTCTTTTGCTGTGCAGATGCTTTTTAACCTTATGTAATCTCACTCGTCTATTTTGAGGATCATTGCCTATGCTTTGAGGGGCTTATTTAAGAAGTCTTTGCCGACTCTGATCTCTCCAGGAGTTTTTTCTGTGTTTTCCACCAGTAGTTTTATAGTTTGAGGTCTTAGGTTTAGATCTTTGATACATTTCGTGTTGATTTTTGTTAGTGGTGAGAGAGAGGAGTTCATTTTCATCTTTCTGCAGGTGGATATTCAGTTTTTCCAGCACCATTTGCTAACGATATTTTCTTTTCCCCATGGATTGACTGGTGGCCTTTGTAAAAAATCCATTGACTATGTGCTTTGAGATTTATTTCTGGGGTCTCTCTTCTGTTCCATTGGTTCACATGTCTGCTTTTGTGCCCAAGCCATGCTGTTTGGATAATCCTATTTACAATAACCAGAAAAAGTATAAGATTCCTAGGAATAGATCCAACCAAAGAAGTAAGAGACCTCAATAAAAACTATGAAAAATTAAAAACAGAACTTGAAAATGACATAAAAAGTAGAAAGATAGCCTATGTTCCTGGATTGGAAGAATTCATATAATCTAATTTTAGCTAAATTAATCTACATATTTAATGCAATCCCAATCAAATTACCAGAGACATTCTTCACAGATTTAGGAAAAAAAACTTAGAATTTGTCTGGAATCATAAAAGACCTCATATTTTCAAAGCAATATTGTGGAAGAAGAATGGAGTAGGAGATATGACCTGACTCTAAATATATTACAAAGCTGTGATTGTCAAAACAGCATGGTATGGGCCTCAAATTTAAATGGTTGGCGTGATAAAATGCTTCTTAATAATTAATTAATTAATTTATTTATTATTCTTATTTTTGGCTAGGCACTTCATTTCAATTTAGAACTCTCTAGAGAAAACAGGGAACAATTAAGGGAGAAAAAACAAGAATGGAAAAATTGAAGATTATCTTGAAATCTTGGTTATGCCCAGGCTCTGACTAAAGCTAGAGATATAAGTTTTAATTTCATTAGTTTCTAAATAACCATTAAACTAATGGCATGAGATTAATACACACAAGAGAAAAAACAAAGTCAGAAGAGAGCAGGGCCTAGAACAGAACTCCTGGTAATACCAAAGTTTAAAGGTTGGGCAAGAAGAGCCCAGCACAGAAAATATTGCATATGAGTTAAAACCAAACAATACTCTAGATTGAACTATAAAATCTTGCTCTACTGGTTGTTCTCACAGTTAGAGAAATTAATCACAATTCTTTCAGATATTTCAGAAATGTTTGGTGGGGTCATTCATTTATTCATCATACATATGGTTTGGGGGACCTACAAAAACAAAATACCAGGAGAACATCTTCAAATTCAGTGTAAATATTATTTCAAAAAGACATTTTCAAGGAATCATCTAACTTAGCTGCCACAATAAAGTGAAAATATTCAGCTCAATACTTGTAAGGAGAAAGATGAGGGAATTTATATCATTTTAAAATAATCTACAAGGAAAGAATTAAACTTCCAGTAAACCTGTCTGATTCAAAGTTTGCTCTACAAAAAACTAAGCTCCACACCTCAATAGGGCAGACTCAGCTCCAAAGCCATCTGTATTAGTTTTCCAGTGCTCTGCAACAAATTACCACAAATGAAGCAGTGTAAAGAAACACACATTTATTAGCTCACAGTTCTGAAGGTCAGAAGTTTGGCCTGATGCGTCTGGCGAAATAAATCTACTCAGAATATCAAAGAGCTGCTGTTAGAGTGTCATCTACACTGGAGGCCCTAGGGAAATATCTTTTCCAAGCTCCTTTTTGTTGCTGGTGGAATTCAGAATCCATCCCTGTGGATGGAGAACCGATGTACCCATTTTCTTGCTATTTGCCAGCTGGAGGTTGCTCTCCTATAGGCCACCACATTTCTTGCCACAGGTCTTCCTCCATCTTCAGGCCACTAATAGCATGTTCAATCTTTCTTGTGCTTTGGACCTCTAACTTTCTCTATCTCTGATCTCTAGAACCTAAATTTAAAGTGTTCATGTGATCAGACCAGGCACACTTAGATTACCTTCTTGTTTTAAAAATAACTGATTTGGAACCTTAACAACATGCAAAATCCATTTTGTCATATAACCTAACAATTACAAAGAGTGATTTTCATCATATTCACAGATTCCACCTATACCACAAACAAGGAATTATACAGGAGAGTAAACCATTGAAAAATTGGGATATTCTTAGGGAGCTTCTTGGAATTCTGCTTACTACACTGTCTTAGAGTAGTGAAACTCAGGGCATTCATATTTTCGAAATTAACCTCAAGCACATCTACCTTTTATGAAGTTTTTTTGTCTGCCCACCTCCTAACCCAAGTAGAAATAATTATTCCCAACTGATGTTACAACACCTGTAAGACTTTAATACATTGACATTTATACAACGGTCTTCTTTAACAGACTAGGAGCTTCCTCAAGAACAGAGATGTGAGTCTGATTCACTGCTATTCTTTCAGTGGGGAATTGGTACAGAGTAGATGTTTAAATACTATTGTTGAGTGAATGAAAAAATCACCTTACCCACCAGGGATCTCTTTTTTCCACACCATCACCATCAGTATAAGTGAGAAGGAAGGCAAGAGTAGCTGAACAAGCAAATGCAAAAAAATATTGGGGCTCACAGACACATAATAATTGGGTCATAGTTGTCTCTTTTTTTCCCTTTTTCAGCTCTCCCAGTCTTCATTAGAACTTCCCTCCATTTAATTATACCCTCTTCCACAAATTTTTAACCACGATTTCCATTGGTTCCTTCATCTCTGTCTAAAAACATATTCAGATTTCTCTTTAGCCAAACTCTGTTTAACTATGCTTCTGACTCAAGGTGGAATCTATTATCTCCATCCCAAATGAAACTGTTCTAGTCTACCTTTCATCTGGGCCAACTGATGTCCTCACCTACAGTAATGCCCTACATCAATCCATCCTTCACTTCAATGCTAGGGTGAGTTGTAAAACACAAATATGGCTATGCCATGGCTAGGCTCAAAACTTTAATAGGTTCTCATCATTTAGTGTGTCAAGGTCAAGCTCCTTAACAATGGCATTTAAAACACTGCATAATCTGTGTTTTGGTATATTTTCTGCTACTACTTGAACTGCCAACCCTTCTCTCACCTCCAACCTATGGTTATGTAAAGTCTCAATAGCCTCTGGACACAAGTATGCTTTTACTATCCTCTATATATCTCTCATTTCTATATTTAGCATGTTTATTTTTCATATTACCACATATATGTTTCTCATTTCATCTACCAGGAATGTAGAAGATTATATTCTACCTAAAGTCCTCATAGGCAGAATTCATTGTTCTCTCATCAGGCACATGACTCTGTTTTAGCATTTCCCACATAAAACATTTCTCTTCTGATGGTGAGTTTTCTGACTGTACATTAAAAATTAGTTCCCAGAACAAACAAGATAAGGATTCTCTAACAAGAATGATCATTCACACCTTCATTCTTACCCCAAGTGCTTACTGAATGCCTCCTCTGTGCTAGGTACTGTGCTGAGTTTGTGCTGGAGAACCCAGGGGAGCCCTCCCAAGGTTCTCACTGGCACTCATTTCTACCACTAACCTAGGTGGCAAAGTGGATGTTCACGTAAAGGACACATGCCAGCTTAAGATGAATTAGGGTTTACATTTTTTTGTTTGTATCCCCAGCATCTAGCATTGAGCAAGGCAAACAATAGTGCTTAACAAATATTTGAGAGGAAGACAAATGACTGATATCCTATACAGACTGAAGTAGCTGATATCACCAAGAAGAACTTTTTTCTAAAGGACTATTATACATACAGTGTTACTATTCATAGATACATTCTTTAAGATGTGATTTTTAATTATGTACCTCTCCTAAACCATTAACACTTGGAAAATAAAACTGTTAAATTCCAATCAGAAGTCAGAAAATATTATTTTACTAATACATTGTCTATGATGACTCT
The DNA here is from genome assembly GCA_026018925.1 of Tupaia tana. Lineage (NCBI taxonomy): Eukaryota > Metazoa > Chordata > Mammalia > Scandentia > Tupaiidae > Tupaia > Tupaia tana. Next base: position 20,789,313 of record JAKSZU010000004.1, read on the forward strand.
CTCATGAGCAGAGGATATACTCCGGAATTAGCATAGCTGCCCAGCTACCAAGTTGTGGTAATGATAAGGCAACTGACCATCTTTCCAGACATCTAAATGAGAGCTTCAGCCCTCTCTACTTGACCCTACCCCATCCCCTTCAATCAGCTTTAGCTAACAGCAAGGAAAACAATAAAATAAATAAAATAGAATTTTTCTCATGCTTGCATGGCAATAAAGTTAATGTTATGTTGCCACTAAAATTTCTCATTTTCTTTTATGACAGAGTTTGACCATAAATGAAACAATGAAAAAAAGTTACAGCCTCCTCAAATGTGCTCAATCAGATAAAGAATATTTAATTAATGGCGCTGGATAGAAAGTTTCCAAAAATTCTTCAAACGTTGCACATAGAATCTGAGAGGGAGCAATGAATATTAAATCCAATGCCGTGTATTTTACAGATAAAGGCCTGTAAGGGGACAGCTTTTCCCACGGTAACATAAGTGGAAGTCAGAGTTAGGCAAAATCACTTCCTGCCTCTCACTTTGGTTTCTTTCAGTGTTTTCTAAATTAAAATATGTCCAGTCCAGGGTCATTCCAAAATTCAAACTCATGAGTGTCATGACTGGTCATAGAAATGATTTGAGCTATTTTATTCCAGCACCCCCATTCAAATTAGCCATCAAAGAAACCTCATTAGAGAATAAACTAAATCCTCAAGTATAGATTTTTTTAAACTGCTGGAGATTAGAAATTCAGGAGATATAATTTGTAAGGAAAAACTAAATAAACTGGTGATAGCAGGCAAAGAAAACTTACCCAACTAGACAATGATATTGCATAATCTGAGGAAAAGGAGGGAACCATTGGAACACTGAGATAGCAAACAGAACAAAAATAAATTCCTCCTGGAGAGGCTGTTCAATTTCACTATTCATAGTTCACCAAGTTTTTTGTTGGTCTGTTTTTAAATAATTATTTAAATAATTATTTACTTAATTTATTTTGACCAGAGAGAGAGAGAGAGAGTGAGAGAAACACAGAAAGTGAAAAAAGCCAGGTTTAGGATTTGAACCACTGTTGGCCATGTGGTTATCCAGCACTCTTAAACACCACACCATTTGCTGGCCCCATAGTTCACCAAGTTTACTGTATATCTATAGGTGAAGAGAAGCTCTCAGTCGGTATTGGGAAGCACTTTCTTACTAAGAGCATCCAAATGTGGAATAGGATAATTTGTTTCCCTATAATGAGGATACCTAGGCAGAGTCTGGGCAGTAAAGAGGAGACTCTAGGGACCAGCAGATGGCGGAATGGCTACGTCGCTGGATTCACATGTAGTCGACCTCGGTCCAAGTCCTGGACCCGGTGGCTTAAACTCATGCAGGGCACCTGTGTGTGTGTGTGTGTGTGTGTGTGTGTGTGTGCCCAAGATCCCGAGAGGAGAATGGAGGAGAAGGGATTGCGGTGTGGCCATCCCCTTGGGTGATTTCTTGCTTTCTGTCTCTCTGTCTCTCTCTGTCTTTTTGGCGAGCACACTTGCCCTAATGCAAAAACCTCTCAAAAAAAAAGAGAGACTCTATCCATTTGGTGAAATGGGGTTTCCAAATGTACTTCATGATTTCCAGTATCCTTTCCAACCTTGAGATTCTGTTTTTCCATGGCAGAAGTTTAACACTAGGAGATAAATTGGCTGGGATTGGCAAGAAGGTGGGGGTGCTGGGGGAGGGTTCAAATTATACCACATAACTGCCTACACTGCCCTTTGAAATGGATTTAGTTTGTTAAGATCTTAATAAGGCAATGTGTAAAATATTTATTTAATTTGTTAAGATCTTAATAAGGCAATGTGTAAAATTTTCTGGGTGTTGCAGTGGGAGGCAGTGAAGGTTTTAAGACTGAAGCAGTATATGGATCCTACTTATTAAGGAGGTCTGAGTCTCATAAGGTTTACAGCTAAATAATAGAGTCTAGTATAGTTGTTCTATACAGCTAGTGTTATAATATCAAAACCAATGTAACTTGGTAAACAGTATGTTATACCTTACTGAGTACAAATTTATTATCTTACTATACAAAACATGTATATCATATTTGCTAGTATTTATTGGGTGTTTCCTCTGTGCTGGGCTTTGAACTAAGACACTTTCTAGCAGTATTAACCCTCTATTAGTAGGTAATATTATTATTCCATTTAAAAATACTAGTTAAGTAACTTTTCCCAGATCACCTAGCTAAAATTATTTACAAACAGGCAAGACAGTCTGATTAAAGCTTTTGTGCTTAACCACTACCCTTTCTCTTCACATGAATGTTGCATACGTATCTACCTGATATCATGAAGCACATTGAGGAGAACACAATTCAAAACTTGGTTCACTGAGTGCCTCATTCAGAATCCACCACTCACTATTTACGTGACCTTGAAAAAAAGTCATATTTATCTGACTTTAGATAATCTTATTTATAAAATGAGGGTAAAAATTTGCATAACAGTTAAAATGAAATGTCATTTTTAAAGGTGCTTTGTAAAATAGGTAGCACTATGCAAATTAGTTATTGTCATATTGGCTGATCATAATTGTTACATCTCAATTCTAGCACTCTCTATAGGTCTCTTAAATTCAACCCCAAATATATATCCCAAATTAAACATCTTCCTATCATCTCATTGCTTCTCCTCTAGTCTAAGTCACTATCTTTTTCTCTCATATAATGCTGAAATAGTCTTCAAATTGACCTCCCTATACTACTGCCCAACTTATAAAGCATTATAAATCAGATCATGTCTACATTCCTACAGTGGTTAGAGAAAAATCTACATTCCTATTGTAGTAGAATGTCTCATATTATCTGGCCCACCTCTCTCTCTCTCTCTCTCACTTTTTCTCCCTATAGCTTTCTAAATTAAAGACAGAGGAAGAAAGACACAGAAAGAAATAGGTATTTTTGACAGAGTATCACTGTGGAGATCCTCCTGGTTAGCCTTTCAAAGAGCTAGAATTACTGTTGTCATCTCCACGTCCAGTGTGTTCAGGTTGACTCAGGAATCGGATTGCACCTCATGCAGATTGCAGCCTCCCAGACAGTGGCATTACCTGTGTGCCACAATGACTGGGCCTAGCCCATCTCTTATATTTCATCTTCCACCACTTTCCCTCTACTCTATTCACTGTCTTTAACACATCGGACCCCTGTTTACCAAGTCTTTATACTGGTTTTACCCCTACATTATTTATAAAACAGTTCTTCATCCCTTTATTATTTAACCTACCTTGTTTTATCTTCTTTTCATCCCCAAATAATGAGAGCAAGGACTTTAACTTGTTCACTACTACATCTCCACTGCCAACAGAACCTACTGGTGACACTCCATCACTCTTCCAAAATACTAAATTAAAATATTGAAGAACTTCAAATATTGGAGTCCTTCTTCTCTTTTAATCAAGCAGTTCATACTTTCTGTCTACTCTCATATTTCAAATCTTTAATTTGGAAATCAACTCATGAACATTAGGCAGTGCTGAGTGCCTGATGAAACTCAAGCTAAGGATTCTCCATCCATCTTGGATAGGAACTCTCTCAACATCCGGCCTAAAGACATAATTTTTTTCAGAGCCTCACCAGGACTCTTTTTACCTTCAAACCTGCATTTGAGGAGGATTTCAGACAACTGGTCATTGTATGCTTGAACAGCTTCAAGTCTCTTTGATCACCCATTTAGAGAAGTTTAAGAGCTCTTTGAGAGTCTCTGTTTAATGAAGCCTATTTTACTTTTGATTTGTTACAACTACCTCAGAGTCCTGGCTTAAAATTTTAAGGCATTAGAGTTAGTTATCACATTACAAAGGGATTCTAGAATTTATCTTTAATCTTCTTTTCCTATTGTATGGTCTTGAACAAGTCAGTTCCCTAGCTGGACAATGACTTATGAACTTGTACTAAATAAATAGTACAAAATTAATTCTCGATCATTTCTCTTTCCAAGTTTTCTCAAATAGTTTAATTTTGGTAAAAAATTCATTTGTTGGTTTATCAAAAAAAATAAGCAACTTAGGCCCAGTTACAGTTGTGCACACTGGACTCTGCTATTTGGCAGACTAAAGCCACATGAGAGGCCTGAGTTTCATTCCTAGCCACCCTTAAATATTAAAGGCTTAGTGGTGAGGGTGCCTAAGGTCCCAGCTGCTTAAGAAGCTAAAGAAGGAGGATTGTGAGCTCATGGCCAGCATAGGCAACACAGAGACCCTGTCAGAAGAAGCCATCTGTGGTGGTACACATCTGTGGTCCTAGCCAGTTGGAGGCTGTGGAAGGAAGATCATGACACAGTAAAACCTTTCTAAAATACCACACACACACACACACACACACACACACACACACGTGCACGCACATGCACACACAAAAACATATTACCAAAAAAAAAGCAACTTAGAGCTTTTACTGTTGCAGGTTTTTAAACTGGAGGGTCTGACACAGCAACTTTCAGAGGCTAAAACAGTTATAGGCAGAGCTTACACCATGACCCAACTTGGGTATGAATTCCAGTCCATGATGGTATAGTAGGATCCATGGCTTAAAAATATGTATTTCTTAACACGTCTCAGTCATAGCATAATACCTGCTTGTGCCAGTGAAAGGAAACATGGTACAGGGGATAATCATAAATTATAAGTACAAATCTCAGATTTACACCATGACAAGTTACTTAATCCCTGAGATTCAGTGTTAACATGATTTATGATAAATTCTAACAGAGACTTTATAAAGCTAGAATCAGATGACCAGTATAAAACTGCAAACTCTAAAGTACTGTACAAAATGTTAACTATGATGATGCTGCTAAAGAGGGAAATGGTGAAAGGGCTGGTTATTTTAAGGTTACAGTGGCAGAAATAAAATGGTTCTTGAGTAGGAATCAAAAACCATGGATCTTAGCACTAGCTCTGCATCCATTAGCAGTGTGAATTTGTAATAGTCCTCTTTTTCTGAGTCTCAGCTTCCTTGTCTATTTAATCAAGCAGTTGTTCTAGATGAGCACTAAGGCTATTTCCAGCTCTAATATTAAATGACAATAGCTCCTTGAAGGCAGAGACTGCTTCTTGTTCATTTTTGTATCTTTACTGCCTAGTATAAAACATATAATAAATCTTTAATCATTGTGGATTTGAATTGAATGGAACTATAAAACTAGAATGGAGAGAATAGGAAAGAGGCATCATTTCAACATATATTAAGGAGGCACAATCCGTAAGTTTTGGTAAAATATTGGTAAAAAATTGAGTGGGAAACCAGGTTGTCTGCATTTCAAATGGAATGGAGATCAGCTGACCAAACTCCAGTAAGAGGAACCATCAGTGACTAAGTAATTGTTGGTACATCCTTAGAAGGATCGTCTTAAAGAATCTGGGTTATTTAATATGGAGAAGAGACTCCTCACAAGGGAATGGATCAACTGCCTCAAGTTCTTCATTCAATAAATAGCTTAAGGCTTAGATTAAAAGCATTGAAGACTATTTCATGTCATTTTGGAATATTGCAATTTTTGTAATGTTGTAGGGTTAGAAATTCAGTAGTTACTGGCTTTGGCTATATTGGTGCTAAGAAAAGAACAGAGAATGGTGACTGAGAGCTAAGAAAGACCTCATAATGTGACAAGTATAACTTCTGAAACTAAGGGTATGACAATTGGCTGGAGGATTTTTTTTTGGACTTTTCTTTATGTCAAGGATATCTGAGACAAATTCTATAACTATGAAGATTAACAAGATAATTTGGAAATGTATGGAAATAAGGTAAGTCATAATAAGGTAATCATATAAATAAATTACTATTCTGAGAAATCTAGAAAAAAATATGTTGGGATAGTAGTTGATCCCCTATTACAATCCTGTCATTTGATTACAAAGAACATGGGGAAAGTTGTCCGAGATCACACACTGGGTTAATGACAGACCTCATGCTGGGGGAATTAGAAAGAAATAAACTAATATTCTTTGAGCTTCTACTATGCGTCAGGTCTTTTACATGCTATCTCGATTAATACAATGTATATTGGGGATAGGTTCAGCTTTATCTTATAGATGGAGAAACAGATGCAGAGAGTTAGTTACTTGTCCAAGGTTATACTAATAGTGAGTTTCAAAGTCAGGATTTGACCCTAAGCTTGCCTGACTCCAGCCCATGCTAGACACTATGCTGTCTCCCTGTTAGTATGGAGAATTTATTTATCCTTGTTTATGAGAGACAGTATTGTTTACATAAATTATCTTGGCAGAATTTTTAGTAGTATTTCTTCACCCAAACATTTCAGGTTTAGAAGATAAATTATATGACCAACCTACTTTATACTTTGAATTAAAAATGTAAAGCACCACTCACTCTCTTTCAAACAAATTTTGGGGTCCCAAGAGTTTAGTGCCCAAAAACTTTCCTTTTCTTACTCAGGGATCTTCAGAGAAAATTAGTTCTCTTTTATGATTTAAAAACAAATATTTTTTCTCATCTGGTACTTTCTCTCACACATCAGTCAAAGGTCATCAGTAAAGAAAGATAGTAGTCAGTAAAGGAAATGAAGAGTAATTAAGCTAGGAAAGAGATACTGTCTAACCTAATTCCCATACAATAAGCAAATAATAAGCAAAGGAAAGGTCACATGTCAACTTAAAGACCATTGGCACAGAAAACTCTGAGAAGTTGACAATGAACCAGATCTTCATTTTAATTAAATGCACTAAGAGTATAAATACATCAGTAAAACAACTGTACATTTACCAAGTAGTTCATTCATTTATGCATTCATTCCTTTTCATCCATTCATCCTATTATCTGACCCTAAGCTAAGTACTATAACTTTCTGAGAGTAAGACTGTGTTGGTCTTAATCATTGCCAATTTCCTAGCTTCTGGAACATTGCCTGCCCCATAACTGGTGCACACTAAACACATGATGGGTGAATTTGAGTGAATAAAAGAGTGACTAAGAAGATAGTACAAAAATTCAGTGCATCCTAGAAGAGAAAAAAAGAAGTCAGAGACTATAATGTCATACATATATAAGAGCCGGAAACCACGATATTCTTTTTTTTTTTTTGGGGGGGGGGTTTGCTATAGGGCACGTGCACTTGCCAGAAAGACAGAGAGAGACAGAGAGATAGAAAGGGATGGAAATCACCCCCAAGGGGGGATGGCCATGCTGCAATCCATTCTCCTCTTGGGATCTTGGGCATGCATGCACACGCACCCGGCGTGAGTTTAATCCACCGGGTCTGGGACTCGAACCACAATCGACTACGTGGGAGTCCAGCGACATAGCCATTATGCTAACTGCTGGTCCCGGAAACCACGATATTCTTTTTTTTTCTTTTTTTTTTTTTTTTTTTTTTTGAGAGGTTTTCGCTATAGGGCGTGTGCACTCACCAGACAGAGAGAAAGAAAGCGAGAAATCACCCCCCAGGGGGGATGGTCACGCTACAATCCCTTCTCCTCCATTCTCCTCTCAGGATCTTGGGCACGCACGCACGCACACGCGCCCAGCGTGAGTTCTAAGCCACTGGGTCCGGGACGCAAACCACAGTCAACTACGTGGGAGTCCAGCGACATAGCCATTATGCTAACTGCTGGTTCCCTACCACGGTATTCATAAAAACTGAGAAAGCAACTAAGAAAGCCTGCAAGGTAGGATTCAGAATATACAATCTGAAGGAGCTGACACCTGGGCTGATTTTTGAAATACCAGATGACAATGTATACTCTCCTCATTTGATAATAATTATAACCCAATGAATAGAGATAATCATTGTTTTACAGATAAAGAAACTAATCCTATGGGAGGCTGAGTGACTTGCCCAGGGTTACACCATGTGCATATTAATCTATATACTCTATACTCCCTCTTTAGCTATAAGGAAGTTACAGATGAGGATAGAGACCTTTGGCAAGGATTAAAATTAACTGAGCATTTCTTGGGATTAAAGAAGAAATTCTACATCTGAGTCCACCTTCTGATTATAGAGAACAAAGAGAAACTAAGCCAGGGCCAGAATGAAGGAAGCTTTAAGAAAAAGAAGCAAAGATGACTTTAACATTGCATCAGTAAATTCTTTTGCTCCCAAATCAAGGATTTGTTGAGAATTTATAATGTATTAGGCACTGAGGGCACACAAAGAGATAAAACATGATTCTGAATTTAATAATCTCAATGTCTAGTGAGACCTCAGTCACAGAGGAAGAAATGAAGGAGAACTTGGAGCTAATACCCAATCCAGAAATAAGAAAAAAATTTATTTGACTGTGTGGCAATTCTCACTAGCTTCAATATAGGTCAGATATCAGTAAATAGGAATACTGAAGTTAGACAGTAGGCTCTGTGATGAGAGACCATACCTAGCTGATGCTTGCATCACATCCTGCTGCTAGCAGCTGCCACCCTCTACTCCTCTCCTGGTTCCTAGCCTAAACAAGGTACCAGAAAGTTTCTAATAAGGCTTGCCAAATTATTAAATTAATGAATAAATAACAAGTACAAATTAACTGCCTCCCTCACAAAAACACTGGCATTTCAATACCAGCATTCAATGGCTTAAACCAAGAAATAAAATGGAATGTCAGGCTGTGAATCTGGTAGATAAACTGGAGCCATTTTGGGAAAACATAGTCCCTTTTCCATCCTTTTTTTTTTTGAGAGAGAGATTTTCGCTATAGGGCGCGTGCGCTCGCCAGACAGACAGAGAGAGACATAAAGACAGAAAGTGAGAAATCACCCCCCAGGGGGGATGGTCACGCCGCAATCCCTTCTCCTCCATTCTCCTTTCGGGATCTTGGGCACGCACGCATACGCGCCCGGCGTGAGTTTTAAACCACCGGGTCGGGGACACGAACCGCGGTCGACTACGTGGGAGTCCAGCGACATAGTCATTATGCTAACTGCTGGTTCCCAGCAGTTCCCATCCTCTTTTATAGGGAAATAAGAATCTTCCAGCCTGGGACCAGCAGTTAGCGTAATGGCTATGTCACTGGACTCCCACGTAGTCGACCGTGGTTCGCATCCCAGACCCGGTGGCTTAAAACTCACGCCGGGCGCATGTGCGTGCATGCCCAAGATCCCGAGAGGAGAATGGAGGAGAAGGGATTGTGGCATGGCCATCCCCTCTGGGGGGTGATTTCTTGCTTTCTATCTCTATGTCTCTGTCTGTCTGGCGAACGCACGCACCCTATAGCAAAAACCCCTCCAAAAAAAAAAAGAATCTTCCAGCCTGATTACACTCCCTACCTCATCCTTACATACACATTCACAAACGCATACGCATATTCACACACATATACAGACACATACACATATATAGACTGATTCTGGCTGTCAAGAATTATAAAGTCTTTTCAGTGGATTCCTACAATTTTATACTCAGTGACTAGTAACTTGAGTAGGTTAATTTCCCTCTTAGAGTTTGTCTTATTTGTAAAACTGTCAGAATAAGAGCTGACTTACCTACTTTACAAGGCTTCTATGATGCTCACATGAAATAAAGGATGTTAAAATGTAATAGAATCTGCCCTCCGTCCATGTTCTCTTTATCAAGAAATGTGACCATTTCTATATGCCCAGTACCTTATGCACAGCCATTATTCAATGAATTCTTGTCAAATGATAAATCACACCAGTATTACTACAGGGTGTCAGGATAAGGATGAAAGAAATTCAGTAGCCTGATCTAGATAATACTATCATTCTTAGAAAGCACTTAACTAAAGAGAATGGAGCCCACATATAAATAGGTAGTCTGGTAATAAATCACACATTTGCATAAGCTATGAATCATCCCATATAATTAGAACAAATAATATTACTATAAATCAAGGACCTGACAGCTGTGAAGGTCTGAGTTTATCCCTCCCAAACCACCAAAGTATAGTGAGAAATTAACAAATGATCATTCTTTGAAGGAGAAAATGTTGAAGAAAGATATCTTGAGGGAGAAAGGCCTTTAAATAGTTTAAATGAAAGCAAAGGAGATTTGAGAAGACTCCCAGTGACTCTTTCTTTGCTTCCAAACTGTTTCTGGACTTGGCAAGGCACTTGGTGAAGTAACATTTTGTGCTTGAGAATGAAACCTTCACGTCAATCCCAGGATCCTGTGTCCGAATTTTTTCAATCGCTGGGTAAATAGTGGCTTCCCAATGACGTGCTATTTTCCCATGCAATGACATTCTAAAGATTCTTTGACTGCTTGGCCTTCATTCATTTCAGTTCTTATCCTTCCTAGTTTGCCTTCTTGAGAATTGCTTTATAGAACTTGAGTTCTCCAAAATGAACCATTATCACCCAAAGGAGGTACTAGTCTAGGCACAAAAAAAATTGGGGGCCAGAGAAGCAGAGGATTCAAGACTAGAGGAATCTCTGTTTTATTCAAACCAAACTTGCATTTTATAGATGAGGAAAGTGCAGTTTGGAGAGTAGACTTACCTCAGAATTTTTGAAGATACATATGCAGAACTAAACTTGCAACAGGGCTAGTCCCAAACCCTGTGCTCTTCTAACTATCTCATACCCCTTTAGTTTTTATCTCATTATACCACTTAATCTTAGATTCCTTTTCCACCAGATAAGATGAGGTGATATAGCTGTAGGGTTTCCAGATATATAACTCTATATTTTAAATAGCTAGAGAACAAATAGGTTTTTTTACCTTAATATCAATAATTCATTGATTAGCACTGCTAAATCTATTAAAACTTCAAGTGTTTCAGTCTCAATTTCCCTTTCACCAAAATGGGAATAATGCCATCTTTGTTAGAGAATTATAATTGTTATGCGATATAATGGAAGTTATATTGTGTTTTGTAAGCTATAAAGAACCACAGGGATCAGAGATGAAGAAGAGGAAGAGGAAGAGGAAGAGGAAGAGGAAGAGGAAGAGGAAGAGGAAGAGGAAGAGGAGGAGAATCTTTCATTTTCTCTAGTCTCATTCTTTCTCTTTTACTTGTTGAAATGCCTGAAGGAGCATCTTTTTCACAAGAGTCAAGATCTTACTGAACTCACGAGTCAAACAATGAAATAGGGAATAAAATACAACAGACTAGAATGCAACCTCATCACTTTTGTCTTCTGTCAGGTTTTGTTAACCAGCATCAGAAAATCAACAGAGGCAGTGAGTGGGGCTTTCTCTAAAAAGGCCCTTCCATCTGGTGCAGTGCCTAAACCATCAGCCCTGTAATTAAAATGCAATTGCCATCCCCTGCCACAATCCCAGGATGGCCATTTCATCTGCATGAGATATAAGAGGGAAAGCACCAATTTTTGCACTTTTCTGGCTCCATTAAGTTTATTCTCTTTCTATTAATTAATCTAACTACACTAGGGGCTCCTTCTTACTCTGCAAACCAGGGTGGCACAAAACACACATGGGATATCTGAAACGGCATGAATTTTTAAAACCCAGTTCTCATTCCCATTACAGAAAGGCTTAATTACTTCTGACTAAATCTATAATTAAAATATATCACTGGAGCAGATTCACCTGGGTGTGTGGGTGTTGGCATGCACACCCATGTGATGGGCAAAGATAAATTACCACGAGAAAGTGTGCAGAGAAGGTAATTGTGGTAGATGGCAATATGATTCTCAAAGAGGACTTCAAAAACGAAGTCAGAGAAAAAGTAAAAAAGTATATACAAAGTCTTACATTAGAAAGAAAAAATATATCATTTCCAACAGTCAGTTAAGACAGTGAAGAGATGTACTGCAACGTAAGAAAACTTCAGTGGAAGGTAACAGGGAATGGGGTTGAATTGGGACAGCAGCTAGAAATGGGATGGTAGAGGAAGGGCTGAAAACCAGGAGGAGCAGACCCAGAAACAGAGCTATGAACAGGTAAATGCTTTATATGTGTTGTCTAGAGTATGTTATGGGGTTAGGCATAAGGAGTAAATGAACTGTTTTAGTCTGGAGTACTAAAACTGAATTGTCAGATAACAGAGCTCCTATAATGGTTATGCTTGCTACACATAACTTGTCTTACCTTGGATAAGTAACTTCCCCTTTCCTCATCTGAAAAATAGGGGCAATAATACCTGTCTCACGTACTGACCTACTTGTACAGCTACACAACTCCAAGGGCACCATTCACATCAAATATGAGATGAACAGTGTCCCTTGGAGTTATGCAATGCAGGATTGCTGTGAAGTCTGAAAGTGGCCTGGAGAGGGAGTTTTTTCTCAATGACAGAGTGTGCATATATGCATTCTATTTTTAGTTTGTGTGACAATGTAAACCATATACTGTCTTAGTTCTGAGTTTACTCACCTTTAAAATTAAGGTGTTGTGCCAGGTGACATAAGCCTTCTTAAATATTCTATTATTACATAGTAATACAATTGATTAGAATGTCATTCATTCACTCATTTGACCAAAATACAAATAGGTATTAAAGGCAAGTGTTGAAATTTTTTTTTTTGAGTTTTTTTCCGTAGGGTGTGTGTGCTTGCTGGAGAGAGACAGAGACAGTGAGAGGGAAAGTGAGAAATCATCCCCTAGAGGCGATGGCCACACTACCATCCCTTCTCCATTCTCCTCCCAGGATCTTGAGCATGCATGCACACAGGCCTAGTGTGATTTTCAAGCCACTGGGTCCTGGCCCCAGTGGGCCATGTGGGAGAGTCCAGCAACATGACTACTATGCTATGCCATCTGCTGGCCCCAGTGCTGAAATTTTTTAAATAATTGAGATAATTTCCTTTTCCCCAGGAGTTCACAACTTGGTGGACTTTATGCGGTATAAAGTCTTTCTAGCTAGGATATTTGGTGCCTTTCCATTGCATTTTCCTAGGCCCTAATATTCAAGCACAATGATTTAATTATAATATTTAAAACATTAAGCTAATTAGAATAAGCAATTGAAATTTTTAAATGACATATTTAAACACAGGCACATGTGCTTGCCCTGTGGTACAGAGGTTTAGTGCTGATCAAAAAAAGCTGGATTCCACATAGTTGACCAGGGTTTGAGTCTTAGCCTGAGAAACTTGAAAAATATGCCAGGCATTGTGTATATGCCTAGGATCCTGATGGATGAAGCTCTGGAAGTAAAAAAGGCTGCTGTTTGACCAGGCCCCATTCAGGGGCTCACTAGCATGTGTGCGTTCTCTCTCTCTCTCTCTCTCTCTCTCTCTCTCTCTCTCTCTCTCTCGCTTTCTGTACATATGTGCCATCTGGCATTTAAAAATATGATAAAATAAAACAAAATAAAATAAGGTGAAGTCTTATCTTTAAACGAAATTATTCTGAAAGTCTTTGTATTGTTTTAATAGGAAATACTAGACTAGAATTTTAATATACTGGGCTCTAGTCCTGGCTTTATTGGTAGTCACTGTGAGACTTTAGTCAAGTAACCTAATCAAGGTAGTATTAGCTTCTTACTGTTCAAATGAAAGACTGAACCAACCAACATGATTTCTGAGCATAGCTATTGAGATTTGTATTTTTTCTAGTCCATTATCAAATTTTTAAAAATAATTTCACCATGAATAATACACACTTTGGTCTAAATGTTGACAACATATACCAAAGATGACCAAACCCTTTCTGATATCTCATGAGGTACTCTTAAGTACCACAAATAACTGATGATTCATATTAAACCAGATATATGTTGTAAAACTAAATTTTTAGAGTTTTGTTTTTGTTTTTGTTTTTTTTTGTTTGTTTGTTTTGTTTTTTTTTTGCTATAGGGCGCATGCGTTCACCAGAAAGACAGAGAAAGACAGAGAGACAGAAAGCGAGAAATCACCCCCAAGGGGGGATGGCCACACTGCAATCCCTTCTCTTTCAGTCTCCTCTTGGGATTCTGGGCATGGACACACATGTGCCTGGCATGAGTTTAAGCCACTGGGTCCGGAACTCGAACCGCGGTCAACTACATGGGAGTTCAGTGACATACCCATTATGCTAACTACTGGTCCCTAAAACTAAAATTTTCAGAAAGTTTAAATTTTCATTAGCAAGTTATTTCAAATTACTTTGTCATAATTTTGATTTAAATTTCCACTGAGAAGCTGAACTGATAAATGTGAGCTTCTCTATGTGTTTTGACCTCCATTCACTGCTTTCTGACAAAAAACATCTTTTGCATCCTTTTCAGTTTTAATTTCACCTCCATTAAAGCATACTGAGATACAGGGTTCATAAAGGGAAGGAGCAAGAGACACGAATGTAGAATCTCAATTTTGACAAGTCCTAGTTTTGTGTACTTGGGAAAAAGATTTAACCTACTCCAGTTTAAGTTTCTCTGTCTATAAAATGAGATTAATAACAATTACTCCACAAAATTATTTTAAAAGTTAACGGTGATATACCCAGAATTTCTAATGCAATGTCTGGCATAGTAGGTAACCTGGAATGTTATTTTTATGTATTTTTTTTTGTAAAGTTTTTTGTTTGTTTGGGTTTTGTTTTTTTGTTTGTTTGTTTGTTCTTGCCTTAGGGAACATGTGCTCACCTCAGAAAGCGAGACAGATACAGTGAGAGAAAAAGTCAGAAATCACCCCCGAGGGAAGATGGCCATGCCACAATCTCTTCTCCTCTATTCTCCTCCCAGACCTTAGGATGCATGCACACACACACAGGGTGAATTTCAAGCCACCAGGTCCAGGACTCAAACTGTGGTCAGCCATGTGGGAGTCTAGTGACATAATTGCTACATTATCTGCAGACTCTGGATATTTTTTTCCCCACTACAGCCCACCCATAACATCTTCCATAGATTAAAAATTGGTCCAGCCACTGTGGAAAACAATTTGGAGATTCCTCAAAGATCTACAAATAGAACTACCATATGATCCAGCAATCCCACTCCTTGGTATCTACCCAAAGGACAGAGAATTCTTTTTTTTTTTTTGGAGAGGTTTTCGCTATAGGGCGCATGCGCTCGCCAGACAGACAGAGACAGAAAGCGAGAAATCACCCCCCGGGGGGATGGCCACGCCGCAATCCCTTCTCCTCCATTCTCCGCTAGGGATCTTGGGCAAGCACGCACATGCGCCAGGTGTGGGTTTTAAGCTATCGGGACCAGGATGTGAACCGTAGTCGACTACGTGGGAGTCCAGCGACATAGCCATTAAGCTAACTGCTGGTCCCAAGGACAAAGAATTCTTAATTGAAAAAGTGCTTGCACATCAATGTTTATTGCATCATTATGCATAGTTGCTAAGACATGGAACCAACCCAAATGCCCATGAACGGATGAATGGATTGAAAAACTGTGGCACATGTACTCGATGGAATACTACTCAGCTATAAAATACAACAAGACCCTGAATTCTGGAAAAAGTGGATGAACATGGAAGATTTACTGCTGAGTGAAGCAAGCCAGGCTGTGAAGGAGAGACATTGTATGTCTCCACTTAATATATACCAAGTGTCTGCACTCTATGGCCGAAACTGAATAACTAAAGGATATAGAAACATAACAAATGGTTGTGAATACCAATGTAGTATTAGCTTCTTACTGTTCAAATGAAAGACTGAACCAACCAACATGATTTCTGAGCATAGCTAGTGTGGGAAGAGGGTAGGTGAAGGAGTAGAGTATGAGGAAAGACATTAAGGAGAAAAATAAAATAGAAAAATGAAATATAGAAATGCAGTATATAGATGTAAATACCAGATATAGTGTGTGTGAAAGAGGAGGGTCTGAGGAAGGACATTTGGGGGAGGGACAGGGAGGCAAGGCATTAATGGCACAAAGAGGTGTGGTATTATCTGTGGAAGATATTTCATAGTTTATCAACAGTACTAGGGAGAAATGTTCACCTATTGAAATATCCATTTTGTAAGACAAATAATGTGATTGAATGTATGGAAGAAAATGAAATAAAAATAAATAAAAAAAACTAAAAAAAAGAAACTGAATGAAAAAAATAAAAGAAAAAAATTAATATAATAAAAAAAAATTCTTCTGGAAAAGAGCATTTATTTTACCTGAAATTTTGTTCTAGACATATGAGTATTAAAATAACTTCAAATGTGTAAAATAAATTTCTTTGAAATAATATGCCAGATTATGCCCACTCTATTCCTTCATCGAAGAGACACTAAGAGTTCCAGGCTGGGTCAGCAGCTAGCATGGAGAGTAAGGTGACTGGATCCCATATGTTGACTTTGCTGTTCAAGTCCTGAATCCAGCAGCCAGAGAAACACACATGCATGTGTGCATGCGTGTGTGCATGCCCAAAATCCCAAGAGGAGAATAGAGATTATGGGGATTGGGGCATGGCCTCCTGCAACCCCAGCCCCTGGGGGGTGTGCTTTCTCACTTTCTCACTCATTGTCTGTCTATCTCTCTCTGTCTCTGGTGAGCACATGCACCCTATAGTAAAAACTTAAAAATAAAACAAGCAAAAAACAAACAACAACAGAAGAGTTCCAGGTAATTCAGCTCTTGCCAAATTCTTTAATCAAAATATCTAATATTTAAGAAAAATAATGGAAGTTGAAAGTTTCCAACTACCCTTTTCCCAAGTTCCTTGGCTTCCAAACACCAAAATAGCCATTAAAACACAATATACTTAGGTTTTATTAGTTTGCCTAATAACACTGGGTTTTTGGAAAAGTAATAATGCATTTTTGCATAGAAAAACATAGAAAATATGTCATGACTTTTCCAACAACCTAATAACACCAAGTAATAATACTAAGTATTATAGGTTATATCTTCAAGTTCTATAGCTGATTAGTGTAAGAAATGTTCATGTATGAGAAAAATCTATAACCTTTGTAAATTGCTAGTTCAAAAATATCCTCTATGAATTTAAACAAAATGTATGAAATTGTATTAAAGGAATACACTAAATAATACCTCCTACTATCCAGAATTAGGAAAAACTTCTTTCTCAATCATTAGGTCTTCTCCTTTTATAAAACAAAGAGAATAATAAAAGTCAATATGTTAGTTTTGCTTAATTAACCAGGAAACTCAGGAGCTGTGTCTAGTGTTCAAATCCCATGTTACATGATTCTTGTCCCCAGAAGCACTTCCATACCTCCATTTCACAGTCTCTATTCAGAATCTTTCAAAAGGTTTTTCTTGGGACCAGCAGTTAACGTAATGGCTATGTCGCTGGACTCACACATAGTCGACTGCAGTTCGCGTCCCGGACCCAGTGGCTTAAACTCACGCCGGGCGCGTGTGCGTGCGTGCGTGCCCAAGACCCCAAGTGGAGAATGGAGGAGAAGGGATTGTGGCCTGGCCATCCCCCCTGGGGGGTGATTTCTCGCTTTCTGTCTCTCTGTCTCTCTCTGTCTGTCTGGCGAGTGCACGCGCCCTATAGCAAAAACCTCTCCAAAAAAGAAAGGTTTTTCTTTTCTTTGTTTTTGAAGAGATGAATGAAAGAGTGAGCTAATAACATTCTTCACAGAAACACAGAAAAAACAATCCTGAAGTTCTTATGCAAGTTCCTATGCAAAGGACCTCTAATAGCCCAAGCAATATTGAACAAAAGGAACAAAGCTGGAGGCATCACACTGTTTGACCTAAAAAAATACCACGAAGCAATAGTCACCCAAACAGCATGGCACTGGTATAAAAACAGATACACAGACTAATGGAATGGGATGGAAAAAGACAGAAATAAATCTATGCAATTACAGTCAGCTAATTTTTGACAACAGTGCCAAGAACATGCATTCAGAAAATGATAGTCTCTTCAAGAAACGGCACTGAGAAAACTAGATATCCACATGCAGAATAATAAAATAAGACCCCTATATTTCACTGCTTAGGAAAATTAAGTCAAAACGATTTAAAGACTTAAGTATGAGACCCAAAATTATAAAACTATTGTGAGAAAACATAGGGTAAGTAAATGCATCATGACATTGATCTAGGCAAGAATTTTTTTGGATAAGATCTCAAAAGCACAGGCAACAAAAGCAAAAATAGGCAAATAGGATTATATCAAATTGAAAAGTTCCTGAACAGCAAAGGAAACAATCAACAGAGTGAAGATACAACCCATAAAATGAGAGAAAATGTTTGCAAACCATGCATCTTAGGAGGGGTTAATATTCAGATTATATAAAGAACTAAAAAATGAGCCGCTGGCATTTGATAGAAACTGGACAAATATGGAAGATTTACTGTAAGTGAAGCAAGCCAGACTATGAAAGAGAGGCATTGTATGATCCACTCAATATATACTGAATGTTGGCACTCTATGGCAGAAACTGAATGATTGGAAAGTAAAAAAGCATGAGAGCAAAGGTGACACTGGAGGCAGTGTGGGAAGGTGAGAGGGAGGGAATCAATGAGAAGAAGAAGAAGCAAAACATTTAAGAAACCCAAAATGGAAAGAAATCTGTTGATTATAATGTAAATGGTAATGTCTTTGACTGGACTGATATGCAGTGTATTTATAGGAAGGAAAATTAATTTGGTATGCTGCAATGATACACAGTTATTGAATGAAAAAAATAAATTTTAAATAAATAAAAAAATAAAAATACACAAGGCACACATGTGTATGTGTCTAAAATCTAGACAGGATGGGGAAATGGAGGCAAAGGGACTGTGACATAACCACAATCCATTGAGGATGCTTTATCCCTCTCCCTCTCTCTGTTTCTCTCTGACAAGTACACATGCCCTCTTGCAGAATTTTTAAAAATAAATAAATAACTTAAAAGTAGAAGATGAAAAAGGGAGAATGCAACGGATGTTTGCTTTGAAAAAAAAAACATTGTACGTTAAGATGTACAATGATTAAATGTAAAACATAAATAAGTAAACTTTTACAAATTAAATAAGGAACTCAAAGGACTCACTGACAAAAACAAAAACACACACAAATAATCTAATTTAAAAATGAGCAAAATATATGACTAGACATTTCTTAAAAGAAGACATTCAAGGGACCAGCAGGTGGCGTGTGGTTTAAGTCCTAGACCCAGCAACTTAAAAATCACACCAGGGGCATATGTGTCTAAAATCCCAAGAGAATGGAGAACAAGGGATTTTGGTATGGCCATACCCCCTAGGAGTTGATTCCTGACTTTCCCTCATTGTCTCTTTCTCTTTGGGGTATGCATGCTCCCTATGGCAAAAACTTAAAAAAATAAAAAATAAAAAAAGACAGTCACATGAGCAACAAGTATATAAACAATATGTTCAGCATCACTAATTATCAAGTAAATGTAAATCAAAACTACAATAAGATATCATCTCACTCTAATTAAAATAGCTATTACCAAAAAGACAAAAAATAACAAATGCTGGTAAAGATGTAGAGAAAAGGTATCTCTAATGCACTGTTGGCAGGAATGTAAATTCTAATGCACTGTTGGCAGGAATGTAAATTAGTAGAGTCATTTGGGAAAATAATATGGAGGTTCCTTAAAAAACTAAAAATAGAACTACCCTAGGATACAACAATCCCACTACTTGGTATATATATCCAAAGGAAATTAAATCAAAATGTCAAGGAAACAGCCACACTCCCATGTTTATTGCAGCATTTTTCACAATAGCCAATCAACTCAAGTGTCCCTTAATGTATGGATAAAGAAAATATAGTAAATTTACACAATGGAATATTATTCAGCCATAAGCAAATGAAATCCTGACATTTGGGCCATAAAACAAACCTCATCAAATTTAAAGGAATTGACAGTGTATTCTTCAATCACAAAGGAATTAAACTAGAAATCATGAATGGAAAGATAACAGGAAACTCTCCAAGTATTTGGAAACTAAACAACACACTTTTAAATGGTTTATGGGATGGAGAGGAAGTATCAAGATAAAAAGATTTGAAGTACTTTTAGCTAAATGAAAATGAAAATAGACTATAACAAAATTTGTGAGATACACAGCTAAAGAAATGTTGAGAGGGTTGAGAGGGAAACTTACACCACATATAAATACATATATCAGAAGTGAAAAAAGACTCAAGTCAGTCTCAGTTCCGACCTCATGAAACCAGAAAAAGAACAAGATAAGGCAAAATAAGTAGAAGTATGAATACGAAATAGATAAGAGCAGAAATCAATGACAATGAATTAGAAAAATGATAGAGAAAATCAATGAAATAAAGAGCTGGTCCTTTAAAAAGATCCCAAAAATGGGTAACTTTTCCCAAGACTGATAAAGATATAAAGAGAGAAGATACAAGTTACAAACATCAGAAATGAAGCAGGAGAATTTTACTACAGATTATACAGATATAAAAACAATTAGGAAAGGTTTCATTAACAACTATACAAACATAAATTTGACAACCTAGAAGAAGTGGATCAATTCGTCAAAATATACAAATTACCACGACTGACATGATAAGAAATAGATAATTTAAATAATCTTCTATCTATTAAGTTCATTTAAATTGTAAATTGAGAACTCTTAAAAACTTCAGACAATTTCAGTGGAAAATACTGCTGAATGTTAAAAGAAAAATTAATACCAGTTCTATACAATCTCTTCTAGAAAATAGAAGAGGAGGAAACACTTCACAATTTTCTTTATAGAGCCATTACTTTAACCTAATAATACAAACACAAACTAAACAAAAACACAGAAAAGCTAGATGGTAGGTACAGGGGTAAAACATGGCATGACGTGAAGCAACTACATGAGAAAGTCCCCAGTTCAAGTGTATATGTCTCCATGAGCACACTGTGCACATGTGCAACCATAACCTAGAGCTGGCTGAGGGCTTAGGGTAGACTGAGGCATCAATACCCTTTGGAGGTTACCTTCTCTATTTTTCTCTCTCTCTTTCTCTCTGTCTTACTTGCTCATAGATGAAATATTTTTTTAAAAACCTAAAAATAAACAAAGGCTGTAGAAAAAATGAAAACTAAAGACCAATATCCCTCATAAGTATAGATAAAAACACTGAATTATTAGCAAAGAGAATCAGTAATATATTAGAAATATTTCATACTATAACCTAGTGGAATTTATTCCAAGGATAGTTCAAAAATCAAGTCAATCAATGTAATTCATCATATTAACAAGCAAATGAAGAAACATATATGATCACACCTATTGATATAGTAAAATTACTTGACAAAATCCAACATTCATCCATAATAAAAATTCTCCAGAAAGTGGTCATGAAAGATAACATAATAAAAAAATGTACAAATTTATTGGTATCATTATTTTAAAGATGAAAATGTCAGGTACTAGAGGTAGAACAATAAAGAGAATAAGGACCCTGCACCTGAGGCATACAGACATAAATTAGGCAATTACTATAAAATGTAGTAAAAGCAATGATCTTGTCAAGATTTAGTAGAGGGCCATCTAATCCAATCCAGGGTTTGAAGGACAAAAAATAAGGTTCACCCAGAGGGATGAAAAGAAGAAAGAAATTTGTAGAAAGAAGGAACAACTGCGATGGACCCTAAGGCAAGACAAGTATGACTAAAGGTAAATATTTATCAGGACATGATGGAAGATGAAGAGTTTAACACAGCCTAAGTTACTCAGAACTCAGTTCATAGATGACAAAACTCTGTTTTGTTTAACTTTGTATTTTGTTTTGCTTTAAGCATAGGAAGGCTCTGAGCAGAACTGAGTTTTGTAGTTTTAAGAGTAGCCTTAGGAATATGAAAAGCCTACAGTAAAGGAGAGAAAGGAAGCCTATTGCCATAGTTCAAATAAAAATGAATGATGACCTAAATTAAGGCAATAGTGCTTGGCTACATGTTTTGTTCCTTAGACAGTCAAATTAATCTCTGGGCTTTTTAACCCACATTCAGGGCTGTATCAGTTTCAGGGACTATAACAAATATTTTTAAAAAGCAGAGGAGGAGATTTTATCAGTGTTCCATAGTATTAAAGACAGGTCTACAGCCTAAGAAAGTGAAAAAGTTGAGTGGGGATCTGGAAGATTTTCAACTCAAATTTTAGTGCGAGATAGCAAAATAAGTTTTTTAAAAAATCACATACTAGAAGAAGATCAAGAGCCATTTCTGACTGACTAAATTTCCTAGGAAAGTCACTATGTCTCTGCAAGCCTCAATTTCCTCACCTAAAGGATGAGATAATAAATGTACATGGTCTATGAGGATTAAAAGAGACAATGTGTATAAATGTGCTTTGTAAACTGAAAAGAGCGTGAGAAATTACAATGAGCAACAAATACCCTTTTGCAAATGCTCTGTTTCAGACCATCTGCAAGACTGATCTTGGGCTGATATATTTCAACCTTGCTAGTCAGAAACTTCTTTCATTTTTCAGCACCAGCAGGGGTATGCACAAAACAAGGAGGCAAAAGTTGGAAGAAAAGAAGGAAACAAAACCACTTGTGACACACCTACTACACACATGGAATTAAGCAGAGTGCTTTGACATAGATGATACCATAATGCCTCTCCCTCTTTAAAACTGTGGAAATAAAATCAGGGAAGTTAAATAGGTTGTCAACTTCCATAGAAGAAATTCAAAAAGAACTGAATATAAATCTAAGACTGTCTTACTTTAATTATTATGCTATTGCTACCACACTAACCTGTTTTGTTCCCAGAAGCCATACCTAAGAATAAAACTAAGACCATTTAAAACTAGCATGGGTAGGGCCAGCAGGTGGCATGGTGGTTAAAGACACTAGACTCCACATGGCCAACTGAGGTTCAAGCCCTGAGTCTGGTGTTTTTCTCTCTCTCTCTCGTGAGTGTATATGCCCTATTGCAACTCAAATAATAATAATAAATAAAATTAAATAATTCTTAAAAATAATAAAACTAGCATGGCGCTGAGGTATAATGATCTAAGAAGTCCTTGGTGTCTCAGAGGTTGCCTAAAACAATACCTGGCATATAAGAGGTGCTAAAACACATGTTTTTAAGTGAATAAATGGTAGAATAAATGAAAAACAAGGAAGTTAATATGTGTGTTAAAAGTTCCTGAATTTCCCCAAATTCAAACTTTTCCTAATTATATTATGACTTTTCCTTTTATCAAGATGAGGTCCCAAAGAAAAATCTGTGACAGAAAGAAGGTCCTTTTATTGATTCTCACCTTTCGGCCTAACATTTCAGTAGAACTTACCCAGGAACATCTAGGAAGAAAAGGAAATAGAAGAGAAAACTATAGAAAGAGCAAGTAGGGAGAAAGATCAGGGCCAAACCAATGAAGACAAACTACTGTTCTTACTGATTTTACTGAGTTCAGATAATATATAGAACAATCTATAATGGTTTCCTCTCAACTGGGTGATACCCTGATAGTAGTAGTAATAAAATATCACTTTATGATTTTCAAAGGACTTTGACAATCATTATTTAATTGTCAATAATTTCAATGAACAAGTAGGACAAGGCCTACAACGTTAATGAGGAGCACACTGAAATTCAGGACAAAAGAGAAATGTACATACACAACTAGTAAATGGCAGAGTCAGAATGTGAACCCAAGTCATGTTTGTTCCATAGTCAGAAATCTTTCTACTATGGTGTGCAGCCACATCTAATTTAAAAATGTGTGAAATATTTTTTTCTTTTTCCTTAACTTTCTTTTTCTAAGTCTAAACTCAGAGAAACCAAAGAAGCACACAGGCTTTACTGACAGACTAGTACTATGATTTCTCCTGTTCAAAGCCAAGTAGAAGGCTTCAAGAACTGGGTCAGTCTCCTCCTTAAATTTTGTTACACAGTGCCAGAAGGAAGTAAGATATTTTCTATAATTCTGTAGCAGTAAAAAAGATGGTAATGAAACATATCCCAAAAATTATGGTTTTGTGAGACATCTCAAAGATGTCTCACATCTCTGTTATGAATTTAAACTCTGGTTAGCGAACCATTATTTCTCTTTGATTTCCCTTAAACTCAGTAACCTTTCAAAGCAGTGTGATATTTGAATCTACAAGGGTACTTCAATAGCTCATGGAAATGTGAAATTAAAGTACGAGTTTATTTTCATGCAAAGAAATGAAATTCCTGCACTGTTTCTTCATAATATAAACTTACCATTAGTTTTTTGTAAGCTCCCTCATACATGTCCTTTCACAGTTTGTTGGTAGCTTATTTTTTCTAGATCATATGTCACTCTCTCCAATTGGACCTAGGCATTCAGACCTCTAGCCAAATTAACCACTAGAAAGTTTTTGAATTGGATTTTCACATTTTGTCTTTGTTTGTTTGTTTGTTTGTTTGTTTTCTGTCCCAAAGAGCTAACCTGCTACTTGTCTCCTCACTACCCACTCTTATCCAAAGCAAATTCCTATCCATCTTTCATGATCCTTTTCAAATACTAGGTTTTCTGTGAGGTCTTTTCCAACTAGGGGCCTATGGCAGAGAATCTACATATATCATCTCATTTTAATAACAGCATCATGGAGGATAGAAATTGATATACCCATATCAGAAGAAATAGAAGCTCAAAGAGGTTAAGTGATATTCCTAGTCTCACAAAACTAACAAATAGTGAAAATGGGACTTAATCTCTTTTTTTATGATCAAGATATGTGAGGCAGCATTATTTGAGCAAAGATGGTAAACTCTCAGAATTAAAAAGGCTCTTAAATAATTTAATCTACTCTTTAACTCTTCATTTGATAGAGAAACTAAAGCCCATATAGGAGAGGAAGCAAATTCCCCAAGTTAAAAAAGTAAGTTATACTCAAACAAGAACTATAATCAAATTGTCATGATGCTCAGGCTGGTGTTGAAGAGATTTAACTATACTGAGTTACATCTCTAAAACAAACAAACAAACAAACAAAAGTATGTGCAGAAGACACACTTGACTACTTAAATCAGTAGCCTCTATACCAAACATACTTGTTAGCTCTTCCTAGACTTTGATCTTTCTATAAAGAAGGATCCTACAGAAGGCCATTACCCAGAAGTTTTTTTTTTCATGGTATTTTCCACCAACTCAGATACAAGTTTAAAGCTCAAATTCTAAGGAAATTGTACAAATCTAGGATGCCCTGTTGGAGAGCTCATTAAACAATGATTCATATACATGCCATCTTCACTTTCTTTGTTTTAGCATATTTAGAATTGTTGATGTTCTTCAATATTTAATACTCTCTATTTAATATATAATTCATATAGAATTTAATACAACTTATACAAATTAAGCATTTGTCTTCTACTTTGCCTATTAGGAATATCTTAGGCAAGTGAGCATTGTGGGGTAGGCTTGGTCAGTCAGGTTTTTAGTGAATAAGTGGGCTATGAGAGTAGCCTAGCTGGAATGGTCCACTGTTCAGACACTGCACTGCAGGATGGATTCACATGGGAAGCCTCAGTTCAATTCCTAGTCCAAACTGAAATCAGTACAATAGCAGAAGTCTACAATCCAAGTGACTTAGAGAAGTTGAGGATGGAAGGTCATATGTTAAAGACTGGCCTGGGCACATTGTGAGACACTGTACAATAAAAAGTCACACATGGTGCCATGAGCCTATAGCCCTAGATGGAAAGCTGACATTGGATAATTACTACATAAAAAGACCTGGTCTTTAAAAAAAAATGCTATGAGAAACATAGCCAATGCTTTCCAAGTAACCTTCAAATAATAATGATGGAACACTCTCCATACTGGGACTCGTATGCTTTATTTATGAGTCAAGAAAATATGAGAGGAAATGGTAGGAGAATTTGATGTGGCCTAGGAGGGTAATGGAATTGGTGGCAAAGCATAAAAGACAAGGTAAGGACCAGAAGGAGATCAATCATCAGATCTAAAGGATAAGTGCAAAGATAAAGACAGACTCTAAGGCAAGAGGTGAGGAGTTAATACGGGAAGAAATTTGTTAGGAAAAGAAATTTAAGGCAGGTGAGGATTCACATTTTAGAAAGAGATTCATGGGAATAGATATCTATTGAGTCACTGGAAAAGTCATGACACATTTTTGCATAGAAAAACAGAAAAATAAGTCATGACTTTTCTGAAAACCCAATACAGTAAGAGGAGAGTGGAGAGTTTTCTGAAGGTTTGGATTGACCAAAGTTCCTTATGTGAGGCTAAGTAGATTTCCTCCAATTTCCTGGGCAAACTTAACTCCAATTTGTCTGGCTTCTTACCTATGCCTAATTTTTAAATGCTGGCATTCTCTGTGGCTCTTTCCTACACCCTCTTTCAACTAACAAATCTTTACTAGACAACATTATTCATGGCTTAAACATTCATGGTTCCAATTCTATATCTTCAATGTAGAATACTCTCTTACATTCCTATGCTAAAGTAAACTACTTATAAAACAGTTCTACATAAATGTTTGTAGGTATTTCAAATTCTACATGTCTAAACTGAAATCAGAATCTTATCTTCAATCTTATTCCTGATTATTCCCTATTCTCAGGACATGACACTACAATGTACACAGTTGCTCAAGCAAAAAACTTTATTGACAATTTTGACAACTTTTATATCATTATCTATATTTAAAGCATCATGTTCTGCTGACTCTACTTCCTAAATCTCTAAGATATTTCTATTTCCCTTCATGTCATTGCCTTTATGACAACCTTGACCATCATATCTCATTTGAATGGCTGTATTAACCTCTTAACTGGCTTGAACTGATTGAGTCTTGGTTCCTTCCAATTTTTTCTCATCCACCAGCAAAATTATCTTTCTCAAATGAAATTTGAGCATAAATTGTTCTTTGTTGAAATTCTTTAAATGATTTTTCATAACCCTCAGGATATAGTTCAAACTTAAAGTAACTTAAAAAGCTCTTAATCATATTGTTTCTTCATACTTCATTGCCCTCATTAGCACCACTCTCTTCCTCTTTTCCCTAACCTTCTCACGTATCACATCCCAATTGTACATGGCAGCAGGCCTAGGACTAGGGTGAGGCAAGTAAAGTGCAAGGGTGCAAAATTTAATGAGGCACCAAGTCTTAGATGCCAAGCCTGTACACACACAACTCTAGGAGTAAGTGATTCTTTAAAAGTGAGTTGCCGGGACCAGCAGTTAGCATAATGGCTATGTCGCTGGACACCCACGTAGTCGACCGCGGTTCGAGTCCCGGACCCGGCGGCTTAAACTCACGCCGGGCGCGTGTGCGTGCGTGCCCAAGATCCCGAGAGGAGAATGGAGGAGAAGGGATTGCAGCGTGGCCATCCCCCCTGGCGGGTGATTTCCTGCTTTCTATCTCTCTGTCTCTGTCTGTCTGGCGAGCGCACGCACCCTATAGCAAAAACATCTCCAAAAAATGAAAAAAAAAAAAAAGTGAGTTGCCTAAAATTATCTTTCCTATGGGAAGAAAGGATAAAAACAGTCTCAAATTAACAACACCTGAAAGAATTTACCAACACCAGACCAGCTCTTCAAGAAGTTCTGAAGGGAGTACTTTACCAGGAAAACTAAAGACACACAGAAATAAGAGCAAAAAGTCACCAAGAAAATGGCCAATTCAATGCTAGGGACAAGTCCAGAAATATCAATAATAACATTGAATGCTAACTTTCAGGATTTAAATGGAAAGATTGGACCACAGTAACACTGCCAGTTCAACAGAAGAGATATTAATTACATGAGACTGAACCACTGAAATAGAATTTTATGACTTTTGACTAAATCATTACTGATTTTTTTACTGTTTATTTTCCAGATGTAATGATTTTGCTTTTTTTGAGCTGTTGATAGGTTCAATAATTTGTTAAAATGGTTTTTGTTTGTTTTCTTAAATTGAAACATAAACTTTTCTCCCTTCCAGACTTCTCTAGAATTGGAAAATATTTGTGAATATTCTTATTTTGTGGCAGAAGGGTTATTTACATAAATTCAATAATACCTGTTGCCTTGCATCAGAAATTAGAAATATATGTTATTGCCAGGGCTTTGACTGGAATGTCATATCTGAAGATATAACCAGAAAACTATGGAACTAAGGTAGATTTCAAGAAAGCCAACAGAAGCTCTTGTAAAGATTTCCTGGCACCAAAAACAGTTCTGCCTGGCAGAGAGGATTAGAGAAGCCATATGAAAGAATTCATACCATTAAAATAATCTGGACTTTTCCAGCCCAGCACTGTTATCAACAGAGATTGCAAAAGAGCAGCCACAACTAGAAGATTACCTTGGAGAAGACTTTGAAGGGAGAAAAAGAGACTAATCTTTTCTAGTAGATGGTAAACCACAGAATACTTGGTAGGCAGAGCTAAGTTCGGAAGGTTCATGTGTGACTTGTGTATTGGGTGTTTGCTTTTCAACAGTTTGAGTAGTTGGCATTTAAATATTTTCTCAAAAATATTTAAAACCATACTATCTCTGTTGTTACAGAGTCACAAACAAAATTTCAACAAATATTTTGAAAGTTATCTTTAAAATTCAGTTTTTTGGAAATTTTTAAAGTTGTTTATTAACCATCAAGAACTATGAAATATGAGCGCAAATTTTTTTGGTATGTAAAGTAAATGTTTGTAGGGAAATGTAAAAAATAAATAAATAAGAAGAAAATGAATAAAAGAGTGAGTTGCCTAGGGTACAACATTCAAGAGGGCATAGCTTTGCAAAAGGAGAATTTTTTTTATCTCAATTGACGAGATGACACTGAGACTCAGTGGGTTTAACTTAATATTGCTCTAGGTTGCATAACTAAGAAGTGATGGATAGAGGATTTGAACTATAAAATCCTTCACTTTTTGTATTTTATTACATTGTCTCTCACTTTCTTTTATTTTTAAAGAATAAATTAACACTAAAATATGAGCAAAACTGATGTGACCCACAGTCATTACACTATATTAACTATGATGAGATGAGGGGATTCACTTTATTTTTAAGCACCAGGAAATTTTTAGCTTACTCCCTTCTCTTCCAATTATTCCTTCTCTCTGTAGGAACACTGAGATAGCAAGAAGCTCTTTTCTTCCTTTCTAGAAAAATGTATTTGCACTCATTTAAAAATAAGTTAGTGACTACATACAATACCTCTAGTAGGTTAATAAAGATTACATTAACATTAGCTTGTCAATTTTCTCAAAGAATTTGTCAATCATGCCTGTTATTAAATTAGAATATACCAACTCCGGGCTCTGTTTTCATCATGCCATAAAATTTGGTACATCAAAATACATTCTCTTTTATTCAAGCCTGAGAGAAGAATTTTGGGAAAACATTTCTTTCATTTGATTAGCTGAGGCCCTGGTATGAGAGCTGCTCAAGACTGATGATCCTTGTGGAGAGTCTGTGGAGCAAGTCTTGTCTCTTCTCACTCTGCTCCAATTACTCAGACTCCAGAATTCTGATTACTCTTCCAGAAATCAGATAGCAAATCAGTGTTCACGTCTGCCTCAAATATATGTCCAGTTCAGCTAGCTTCACAGAAATACACAGACTCTAGAAGTAATCTACAAAAGATGCCACTATGTGTCTTGCTCTTTTTAAATAATCCTACTCAAAAGCTTAATGAGTTCACCTCTCATTGGAAATCATATTAACAGGTGTAAATACACCTAATCCTCTGACATCATGCTACAAAGAATCTGGAAAAAACAGTCATACAGGAAAAAGCCCATCCTGTTTTATGAACCCCAACACATCAAACTCCCTCAATTAGCCATTCCATGCTCCTTCTAAGACTCTGTGGTCCTTGGCTATCTCATCCAGGTTTCCTGGCTATCCTCATCTGATTGGCGATTGGCCACCTATTGAGGCCTCATCCTCTGGCTCACTGGCCCTAGTTACCCACTTCACTCTTGGTTATACATTCTCCTTTCATCTCAGCACCACTTTCACTTATATATGAATGGAAATCTCACTGTCTCATCCTTGAAAAAATGCCTGAATAACTAATCATCTCTTCACATGCCACAAACGTGTCCTGAAAATCTGAGAAGAAAAATTACATTTCTCCTACAGGGAACCAGAAGTGGAACAGGAACACTAAGCACAAGATAGCTAACCCATGTATGTTTTCTACATTAAGAAATACTTGAAAGGGTTAGCATAGATAATTATCTCTCCATTATGACCATTAGTTACTTAATTTAAACTATCACATAACAATAAAATAAACACATTATTTGCCTCCCAAATGGCTATACATGTTAGCAAATACATTCATCAAAGGTGCAGGGCCAGCAGATGTCACAAAGGTTAGGACAGCTGGATTCCATGCTTGACTATATGGTTTGAGTCCCAGACCCAGTGGTTTGATAAACATGTTGGGCATGTGTGCATGCATTCTCAAAATCCTGAGAGTAGAATGGAGGAGAAGGGAGCATGGCCATCTCCCCTGGGAAGTGCTTTCTCACTCTCCCTCCCTCTCCCTCTCTGTCTCTGTCTCCTGCAAGCACATGTGCCCTATAGCAAAACGAATAAACAAAAACCTTAGCTCAACACAATAATAAGAAAAGCTTTAAAAAAATGACTAAACATTCAAGAATAATTTATCTTTTCTACAAGAAGTTATTATAATTCAAAAGTCACTCAGGAGACTCCGGATATATGCAAAAGACTAGATAGATGCCAATGTTTAATGGAATACTAGTGATACCTTCCCCAAAAGGCTTGATTTGTCAAGTTAATTGAATCTCTTGTGAAAGCACTTACTTCAATTGCAGGTGCTATTTATTGAGCACCTTATAGGTGACAGAGTCAGAGTGAAAAATCCAAGTGTGTCTGAGAACAAACCACACATTCTTCCTTATGTGCACTATTACTTTCTAATTAAAAACACTGTGAAATTGATTAAAGGACTTTATTGTGATTGCACCTGTGCCCATTTTTACCACATGCATGTTTAGTCACTGTTGTAATAGAACTGTCATACTACAAGACCTCATCTATATAAAGGAATCTTAACAGGTAGATTATAGTAATTTCTCAAGGTAGATAGAGCTGTTAAGTCAGGCCTGCATCCCTCATGAGATTCAGCAGTTGTCCATCTGTGTTTTCCTGCCAATAAGCTATGAATGAACTGTGGAAATACACAGCAAAGCCCTAGTGCTATGAAAAGTTAGAAAAGGAAATACGTATTCACTGAGCATTTATTTTATTAAAGAATCATTTTAACTATTTATTACTTATTATATTCCAATTTGACCTGAGAGAGATGAGGAAGTGAGAAAGGAAGCCACCAGGTCCAGGACTTGAACCTTGGTTGGCCATGTGGGAGTCCAGCGCCCTTAACCACCACACCACCTGCTGGCCCTTTACTGAACATTTATTACACATGTAAGATGTACACTAAGCATTTTAGATACACACTTAATGCTCACCACAATTTTTTGAAGCAGTTATTACTACACTGCATTATACTATATGAGGAGATTTCAAAAAGTACATATAAAAAATGGAATTGAAGTACATGCTTATTTTGATGCCCCAAATTTTTGAAATATTTGCATAGTTTTTTCATAATACTCATTTTGCCATAATCTTTTTAAAGACCCCTTCATACATATTATGATCATGTTATATAAGTAACTGAGGCTCAGAGAGATGAATACACAACTTCTATGTGGCAAAGACATGATCACAAATTAGTTGATTATTCCCATTGAATCTATCTTGGTTAGATTCCAGTGTCAACAAAGAAGAGGAAAAGAAGGCAATTCATTAAAGAAGGCAGATTCTAGAGGCAGGAAAGAAACCATAAAGCAAGGAAAGTATGAAATTTCTGAGAAGCCACATTAGATGTTGGCATTAACAAATGTGGTCAAGTAGGTCTTTTTCTTTACAAAGGTGAGGGATGGAGAGGGATATTATCCATGCTCAAACACTGATGATTTGCAAAGTGTTTTTCACCCTTCTCTCTTCCTATGCACCAAGACTCTGACCCTATTTAAACCGCAGGCCCTCAGTAACAGAAAACCTCCACTCAATTATCACAATCCTTTTTAACGAGATTTTCTTAGGAAATTTCAGTTACACTAAAGAGAAATCATTGAGGCATGTACTTCTGGGAATGAGGCAGACTTAGCAACCTTAGCTTTGGACCAATAGAAAGAACACCTCAAAAACAAATGGGACCAGCAGTTAGCGTAATGGCTATGTCGCTGGACTCCCACGTAGTCGAGCGCGGCTCGAGTCCTGGACCCGGCGGCTTAAACTCACGCCGGGCGCGTGTGCGTGCGTGCCCAAGATCCCGAGAGGAGAATGGAGGAGAAGGGATTGCGGCGTGGCCATCCCCCCTGGGGGGTGATTTCCTGCTCTCTGTCTCTTTCTGTCTGTCTGGCGAGCGCAAGCGCCCTATAGCAAAAACCTCTCCAAAAAAAAGAAAAAAAAAAAAAAAAAAAAACAAATGAGAGCAGCCAGCAGATAAGTGGTGGGGTGGTTAAAAGACTGAGTCCCACATGGCTAACTGCAGTTAAGAGTCTTGGACCCGGTGGCTTGAAAAATATTCCATATGCTTGTGCATGTGCAGGCATGCCAAAATCCAAGAGGAGAATGAAGGAGAAGGGATTGCAGTGTGGCCTTCCCCCGGGGGGTGATTTCTCACTCTCTCTCTCTCTCTCTTTCTCTGTCCCTCTGGTGAGTGCATGCACACTATGGCAAAAAAAAAATCAAGAAACAGTAACAGAGACCAACAGATGGCGTAACGTTTACATCACTGAACTCCCACTTAGTTGACTGCATTGGAGTCCCAGACTCAGCAGCTTAAAACTCATGCCAAGCATGTGTGTGTATGTGTCTAAGATCCCAAGAGGAGAATGGAGGGGAAGAGATTGTGGTGTGGCCATCCCCCGTAGGGGTGATTTCTCAATTTCTGTCTCTCTAGTGAACACACATGCCCTATAGCAAAATTGTCTCTCAAATAAAAAAGGAATACTGATCCAAGAGTCCAAAGTGCTACATATGTCTTTGCTTGGCTCTGATATTTAGGGACCAATTAGCATGTTTAAGAGACCCTATTACTGATGGTAATGAACCCACAAACCCAGTGATAGCATCTTTCTCTCTACCTTGCTCCTGCTAGCAAATGAAGTCTGCTCCTACCCAATGAGTTTGTCAAGATATGAAGATTAATTTATTTGAGTATATATGAGTCATTACTGTTATGGAAGAAAAAAACATAAAATAAAAGGAAATGTGAAGATGACACTAGCAAAAATGGCATTTTTTTCTTGAGGACACTTTTTTTTTGTAAACATCCTCTATTCATTTATTTAATATACTTACTGATTGCTTTCTATGGCCTACACAGTATGTTGGGTACTAGAGTACATTATGAGGAAAAAAATATGTTTCTTGACCTAGTGAAATAAGCATACAGTTAAGTAGTGAGAGAGAATCATATAATCACAGAAAAGTAAATGACAATACATTATGGGGTTAAAAAAGAGTACAGGATGATTCAAGAACTTACAACAGGGTCACATAATTTAGAATGTGGAGCCAGTGAAAGTGCCATTTCACTGAGATCTGAAAGATGAGTATAAAAAACAGATAGAAGATACGTTTAAAGGTGAAGTCAGAAAGCTTTCTAGGTAAAAGAAACTGTATAAACAAAATACAGGGGTGCATTCTAGGAAGTAAGAAGGCAGGGTAACTAGAGCACAGGACTACAGGAAGAATGGAATAAGAGGAAACTAAATGTGGCAGGGCCTCTCTCCCACAAGATTCTTGTTGACTCACATTGTACTTATGAAATCTTAAATCACTGGGCAGTGTCTTCATGACTTTTGATTTATTTTTATATAAAAACACAAATATTAAAAAACCTCAATTTTGTTTTACTTAATAAATTGTTCCTTTTAGTATGTAAATAAATTTTTTATGTAGAAAATGCTGGGTCCTCAAATTAAAAATCTGAGTCTCTACTTTTTTTAAAGGCCTAAGGAAATGAGCTCTGTATACATGCTGACACAGGAGGTTTTAAAGAGAGGCCAACAACATTTTTTTGTTGACAGCAAAATCAGAAAGGACTGTGAAGGTAAAGATAAGACTTTAGAACACAAAGTCACCAGTCTAGCCCTGCTCTCTTCTCTCCAAAGCTTACGCAATTCTAACCTCAGTTCTTACAGGACAGTTTAGAGAGTGTTTTAATTAAGAGAGTTCATTTTCTCATAACCTTTACCCAAATTTTAACAATACAATTCAGAGGCCCAGATTAAATTCCCAGTTGTAAGAGACACAACAGTCTATATGCGCAATGGTCTTTTGACTCTATGAGTCTATTTCTGGCTTCATTATTAAAATGGTGAATATCTTTGCTTTGAGATTTTTTAGTACAACTTTAATATACTTTAACTGTCACTTGTGTGGTATGAATTGTGTTATTAAAATATAATTTTCAAAGAGTTAAATTTATTTACTTAATTAGAGATCTCTTGTCTCCTTGATATGCACCATTCTCAGAAGTCAACTTAAATCTGCAAGTAGAGAAGAGTGGGAGTGGTGAAAATATACCCCTTAGCATAGTATCATCTAATTACAGAATGGCATTAGTGCACGCATAAGATTTACATAAGATTTTATCTAGCACCAAGAAATCCTTTGCTGATCTTTTAAGACCTTAAAGCATGAATGTCAAGACAAACCATGGTTGTCTCTACCTCATGTAGGGTTTTTTCATTTCCAAAGGGGGGGGGGTGGAAGAGAAATGTGGATTTGGAAATCCTAATGCCACTACTTTGATTAGTCACAAAGTATAAATATTTCCAGAAATAATAATAATTATAAGATAACAAAAATCAGGACGTTTAGTAAATAACAATGATAGAGGGGCTAATAGTTTTTAAATGCTTTTCATATAAACTTTCTCCTTTGATCCTCCAATCAAAACAGGGTAGGAATTATTAATCCTATTTTTTAATAAAGACATTAAGTATAAAATGTGTTTATATTTTGGGGAGTACATGAGAATGTTCACAGGAAATCAGAGAAAAAATCTCCTAAAAATATTTTTCTTGGTCTTTCCCACGAGAAAACCTGTGAGATATGTGTAAGCCATTGAAACTCTCTAGCCTCAATTTCTCTATCTATAAAATCATCTAGATTATAAAATATAGAGATAGAAGAAGAGAAGAAGACACTGGATTTCCCCAGAAGGAATGGGTTAGGCATGGGTAATATGGGGCTCAGGTCTCCCACAAACACTTTTATACTGGACAAAGATTGCCACCAGGCTCAGGATCATAGCAATGAAGGATCTATTCCACTGAGACCCCTTATAATGCACCAAGATGAAGGTATGTATGGTAGAACACAAAATTTTAGGCAACCACATCAAAACAAAGTCAATACTAAGAGCTTCACAGCTCTGCTGCTTGGTAGCCATTTGACATTGGGTATTTAAAAAAATTAATGTATTATTATTACTACTAATGTTAATTATTATTAATATTATAAAAATATTATATATTTATCACACAAAGCATAACACTTTGAAATATGCATTCACTGTGTAATGGCTAAATCAAGCTAAATGGTATATGCAAAGATGTTTCATATTTTTATTTTTTTGTAGTGAGAACACTTAAAAATCTAATCTCAACAATTTTTAAGAATACAATGCATTATTATTAACTGTAGTCACCATTTAGTACATGGATCTCTTGAACTTATTCCTCCTATTTAACTGAAATTTGGTATTCTTAGGACCAGCATATGCCCCACCCCATCCAACTTCAAGCCCTGGTAACCACCATTCTATCCTCTATTTCTATGAGTTCAACGTTTTTAGATACCACATATAAGTGAGATTCTATGATATTTGTCTCTCTGTGCCTAGCTTATTTCACTTAACATAACGTCCTCCATGGTCATCTATGTTTTTACAAATGACAGGATTTTATTTTTTTCTATGACTGGATGTACTTCATTGTGTGTGGTGTTGATGTTGGTGTGTATGACACATTTTCTTTATCCATTCATCTAGTGATGGACATTTAGGTTGATTCTATATTTTGGCTATAGTGAAAAAATGGTGTAATGAGCATGAGAGTACAGCTTCAACATGCTGATTTCATTTCCTTTTCTTTGGATATATAACCAGCAGTGGGACTGATGTATCATATAGTAGTTCTAATTTAGATTTTTAAAATTATTTATTTAATTTTATTTATTTATTCATTAATTTATTGTAATTTGATCAGAGAGAGACACAAAAAGAGAGAGAGAGAGATGGAAAGCAAGACAGCAAGCCACCAGGTCTGGGACTCGAACCATGGTCGGCTATGTGGGAGTGTCCAGCACCTTAACCACCACGCCTCCTGATGGTGCCCTAATTTAGATTTTTTTTTTTTTTTGAGAAACCTCTATACTATTTTATATAATGGCTGTACTAATTTACATTCATAACATAAATAATTGCATCTATATTTATTTTTATGTGCTTACACTGCTGTTTTGATTAGTATAATTTGTAATATATTTTGAAATCAGATAGTGTGATACCTCTCTCCAGCTATTCTTTTTTCTCACAAATAGTGAGCATTATCACTTTTTTTGGTGATGGCCATCACTTGTTTTGTTTGTCTTTCTGTTAATAGTTGTGGTAACAAGTGTGAAATACCACTTTGTGGTTTTAATTTGCATTTTCCAGATGTTTAGTGATTTGGGGCATTTTTTACATCCCCGTTATTTGCATATCTTCTCTTGAGAAATGTCCATTCAAGTCCTTTGACCATTTTTATGTGGGTTATTTGTTTTCTTGCTGTTGGATTATCTGAATTCATTATATATTTTGGATATTAACCCCTTATCAGACATATATTTGCAAATATTTACTCCCATTCCACAAGCTGTCTGTTCACTTTGTTTCCTTTCCTATGCAGAATCTTCTTAGTTTGATATAATATCAATTGTCTATTTTCACTTTTGTTAACCATGCTTTAGAAGTCATGTCCATAAAAATCATTGATTAGACATAGTCAAGAAGCCATCCATAAAGTTTCTTTTAACGTTTTCTTCTCAAATTTTTATTTTCAAGTCTTAGATTTAATCCATTTTGAGTTGATTTTTATGTATGATGTGATATAAATGTCTATTTTCATTCTTACTCTATGAATATCCAGTTTTTCCAATACTGTTTAATGAAGAGACTATCCTTTCCCATTGTGTATTCTTGACACCTTTGTTAAAAATTGATGGGTTATGGATGTGTGGGTTTATTTCTGGGCTCTCTATCCTGTTTCAATGTGTTTATTTTTATACAACTACAATGCTGTTTTGATTTTGATACTTTGTAACATTTTAAAATCAGGTGGTGTGATGCTTCCAGCTATTCTTTTTGCTCAAGACTGCTGTGGTTCCATATAAATTTAAAAAAAAAAATTTCCATTTCTGTGGAAAATATCATTGGAATTTTGATAGAATTACATTATATCTATAGATCACTCTCTTTCATCAGTGTTCTATAGTTTTCAGGGTATAGTCGTGATTAAACCAGTTACTAAGAATTAATATAACTTTTTATAGCTACTGTGAGTGGAATTATTTTCTTAGTTCCTTTTTTGGAAGTTTGTTGCTGGTTTACAGGAACTGATTTCTGAATTAATTTTGTATCTCGCAACTTTACTGAAATCATTTGTTAGTTCTAACAGCTTTTTGGTAGGGTTTTAGGCTTTTCTTTATACAAGATCATGTACCTACATAAAAGGACAATTTAACTTCTTCACTTACAAGATAGATGCCTTTTATTTCTTTCTCCTGCCTAATTGTTGTATCCAGGAAGTTAGGTACTATGTTTAATAAAAGTGATGAGAGCAGGAATCCTTAACCTGTCCACAACCCTAAAGGAAAAACTTTTAACTTTTCATTGTTGAGTATGATGTTAGCTGGTTGAGTATGATGTTGACTGTGCATGTGTCATATATGGCCTTTATGGTGTTAGATATATTTCTTTTACATCTAACTTGTTGAAAGTCTTTAACACAAAATGATATGTAAGGAAAATGCAGATCAAAACAATAAAGAGATACCACCTAAACCCAGTCAGAATGACTAAGATTAACAAAAACAAAAAATGGCAAGTGCTGATGGGCTGGTAGGAATGTAAATTGGTTCAGTCACTGTGGAGAACAACTTGGAGATTCCTCAAAAATCTACAAATAGAACTACCATATGATCCAGCAATCCCTCTCCTTGGTATCTACCCAAAGGACAGAAGAATTCTTCATCAGAAAAGTGCTTGCACATCGATGGTATATTGCGGCATTATTCACAATTGCTAAGGCATGGAACCAGCCCAAATGCCCACAAACAGATGAATGGATTGAAAAACTGTGTCACATATACTCTATGGAATACTATTCAGCTATACAAAACAAGACCCTGGCTTTTGACAGAAAGAGGATGAATATGGAATATTTACTGTTGAGTGAAGCAAACCAGGCTATGAAGGAGAGTCATTGTATGTCCCCACTTAATACATATCGAGTGTCTGCACCCTGTGACTGAAACCAATTGACTAAAGGATATAGAAACACAGTAAATGGTTGTGAATATCAGACAGAGTGTGAAAGAATAGAGTCAGAGGAAGGACATTTAGAAGAAAAATAGAGAGGCAAAGCATTAAGGGGACAAATAAATGTATTATCTATTGAAGATAATTTTATAGTATTATGAACTGGACTAGGGAGAAATATACACATGTTGGAATATTCACTTTGTAAGCTAAATAACGTGATTGAATGTATAAAAGAACAAGAAATAAAAAATAATTAATTAATTTTTAAAAAATCTCAGTCTCTTAGTACTCTGAACTGCACAATGATGACTGGTCTCAAAGTGCATGAATCTCCAGTTCTTCAAGTTCTGAGCATCATAAACTTGAGGAAAATAAAATTGTTCATCAGGATAACAAGAGACTCAAAGTTCAAAGTGCCTGTAGGGGTGGCTGACAGCTCCCAGGCTTGGAAAATCATGTGGGAAGAGCACTTCTGCCATACGCATGCACTCCCAGCCTCCTGGAACCAATCTGTCCTTCATTCTGGTAATGTGGCATATCACTTGTATAGATTTGCATTATCTTGAGCCATTCTTGCATCCCGGAGTTAAATAACACTTGATCATGGTTAGTGATGCTTTTAAGGTGCTGTTAAAATAAGTTTGCTAGTATTTTGTGGAAGATTTCTGCAATATATGTTAATCAAGGATATTGGCCTTTAATTTCCTTTTCTGATAGTGTCTTTGTCTGGATTTGGTATCAAAAGTGCATTTGGAACTGTTCTGTCTTCTTTAATTTTTTTTGAACGCTTGAGAAAAATTAGTATTAGTTATTTAAATGTGGTAGAATTCACCAGTGAGGCCATTGTCCTTATTTTTCTTTGGTTAGAAATTTTTACTTATATCATCTCTTTACTCATTATTCATCTGTTCAGAATTTCTACTTATTCTTGATTTAATCTTAGTAGGTTGTATGTGTCTAGGAATTTATTCATTTCCCCTAGAGTTTCCAATTTGTTGGCATATATATTTTTTTCACTGGACTCTCTTGTGATCCTTCACATTTCTGTGATATCAGGGGTAATCTCTCTGTTATTTATAGTTTTACTTATTTGGGTATTCTCTTATTTTCTTCCTTTATTTTATTTTCTTGGGGGTTTTGTTGTTGTTGTTTTTGTTGTTTTGTTTTATGTTTTTCTGGGTTTTTTTTATTTATTTATTTTTTTATATTTCATCACCATACATCTTTACAGTATACAAAGTGAATATTCCCTGCAAGAATACACTGTGTATTAGTCCCATCAAAGATAATACCATATACATCATCATCAATAGATAATTTTCCATTATTTGTTTCTCTTAAGTGATTTGGTTCTTTTTCCCCCTTGATTCACTCCCTCTAAAACCCCCCTCATTCTCCACCCTCCTCCCACAATTGCTCTCCATCTTTTTATACCTTCCTATTTTCAGTTTCTGCCATATAGTACAGACATTTATATAGTTACTAGGGACATACAATGCCTCTCTTTCACAGTCTGGCTTGCTTTGCTTAACATTAAATCTTCACATTCATCCTTATCAAATGCCAGGGTCTCATCATTTTTTTAATGACTGAATAGTATCCATAGTGTATATGTGCCAAACTTTTTCAATCTCTTCATCTGTTCTTGGACATTTAGGCTGATTTTGCCTTAGCAACTGTGAATAACACTGCAATAAACATGGATGTTCAAGTGTTTTTCCAACTGAGTGTATTCCTATCTTTTGGTTAGACACCCAGGAGTAGAACTGCTGGATCATATGGTAGTTCTACTTGTGGGTCTTTAAGGAACATTCACATTGTTCTCGACGGTTGATTATATTAATTCTTCCAATCCAGGCTGTACTAATTTATATTCCCACCAACAGTTTCAACAGTTTAGAATGGTTCCCTTTTCACCACAGCCCTGTCAGCATTTATGTTTTTTTTTTTTTTTTTTTTTTTTTTTTTTTTTTTTTTTTTTTTGTCTTAGCCATTCTGACTGGGGTTAGGTGGTATCTCATTATGATTTTAACTTGCAATACCCTTATGGTGAGAAATGTTGAGTATGTTTTCATATGCTTTTTGGCAGTTCATATGTCTTCATTGGAGAGTTGTCTGTTTGGCTCATTTGCCTATCTTTCAATTGAATTGAGGAATTGAGTATTTTCTTGTGGGTAAGCTGCTTGAGTTCCCTATAGATTTTGGTAATCAGTCCCTTATCTGAGGGAGAGATTACAAATATATTCTCCCACTTCGGGAGTTATCTCCTTGCTCTAATTTTTGTTCCTTTTGCTGTGTAGAAGCTTTTTAACCTGATATGATTCCACTTGTCTATTTTGGGGATTATTGCCTGTGCTTTGGGTGTCTTATTCAAGAAGTCCTTGCCTACTGCAATGTCTCCAAGAGTTTCCCCTGTGTTTTCCACCAGTATTTTTTTTTTTTTTTTTTTTGGAGAGGTTTTTGCTATAGGGCGCGTGTGCTCGCCAGACAGACAGACAGAGACAGAGAGATAGAAAGCGAGAAATCGCCCCCTAGGGGGGATGGCCACGCCGCAATCCCTTCTCCTCCATTCTCCTCTTGGGATCTTGGGCACGCACACACACGCGCCCGGCGTGAGTTTAAGCCACCGGGTCCGGGACTCGAACCACGGTCGACTACGTGGGAGTCCAGCAACATAGCCACTACGCTAACTGCTGGTCCCTCCACCAGTAGTTTTATAGTTTGAGGTTTTTATGTTTAATCTTTGATCCAGTTTCAGTTGATATTTGTTAGTGGTGAGACATAGGGGTCCAGTTCTATTTTTCTGCAGGTAGATGTCCAGTGTTTCTAGCACCATTTTCTGAAGAGATAACCCCTATCCCCCAACTAGTTGTCTTGTGTCCTTTGTCAAAAATCAGTTGGCTGTATGCCTTGGGGTTTATTTCTGGGGTCTCTAGTCTTTTCCATTGTTCTGTGTCCCTGCTGTTGCACCAATACCATGCTGCTTTGTTTATCACAACTTGGTAATATATTTTGGGGCCAGAAAGTGAGATGCCTCCTACTTTACTCTTTTTGAGCAGTATTACTTTGACCTACAGAGTCTTTTGTGATTTCAGGAAAATTTTATGATCTTTTTTCTAATTCTGTAAAGAATATCGCTGGTAATTTCATCAAGATTACATTAAATTTGTAAATTAACTGGACAAAATTGACATTTTTATTGTATTAATTCTCCCAACCCAGGAATATGGAATGTATTTCCAGTCTTTTGTGTCATTTACAATTCCTTTTTAAAGTTTTCATAATTTTTCTTGTAGAAGTCCCTGAATTCTTTGGTTAGGTTTATTCCTAGGTATATTATACTTTTTGTGGCTATTGTTAGTAGGACTGCTTTCTTCAATTCTACCTCAGTCAGTTCATTGCTGGTGTATAGAAATGCTATAGATTTTTGTACATTGATTGTGTATCCTGCCACTTTACCGTATTCATTTGTCACAGGATTTTTTTACGGATTCTTTTGGGTTTTCTATGTATATAATCATGTCATCTGCA
Organism: Tupaia tana; assembly: GCA_026018925.1. Taxonomy (NCBI): domain Eukaryota; kingdom Metazoa; phylum Chordata; class Mammalia; order Scandentia; family Tupaiidae; genus Tupaia; species Tupaia tana. The sequence goes on from JAKSZU010000004.1 coordinate 20,831,142, forward strand.
AATAGAGATAATTTCACTTCTTCTTTCCCTATTTGAATATCTTTTATTTTATTCTCTTGTCTGACTGCATTGACTAGAACTTCCTGTACTATATTTAAAAGAAGTGGAGAAAATGGGCAGCTTTGTCTTGTGCCATTTTTACTGGAAAAGCTTGCAGCTTTTCCCCATTCAGTATGATGTTCACTATGGGTTTTTCATATATGGCTCATATTGTATTGAGAAATGTCCCTTCTATGTCAATTGTGCTGAGAGTCTTAATCATGAAGGGATATTGTATTTTATCAAATGCTTTTATTGTATCAATTGATACAATCATTTGGTTTTCATCTTTTCTTCTCTTAATATGGTATCTTATATGTATGGTTTTATGTATTTGGAAGGGCCCTTGCATCCCTGGAATAAAGCCTCCCTGGTTATGGAATATACTCCCTTTTTTAAAAAACAAAGATAGTTCAACAATCTTCTTTATGATAGGAGATTAACAAATTTTTCTTGATTTATAAGTGTCACTATAAATGCCTACTTTAGTTGCTTTGCAACTTGTCTTGCCCTGCTGTGTTAACTGATTGCTTGATGGCTTCACTGAAAAATGCATCATATAACAAAAATGACCTGACCATTTTCCATATGCCAGACACAATGATGGGCTTCAGCACAATTGCTACATACAATTATGCAGTATATGGCTTGCACAAGGACTCCCTATTATGGGCTAAGACTGGTCCAATGGAAGAAGTTGTTTGGTTGGTTGTTTGTTTTGTATGTCCCCACTTGATAATACCAAGTGTCTGCACTCTATGATTGAAACTAATTGACTAAAGGATATAGAAACACAGTATACAGATGTAAATACCAGATATAGTGTGTGTGAAAGAGGAGGGTCTGAGAAAGGACATTTGGGGGAGGGACAGGGAGGCAAAGCATTAATGACACAAAGAGGTATGGTATTATCTGTTGAATATATTTTGTAGTTTTATCAATAGTACTAGGGAGAAATGTTCACCTGTTGAACTATCCATTTTGTAAGACAAATAATAATGTGATTGAATGTATGGAAGAAAATCAAATGAAAAAAATGTTTAATTAAAAAACGAAAATAAAAAAAGAAGAAAAAAGAATACTACATATCCATATACTACAAAACAATATTATCTTTAAAATGTGTGTTTTATATAAAATATTATAAATACATAATAAAAATTTTTATTTCATCAAAAAAAAAACGGTTCTTTGGGAGGTAGTTGTAGTCTTAATGCTGGGATACAGAAATAGTTATGACAGTGTTTTTATCTCCAAGGATTTCACAATGTTATAGGAAAAGTAGACAAACATGCAATTATACTATAGTGTCATAAATGCTATTATAAAGGAAAGTCCAATGTGCAATGAGAGCAGATAAGAGGAGCATCTAATCCAGCCTAGAATATCAGAAGTTTTCCAAAGCAGGTAACAGATAAATGGAATCCCAAATGCATAGAGATTAAGTGCTTTTTGGACCAGCAGGTGGCATGGTGGTTAAGGCACTCACATGGCTGACAGTTGTTCAAGTCCCAGACCTGGCGACTTGCTTTCTTACTTTCCCCCCCTCTCTCTGTCTCCCTCTGGTGAGCACATATGCCCTATAGAAATAATTAATTGATGCTGTAAAGAAAAAAAAAAAAAAGAAGTATTTTTAGGTAGTAAAGGGTTGCAATGTCTCCAGAGAAAGAGAAATTTTTGAGAAAAATAGAAGAGAAACACCATTGCATATGAGGGGAAACTATAGGATTGCCATTGGATAAAATCTGAGGCTAAGAGGAGATAAGGATGGAAATGGAAGAGAAGAAATCAGGGACACATATTGAAGTTTGTCAAACTATGGAGCTTTTTGTTTTAGTTTTTTTTTTTTTTTTTTAAACATGAGGTGAAGCTATTGAGTATTAAGAGAGATGAGGATGTGTGATTACATTTGTTTTTATAAAGATCCCTCCAGACATGGGGATGGGGAGAGGGGTTGTATCTAAAATTTCCATATAACACTATCAGTGGCAGTTCAAAAGATCATTTGTCAAATAATCAAATGTGAATTTTTGAAACAGACAGGAAAAAAATGATATCCTTAGAAATGTTCCTGCAATTCTTTATTTGCTAGGCATAGATGCCAAGTAGACAGTCATTCCTATCAGTGATGTAGATCTCTTTACTGTATGATTTTATAAAGCTCAAGCTTGTTTCATGAAATAAAAACGATAATCGAAACATAAATTTTAATGTAATAGACCATATTTCAACAGATTCCATTTACATTACTCTGTACAAGGCATGATTTATGATGGTACATGTACACCTAATCTTGATATTGTGAAGGTGACCCAGGCTTGCTGGGTGGGGAAGGCAACTATGCCAGTGAAAGCATTTACACATCATCTCAAGTGTGTATTAAAAAGCTCGGCTTTGCATGAAGGGCAATTTTGACCATGAAGAAATAAGAGACTAAATTGAGGACAATGACAGTATTGAACTACAGATTCAGTACCAAGGCCCAAATTCCATTCTTAAAGAGAAAATAATATAAATTCTAAAACTCTTTGGAGGTTGATGTAAAAAGAAGAAAAAAAATCAGTGTCATTAGAGTATATGGGCAATTCTCCCACTATTAGCAGTGTAGTCACAACACTTGACAGTTAAAACCTAAATTTTCACTTGATTGCATGATAATAGCTTCCTTTTTTTCTCCTCCCAGGGTTTTTGTTCAAAGGTCAAGATTTCAGTGACAGGAAAATAAAGTCTAATGAAATTTGAAGACAAGGAAGAATAAGAGTCTTTCATTTAATAAACATTATAAAGCACTTACTACAAGCCAGGCACTGTGCTAGGAACTTTCAGAAGTACTGTCTCACTTAATAGAAGAAGGTTCTAATTCTTATCTTTTGCAGGTAAAGAAACTGAGGCAAAAAGACCTTAGACTTCATAGAAAGCCCATTCATAGTTTCCCCTTAAACATATTCTTTTACAAAAATAAATAAAGAAGAAACAAGTTTATTGGAAATATTCAGTATAATAATATTTTATTATTTCTGGAAGTATCTGCAACCATAAGTACATAAATATTATTATTATTATTATTATTTTTTTTTTTTTGGAGAGGTTTTCGCTATAGGGCGCGAGCGCTTGCCAGACAGACAGAGAGAGACATAGAGACAGAAAGCGAGAAATCACCCCCCAGTGGGGATGGTCACGCCGCAATCCCTTCTCCTCCATTCTCCTCTCGGGATACTGGGCACACATGCACACGCGCCTGGTGTGAGTTTTAAGTCACCAGGTCCGGGACGCAAACCGCGGTCGACTACGTGGGAGTCCAGCGACATAGCCATTACGCTAACTGCTGGTTCCCCATAAATATTATTTTAAAAGGCAATTTAACCACGGAGAACTTTTGCTACCTTTCTTATCACTAACCTATTGTTGAATCAGACTATGTTATGTTAACACTTCATTGTTATAAACTGTGCTTCTTTCTCAATAATCTACCTACATTTGCTGTGGTACACTGAGTCATATTATATGCTCATTCAGTCAGTAAGTCTTTCTACAGATATTTACTTGGTGCCTATCAGTGCTATACCATATAGCACAATAGACTTCACCTTTGTTCTTTTTTTTTTTTTTTTTTTTTTTTACTTCTTGATTTTTTTGTTTATTTACATTCATTCACTATACATCATTACAACATACATTGAGATTTACCATCCAGAATACACTGTATATTGGCTCAATCAAGCACATCAACATATGTGTTATCATCAACAATTTTCCATTTCTTGTTTCCTGTATATTTTGCTTCTTCTTCTTTTTTTTTTTTTTTACCCATTCTTGATTCCCTATCTCTCACTCTCAGCTGTGTCCCACCCTCCTTCCACACTGTCTCTGGTACCCATGGTTGCTTTCTATGCCTTTTCCCCCCATTTTATTGATTCACTAATGAACTTAATCTAAATATTTCCAATAGCAAGTGCAGCTGATATGTACATATCCATGAACACAAGTCTGACTTTAGGCATAAACCTCAGTGAGTAGAATGAACATACTATAAAGTAGCACCTAGCTGGGGGCTATATAGTTACTGCAGTCATCAAATATGCATTGTTTTTAATTTCAAAAAAACAATTTTCATGTTTTTTCCTCCTGAAACTGTTTTTTTAATTAATTCATTTACATTCACCGCCTAAGCATCGTCACAGCATACAAAATGTGACTTCCCATCCAGAATATACTGCATAGTGGCTTAATCATGCATGTCATCATCAATAATTTTCCATTTCTAGTTTTATATATATATGTGTGTGTGTGTGTGTATGTGTGTGTGTGTGTGTGTATGTGTGTGTGTGTGTGTGTGTGTGTGTATTTACCCCTATGTCTGACCTTCTGCCCTTCCCCCCCCTTCACACACTATCTCTGGTGTCTACAGTTGTCTTCCATTCCTTTTCCTCCCACATTTTATTGATCACACAATTTTTTAAATAATCTAACTACTTTCAAGAGCAAGTTCAGCTGGTAATTTCAAGAGAAGCAGTTTTGAAGTAGTAAGGAAATTTGCTTAAAACTTAAAGCCTGGAAACAGATTAGTATCCTGTTCAAATAGTAGGTACATGAACCTATTGACAGCTCGGGAGCTCACAGTTTACAAGAAAATCCAAACAACTAACTGGATAATTAGCACACAATGTGATAACTGTTATAAGGATATTCAGGGAGTCTGTTGGGTTACCTGCATTCAGTTTGGAAGTCACCTCAGAAAACCTAGGCCTTCCTAGTACCCCTGAAATACAACATATTTTTCAAACAGGTGTCCTTTATTCCAATCTTTCTTTCCATGGGTAGCTTTCCCTCAAGACTTATGACTGTGATCCCAAGCCTTTCTTCACTCTCTAAAGCAATACTTGCCAAGCACCTCCTATGTGCCACACATTGTGTTAGGCATTGAAATTACAAAGCTGAATAGGACAGATGCTCAGGACCAGTAGATGGCATGGTGGTTAAGGTGCTGGACTCCCACATAGCCAACTGAAGTTCAAGTTGCAGACTAAGCAACTTGAAACACACCGGACACATGTATATGTACACTCAGAAATCCCACGAGGAGAATGGAGGAGGAGGGATTTTAGTATGGCCATGCCCCATGGGGGATGATTTCTCACTTTCCCTCTTGCTGTCTTTCTCTGGTGAGCACACACACTCTCTATCAGGAACTTTAAAAAGAGAAAGAGAGAGAGAGACAGATGCTCACTACTGCTCTCATGAATTTGTAATCTGATTTTAAATATTGTTATAGCCTTTGAAAAGACTTCTAAATTGAATAACAACAATATCAGTAAACAGCTTGACTTCTGTATACCCTTGCTGTGTGTCTTTGGACAAGACATGTCACCTATCAATACTTGGTTTTCTCATCTGTGAATAAAAACAGTACATTTGCCTTATTCATTTCATAGGATTGTTTTCAAGATCAAAGGACAGACTGACTGCAAAAGCACCTTGAAAACTATAAAGGAGAGTGAAACTATAATTAATTTTATTTGCCATCCTCATGATTAAAAAGTCTCCAATTTAATTAAAACGATGATTCACAATATGTTTTAAAACAAATGCAATTACATATATCCTAATATTACAGTAACCAAAATAAACTACTATTTAGTAAAAACCATTTGGAGACAATTAAAGGCACAGATATAAAATATTCTTATTGATTTGTGTAAGTAAATGCTTTTGAACTAAGCTGTCACATCTCTGAAGGGCTATAAATAATCCCTTTTACAAAGAGGTTTATACAATTATTTGCTTTACTAAGGATAAGTTTGCAGAGCAAATGCAAACATTAGCCCAAATTATTTCAATTTTCATATTAATTGAAACTGTATTAATGAGTTTCTACCATTTTAAATTTGAGGAAGTCTATGATATGCCATAGTGAAAAGAAAACAGAATTTGTCATCAGAATATCAAATTTGTTACCAGAATACCAAATCTGGTTCCTTACTATACCATTTGATACCTAGGTGATCTTGAGCAAGCTCCTTAAATGATAGTTTTCTAATCTCTAAATATGGAAAATAAGCATAGACATGTGACAAATTCATTGTGAAAAATGATATAAAAATCTGAAAATACTCTTCTTTTAATCTGTAAAGCAATTTAGAGATGTAAACCAATATTAATATCAACATTTTTGTATGCATTCTTTTATTTATTTGTTTTTTTGGAGAGGTTTTTGCTATAGGGCGTGTGCACTCACCAGAAAGAGAGACAGAAAGCGAGAAATCGCGCTCCAGGAGGTATGGGCACACCGAAATCCCTTCACCTCCATCCTCTCGGGATCTTGGGCACGCACGCACACATGCCCAGCGTGGTTGTTTAAGCCACTGGGTCTGGGACTCAAACTGTGGTCGACTACATGGGAGTCCAGCAACATAGCAATTATGCCAACTGCTGATCCCAATTTTAGTATGCATTCTAACTCTGCTTCCTTACTAAATGATGTGCTAAGGACTAGCTACTTTTTTCTTAATATGTGAGTTCATCCTGTTTTACACACAGGAAAAAAAAAATGAAAACGGAAGCTAAAAAATTATAAGACCAAAAAATAACTTGACTAGGAATTAGAAAATGTGAATTAAAACATCATTGTTACCAGCAATGGCTCTGAAGCCCTATGCAATCACTTACTTTTTTATACTTCAGGCACCACTTTTAAAAATGAAAGTAAACACTACCTTGATTACTACAAAGACATTACAACATAACATAGAAACAGCAACTCTGGTTTCCTCAAAATGTTTTGCCAGGTCCAAGCCACAGAAACAGAAATGCAGCAATTCGAAGGAGACTATGCAAAATAGGCAAGTCCATGAAACTGAGCTTGATAGAGACTAAAAGACTAACTATGAAAGAAGGAAGGGTAGCCTAGAATGCTAAAGAACATAGTCTTAGAAGTCCCTGTGGCTTTCAGTGTGGGACAAAGAGTAAGGGAGGGCAAAAGTGGGGCAACTGGATATACAAGAATATTTCTGGAATATGAACAAATGAGATCTTGCTCTGCTTCTAAGAATTTGAACAAAGCACAATCTGCTAGTACCTTGGCAATGCTAGGTCAGTTCTGGAGAAAACTGACCTGAAATTTCTATTAATGTCTCACTCTTTTTTCCAGTGATATCTGGAAAACCATGACATTCTACTCACTGGTTTTGCCTATTAATATCTGACTCTCCAATGGTTAAGCTATTTTCATCCTTAGCCACTAAAGTCCAGAGCCTGTAAAAGTGTTTCAGAACCTGAAAAAAATTACCAGTTCAAAAATCAAATAAAACATCCCTGCAAAACCAATATTTATGAATTAAATAGCTACAAAAATATCAATTAGCCAACTAAATTCAACTCAATTCTTTTAAGAGATACATATTAATTTATTTAATTTGAGATGTCAGTACATTTTAATATTTGATAAGGTGAGAAGTAAAACTCAAAAAGTAAGAAAGCTTAGGATTTTCAAAAGTCTTAATAAGGTCTTACTTCTGTCCTCCATCACGAGTTTACCCTTGACTGGATACCCTGTTTCAGATCTTGCAATTGCTCTCTTATCAGTTTTTACATTCAGCCATGATTCAGACTTGGGTTTCTAAATCTTCATGCCAAGACCCACTGCTGACATGCATGCCTGATCTGATACCACCTCTAGATACCTAAATAAATTCCCAAACACACAGCACTTTCCTTTCTGTCAACTCATATTGAAAATTCTAGAGTGCTAGCACTTAGATTTCAGTGTAGAAGGTCAGCACACACTGAATATCATTCACATTATACAGTACATTTATAATTGCTTTCACTCAGTCCTAGACCTGCAAATATCTGCTACAATCTAATCACACCTTCTATGATTGCATTTACCATAATGAATTAGATTTTCTGTTTATTGTAATTGTTTATCTTGGTTTCACCATTTATCAGCTATTTGATCATAAGCAAATATATTTCTTAAGCATACCAAACTTTCTTTTTCTTATCAGTAAGATGACATCAATAATATTATCTGTCTCATAAGGTTATTATATGGAATAAATAAAATAATACATGTAAAGTCCTCAGAATAATATCTGATACACAGAAAATACTGAATCTTATGAGTTGCTGTCCTTATCATGCCCTAGACCAGTAATTCTAAAACTTTCATCTGAAAAAAATCATCTAGAAATAGTACTAAAAAAGGTTCCTGGGGAACCAGCATTTAGCCTAATGGCTATGTCGCTGGACTCCCACGTAGTCGACCGCGGTTCGCGTCCCGGACCCGGTGGCTTAAAACTCACGCCGGGCGCGTGTGCATGCGTGCCCAAGATCCCGAGAGGAGAATGGAGGAGAAGGGATTGCGACATGACCATCCCCCCTGGGGGGTGATTTCTCGCTTTCTATCTCTATGTCTCTCTCTGTCTGTCGGGCGAGCGCACGCGCCCTATAGCAAAAATCTCTCAAAAAAAAAAAAATCTAAAAAAAAGGTTCTTGGACAGAAATTCTGATTCGGTAAGTAGAAATGGAACACTCGTGAATCTGCATTTCTTACAAGCTGACAGGTAGTGCCAATGCTGCCATATTTGAGGACTACATTTGAAGACCACTGTCCTAAACCATTAGAAATGCATAGACCACAGGGATTATTTCATTTTCATCTCTTTAACTACATTCCTTATCACTGACTGGTGCTTAAAATAGGGTCCAGCATACAACAAATGTTTCACTGAAATTTGTTGAAAAAAAAGTAAGGCATCATCTGTACCCTCAGCAAGTTCTTAAAAGATGCACATTGGAAAGATAAGTAACTATAGTTGCCACATTTAAGTATGTTGTTTACTGAGAAGTCCATAAACATAGAGGAGCTATGCCATGAAGGACCAGACTTGGCATCATATTCAGAATTTTCCCTCTCTACCCAGTAGGATCAGGAATGAGTCTGTTATTCCTATAAGTTCTCAGCTCCAAGAACCTATATGAAAGTTACCGTAGCTATCCTAGTACTTCAAGTGACCTACTGATAGGTTATTTCTACTTCCCAAAATATTTTTTCCTACTCCATCCCGCTCCATCACCTAATTAGCTCCTAGTGTATTTCAAACTTTATTTTAATAACCACTTTTTCAGAGAAACTTCCCTGTGTACTTAGACTATACCCATCATGCTCTCTCCTAGAAACTATGCTTTTTCCTATACTCAATTTCCTATACCTATTTATTTTTGTAAATATTTGAGCAAAGTATACTTTCTCTGTTAGACTATAAAATCCATAATGACTAGAGGCTGGTTTTGCTCAACTTTGTATCCCCAGTGAAGTCTAGTACCCACCCCATGATACATTATCAGTAAATACCTGTTGAATGAATAAATGAATGTCTTTTTCATGCTTCATGACTTTATTTTCAACTTTGGAGTAGAACAACTCAATTGCAAATTGACATTTTTAACTGAACCCTGATAGTATTTTTTCCCCAGAGCTGGACCATAATTCTGGAATTTCTCTAGTTACTAGCTAGCATCTTTCTCCACATCAGTCCAGAAGGACCTTTCTAATACAAAGCAGAAACACAGCACTGGCACTAACAAGGTGCCAGTAATTACTAATATCTAGCCATATTCACCACTGAAGTACTACCACCTTTAGTGCTAGGCCAATCCATTCCTTTGAATTCTTGTGCCCATCTCAGAAACACAGGAAATGGGCACCAAATGAAGGGGCTGTTTCTGTGTGTGTGTGTGTGTGTGTGTGTGTGTGTGTGTGAGATTCATAATCTCAAATATGAGCTAATTGGCCCTACTTGTTCTCATGCCTCATTTTGTCTTTCCAGGAGCATGAATGTTGACTTTGCTCCCTGTTTACCCTTGTCATCCTCACCTTACACTCAGGACATAACATTGTAACATTGCACTGACTTCATAACTCTCACCTGCCTTCTCTTGGCAATACATCAAGCTGTCTACCCAGTTATGTTACCTCAAATTCCTAGGAAAATGAAATGTCCTATCTCTCCTTAAAATGTCCATTAATCTTACTTCAGCACCTCCCACAAAAATTAGGATTAGTCAGTTGGTGCCAAAGCAGGCCCAATTAAGTCAGCAAGAATTCCTCATGTTGGCTCACTTCTGCTTTGTCAGATATAGTGTCCACAAAAGACACAGCTTTGTACTATTTTTGTATTGTTAAAAGATATATCTTCAAGTTAAACTTACTATAGGTTAGACAAAACACAAAACTGGAAAAGAAACTAGACACCACTTGTTCTAAGCTCTCTATTTTATACCTGTGGAAATAAAGGCCCAAAGAAGAAAAGGAACTTGATTTCAGTTCAAAGTAAATAAAAGATAGAGTATGCCTCTTCAGTCCCTTTGCAAGTGTTCTCCACTCAACCAAACTTCCAGTGTCCTCTATCCAACAGAACACATGTCCCTTAGAAATGTTCTATCTAGATAAGCACGTAGAGAATACCCAAGACAGGATGGTATGCAGAGATGCACAGCAATGACTGAAAGGGGGAGAAAATCAACCTCCATCACCTTAAATTCCACTGTGTCTACCAGTGCACTCTACCACCACTGCTACTCCCCTAAAAGTTAGGGGTGATGCCATGGGCCTATATGCCCAGCTACTCAGAATTCTGAAGCAGGAGGATCACAACATACCAAAACCCTATTGAAAAAAAAAAAAGGCAAATGCTTATTATGTGTCAGATTTCGTTCTACAAAATTTAGTTTTATTGACTCATTTCATCCTCACAACAATTCTATAAAGTAAATATTGTTAAAATACTGATTTTATAGAAAGGATAGGTAATGTACCCAAAGTCATATAGCTAGCAGAGCCTGAATTTGAATACAAGCAATTTGCAGCTGAAGGCTGTACTGTTAATTATTCTGCCAGGTCTAGAGGACCGAAGAGGTATGGGAGGAATCACATTAACAAAAAAGGGCTTGGAGTCCTTGGGCACCTAAGGGCCTGATTGCAGATACTAAGATGCTTACACCTGGCCTCTAGACAAATCATAGTGTGATCCTGGAATTCCTCTTCAGGACCTTCAACAGGAGTCAGCGTGGTCACTGCAGTCAAGCAGAACATGTTTTACTATTATCAGACACACATTATAGTGCCTCTCTCCTGACATACTATACACCTGTCTCTGCTGGCAAACTTCTAATTATATTTAATGACACTTCCCCCAAGAAGCTTCCCTTGATCCCTTCTTTGTAACACTATAACAACAAATCTTTATCTTTATTATGTCACTTAGTGACACTATCATATAACCACTAATTTGCTCATCTTTTTACTACAGTGTGAGCTTTTTACAGGCAGAAACCAGCCTAACTCACTCTACTATAAATCTCAGAGAGTAACAGTGGTTGGTGTTAAGTCTCAGTAGTTTCAGTAAAGGGTACAAGCTTTGGATATAGTGAAACCTGATTTGACCATGGCTTAACAACTTCTAACTGTATCATATTGCATAACTCTTCTGTTTTGCAATCTATAAAATGGAGTCAATAATATGTATATTTCAATGTTGTTATTAGAAATAGGTTTGTTAGTACCAGCAGATGGTGTAATGGTTACATTGCTGGACTCCCACATGGCCGACTGTGGTTCAAGTCCTGGATCCAGTGACCTGACACTCACACCAGGCGTGCATGTGCAAAACCCTGATAGGAGAATAGAGGAGAAGGGATTGCAGCATGGCCATATCTCTTGGGGAGGGGGGTGTAATTTCTCATTTTTCTGTCTCCCTGTCTTTCCAGTGAACTCGCATGTCCTATAGCAAAAATCTCAAAAAAAAAAAAAAAAGAAGAGAAAGAAATAGGTTTATTAATTTCAGCTGATATTAGTACTGGGTGCCTACTATGTGCCAGGAATAAGGCTAGGTGTTGCAGATATGGTGATAAATAAGACAGACAAGATCCCTGCTTCCCTGAAGTTTATAGTATAGTGAAAGCTACAAATTACAAATACATAAACAAACAAGAAAGATCTGATAATGACAGGTATCATACAGAAAAAAAACTTTTTTTAGAGGTTTTTGTCTTAGAGCATGTGTGTTCACCAGAAAGGCAGAGAGACAGACACAGTGAAAAGGAAAGTGAAAAATCAACCCCCAGGGAAGATGGCCATGCCTCAATCTCTTCCCCTCTACTCTCCTCCGGGATCTTGGGCACACATGCACATGCACCCAGCATGAGTTTCAAGCCACTAGGTCCAGGTCTTAGACTCCAATCATGGTCGGTCATGTGGGAGTGCGGCGACATAACTTACACTTCTGCTGGTCCACATACAGAGAATTAAAATAATAGATTTATGTACTTGGCTGTTATAGTTAGTGATCAGAGAAACTTTCAGAAAATACGAAATACACCTTATTAAGATCTCAGTAACAAGGAGCCAAAGAGTAAAAGGTATGGGAGTTCCTTTCGAGGTAAAAGAACTGACTAGTGCAAAGCCTTAAATACAGTAATAAATCGTGGAGAATCTTTTCTTCTTTTAATGTAGTCTCTCTCTCTCTTCCTGTTTCAACACTGAAAGGAGGGCAAGGGGGCATAGGAAGGAAGCACAGAGCCAAGCTTGGTTCTACTCTATCTAGATCATATGTAAACAAGGAAGGGGGAACTCTCTCTGCTCACCATGGAAGAGGCCAGACAAGAATTAAGAGCACAAGTGTCACTAAGAAAGAATATGCCATCGGCCTAAAGTATCTCCTGGGGAGAGAAGCTACTGAAATCTGCTAGGCTGTTGGGAAAGTCATGACATGTTTTGCTGTGCAAAAATGCGTCACGACTTTCCCAACAACCCAGTAGTATGGCAGAATAGATAGCTGCATGAAGATCAGGTTCCTGGCCTTCCGGATTAGCAATGGCTCAATAATACCTACTGGATGAACAAAGGGACTTCTGCTACAAGGGAAGGCCTTGCGTTCACAGTAAAGAGAGATAATTTAGATCAAATAATGTTATCTTACTGAAAACCCTATGTATTCCATAAAAGAAATAAAGAACAAACTCCGAAATCTAGACTGTGGCCTATTTTACTGCTCTTGTCCTTGACTGTACATTTGTACTTGGTGGGTGTGTCTTGGGATGCTTGCTTCAGAGATATTTCACACAAATGAAAACAGAACTTCTAAACTGTGACCAGAACAATACATTAAAAAGCTGCATAATATAAATTCCCTTTGATTAAGAAGAGAAAGCAAAAAAGGAGCATCTAGTCATCTATGTTTATTGACTGTGAGGGGTCTTCCCTTTTTGGATAAACACAAAACTAAGGTATGTGGATACAAGAGAAGCTAATCTCCAATGTGCTTGCATTCACTATGAAGCATCAAATTTAAATACATCATTAAAAACATGCCTCATCCCTAGTGACAAATCAATGTCTAGAAAGATAGTCAAATGAATGTTCAGCAGAGGATGACAAAGAGTTTGGAACATACAATATGACAGAGTTCTTTCTTTGAACATCAATTACAACAATGCAGTAGTTATTTTGTCTGGAAGAGAAACATTTATTCTCTATGTCTGACGCTGTGCATGGTATCTAATTGACCAGTAATAGCATTTGCTATGTAATTCTGTAGTGATTTCTTAAAGGCAAAAGCAGTGGCGGAAATACATTTTTTAAAACTAAGCCAGGCAGTAGTCAGATACATGAGATAACAGATGTACTTTAATTCAATTTGAGAAGAAAGCAAATATTACATAAATGATACTATACTTGGAAATTATTTATCTTTTCTTTTATTCAAGAAACATTTGTTGAGTAATAATCATGTGCCAGACCCTGTGCTAGACTGGAAATACACAAATGAAACCTGTCCCTGACTGCCAGGGGCTCATGAGATAGATAATACTCTATACAACTAACTGTAATGCAATGATTTTTGTCCTCAAAAAGGAGTTCCACTGCTAAGTGAGAACACTGTACTTTTTCCCCATGATCATTCCCCAAGGGCCCTGTCCCTTTCAAGCGGCAGGTAGTGAAGAATTTTACCCTATAACTTCATCCTACTCAGTCATCAAGAGCATGAGATTAACCATACCCATGAAGAGTCCTATGCACACCAGAAAGTTGATTAGGAATTAGGCTTAGAGGCCTGAGTTCAGTGCTCAGTGCCTGAAAACAGGTACCACTTATTCATTCATTTAATTGAAAAAATTAATTAATGTATTTATTAGATGCTGGATCCTGAGCCTCCATTTACCTGAAGCCTTTCTTCCACAGGGGCCCAATTCATTACATACAAGTTATGCCCAAGTTCTTAGATTTTACTTTAGACACCAATAAGAATTCCCATGAGAATACAGGCCTGATTTAAACATAATCACACTAGACTGGTTGGTCACAAGTCTCATAACTCTGGCCAAGTAATCCCCCTGGGGAACTTGCCACTCTTCCCTATGCCTCCTTATAGCTAGGATCTTTCCAAATTACATTCTAGAATGATGAGACTACCAACCATGAAATATTATAAATAGTTCTGCTTCAACCTAGGAATATTTTTAGATTTACCATATCCAAGAGGTAGCAGATCTGCACAATATAACCCTGATCCTCAGGTCATAACTGACTGACAGATGTAGACTATTAATATTAATATTAATATTTTCTTCATTAAAAAATCAAAATTAGGAGTGATACATAAGTCCTGGGTCTGTCCTCGTTACAAAGTGATTAATTTTAGAGATGTTGAGGAAGTATGTTTGGCCTTGATGATTATTATGACATAGTGGGTAGATTACAAGATGGAGAAAACTGTGGGGTCACCACATTGTATCAGAAAAGAAGAAGCAGAGAAAGCATGCCTAGAGAGGGAAAAAGTAAACAGAAAAGAATGAGGTCTGAGTTAAAGAACAAAGAATGTCTGATGAGTTTCAATATCATTCATGAGTCATGGCTACTGTCAGTGTTGAGACACTGATATATCTCACAATAAACTTTTGTTTTGAGAGAGATTTACTTTCAGTAAAGGGTATGTGTGTTCACTATAGAGACAAAGACAGAGAGACAGAAAATGAGAAATCACCTCCCCCCAGGGGGGATGGCCATGGTTCAATTCCTTCTCCTCCCTTCTCCTCTGGGCATGCACATGCACACACACACACACACACACACACACACAG
Organism: Tupaia tana; assembly: GCA_026018925.1. Classification (NCBI taxonomy): domain Eukaryota; kingdom Metazoa; phylum Chordata; class Mammalia; order Scandentia; family Tupaiidae; genus Tupaia; species Tupaia tana. The sequence goes on from JAKSZU010000004.1 coordinate 20,846,322, forward strand.
CTTGAGTTTCAAGCCACTAGGTTCAGGACTTGAACCGTGGTCTACCATATGAGAGTCTAGCACCTTAACCACTATGAAACCTGCTTGTCCCACAATAAGCTTTAAAAAAAGAAAATTTAAACAAGCTTGAACCAAATTCTATCACTTACAAGCAGAGTCCTAATTCATATAGCACCTCTACATGATTTAGACTCATGAACTTGTTAGTTTTCTTAGTTGTCCCAAGATCCTTTTTTCATCCTTGTGACCAGCCTTTAAAGTACTTGCATGGTTAAATTTGGTACGTTCATTCAATCACTCACTATTTCAGAATGTAGTAGGTATTATGCTAGTTGACAGAGATAGAAAACAAAACATATAATCACCACCCTTAAATTGCTTACCCTGTAGAGAAGATAAGACAGTAAACAATTACAGTATATTGCATCATTGGGAAAGTCAGATGTATTTTTACACAGGAAAATAGGTCATAACTTTCCTGATGATGTAATAGGATGATTGAGGCTAGGAAAATAGTCAAATATGCAGCTGTGGAAATAGAAGTTTAGGTGACACCCAGAGGTTTAGGTGATCACAAAAAGAGTGCCAGAGTATCCAGTATTTATGAAATGAGAAGGAGATTGCTAACCCAGAAAAAAAAAAGTAGGAGAAGAATGATATTTCAGGCAGACAAAACAGAATGTACAAAATAAGGAGTTGTAGTTCTTTCTGGTTGAATCTGCGTATGTGTATATAAATAGAGTAGAGAGAGAAGGGAGTGATAGATGGAATTGGAGAAGTAGACAACTTTTATGTCATAATTAGTCTTATTTTTTTCTCATTTTAGTTTTATTTATTTATATCATATGGGGTGGGGGACCCTTGACAGGGTCTACACACCATGATCCTTCTCCACATTCTGCAGCCAGCCAGAAACATAGGCATACCCTACATGCTCAGGTAACCCCAGGACACAAACCCAGAAATGGCTTGTATAGTCTCCAGTATCACACAGAAGTATCCCTACTGCCTGCCACTATAGTTGGAACTAAAATTATTTTGTTTTGTTCTTAAGTGTACTTTCTTTTTTAAAAAATTTATTTTCTTTTATACATTCAATCACATTATTCAGCTTACAAAGGGAATATTTCAGTATGTGAACATTTCTCCCTAGTGCAGTTGATAAAATTACAAAATATCTTAAACAGATAATATCACATTTCTTTGTCCCACTAATGCTTTGCCTTCATATTTTTCTTTTAAATGTCCTTCCTCAGGCCCTACTCTTCCACAAACACAATATCAGGTATTTACACTCATTTACTGTGTTTGTATATCCTTCGGTCAATGAGTTTCAGTCACAGAGTGCAGACACTTGGTATATATTAAGTGGGGACATACAATGTCTCTCCATTTTTTTTAGAGAGAGAGATTTTTGCTATAGGGCACGTGCACTCGTCAGAAAGACAGAGAGAGACAGAAAGTGAGAAATCACCCCCCCAGGGGGGAGGCCACACCACAATCCCTTCTCCATTCTCCTCTCGAGATCTTGGGTGCACATGCACATGCACCCGGCATGAGTTTAAGCCGCCAGGTCCAGGACTCAAACCACGGTCAACTACGTGGGAATCCAGCGACATAACCATTACACTAACTGCTGGCCCCACAATGTCTCTACTTCATCATAGCCTGGCTTGCTTCACTCAGCAGTAAATCTTCCATATTCTTCCACTTTCTGACAAAATCCAGGATTTTTTTTTTTTAATGACTGAATAGTATTCTATAGAGTATATATATGTGCCACAGATTTTTGTTTGTTTGTTTGTTTTTGTTTTAATTTGACCAGAGAGAGAGAGAGAGAGAAAGCAAGCGTCCAGGTCCGGGACTCAAACTGCAGTCGACCATGTGGGAGTCCAGTGCCTTTAACTACAACGCCACCTGCAGGCCCCATTGCCACAGTTTTTCAATCCATTCATCTGTCCGGGGGCGTTTGAGTTGGTTCCATGTCTTAGCAATTGTGAACAGTGCCGCAATAAACATCGATGTACAAGCACTTTTTCGATGAAGAATTCTCTGTCCTTTGGGTAGATACCAAGGAGTAGGATTGCTGGATCCTATGGTAGTTCTATTTGTAGATTTTTGAGGAATCTCTAAATTGTTCTCCACAGTGGCTGCACTAATTTAAATTCCCACCAGCAGTGTAAAGGAGTGCCCCTTTCACCACACCCCGCCAACACTTAAGATTTTTTTTTTTTTTTAAATTTTTAATCTTAGACGTTCTGACTGGGGTTAGGTGGTATCTCATTGTTGTTTTGATCTGCATTACCCTCACAATGAGGGATGTTGAGCATTTTTTCATATGCCATTTGGCTATTCCTATATCATCTTTAGAGAGTGTTTTTTTCAACTCATTCTTCCATCTTTGAATAGGGTTGATCATCTTTTTTCCAAACAGCTGCTTGAGTTCTTTGTGTATTCTGGTTATCAGTCCATTATCTGATACATAATTTACAAAAAATATTTTTCCATTCTGAGGGCTGTTGATTCACACAAATTACTATGTCTTTTGCCATGCAGAAACTTCTTAGTCTGATGTAATCCCACTTGCCTATTTTGGGGATTATCGACTGTACTTTGGGAGTCTTATTTAAGAAATCTTTCCCTACTCCAATGTCTTCCAGAGTTTCCCCAGTGTTTTCTAGGAGCAGTTTTATAGTTTGAGGTCTTAGACTTAGATCTCTGATCCACCTTGACTTGATTTTTGACAAAGGTGAGAGGTAGGGGTTCAGTCTCATCTTTCTGCAGGTGGAAATCCAGTTTCTCCAGCACCATTTGCTGAAGAGGTTTTCCTTTTCCCACTGGATGGACTGGTAGCCCTTGTCAAAAATCAGCTGACTGTATGTTTGGGAATTTATTTCTGGTAACTCTATTCTGTTCCATTGGTCCACATGTCTGTTTCTGTGCCAGTACCATGTTTTGATTACCACAGTTTTGTAGTATATTTTTGGGTCAGGGAGTGAGATGCCACCCTCTCCACTCTTCTTGTGTAGAATTGTTTTGGCAATACAGGGACTTTTATGATTCTAGACAAATTTTATGATTGTCTTTTCTTGATCTGTGAAGAATGTGTCCGGTACTTTGATTGGCATTGCATTAAATATCTATATTAATTTGGGTAGAATTGCCATTTTGATTATATTAATTCTTCCGATCCAGGAACATGGAATGTCCTTCCACTTTTTTGTGTCATTTTCAATTTCTTTTTTTAGCTTCTCATAGTTTCCTTGTGGAGGTCTTTAACCTTTTGGTTAGATTTATTACTAAGTATCTTATACTTTCTGTGGCTATGGTAAATGGAATAACTTTTTTCAGTTTGATCTCAGTCTACCTGTTGTTCGTATATAGAAATACTATAGATTTCTGTATATTGATTTTGTATCCTGCAACTATACTGTATTCGTGTATTACTTCCAGAAATTTTTTCATGGAAACCATTGGGTCTTCTATGTATATAATCATGTCATCTGTGAATAGAGAGAGGTTTGTTCACCTCTTCTTTTCCTATTTGAATGCCTTTTATTTTTTCCTCTTTTCTGACTGCAGGACTTGGAGGACTTCCAGTACTATATTGAAAAGGAGTGGAGAAAGTGATCATCCTTGTCTTGTACGTGTTTTTAGTGGGAAAGCTTTCAGCTTTCCTCCATTCAGGATGATGTTCGCTATGGGTTTTCCATAGATAGCTTTTATTGCATTCAGAAATGATCCTTCTATGCAGATTTTGCTGAGAGTCTTGATCATGAAGGGATGTTGTATCTTATCAAATACTTTTTCTGCATCAATTGATATAGCCATATGGTTTTTATATTTCTTCCTGTTAATATGATGCATTGCATTTATCATTTTGCGTATGTTGAACCAACCTTGCTTTTCTGGAATAAAGCCTACCTGATCATGATGTATAATTTTTTTATAAGTTATTGGATAAGATTTGCTAGTATCTTGTTGAGAATCTTTGCATCTATATTGATCAGAGATATTGGTCTACAGTTTTCCTTCCTTGTCCTGTCCTTATCTGTTTTAAGGATAAAGGTGATAGAGGCTTCATAGAATGAATTAGGGAGAGATTCACCCTTTTGGATCTTTAGAAATAACTTAAGAAGAATGGGGGTTAACTCTTCTTTGAATGTTTTATAGAATTCTGAGGTGAAGCCATCAGGGCCAGGGCTTTTCTTTGTTGGAAGGTTATTTATTACTGATTCAATCTCCTGGCTTGTTATGGGCCTATTCAGACTTTCTATACCCTCCTGGCTCAATCTTGGTAGATTATATGTGCCCAGGAATTTGTCCATCTCACCCAGATTGTCTTTTTTCTTGGCATATAGTTGTTCACAGTATCCTCTAATGATGCTTTGTATTTCTACTCTGTTGTTATATTGCCTGATTCATTGCAAATTTTATTCACCTTGTTCCTTTCTCTCTTCTTAGTAAGTCTTGCTAGTGGTATATCGATTTTGTTGTTCTTTCCAAAGAACCAGCTTTTACTATCATTTATTTTCTGTATAGTAAGCTTACTTTCTATTTCATTTATTTCTGCTCAGATCTTTATTATTTCCTTTCTCCTGGAGTTTTTTTGGATTTTTTTTTTTTTTTTTTTTTTTTTTTTTTTTTTTTTTTTTTTGCTGTTGCTTTTCCAGTTCTCTAACGCATGATGTTAGGTGATCCACTTGCCTTCTTTCTGTCTTCCTCTTATGTGCACTAATTGCTATGAACTTCCCTCTTGTGACTGCTTTAGTAGTGTCCCAAAGATTATGGAAACACGTGTCCTCATTGTCATTGGCTTCCATGAATCTTTTGATTTCAGTCTTTATTTCTTCCATAGTTGTGGCATCATTCAGGAGTAAGTTACTTAGTTTCCATGTATTTGAGTATTTTGAGGATTTCTCTTGAAATTAAACTGAAGTTTAATTCCATCATGGTCAGAGAAGATGCTGGATATAGTTTCTATGCCTTTGAATCTGTAGAGGTTTGCTTTGTGCCCTACAATGTGGTCAATCTTCAGAAAAGTTCCATCTCATGGTTTTTGGATGGAAAGTTCTATAGATGTCTGTTAAGTCCATTTGATTTATGGTATCATTTAGATCCTTTATCTCTTTATCTATTTTTTGTCTAGATGATCTGTCCAGAGAGGATAGTGCAGTGCTGAGGTCTCCAACAATTAGTGTATTGCATTCTATCTCCCCTTTTAGATCTAACAATATTTCCTTCACATATTTGGGTGCTCCTGTGTTAGGTGCAAAGGTATTTATAAGCATCATATCTTCTTGATCTATTCATCCTTTTACTATAATATAGTGCCCTTCTTTGTCTCTTTGAACACTTTTTGTTTTAAAGCCTATTTTGGGGAACAGCAGTTAGTGTAATGGCTATGTTGCTGGACTCCCACATAGTCGACCGTGGTTCGCGTCCCAGACCTGGTGGCTTAAAACTCACACCGGGCACATGTGCATGCGTGCCCAAGATCCAGAGAGGAGAATGGAGGAGAAGGGATTGCGGCGTGGCCATCCCCGCTGGGGGGCGATTTCTCGCTTTCTGTCCCTCTGTCTCTCTCTGTCTGGCAAGCACATGTGCCCTATAGCAAAAACCTCTAAAAAAATAAAAAAGAAAAAAAGAAAGCCTATTTTGTCAGAAATTAGTATCGCAACTCCAGCTCTTTTTTGGTTCCCATTTTCATGGAAAATATTTTTCCACTCCTTCACTTTCAGTCTATGTATGTCTTTATCCATGAGGTGGGGTTCCTGTAGGCAACAGACAGAGGGTTTCTGGTTTTTTATCCATTCAGCCAATCTATGTTTCTTGATTGGAGAATTTAATCCATTCACATTCAATGTTATTATCGATGTTACCGGATCTGTCCTGACGTTTAAGTTGGCTACTGTCTTAGTTGCCTTTTATTCCTTTGTTTCTGTCCATTAGTTCTTTAGTTTTCCTGGAACAGTACTTTCTTCAGGGTTTCTTGAAGAGCTGGTCTGGGAGTTGGCAAATTCTTTCAGGTTTTGTTTGTCTGAGAAGATTTTAATCTTTTTTTTCTATATAAAGGATAATATTGCAGGATATAATAATCTTGGTTAAAATTGTTTCTCTCTTAACACTTTCAATACATCTTCCCATTCTTGCTTGCATTGTTGCTGTTGAGAGTTCCAGTGTTAGCCTGATAGGATGACCTTTGTAAATCACTTCTCGTTTCTCTCTTGCCAGTTTTAGTATCATGTCCTTATCTGTGGTCTTGGACAGTCTGGCTAAGATGTGCCTTGGGGAAGATCTTCTGGGGCTGATTCCTTTTGGGGTCCTTTGTATTTCTTGGGTCTGGATGCTTGAGTGCCCCTCTAGACTTGGAAAATTTTCTTCCAAGATTTCATGGAATAGATTTTCCATGCCATTATTAGTTTCTTCACTTTCTGGGATGCCAATTATTCTGATGTTTTGACGTCTTATGGAATCTAGTATTTCTCGTATATTATACTTGTGTTTTTTTTGGTATTTTCTCTGTCTTTTTGGTGGTTTTCTCTAGGTCAGAGGTTTTATCTTCAACATCAGAGAGTTGATCTTCAGCATGGTCTAATCGACTTTTAATACTTTCAAGAGAGTTTTGATTTCCTGTATTATAGATTTCATCTCTAATAGCTCCATCTAATTCTTTCTCAGAGCGTCCATTTCTTCTTTCATATCATGGAAGGACTTACTAATCTCCTATAGTTCATTGTCTCTTTTCTGTTCCAACTCATAGAATTTGTTCTTAATGAATGTTCTAAATTCTTCCTCTGAAATTTTGGTAATGTCCTCTGATTTTAGGAGAGATGGAGGGGAGTTAACTCTGTTCCTTAGACAGAGACATATTTCCTTGTTTATTCAGATCTTACGCTCTTTTTCTAGCCATTGGAAGATGTATTCACTGTTTTTTTTTTTTTTTTTTAATGGTGTTTTTGGTATTTTATTGTTGGGCCATATATTCTGATTGCTTTGTGTCTTCCTCTCTTTTGTTTTCTTTCTTTTTTCTTTTATTTTTCTTTCTCAGATTAATTAAATTCACATTTTACATAAAGTCCCCATTATGATGTATACAATATACATATATGTATATAGTTTTCAACAGAGAACTCCACATTTTTTGGTGTTAAACCTCTTAGGAGCAAGTATGTTTCCCTTTTGCTGTGAATTAATGTATGCAAAAGTCTCTCTTCTGTTGTTTTTAGCAATGTGGTCTCAAGAGGTGTACTGTATTCAGGTGTCTGAAGAGTAGTATCTCCGTATTCACAGGTGGTTCAGTACAGGGAAGGATCCCAGGGAACCTTACAAAACTAGAGAATTTCAGAACTGTGATTCTAGATCTGTCTAATCCCTCTGGCAGGGTGGAGAATGAGAAAGAGAGGATAATGTAAGAGGAAAGAAAAGAGTATAGAGGAGAATAAAGAAAATAAAGAATAAAGATTTCGCCAGGGGCCTAGAGATGGAACTGGAGGTCTCCTGCAGAGCCAGGGCCACTCTATGTGACAAGAGAAAGGAGAGTATTAACAAAACAAAAAGGAAGAGCAAGGGAAAAAAAATACCCTGCCTACCTCTCTAGGGGTTGGGGTACTGGTCTTGGGAGCCTGGAAGTGGGGCGGGGGTAGTGGTGCCCTGCCTCAGTTTCCCTTGCTGGCCAGGAGCCTAGAGATGGAACTGGAGGTCTCCTGCAGAGCAAGGGCCACTCTCTCTAGGGGATGGGGTCCTGGTCTTGAGAGCCTGGAAGTAGGGTGGGGGCAGTGGTGCCTCTGCCTAAGTTTCCCTTGATGGCCAGGAGTCTAGAGATGGAACTGGAGGTCTCCTGCAGAGCAAGAGCCACTCTGTGGGACAAGGGAGAGAGCCTTATATTATTAAACTATAAAATATGAACTATATTTTGAATGTTTAGAGAGTGATTAAATAATTATGGACTGAAAAACTTTTCAGACCATATCTTGTTTTACCAAAATGATTATGTTAACACTTTGTAGCACCCTAAGTTAGAATGAGGTATAGTAAAGAGGAGACAAAAACATAAACAAGGACACCTAGAAAGAAACCTAATACAATAAGCTAGCTGAGAAAAGTCTTATTAACACAGTAGTGATTAGATTGGGGGCTAGGGAATAGCTTTGTGTGATAATAGGAATATAATCTATGGAAATTAAATATTGAATGCTGGAATGAGATAAAAAAGAATCTGGAAAAGATAATGATGTTTTCTTCTTGGATGGCTGTTGGAAAGATGACATCCTGAATAAGATATAGAACAAAGGAGACAAATCAAATGTAGGGAAATAATAGGTTCAGCTTTAGACCAGTTGAGTCTGAGATATTGGTGAAATGCCAAGTATACGTATGTAGTAAGGTAGTTACAAAGAGGGATATGACTCCTACAAAGCAGCTAAAGGGCTGGTGATGAGTTCTAGGATCTTGTTGAAGCTCTGGGTGTAGATGAAATTATAAAATAAGAGTAATAATTTAACAATTAATAATAACATAATCAGAGCAGAGGATAAGAAAAGAAACCTGAAGTACTTATAGAGTAACTAAAAGCATAGAGCCATACAGAGAGCAAAGTTGGGAAATGCAAATATTATCAAGGTAAGTGAAGCTAGAGTAGGGTGACACAGGGAAAGAAGATGGGATTGGTGTCAATTTACCTCCCAGATTCATCTTCCCTTACTCTCTCCACAAAACTACCTATGTTGTCATTATTCTTTAAATGTTTGATCTTTTCATTTTTCCATGACTTTACATATTACTCCTGACTAGATTATCTCTCTCCTACTTTTCCAACAGGCTAAATCCTATTTATTCTCTAAGCTCCAACTCAAATGCCAACTTCTCTATGAAGTGCACCCCCCACCTTGATCTATCTAGGCAAAAGTAAAAACTTTTGTCCTTGTGCCTCCTACAATCTTTCCATTCAGTAAATACAGCAATTGTCATTTTCTTATGGTTATTGTGGGTGTGTTTATCTCTCAACATAGACTAGTACTTTCTAAATAGCCAGGATAACTTCTTGTTCATCTCTAAATCTCAGAACCTATCACAAGGACTAACTCATAGAAAGTACTCACAAGGGTTTCTTAAATACACAGTGTTAGGAAAAGGACAGATACTTTAATTGGAAAAGTCAAGACACATTTTTCTATGATTTTCTATGCAAAAATGCATCATGACTTTTTTATGACCCAATATGTACCAATAAAGAGAAACTGGGTCATAGAACAAACTACATTTGAAAATAAAAGCATGAAGGAGTCAGAAATGTACCTCTCATTTAAGGAAATTTAATAAATGAAAAGTAAATGTATATTTTAACTGAAAAACTTTAATTGTAATATACTGCTTTTCTTAATTTTATACTAACTTCTATGAACCCAGAATGTGCAGTATTATTTAATGTACAGTAATACTTAAATATAATTTTAAACTTTGAACTAAATTTCTTTTAATTAACAAATGTCTTTTAAGTTCATGACCTTATTTAACATTAAGCTAAATCCAATCTTCATAAATCATCTAAGTCCTTAGCATAATAAAGAAATTCTCTTCATATTTCTTATTAGAATAATGCTAGTAAAGAGGGTCCAACTTTATGATATAATAATTCTACTATACCAAAGTACAGAATGAATAAGCTTGGAGAAACCACCAATACAATGATTTCGCCTGAGGTACTGGTGAAATGGACATGTATACATGTGTAATAGGCAGTTATAAAGAGGGATATGACTAGTAGTATAATCCCCAAGTTAGGCTTCTGTATCACACAAAATAAAAATTGAATGTGTATTAAAATGTAGTTTTCTTTTCAGTAAAATAATGTATAACTTGCATATTACAGAGTTTACAGGAAAATTATCTGTGCCAATGTATATAAAGTACCTGGCACTGTACTTGGATCACAGTGGATCCTCAATAATCTAGATGCTGCTATTATTACTTAAGAAACCTAGTTTAGACTAGCAGGTGGTATGGTGGTTAAACTTTGGATTTCACATGGTCACCTGCACAGTGTGACTCCCAGATCCAGAGGCTTGAAAATCATGCCAGGCACTTGTGCATACATGCCCAAAATCCTGAGAGAAGAATGAAAAATGGAAAAGAAGGGATTGCAGACTGACCGCTCCGCTGGCGGGTGATTTCTCACTTTTTCTCTCTCTGACTCTGTTCCTCTCCAGCAAGTGCATGCACATTATGGCGAAAAAAATTTAAAAATTAAAAAAAAGAAAGAAGGAAGGGAGAGAGAAGAGAAGAAAGAAAGAAAGAAAGAAAGAAAGAAAGAAAGAAAGAAGAAAGAAAGTAAGTCTAACTCAATAACTCTAGGAGCTAGAATTTTCAAACCCTAAATGACTAAATTGAGCCTTTATCTGGCTAGGTGTCTGTCAATCACCTAATTTGCATATTCTAAGACACCTTATCAAAGGCCACAGGTTGGCAATAACAAGGAGAAAAATTAATTAACTAGCATGGTTTGTGTTGTATCAGAATTAACTGCAGAGGTTCACATGTCTTTGTCTATGCCCTTCCCTTCGCCAGTACTGTCTCTCTCTATGTAGACCTCTAATCCAGGATTCTGTGCCCGACCCTCCAAGTAAGCTCTAATCTAGTCTCAGTAAGCATCCTAAAACTACACTATCTCCCTTGCCTTCTTGTGGATGTTTGGAAGGAAGGACATTGGCCTAGTGAAAAGAGAGATGGACCAATTGCAAGGAACCTGAATTCTAGCCCCTGTTCTATTCTCATTGCCTTCTCCTTTCACCTTGCTATGGGTATAAGAAATATGAAATGAAATTCTAGACAAGAGAACAGGAACATGTAATGGTTTGTGAGGAGGATCGAATGGTTTTAAGCACAAAACCTTGAGTAAAACAAGGCAAGCAGGGCCGGTCCTTGGTGCAGTAATTAAGACAGCTGGATCCCATCTGGCCAATAGCCCATTTCAAATCTCAGAACTGTGTACCTGGTGGATTGAGAAACATGCCAGGCACATATGCCTGTGTATCCCAAATCCCAAAAGGAGGAGGAAGAAATGGAGGAGAAAGGATTGTGATATGACTATTCCCCATGGAAGTGCTTTCTCATTCTCTCTTTCTCTCTCTGTCCCCACCAAGCATATATGCCCTATGGCAACATTTTAAAAAAATAAATAAAACAAGTAAACGAGAGCATATTCAGGTCTGTCATCCATGTCTCACTATCTGTTACAAGGAAGAACTGAGATTACTGTAAGGAACTAATGTAATAGCAACAGTGCTCTGAAATATAATGGAGTTTTCCTGGTAACAGGTTATCTTGACTAAAGCCAGAGTAAACTGAAAATATGTGGGCCTATCTTCACAGAGGTGCAACTGTTGGTCTTCTTCAAGAAGCCACATATGTCTAAGTATGCTTTGTATTAATCCCATGACTTCTTTGAATATCCTAATTACTGATTTATAGGTGCAATACTAAATGCCTCATACAAATAGAAGCTAGTATGTGGGCAAATAACTGATTCTTCTAAACTTTGGTATCCTTAGCTGCAAAAGTAAAATGAAAGGCCTAATATTAGCATGTGAGAGCTAAAAAATATGTTTCTTTAGCTACCATTTTAAAATACTTTTTATGTGTGAAGCATGAAGACTTGTGATATGATGATTCCCCATAGAAGTGCTTTCTCATTCTCTCTTTCTCTCTCTCTCTCCTGTCTTTGTGTTTTCTCATTTATATCTCATCGCATTCTATCCCCATTTTATAGACTAGGAAACTGAGATTCAGAGATGTTTAGTACTGAGTTAGCTTTGGAGTTCAGGTTTAACTAGCTATGAAACCCATGGCCATTAATTCTGCAACTGCCTCAAATGTAATGTAGTTCAAATCCCTCAGTTAAAAATAAAGGTAAACCTAAAAAGCAACACAACATATTATTTGGCCAACCAATAAACTATTTTTGAATACATACTATGTGCCAAGTACATAAAAAATATAAGGCAAAAGATATTAACAAACCCCTCCCATAAGGACCTACCACTAATAAAGTTGTACTCCAGTAGGCTGGAATTCCATGAGAGTAGACATTATAGCAAAGGTTCAAAAAACACTTTTTGACTGATTGAATGAAAACTCCAAGTTCCTATTACAATGCCATGGTTGAGTCTAGCTTCTACATCTCCTGTTTCCTGAGAAAACCTGATGAACCCTGAAATTCCTTCTCCTTACAAAATCCTATGGTTCAGAGGACCAGCATATGGCACAATGGTTATGTTGCTGACTCCCATATAGTTGACTGCATTTCAAGTGACAGACCTAGTGGCTTCAAAATCACATTGGTTGCATGTGCATGCACACCCAAAATCCCGAGGAGAATGGAAGAGATGGGATTGTGGCATGGCCATCACCCCTGGGGGATGATTTCTCATTTTCTGTTTCTCTTTCTCTGTGTCTCTGTCTCCATCTCTCTGGTGAGCACACACACACCCTACAGCAAAAAACTCTAAAAATAAAAAATCCTATGGTCCAGGGCCAGCAGGTATCCTAATGGTTAATGTCACGGGACTCCCACATAGTCCACCACATTCAAGTCCTGAACCCAGCAACTTAAAATCAGGCTGGGCTTGTGTGCATGCATGCCTAAAGTCCCAATAAGAAAATTAAAGAGAAGGGATTGTGGCATGGTCATACCCCCCAGGGGGTAATTTTTAGCTTCCTGTCTCTTTGTCTCTCTCTGTCTCTCCAGTGAGCACACATGCCCTATAGCAAAAATCTCTCTGAAAAAAAAAAATCCTGTGGTCCTACACTACCTATCTGGCATATGTATGTTCATTATTTATTTACATAATCTGGCACACTAATGGGCTCCTGACTATCTAATATTCTACCATTGTGTTCCTTGGTAGCCTCTTATAAGCACATGGAGGGTTAAGACTTTTATATTATATTTATATCCTTCCTCTATGAATATTTTCCTCTCACATAAATACCATGTTCTCCCTTCTCAGTGGTTAACTCAAATATGAAATCGCTAAAGAAGATATAAAATCATAAATTCAATAAATATTTATCAAGCACTAGCACCAGGTACTAAACAAAATACTAGCAATGCAATCTAGTGCTTACATCATAGAAGGTGCTATGCCATCAGGAAAATTTCAATATCAAGAAAGAGATAGGAAAATAATCAGTTGATAAGATAGCAAGGTGTAGTGGTACCAAATGGAATTTTCTAGTCAAGTGTATCTAACTTTCCATGTTTTCCTATTAATCACTTCCTAACTAAGAGACTTTGGTCAAATGAATTCTGAGACTCTGGATCTTCATTTATATATTGGAGTTAATAAAGTCTTATAAGATTATTGTGAGGGTTAAAATAAACTATACATTTATTGAACACAACTACAGCTTAATAATTATTAGTCCTCTTCCCAAAATGACAGTATAATAATAGCCTAAAAATATTATAGGAGGTTTAGTGCTCTTTTTTTCCTCATCAGTAACACATTTCACTTGTCATACAGAATTAAAAATTTGTATCAGCTTGTTGAGGTAGGTTTGGTTTATCTATAATCCTTGCCAATTCTTTCTTTTCTCAAATTCCAGTTCTCAGTCTATGCACTATACTAATTACCATATTGCCTGCATAAATAGCAATGCATCATAGTCTTTACTGAACAGAAAAATGAATAAGAAGAGCTCTAAAATCTAGTTATTTAACATCTGTGTGCCTAGGGGATTTACCTTAAATAATAATATCACTAATAAGCAATAGTAAAACTACTATTTATTTAACATAGGTTATGAATGAGATTCTTTTCAAAACACCTTATATGTTATTCAGTCATCAGAAAATAAGTCTATAAGATTGTGTATTAGTTTGCTAGGGCTGCCATAATAAAATGCTACACTGCTACACTGGGTGTCCTAACAACAGAAAGTTAATTTTTTAACACATCAGGAGGCTAAAAGTCAATCAAGGTGTTGGAAGATTTGGTTTCTTCTGAGGTCACTTTCTTTGGCTTACAGATGGCCACCTTCTCACTGTGTCCTCACATAGCTGTCTCCCTCTTTATGCTATGTTCTAATCTCTGTTTATGAGGACACTAGACAGGTTAAAATCTGTCCTAATGATCCTATTTTAACATAAATATCTTTTTAAAGGTCTGACTTTTTTTTTTTTTTTTTTTTTTTTTTTGGAGAGGTTTTTGCTATAGGGCGCGTGTGCTCGCCAGACAGACAGAGAGAGACATAGAGACAGAAAGCGAGAAATCACCCCCCAGGGGGGATGGTCACGCCACAATCCCTTCTCCTCCATTCTCCTCTCGGGATCTTGGGCACGCACGCACACGCGCCCGGCATGAGTTTTAAGCCACCGGGTCCGGGACACGAACCACGGTCGACTACATGGGAGTCCAGCGACACAGCCATTACGCTAACTGCTGGTTCCCAAGGTCTGACTTTTAAATATAGTCAATCCAGAGAGAGGATTTTAGAGAGTTAGGGCGTCAACATGGATTTTGGAGGGACAAAATTCAACACACAACAGATAGGTAACATTATTTTCCTTTCATTAAAACTGAGTAAACCAAGGTTTTGTGTGTGTGGCAAACAGACTTTAAAATGTCACCATATTGATCCTTCCTCCTGATGGTCACATCCCTGTTTAATCTTCTTTCCATAGGTGTGAATAGAACCTATGACTTGTTTCTAATCAATACAGTTTGGCATGGGCCAGCAGATGGCACGGTGGTTAAAGGCTGTGGACTTTAACATGGCCATCTGTGGTTTGAGTCCTGGACCTGTTAGCTTGAAAATCACACTGGGTACATGTGCATGCCTGCCCAAAATGAAGATGGAGGACAAGGGATTGTGGTGTGACCATCCCCTCTGGGAGGGTGATTTCTCACTTTCCTTCTCACTATCCATCTCTCTCCTCAGCAAGTGCATGCATTCTATAGCAAAAACCTTTATATCAATATATACATACAGTAATACATCCTTTTATATTAATACATCCTTCCTTTATGAAAATTGTCCTCTCACATAATGCCAAGCTCTCCCTTCTCAGTGGTAAACTCAGACATGAAATCTCTAAGAAGATATAAAATGATAAATTCAATAAATACTTATCAAGCACTAGCACCAGGCACTAAACAAAATACTAGCAATGCAATGCATGTGTGTATATATATATATATATACATACATATATATATATATATATATATATATACACACACAAAATGGCAAAGTTGATGGGATGGATGTCACTTTCATGATTTCGTTAAATAAGATTGTAACTTCTATCTTCCTAGAAAAAGCTACTGTCTTTTCAATTTTCATGTTTATATGAAATAAGTAGCCATTTCAGGGAGGCCCACATAGCAAGGACAGCTTAGAGCAGCCTCCAGTTAATAAATAATTAAGAAACAAAGCCCTCAGTCAAAAAGGCTGCAAGAAAATGAATCCTGACCAAAAAAAAGAAAAAAATTCTGTCAAAAAGTGTGAGCTTGGAAGACAATCTTTCCCAGTTAAGCTTTTACATGACACCCTAGCCTGGCCAACATTAGATTGGAGACTCAAGAGAGATCCTAAATAAAAGGATGCATTCTTAACACACACACACCCCCCCGCCGCCACACACACACAATGTGTGATAATAAATGTGTATTGTTTTAAGCCATTAATTCTGAGGGTAAAATTGTTACATGGGAATAGATAATATAGAGAGATTGGTCCAAGTTCACACATTAGTGAGTGATTGAGCTGGGATCTGAGCTCTGATCTCTGTGACTCCGTGACTATTTATGCTATTTAAGTATCTACCATGATAGATTAAGTAATCCTCATTTATTGTGAAGATTAAGTAAAACACATATAAGTTAGCACAGCTTGTGCACATAAAAAACATTCCTTAAATAACATTTTTCTTGGTTTTTAAAGTTACACAACCATGCCTATTGTCAAACAGAAGCAAATATGTGAAACCTCAAAAAGGAAAAACAATTTACAGCATATCAATGAATATAAATTGAAGATATATTAAATTTTAAACTCTCCATTTATAAACTTAGTCTAGTATGATAACTCTTATGACCATATGACTGAATCCTCATTATTTACTTTTTAATTAGTTAGACATTTATTGAACACCTACTAGTTTTAGGTCATAGAATACAAAGGTCAATAGAATCTTAATCCTCCTGTATTTTAATTTTTTGCTGTCAATATAAGATTATATTCAATCGGGACCAGCAGTTGATGTAATGGCTATGTTACTGGACTCCTATGTAGTCAACTGGGGTTCAAGTCCCAGGCCCAGTGTCTTAAACTCATGCTGGGTGCATGTGTGTGCATGGTCAGGATCCTGAGAGAAGAATGGAGGAAAGAGGATTGCAGCGTGGCCATCTTCTCTGGGGGGTGATTTCTCACTTTCTGTCTCTCTGTTTCTTTCTGTCTTTCTGGTGAGCACACATAACCTATAGCAAAAACCTGTCCAAAATATAATAAAATAAAAAAGATTATATGTAATCAACATACAAAAAGCTATAAGAACATAAAGGGAAGGAAAAATGCTTAGTAAATACTCATAGAATACCCAATGTATGTTCAATATATGTCTATTGGAAGAATGAGTAGACTGATATCCCCTACTTCATTAGACCATTTCGTAAGACGAGTATGACCTTGAATGAAGTTTAATTGTATTTCATCACAATACAGATTATAGGAAGACTCAACATCTTACCAGTTGTAAAGCTTTAGGCAAATGTTTAAATCTCTCTATTCTTTAGTATTCTCATCTCCCACAATGGGGCTCCATCACCCTATGGTCTCAGGGAAATAGGACGTTTTTCACAACAAATCCAAGAATAATGACAAAAATTCACATATTTGGAAAGAAAAACTCTTTATAAGACAAATGGTTCATTCATACTGATAGCTCAAGTTTCCATAGTGGTCTATAATAACTTTTGTTGCTTTTCTCTCAGTACTACAACCTCTATTAACATTTCCTCCATGTCTAGGGTGTCCTCATATCACCTTCCACATCTTACCAATGTAGGACTAGATGGATACAACCAGCTACTTTATTTCAACAGAAAGATGTTTTATACCAAAAAAAATTATCATTGCTTACTTAGCCCTAGAGATCTTAGAAATAATAGTATAGTCTACACCTTAATTTGGAGAAAAATTTTAAAAAATAACTTCACTGTATGCAAATTTTGTGCACTAGATTTGCTCATTTTTAATTTCCTTCCCATATTTATAATTAAAATTTTAATTTTCTTCTCACATATTTATTAACAAAAATCAACTCAAAGTGATCAAAGATCTAAACCTAAGACCGCAAACTAAAACTACTGGTGGAAAACTCTGGGGAAACTCTGGGAGACATTGGGGTAGGTAAAGACTTCTTAAGCAAGACCCCCAAAACACAGGCAATAATCCCCCAAATAGACAGGTGGGATTACATCAGATTAAGGAATTTCTGCACAGCAAAGGACACAGGAATTAGTGTGAATTAACAATCCTTGGAATAGGAGAGAATTTTTGTTAACTGTGCCTCAGATAAAGGACTGATAACCAGAATACACAGGGAACTCAAGCAGCTTACCTGGAAGAAAATGATTAACTCAATTAAAAGATGGGAAAATGAGCTGAATAAACAACTCTCTAAGGAAGACAAAGGAATAGCCAAAAAGCATATGAAAAAAATGCTCAACATCCCTCATTGTAAGGGAGATGCGCAGGTCAAAACCACAATGAGATACCACCTAACCCTAGTCAAAATGGCAAAGATTAAAAAAAAACAAATAATGATTAGTGCTGGAAGAGATGTGGTGAAAGGGGAACACTCCTACACTGTTGGTGGGAATGTAAATTGGTCCAGCCACTATGGAGAACAATATGGACGTTCCTCAAAGACCTTCAAATAGAACTACCACATAACCCAACAATTCCACTCCTGGGTATCTACCCAAAAGACAGGAGAGCACTCAGTAAGAAAAGTGCTTGTACATCTATATTCATTGCAGCCTTATTCACGATTGCTAAGACATGGAACCAACCCAAATGTCCACAAACAGATGAATGGACTGAAAAATTGTGGCACCTATACTACATGGAATACTACTCAACCATAAAAAAACAACAAGGCCCTGGAATTTGATAGAAAGTGAACAAATATGGACGATTTGTTGTTCAGCGAAGCAAGTCAGGCTATGAAAGAGAGACTTTGCATGTCTCTACTTAACATATACTGACTGTCTGCACTCTATGGTAGAGACTAAAAGTCTGAAGAACATAAAAGTATTAAAAATTGTAATGGACACTAGAGACAAAGTGGAAAGAAAGTGTGGGAGGGGAAGAGCATAGGTAAGGAAATTTGGGGGGAAAGTGGAGAGACACTTGTGGGACACAGATAAGGTTTATTATCTGTTGGCAAGGATGTGTATGGTGGTCTCAACTGGACTGGACTGAGGTGTATAATCATGCTGGGTAAAGTCTCTCTTCACAATCTAAATGATGCATAGCGATGTAATGTATGAATAATAATAAAAATATATAAAATAAAAAATAAATAAAAAGAAAAAAATGATACAAAAAAGGAAAGACTGCTACAAACAATATGAAGTGATATTCATATCTATCTTATAGCTTTGTTTCAAACTTGCAAACGTATGAGATATGTAAAAGTGTTCCATGTTCATTGTGTTACATTGTTCTCTTAAATCCCAGTATGTAGAACTAATTATAACTATATTCAGAATTTCCCCCTAACTAGAATCACAAACAACAATTAGAACCAGTATGTTCCCAATTGCCATGCTTTATCCTGGGGCTACGAAAATGAGATAGCTTAGCCCCGCCAAGCAAGAATCTCTTAACACCAGCAGAGAAAATGCACATAAGTGAAGATAATAACAACCTGACATTGTAAATATATAGGCACAAAGAAGCAGAGAACCTATAGGAGAAAAAAATACTAATAAATAAAAAACACAGGGAAACCCAGGTAGTGAGATTTGGAAAAGTATTTGGAGATGAGATAAAGATTCAACTATCCTAGGGGACCAGCAGATGGTGTAATGGCTATGTCGCTGGACTCTGGATCTTGGATCTCTGAAGGATGATAACTTTTTTTAAAAGTTTGTTTATTCATTTATTCATTCATTCAAGACTAGAGGTAGCAAGCCAGGAAGAAGTTACTATAATAATCTAGTAAAAGACAAGAATCAAACCTAACAGTCAATTAGTCAATAAATAAATAATTACTGAACACCTATATGTGACAGGCATTGCTCCAGGTGGTAGAGATTCAGAGGTGAACATAACATAACCCTTATTCACAAGCAACTTTCTCTCTAGTGGGAATTGATAGACAATGAAAGGTAGTATTGTGTTGCTAGAAAAGTCATGAAGTATTTTTTTTCTATGCAAAAATGTGCTTTTCCAGCAACTCAATAATTTCAGCTCATGATAACAGCTATACAAAAAATAAAGCTAGAAGTAAGCTGAAAGGAACTCTTCAGACTTCACCAGAATGGGAAGTCTTTTCTGAGGAGACAACATTTAAGCTAAATGTTAAGGAGGCAGTCACATGAAAATCTTGGGGAAAGGCATTTTAAGCAGAAGGGTGAGCAGGTGCCAAGACTCTGAGACAGAAATCAGTATGGCATGTTTAGGGACAAACAGAAGGCCAGAGTGTCTAAAACAGAATAAATGAAAAAGTCTAAAAAGAAAAATGATACCTTTGCTTGCTCACAACTCTAACGCAAACCTCTGATTTTTGCTCAGATTCAAAAGACAAATATTTATTGAAAGCATACTAAGTGCAAACACTGAGATAAGTTATTTCTTTTCATGTAAATTATCTCATTTACTTCCCATAAAAGTCTTGTGATATAGGTATTATTATTCTCATTTTAGAGTTAAAAGAAAACAAAAAACTGAGTTCCAATATATTGGGTTGTTAAAGAACCAAAGATATCTCTTGAGAAAATTTCTGCTTTCATTTGCAAGATTCAAAGCAAGGTTGTGACTAGGGGATGACTAGCATTCCTCTTTGACCCCTCTGAGTTTTTTTAACTCACTAACAACTTCATTTAAGTCCATCAAGATATCCTTTTCACATGGAATTTTTTTAAAAAAGGTTTCTGCCATAGGGTGAGTGCAGTCGTGAGAAACCACTCCCCAGGGATGGCCACGTTTCAATCCCTCTCCTCCATTCTCCTCTTGGGACTTTGGGCACACATGCACATGTGCCTGGAGAGTTTCAAGCCACCAGGTCTGGAACTCAAACAGTGGTCAGCCATGGGGTAGTTCAGCACCTTAACCACCATGCCACCTCCTTGCCCCCGCATATAACATTATTAACATGAAAAATGTTTGGATATCACTTTAGAATTTATTTTAAAAATTTGCGTGCAATCTGATTTAATCTTGAAAACAATCTTGTGAACCTGGTAGTCATGTCCCATTTTCCAGATATGGAATTAAGTCTCTAAAATTTCAGAATTTTGCCCAAATTCATGTTAGATTATAATGAACATGTTTCTACCATTCAACAGTCATCATTTTTTTTAGAGAATAAATGAATTAATGAATGTATAAATATCTAGTCCAAGAGCAATGCTACTTTTTAGTTTTTATTTATTTATTTTATAAGGAACATAGACAGTGAGAAAGACGAGTACCTTCAACAGAGACTCACGCAGTTATCTACCCTCCTCCCAATCTTTCATCAGCCAGGGTCATGGGCATGGGCACACATATATGCATGCCTGGTGTGTGTGTGTCAACCTACAAACTGAACCCCTGTCTTTCTATATGTCTTCCAGCATTGCAGGATGTTCTGCTGCACTACCACGAGCCATCACAGTTGGACTACTCTTTCATTAAAGCAGCACATCCGTAAAACAACTTGAAGTTTAACTATGAGCACCTGGTCCCCAAATAACCAGTACCACAAAAGTAAGAATTTCGTATTATCAAAAGGAAAAATATTTGAATTATATTAAATTACTTTTGCATCTTCACATGTACCAGAAGAGTGTGCACCTCAGTCTTCACTCATCCAGTTCTTTCTGTCTAGGAACTTTCATCTATTCTCTTGCCTTTTCTCCTCTTCATTTTCTTGTCCTTCACTGGGCTTGTTCCACTAATCCTCATCCTTAAAACCTTGGCTCAGAAATCATCTACTCTGAGTGCCTTTCTAATTTCTCTAGCACAGGGACCCTTTCCCTATTCTTTCACTGACCCTGCTGCTTATGTCACTGGAGATGGTGACTCATCTCACCATTTGGCAACTGGTTTTAGTCTTCCGTGTATCGCTTATACTTAAAACAGTGTCTTTACAAGGATCTATCATCCTTAAACGTTTGTTTGAACTATATTAAATACCTCCTGAATAGAATTCCATCAGAAAAGACTCTGTTCTTTGTCATTAATTACAAAGGAATGAAGAGCAAATATCTGAATTGAAAATCTGGCTAAACAGTTCCTTGGCAACACAATAAGTACATATAATGAGACAAATAGCAGAAACATGAGATTTTAAAATATTAGTCCCCACAACATGAAATTGTTTGCAAACCTCAGCCTTATCATAATTTTCTTCTGTTTCTGGGCTTTGATCTCACGATCCAGCAAAACAATTTTTTTTCTTTATTTTTTAAAAATAATCAAATAAAATGAAAAAGCCAAACTCTGAGGCTCTTAAATTTCTCAGGACTGAAATGGAGCGGGAAGTATCTTGCTACTTGCTAAATTTTTAATCTGACCATACTGTATACTTTCTTAAAACCTCTCTGTTTTCCTCACCAAAAAGGTAAATATCTGACCTTTATTCTATGTATTATGCCTCATTTTTCAACAGGCTCCATATTCCTCCTTTCACAGCATATATTCCAGCTAAGCCAAATCAATATTTATTTCTCAAGGACACTAAGCTGTCCCAGGGCACTATATCTTTCCTTATGCTATTTTATTTCCCCAGCACAGAATTCCCTTGTACTCTACCTAAGCCCACCAAATCTTCCTTTCTCAAGGCAATGCTCCCCATGACTTAAAATTTACCAGTTACATCTTTGTGTCCCACTCTTCTCTGTTCTACCTCTTTTATGGCATCTTTAATGCTGCAGCACCTATTTGTGGATGCTGCGATCACCACACAGAGATCCTCAAAGACAAGGACTAGGTCCACCTTGTCTGTTGTATTCTCAGCACCCAGTACAAATATTAGCATAGAGCAGTCACTCAGAGAATGTTTCTGAATCAGTCAGTGAATTAACAGATCAATGACTACCATGACACTTCTCTAGGTCCAGGAAGCATCAGGAAAGCTTTCTGCCTGTCAGTAAGAACGTACCAGTATCCACATTTCAAAGGTACTACTGCAAAGTCACTGCCTAACCTAAAGACTTTAATGTAAGACCCCCCAGTCCTTGATCAACACTTGCTCACTTGTACCCCCAACTTTGACATCCTGGTGTGTTCCCTTATATATGCCTATATCTTTCTTGCACTCAAAATTCAACAAGTATGCATAGAACACCTAAATATACCACACACTATACTAGGTAGTGGATATTTAGCTATGAACAAAATATAATCTATCTACTCAGGGAGTTTCTAGGAGAGTGATATCATTAAAAGATGGGTGCTACCACTGAAACAACTGGTTTTTATAAACTCAAGACACTGAGACCTGTAGATTTATTAACTTAACCAAGATCATAAAGTAAGTTTTCAAGGCCAGTCTATGATATGAAGATATTGTTTACTATGTTAAAGTATGATTCAACTATCTTAGAAATATGGCTAAATTTAGGATGTCTTTAAGATGGCATTTACCTAGGGGTATTTAAGTAAATCTTAGTTCTGCTCAAAATAAACTAATCCATCCAAGAATTATGGAAAGAAATATATGCATACAGTAGATATTCTATCAGCTGAATAGAATATTTTTAGGTCCCAAACCCAAAAATAGAGAAGTACAATGTACACTAGGTTGGACTAAAAAAAGTAATTTTTTATCTCAATGGTGCTAATTGCTTCAAATCAAAGCATGATGTGAAGCCTATTCATTCCATCATTCCAAATCCCTAAAGGGTCCAGGTATGAATTTCCAATATTAATTATATGATTAAGGGAAATGGAAACCATGATTAGGGAAGCATTACACTATGTTCTGAACCCAAAATGAAGCTGATATTTGGTTCTTCAGTAAACATTAATTTCCCCTTTCTCTATAACAGAGATGACTTTACAGAATTACCTATGGCTGAAACTCTATAATAAACAAAATTCTAAATCTATAAAGAGACAAAATCGCAGAGTATTTACTTCACCAGTATCTTAAGACTTCAAATTACTAGGATTTGTAAAAAAGGCACAAAAAGATGTATGCAAATCACCATAAATGTACGTTCATGTAAAAAATAAAATATAAATTAAAATAGCAATAACATAATATTTCATGTAATGGAATATAGTTGCATGAAACTAAAAAGTAAATTATAACTACATTTTCCAAATGTTGTAGACAAAACTAGTTATTTCTGAACAAAGAAATGAGCTAAGTCTATCCCAATCAAGTGCAAGATTCTGATCCATATTTAAAACTCATTGAAATTTGTTGACAAATTCAAAAGCCCCCTGTACAGCAGTGAATATTCAGGTTTACTTAAACAGAAAACAGACTACTCTTCAGTATTTTTCTTAATCTTGTGAAGACTAGATCTTATGAGATGCCCATTTTGACACTTGTTTGGCAGATTCACTCATATAGTAAGGGGTTAATGTGATATGATTCTTTTGTATATCTACAGGATACTGAATACGATTCAAAAGTATACCCCTTACAATATTCAAAATATATCAAAGCCATATATACCCAAATTGAAGCTACTACTTGCTTTTAAGTGGGTATAAAAAGGCATTAAGATCTACCTTTGGCCCAATAATTCAAAATCTAACAAATAGATAAGACAAAAATGAGGTCTAGCCAGCTTCATTCATCAAGATGTTGACTGCAATAGTAGTATGTATAGCCAAAGAAATTTGGAAATCAGCTATGAGGTAAATATCAGGAAAATGAATGAATAAATAATGGCATATTAATAAATACAGTGTAATTATTAAAAATAATGTTCACAAAAATAATTAATGGAAAAATTCAGAATATGACAGTACAGCCACATCTTTTTTAGAGCATATATATAGGAAAAGAAGAAAAAAAAAAAAGGGAAAAAGGAACCCAGTTGCCCAAAAAGGGAATTAATTGTCAATCAATTGCTCTTGAGTTGAAATGAGGAAAGAAGGAAAGAAACTAGAAAGTCTACAAGAGCTTTCTCTGGGTGAAGAAATCAGGAAAGCTGTTTTCTGGTTTTATATCAGTTTGTATTTCAAATTTTGTACATTCATAAAGTATAACCAAAATTAGCACACAGAAAAATATAGAAGAAAATATTAACATAATAAGGAGAAAACAATCATTTTATTTTCTTTATGAAACCTCACTCTATTTCAATATCTTTCCACAACTATTATTATCCCTCTGAAAATTAGTGTTTCCATTAGAGAGGTAGACAAACACTAAATGACTAATGAATTAAATTTAACTCCTAGAATAAAGAATATTCATGTATAAAAGATCAGCTGAGTACTAAATTACACATTAACAACAAAAAGAGGGACCAGCAGATGGCATAATGGTTAAGTCACTGGACTCCCATGTAGTTGATCATGGTTCAAGTTCTGGACCCAGTGGCTTGAAACTCAAGCTAGGCATGTGTGTGTGAGTGCCCAAAATCCTGAGGAGAATGGAGGAGAAGGGTTTGTGGTGTGCCTATCCCTCTGGGGAGTGATTTCTCACTTTCTCTCTCTCTCGACCTCTCTGTCTTTCCAAAAAGACACATACCCTATAGCAAAAATCTCTCTCTCTCAAAAAAAGGAAGAAAATAGTGAAAAGTCTAAGAAAGGAAAAACAATATACTTCTAAATAATCCATGGACCACAACACAAATTACAAATAGTATTTTAAGTAAATAAAAGTTAAAACAAAGCATATAAAACTTTATAAGACACAACATAATATTGCCAAAAGGGAAATTTACAGTTTTAAATAAGTATACCAGAAAAGGAAAATGATCTATAATCAATAACCTAAGCCTCTGCCTTAAGAAAAAAAGCAAACTGGGTACTAGCAGTTAGCGTAATGGTTATATCGCTGGACTCCCACATAGTTGACCAC
The DNA here is from genome assembly GCA_026018925.1 of Tupaia tana. Lineage (NCBI taxonomy): Eukaryota > Metazoa > Chordata > Mammalia > Scandentia > Tupaiidae > Tupaia > Tupaia tana. Next base: position 20,871,586 of record JAKSZU010000004.1, read on the forward strand.
GGTTCACGTCCCGAACCCGGTGGCTTAAAACTCATGCCGGGCGCGTGTGCGTGCATGCCCAAGATCCCAAGAGGAGAATGGAGGAGAAGGGATTGCGGTGTGGCCATCCCCCCTGGGGGGGGTGATTTCTCGGTTTCTGTCTCTGTCTCTCTCTGTTTGGTGAGCGTGCACACCCTATAGCAAAAACCTCTCCAAAAAAAAAAAAAAAGAAAGAAAGAAAAACTAAACCCAAAGAAAAGAAATAATAGATATTAGGGGAGAGGAGGGATTAAGATAGAATACAAAATAAATAGACAATATTCAATGAAATCAAAAGTTTTTTGAAAAGAGCAACAAAACTGACAAACTTGAAGGGACTAGCCAAGAAAAACAAAGAAGACACAAATTACTACCAAAATGAGGAATCACAGAAGGGACATCAATACCAACTGTACAGAAATTAAAAGAATTATAGGTTATATTATGAATAACTTTTGTCAACAAACTTCTTAAACAAAATTGACAGAATCCTTGAAAATTAAATTGATTAAAGAAAAAAAATCTGCATACATCTATATAATGTAAAGACATTTAATAGTAATCAGAAATTTTTTCACAAAAGAAAATCCCAGGACCACAAAGCATTTTTATTTAATCAGTGAGAGAGAATAATTCCAATCCATCACTAACACTTTCCATGTAACAGAGGAAGAGGGAGGAATTTAGATTGTTCTCACCAGTATTAACCTGATATGAAAGCTAGACAAATGTAAGAAAACTACAGGGTTATATTCTTCGGGTAGATAGAAAAAGTCTCAAGAAAAATATAAGCAAACCAAACCCAGGAGCCTATAAAATAATTAGATGCCATTATCAAACAGAATTTATTTCAGCAATTCAAGGTTGGTTTAACAATGGAAAAATCAATTAAAATAATATATTATATTAATAGAATAAAAGAAAAAATGTAATTATCTAAATAAATGGCAAAAAAGGAAACTGACAAAATTCAATACTCATTAATTATAAAAAAAACTCAAAACACTAGAAGTAGAAGAAAACTTCAACCTAATAGAAAGTATTGAGATGCATATATTTTTTAAAAAATCCCAGATCGAATGTTTTTTAATGATTAAAGAGTAAAAACTTTCTCTTAAGATGAGGAACAAAGCAAGAATTCCACTTTGCCACTTTGATTCCATTCAGTCAGTGAAATAAAGCAAAATAAGTAAGCTGATAAATTATGTATACTATTACATATCATATATTTGATTCAACAGGAATAAAATTAAACATTAACATAACAAAAGAAAATCAATACTTCTACATTGAAAGCATGCAAACATTGCTGAGAGAAATTAAATAAATAAACATAGAAGAGATAGTCCATGTCTACAGCCTGTAGTACTCAATATTATTAAGACCGAGGTTTTGTCAAAATTCTTCTCTCGGATCAGCACAATACCAATCATAATGGCAAGCTGATCCTAAAATATATATGAATGCAAAGAATTAAGAATACTCAAAGCAGTTTTCATAAAAGAATACATTTGGAGGATTGATGCTACCTGATTTCAAAAGTTCAAGCAACAGGTAACAGCAGTTAGTGTAATGGCTATGTCACTGGACTCCTAAGTAGTCGACCGTGGTTCGCGTCCTTGACCTGGTGGCTTAAAACTCACGCTGGGCGCGTGTGAGTGCTTGCCCAAGATCCCGAGAGGAGAATGGAGGAGAAGGGATGGCGGAGGAGAATGGAGGAGAAGGGATTGTGGTGTGGCCATCCCCCTGGGGGGGTGATTTCTTGCTTTCTATCTCTCTGTCTCTCTCTACCAAGTGCACACGCCCTATAGCACAAATCTCTCCAACAAAAAAGGTTCAAGCAACAGTAATCATGACAGTGTGATACTGAATCAGGATAAGCACATAACTCAATGAAACAGGATTGAGAGTTCAGAAATAAAACTATACATGTAAAGCTGATTCATTGGTGGGAAAGATAATCAATGTTAAAAATGGTGCTGGAACAAATAAATATCTGCATAACAAAAAAATAAACTTAGGTCTTTAATATCATACACAAAATTCATCTAATGTACACAAAATTTAAGTCAAATTGGATCAAAGGGCTTGATGTAAGATCTAAAACTGTAAATCTCTTTTAAAAGAAAACACAAGAGAAAATTTCTATAACCTTGGGTTAACAAATAATCTTTAGATGTGACACCAAAGAGCAATCCAGAAAAGTTGACACAGTGCACTTTATCAAAATGTAAAACTTTTGCACTTCAAAAGGTATCATTACAAAAATAAAAAGCCAAGCTCAATATTATAAGAAAATAATGATAAATCACATATCTGGACATGTATCCAAAATACTATAAAGAACTATTCCAACCTCAGTAAGTTAAATCTATTTGTAAATGAACATAAAAATTTCAGAGAATAATTTACCAAAGAAATGGCACATGAGATACTCAGCATCAATAATTGGTAAGGAAATGCAAATTAAAACCACAATGAGAAATCAGTTTGTCAGTTTTTGAGTAAAATATAAATCTACTAGAAGACCCAGCAACCACTAGATGTTGATGAGTCTATGGAGAAAGTGTAACTCTCATATGTTGCTTATGTTAGATAAAACTTAATGGGAGGCCATTGTTGGGAGTAGGCCCCCACAGACCAAACCAAAATGAAGTCACTCATGATAGAGTTCCATGTCATTAAACTGAAACTACATTATTTATCTGACCTCTGGAGAAATGAGGAGGACGCGATAGAGAAAGAGCCAAATCTGAAATAGGCTAGCTTTGGCAGGAGTGATAAGGAAGACTCCTCTACCTTAACCCTATGAGGAGAGTAACCTGATACCTTCTTCAACTCTTTTGTGCCTACAAAGCCAGTCCCCACTGCTCAGCACATTGGAATACCTTTTCTAATTTTTTTTTGTTTTTTTGGAGAGGTTTTTGCTATAGGGCGCGTGCACTCACAAGATAGACAGAGAGAGACAAAGAGACAGAAAGTGAGAAATCACTCCCCAGTGGGTATGGCCACTCCGCAATCCCTTCTCCTCCATTCTCCTCTCAGGATCTTGGGCACGCACGCACACGCGCTCGGCGTGAGTTTAAGCCACCAGGTCCGGGACGCGAACCGTGGTCAACTACGTGGGAGTCCAGCGACATAGCCATTATGCCAACTGTTGGTCCCCTTTTCTAAATTTTTAGACAAGATGTTGCCTGTATTCTTGAATCACAAATAAAGGCCACTTTCATCATTAACTAAATTTGTTGTAATTTTATCCTTTGTTACTTGTAGCAATGGAAAATCTTAAAATAATTTAAAAATCACCTTGAAAGTTTCTTAAAATTTAAAATATAAGGCTAGTTGGTGGTGTGGTGATTGGGGCAGTTGATCCCAGATGGTCAACTGGGCTGTTCAAGTCCAAAACAGGCAGCCTGAGGAACATATCAGCTACATGTGTTGCATGCAAACATGTGTGCCCAAATTCCCTCTGATGTGGAGGTCTCTTTGAAGATGCCTGGACCAAAAATGCATTTATGTATCTGAGGGTTTGGGAGTAGGGGACTGAATCCTTGAGCACTATTCTTAGTAGCCCAAAACTCAAAAAATCCAAATGGCCATCAACTGGTAAATGGATAATAAAAATGTGGTATATCTATATAATGCAATACTATTCAGCAACAAAAAGAAATTACCTATACAGTTACATAACACGGATAAAAGTTAAGTGAAAGAAGACAAATGCAGAAGTTAAGTGAAAGAAGTCAAGTGCAGAAGACTACATATTATATGATCTCAATTATATAAAATATCCAGAAAAGGGAAATTTAGAGAGACAGACAAAAAGCAAATCTGAAGTACTCAAGACCGGACATAGGAAGGGGAATGGGAATTAACTGCAAATGAACACAAATAAACATTTTTAGGGTAATAGAAATATTCTAATTTGGGGTCATGGGAGACAGGAACTAGTGCTTTCAGGGACTAAACTAATAAAGATTTTCTGCTGAGACTTAAGACTCCAGATGCCATTCATGGCATAGGATAACCCACCCTCCACCCTTGGATCCTCTCTCTCACTGTCTCTCTCTGTCTTTTCATTTTAATAAACTTTTTTTTTTTTTTTTTTTGGAGAGGTTTTTCGCGATAGGGCGCGTGCGCTCGCCAGACAGAGAGAGAGAGACACATAGAGACAGAAAGCGAGAAATCACCCCCCAGGGGGGATGGTCACGCCACAATCCCTTCTCCTCCATTCTCCTCTCGGGATCTTGGGCACGCACGCACACGCGCCCGGCGTGAGTTGTAAGCCACCGGGTCCAGGACGCGAACCGCGGTCGACTACGTGGGAGTCCAGCGACATAGCCATTACGCTAACTGCTGGTTCCCCTTAATAAACTTTTTTTGAAGATAAAGTATTTTATTGGCTCTCATATCCTCCTTTCTCTTGTTAATTCTCACCTTTCCCCTCTTCCATCTAGGAGAGGCAGGAGTGCAGGCCTCAGAGAACACTTTGCCATTGGAGCTGGGAACTAGTGAACACACCACACAGTTTTCATTTTTTGATTTTTAAAAATGAAAAAATAAATAAAACTTTTGTTTTTGTTTGTTTTTTTGTTTTGTTTTGGTTTGGTTTTGTCTTTCCCTGTTTTCTTTTACTTCACCACTTTGCTACTCAGCCTCAATGCACTGAGTGTCTAGACAGGTCTAAGTGAACTGTAGCCAAACATCTGAATACTATCAGGGTAAGAATATTCCTCAATTCCCACTGAACCTTCCACACAAATGGAGAAAAACAGAACAGCAATGAGATTTCAGATTACTTACTCCTACATGCCTCTGAATGCTTAGATTGAATTTCAAAATATTGAGAGGAAATGTATAACCCATCAGATGACCAGAAATGACCTCAGAGGCACAAGAACTATGAGAAACCAAGAAAATACCTCCCCCCCCCCAAGGGAAAGGAATAACTTCTCTTCATCCACAGGCAGTACAATGGAACTCGTGAAAATTTCTGATAAAGTATTTAGAATATTCACAGTAACAAAGATAACAGAGATGCATGAGAAGACAATGAACTCCAGAAAATACAGAAGAAAAGAGCTAATGAGTTATAGGAAGTAAGGAAGTTCTTGCATGATCTGAAAGAGGAAATGCATACCATAAAAAAGAATCAAGGAAACTGATAGAGATAAAGGTTGTAATACAGGAAATCAAAAACTCTCTTGAAAGTATTAAAAGTAGGGAACCAGCAGTTAGCGTAATGGCTATGTCGCTGGACTCCCACGTAGTCAACCGCGGTTCGCGTCCCGGACCCGGTGGCTTAAAACTCACGCCGGGCGTGTGTGCATGCGTGCCCAAGATCCTGAGAGGAGAATGGAGGAGATGGGATTGCGGCGTGACCATCCCCCCTGGGGGGTGATTTCTCGCTTTCTGTCTCTATGTCTCTCTCTGTCTGTTTGGCGAGCGCACGCGCCCTATAGTGAAAATCTCTCAAAAATAATAATAATAAATAAAAATAAAAGAAAGTATTAAAAGTAGACTAGGTCATAAAGAAGATTGAATCTCAGAGGTAGAAGGCAGAATCACTGTACTAGAAAAATCCACCATGAAGACTGAGAAAATAGCCATAAAAAAATGAGAATAATATACAAGAAATACTAGATACTATTAAATGTCCAAACATCCAGATTATCAATATCCCAGATGGTAAAGAGACTACTAAGGGCATTGATAATCTATTCCATGAAATCCTAGAAGAAAACTTTCCAAACAGAGAGAGGCAGTCAAAGATCCAGACCCAAAAAATACCAAGGACCCCAAATAGAATCAACCCAAGAAAATCTTCTCCAAGCCACATTATAACCAGATTGACCCAAACCACAAAGACAAGATTCTAAGATTGGCAAGAGAGAAACGTCAAGTTACCTACAAAGAGTATCCCATCAGGCTAACAGCAGACCTCTCATCAGAAACAATGTGAGCAAGGAAAGAATGGGAAAATATATTCAAAGTGTTGAGTGAAAAACAATTTCAACCAAGGATACTATACCCAGCAAGATTACCCTTTATATGGGAGGAAAAGACAAGAAAATTTTCAGATAAACAAAACCTGAAGGAATCTACCAACACCAGACCAGCTCTCCAAGAGATTATGAAGAGAATGCTACATCAGGAAAACTAAATATAGATACACAGAAATAAGAGTTCAAAACAACTGAAAAATGGCCAACTTAATGGTAGGGACAAATCCAGAGTTGAATGTTATTTTCCAGAACTTAAACTGAAAGACCACAACAGAAGATAGACTAAGTACATGAGACTGAACTGATGAAATAGAATTTTATGACTTCTGACTAAAACATTACTGACTTTCTTCTATGTTTTGTTTTACAGATTTAAGGATTTTTGTCTTCTCTTGAGCTGCCAATAGGTTCATGTACCTACTATTTGAACAGAATCCTAATCTGTTTCCTGGCTTTAAGTCTTAAAAAAGTACTCTTTAATATATTTTTATTTTGATTTATTAAAGCTAAAGTGCCTTTCTTGAAATTAAAAAATGTATTTAAAAATACTTATTTAATGACCACAGTAAGCTATATAACCAGGTGCTACTTTATAGTATATCCATTCAACTCACAGAGTTTCACACCTAAAGTCAGGCTTGTATTCACAGACATGTATATATCAGCTGAACTTTCAATGTGAAAGTAATTAGATTAGTTAAGATATTTTGTGAATCACTAAAATGTGGGAAAAAACTAAAAAGGAATGGAAGCAACTGTGGATAACAAAGACAGTGTGGGAGGAGGGTGGGAAATGGCAGAGGGTGAGAAAAAGGGGGAAATATATATGAAACAAGAAACGGAAAATTATACAGTGCATTCTATATGGGAAATCACATTTTTATGCTGTGATAATGTTCAGTAAATGAGTGTAAAATAAATCAATTTAATTAAAAAAGGAAATATTCTAATTTTGGTGACGGCTACATAGCTCTGTCAATTTTGGTAATTTTACAATGGCTTTTGGTAAAGGCCATATTACCAAATTCTTAATAGTGTCATAACTCTGTCAATTACTTCATTTATATACTGCCAGGAGACATCTTAGGGATTTAGAGCACTGTCACACATGTACCCGGCAAATTGTGTGTTAGTTTTTTGTCGCCCCCCCCCCCCCCCAAGGGCACATGCACTCACCAGAGAGAAACAGAGAGAGAGATCATCCCTCATGGAGGATAGTCGTGCAATACCTTCCCTTCCATTTCTTCCTCCTTAAGGAATTTTGGGAATATATGTAAGTGCCCTCAGTGTTTTTCAAGACCTGGGACCCAGACTTGAACTGCCCAAGTAAGATCTAGCCACCTTAACTACCATACCATGGGCTGGCCCTCCATCATGGTTTTTAAGCCACTGGGTCTGGGCTAGACATGCTCAGTCAGCCATGTAGAGTCCAACTGCCTCAACCACGAGTGCTTGATCTCTTCCACTCTGTCAATTTATTTAAAAAGTCAAAAGTTGTTGCATTGTACTTTTTTGTTTTGTTTTGTTTAGATTTTTGCCATAGGGCATGTGTTCTCACTAGAGAGACACTAGTGGAGAGAGGGAAAGTGAGAAATCACCCCATTAGGGAGATTGGCCACATAGCATTTCTTTCTTCCACACTCTCCTCTTGGGCCCCTATGCATGCATGCACATGTGCCCAGTGTATTAGGCCATGTATTATCCAGCCAACTTAACCACCACAAAACCTGCTGACCCATATTGTACATGTAAAATGGGTGAATGTTATGGTATATGAAATAAACTCCTATAAAATTTTAAACCACTAAATAAAGGATAATCAACTAAAATTTTATTATAAAGGGTATAATATTTATATATATACATATATTTATTTATATATATGTATATATATAAATAAATAAATATATATACATATATATATACACACACATATAGGTGTGTATATATAAAATTTTATTATAAAGGGTATAATATTTATATATATATATTTATTTATATATGTGTGTATATATATATATATGTAAATATATATATATATATATTTACATATATATATATACACACACACATATAGGTGGTGGAAGCAGGGGTTGTACCAAGGTACTATGAAAGAAGCAGTTCCCCTGGCATGAAGAAATATTTTGTCACTAACTTTGTTTAGAATTGCCAATTTACTGTGACAAAGAAAAGCTGACAGAATTTTTTATATAATTTTTCATAACAGTTTTACTGTTGTTTTAATATTCTCTTTAGATGGACATGCAGATGGCATAACAGTTATATCACTAGACTCCCACGTAGATGACTGCAGTTTGAGTCCTGAACTCAGCGGCTTAAAACTCATGGCAGGCACATGTGTGTGCATGCCCAAGATCCCAAGAGAAGAATGGAGGAGAAGGGATTACAGCATGGCCATCCCTCTGGGAAATGATCGCTTGCTTTCTGTCTCTCTGTCTGTCTCTCCAGTGAGCACACGCACCTTATAGCAAAAATCTCTCTTTAAAAAGAAAAAATTCTCTTTAGAAAATGCACCCTCTTGATGCCTGAACCAAGAAAGACTGCTCTAATAGCTCCCATCATGATATTGCACTTGTTAGAAGTATAAAGAACTATGTTGAACTATGATAAATTGCCAATATTCTAACATTTCTAACTTACAAAAACAGCAATTTTATGACATTAAACCTAACATAATCCTGGAGGAAGACAATTTGACAAAACCTGCCATAAAAAATTAAAATAGAACTACCTATCTTTTAATACAGAAATTCTATTTCTAGGAATTTATCCTATGTATATACTTGCTCATGTGTAAAATCACTGTTACATATGAATATTCATCACAGCCTTATTTATAATGGGAAATAATGAAAATATATCTATTTACACAGTGTCTATACTAAAAACACTGGTTAGATAAATTGTAACATATGTTTATAATAAAATATTATGCAATTGTTATAAAAAATTAAGACCTAATTTACTTTCATATGGCAATGGGGAAGTATAGAGCAAAGGCCCTAAAACCAGACTGTCACTGTTTGAAGTCCAACTCTACAATTTACTGTGTGACTCTATTCTTACGTTTTGTCATCTGTAAAATGGGGATAAATATTATCTATCTCATATAGTTTTGATAACTAAGTGAATTTTTACAAATAAAATTCTTTAAAGAATGCCTGGCATACAGTAAATGCTCTAAATATATGAACTATTATTTTTCTCTACAAGATGACTTATCTGGTTCTTTCCCCATGGTTCTCACCTGCACTGGCCCTGGGGCTGCAGGAAGGGGACATAGACTCAGTAGTCTTTGAGGATGTAGCTCTGGACTTCACCCCAGAGGAGTGGGTTTTTCTGACCCTTGTCCAGAGGATTGTCTACAGAGATATGGTGCTAGAAAACTTCAAGAACCCATCCTTCAGTATGAGAAAACTGGAAATGCCATGGCATTGAAATGTTCAGCATTTTTGAAAGTCACACAGATATTAAGATATAACTCATGTGTAAGCAATTACTAAAGAATTCCATAAATAAAAAACTCTGAAAACAAAGAAAAAAATGACTTGTTAGTAAAAGAAGGGAAGAACTCAAAATCAAATACAGAATATGCTAACATTTAATCATTGCAAAAATACATAGATATGTATACTTATACTTGAATATAATATATCTGGAAGGATATATAAGAAACTCATATCTTTGGTGATCTTCAGGGAGGGGAACTAGATTGCTGGAAGACAAGAAAAAGAGAAAATTTGCTTTTCCTCATATATTATTTCTTACCTTCTGAATGTTGTTCAATGTGCATTTTTTAAAGATTAAATGATACATTCATTTTTAAAATAACAATAGTAGAGCCACCTCTTTTACTTTGTTTGAAGTTGGATTTTCTCTACCTATTTGTACAAAATACTTTCTCCAAGGAACACCAAAAAGTCATCTAGTGCTCCAAAGAATACCACTTGCAAATATTGCTATAGGCTGTACAGAGCCACTGAAATTTGCAGAAGGGAATTACGTATTAGGAACAGATACTAGGGACCGTGTGTGTGTGTGTGTGTGTGTGTGTGTGATGATGATGAAGTTATCTTTGGGATGTGAGAGGTGATGTCTTGTACTGGATATCTAGGTCTAAAATGCAAGTATTTCATAGCATGAGTAAGCAACAGAAAATGAGTTTTGGAATGCATGCTTAGAAAATGAAGGCAGGGAACCAGCAGTTAGCGTAATGGCTATGTCGCTGGACTCCCACGTAGTCAACCGCGGTTAGCATCCCGAACCCAGTGGCTTAAAACTCATGCCGGGCGCATGTGCGTGCATGCCCAAGATCCCGAGAGGAGAAAGGAGGAGAAGGGATTGCAGTGTGGCCATCCCCCCTTGGGGGTGATTTCTCGCTTTCTGTCTCTATGTCTCTCTCTGTCTGTCTGGTGAGCGCACGCGCCCTATAGCGAAAATCTCTCCAAAAAAAAAAAAAAAAAGAAAATGAAGGCAAAGACACAAATACAGATTTTGTCAGCAACAAGATATTCACTCACTAACTCTACAATGTATCATAGTCCTAGAAGAATCACACAGTCACGATTTCCTTCTCCAAATTCAACTCTTCTTCCTAGATCAGCTTGGCCTAGGTGGCTCAGAACCAGACTAATTTCCCAGACAAACAGTCCCTCAGTGCAAGCCTTCACAGGATCTCTTAACTCCTCTCTCTTTCCACTCCTGGCTGCTAGTGTAGCCTGTACCCTTATTGCAGTAGAGAGGCAAATGCCAAGCACAGGTAGAATGGGAATTTTGACCAAAATTTCTAGGTAATAAGTGGTGGAGCCAAGATTGTCCCCAGGCCGCCTGCCTTGAAGATTCTGAGATTTTAACTACTATAACATACTCCTACAAGAAATGAAACCCTCCTCCTTTAAATGCATAGCAGTAATAGCACACATTAGCTTCATGACCTCCAAGAACCTTTCAAGATAAAAACTTTAATCATTCTAGAACTGAAATCGTATTTTAGGGAGAAGGCATTTATTTTCAATTTAGTTAAAGGTTTGAACTCTTAAATATACTTGCTGGTTATTGTATCATTTACAATGAAAGTGAAAATTAAAATTGTAATAGTCTTTAAGTCAGTGTTTCCTATATTATACCAAATGTTAACAGGTGTTCAAGCAAAAAGGGTATCAGTGATCAACTACATTTTGAAAACACTCAATTAAGCAACATTGGCCCATTTTCATTACTACCAGACTTCTCAAACCCTTAAAAATTCTCATGTTCATTGTGATTCTCCCAGAGGGGTGGGGGGAGAGTATAAAGTGCTTCTCATAACCATTAGTACCACTCATACTAGTGTTCTATAGCAAACAATTTTGGAAATAATCCCTTAACAAAACAAGGATGTCTTTTAAAAATAAAAAGCAAATGTGCACATTGGGGTACATGCACTCCTGTTTTCCTTAGTAACCCAGACTTAAATAATTATTTATCAAGTATTTATTAGGTAGCAATTACTATACTAGACATCTAATGCCCCTGGAGCTAAGGTGTGCATACCACTCTATTCAGCTAGGTTGAATAATGATAAAAATCAATCAGCTAAGAAACCATTACAAAGTTCTAAACTTCGTATCGGGCACTATCCTGGACATTAAAGATACTCCAAACAAAACAGACATTACCTCTGCCTCAAAGTTTACAGCCTTATGAAAATATAGATATTAAAAGAATAATTTCATTTAATTAAATGATTATAAGGGTTCAAAATGCTACAAAAGAAAAGTACATGATGCAGTAAAAGCATAAAATGGAGTCCATAGTTTTGAATGATCAAGAAGTGCTTCTCAGAAGAAGAATCATCTCAAGCTGACAATAAATTAGTTTACATTTGCCAGAAAAAGAAAAAGAACATCCTCAGCAGAAGGAACCACACTTGGGACAGCCCAGTGAAAGGAGGGAACATAGTACATTCAACAACTTGAGATAAGTCCAATGTGAATATAGTATACAAGGTAAAGGCAAAGTGATGTGGCTTGTAAAACAAGGCAGGGTACATCCAATCCTGTCTCTGTGAGACCGGTATGGTGCCAGCTGCTACAAAGGCAAAGGCAAGAAAGTGGCAACACCTGTCCTCAAAAAATATGAGAAGCAATTGTAAAAGTCCAGATGAAGAAAGGAAGGAACTAACTTACTGAGTAACTAACAAGGGTCAAGTCTTGTTCTGACTGCTTCAAATACATTGACCCCTTTAATTCTTACAATAACTCTATAAGGGTGGTAACATTGCCCCATTTTATAAAAAAGGAATCAGACAATCAAAAAGATTAGATGACTTTTCCAAGATCATGTGGGTGGCGAAGTCAATATTTGACTTCAGCTGAGTCTCCAAAACCGTTGCTTAGTTGCTACTTCTTGAGCTAGAAAAAGAGAACAGGAACCTCAATGTAAAAACATGGGAGAGGAGAGGAAAGAGGAGGCTGTCTACTAAGGACATATCTATAACAAATGAAAAGCCCATTCTGATCCATATGGACTGAGATGTTCTAAAACAAACAAGCAGTGTGAAATTCACCCCCTTTACCACTTTTGTCTCCAACACAGAATGTGCATACACACAGACACACTTCATTTATACAAAATATTTCATGGTGTTTGTCCAACCGAATAAAATATCTGGGAGTTTCTGGAATGAGTCACATCAGGGGGTGCATAGTCTTTGCCCATTTCACTAGTTCTACCTGTTCTCTCTCTCCTGTTTTCTCTGTTCACTTTTATTTCCTTATACCCACTGAAGAAAAATAAAACCAAATTTGCCATATCTTCTCAAGCAAAATACATTATCCTTGGAGTTTCAGTGCCAAGAAAATTATCAAATAATATCTTCCAAACAAATGTGGAACTCTCAGTATATTAAATGTTCTCTATCTTCTTTATAATTAGTATAATAGAAATGATAACACCGATATATATTAGGCACCCATCTTGTGCCAAGTGCTTTAGAATCACTGTTTGATTTAATGCTCAAAAAAGTCCTGTGACAAAAGTGTTTTTCTAGTTCTATCTTATCTATCAGAAAATTGTTGGTCAAAAAGATTAAATGACTTGCCCAAGGGCACAAAACTAGGAAGCAGTGAGGCCTGCATTTTTATTCCAGGATGAACTGGTAATGCTTTCCCACCAAAGTAGTCTGCTTCAGTTTTATGGAAAGAGCCTAATGGAGAGAGAATAGGCAAGAGTTTAGAAGGAGATGCCTAAATTCTACCAGTGTGGAGGAAAAGGCTGAATTTCTAGGCAGGACAGCAGTTTCCCAAAATTCATTGGTTGAGTTCTTACGTTGGGATGATTGATTGCCTATGTGACAGCTTTCTAAATTGCATGTCACCCAGTCAAAATGTATAGTTTGATGGGTCCACAGAAAGGGAAGTTGGGAGGAAGAAAGGAGAAAAACCATTCAAAGAAGCACAAAATTTAATTAAGGAAAACATTAGATCAATTAAGACTAAATGGTGGTATAAAACATTAAGGTAAAACATGTATTAGTGTGACATTTGCATTTTTATGAAGTATGAATCACAAAGAAATAATATATGCAGCTAAATTTCAGTTAACTCCCTTTTAAAAGTCTTGTTACCATGGCAATGCCAAGAATGAGTTTTCACAGGATGTAAGATATGGATTTTTTGATTTCTTAAAAGCAGTTTAAATAAAAACTACCAACAGCATGGCCTCTTTTCATTTCTCTTATTTGACCAAGGGACACGAAAATAAGAACCACCTAGACATCTATTCCAAAAATTATGCGGAAGAAAAAATACTAAAGATGAACTGAACTTCCCTGTTGTATTTATACTTTATTCTTTCTTAGCCTCTGGTATATTTTTAATAAGTTCATTCAAAAAGCTATGCCTAAGAAAACATCCAAATTGTGAGAGAGACAAAGGAAACTATTGTCTTCTCAGCATTTTCTATAATTCTACCTCTGCTGGTTCAATTAGGGAAGTTTTAATAACAGCTACTCTCATTATTAAGATCAGTTAAAATTCTACTATAAAGGCTATCTTTGACACCAGCAGCTAAATGGTTCGCCTTCTGAATTCCAGATCTAAGAAAAGTTGCCCTAGTCTCTAATGAGTAATAGGGGATTGAGGTTTCTAGGCTACAAAAATCCTGTTGCGGCAAAAAAAGCAGAAACCTAACTCCGAAATCAATACGGTATTACTCTCTCCACAGGCAAGAGCTGCTGGGTCAGGGGAATCATGAAAAATTCATAGCAGAGGTGGCCAAGTCATCCATAAGATAGAGAAAATGATGCTATATCTAAAGATCCCCTGAGCAATCGAAAGCACTTTATAGATTTTGCTGTGGATAAGTGCTGGTGTGTTTCATCTGGGTGCCTTAATGCTGCAGCGATCTTATTTTTGACAGTCAATGAGGATGTTTTGATCTATATTTACAGGGTCCTATTTATGTTAGTTCTTAGCCTCTTTACCGTACTTGGTTGATAGTGTTCACAGGGATATGGCCTGAAGTTGTCTCAGTCTTAAAGACTCCACTAAACTGGACCTGTCCCAGTTCAGTCTTTGTTTCTAATACTAATCAGGGAAACAATTTTTGGGTGTTAGATTCTTCACAAATGCATATAATTCCAATAATAGTCCTGAAAATTAAGCATTATTATTATTATATTTTATATATATGTATATATATATACATACATATATATATATATATATATATATTTCCATTTTATATAAGAAATAATGAATAGAGCTGTAAAGTGATATAGTCAAGATCATACAGTAAGTAAGAAGATGAATCAGGATTTGGGGCTCAGGTATTTTTGAATCAAAAGACCATTCCCTCTCCCCAAAAAAAAAAAAACAAAACAAAACAAAAAACCATACTTTCCTCAAGAGCTTTAGTTTCTTTTCAACATCCTTTCAGTTAAGGAGATTTACCATATTTAATCAAAACGCTGTCACATCTCTGCAGGTAAGGCTGTGTATAGGACTAGGCTATTGTCTCTGACCCTTCCAATCCATTTTATACTCTTACTTTTGTCCCTCTTTCTCACCAACTACCTATATGTTAAACATATAACTCCTCAGCCTTATATCATTCCCATACTTCAAATTTCAGTTCAAATGATATTCTTTTTATGCTATTCATAAGATAGAAAGTTAACATTATTATGAACTGTCTCTAACATGTCAACATTTCCACACCCTTAATAGTCATCATATCCTTGGGACCAGCAGTTGGCATAAAGGCTGTGTGGCTGGACTCCCATGTAGTCAACTGCGGTTCAAATCCCAGACCCGGTGGCTTAAACTCACGCCAGGCACGTATGTGTGCATGCCCAAGATCCCGAGAGGAGAATGGAGGAGAAGGGATTGTGGTGTGGCCATCCCCCTTGGGGGGTGATTTCTCGCTGTCTCTCTGTCTCTCTCTGTTTTTCTGGAGAACACATAGCAAAAACCTCTCAAAAAAAAAAAAAAAAAAAAAAAAAAAAAGCCATCATACCCTGAAGAGAGGCTAAAGAATTACTATGGTGGCTGCCCCATCTTCTCCCAAACATTCTAGCACTTAGGAAACAGCTTTACTTTTGCTAACTTACTAGTTTATTTCTCAATGGCTGTTGTTTACAATAAACCCAAAACTTTGAAGCCCGAATTCACACCTTAGTCTTTGTTTGTATTTTTATTTATTTTAATCAATTAGGTCACCACCTAGTCCTTGACATGAGTCCTGCACATTCATCAGCATTTCTTTGCATGCAGAGTTCTGTTCACCTGGAGTTTTCAACTTCTGGTCTCCTGAGTATCCTTTAAAGTCTTGCTGGAGCCTTACCTCTACCATTTTTTAAAGTATTTTTAGGTCTTTCTGGCTCTAGTAATTGCTCTCTGTACTGCAAGTCTACTGTATCTCTGTTAGCCTTTAATGACTCTATACCTTAAGTATCCTCTACATTTCAGTGTGTCTTTAATCTACAGCAAGACTAGGTCTCATCTGTATGATTAAAGAAGTGCCAGATACTGTGTCAAGTATGTTTATATGCAGATCTCATTTAGTTTGACATCTCCAACTTAGGTAATATTTCTCCTTTCTAGACTCCCTTAGCACTTTGAGAATTTAATATAATCTCTATTGCTTTCTACTTGTATCTTGAACAAAAGGCCAATTTAATCAGTGATTTCCATAACAGTCTTTAAGAGAAACAGCAGATATTATAGTCGAATAGCATGGGAGAAGAGACACTCCCTACCTTCAAATATTTTGAAAATAGATGAGTTAGATTTACTTATTTGTCAAATGCCTTTTATGTGCCAGACTCAGTGATAGTGGAGCAGATACAAACATGAGAAAAATAGCCTGGCCTCTCCTGGCTCACAGTCTGAGAAAGCTTCAAACGAAATATTGGAGTGGGTTCTTAAAGGAGTAAGTAGGAGTGCACTAGATAGAGAAAGAAAAGGGGAGAAATTAATATGAGTAAAAATCTGGAGCTTGCGAAGGCACTGTCCATTCTAGTGGACTGCCATTATTCCTTAAACACAGAAACTTAAAACAAAACAAAACAAACAAACAAACAAAAACTCTTACTTCATATTTTCAAACCATCCTATTCTAAATGTTTTGTTTTACTTTCATAAAAGAAATTAATTATAAATTCACTGGTGCCATAAATCCCTCACCCATGACAAGTCCTTTAGCACTAAGTGTTTTGTAAAAAGGGTCCAGAGAGACTAAAGAGGTTATTAGGTAAGTCTCAACCTCCATGGGAGAAAAAGGGCTTTGTTACCAGACCCATCCAGACCTCAACCTGCTGTGGTACACTGAGAGGCTTAATTCCACAAATTGCCTTAAAATACCCAGTCAATGGCATTACCAAAGCAGAAGGCATTGTGGATCATAAAGGGAGCCAAGCAGAAAGAACAAAGGAGATTTTTCATACTAGGCACCTCTAAGATGCGGTGCCTTTTGACATCTGTTTGGCAATGACCAGGCTAAACTCCAAATCTCGTAATTATCCTATTCATTGCTAAATACATCTAGTGGACTGAACAAGAAATCAAAAAATAGACTTCTTTTGTGTCTATTCTAATAATAATAGTAGTAATAATGACAATAAAAACTGCTATTTATTGAAAATCTACAATATTGTATGTTCTTTATATATATGTTTTCACATCTAATTATCACAATAATTCTATAAAGTACATGTTCTTACTGCCCCAACGCCATGCCCATCATCGTCAACATCACCATTTTACAAATGAGGAATATGAATTTTAAAGGGAAAGTCCAACTTATCTAAGATCACAGAATTAGTAAATGGCAGACCTAGGATTTGAAACCAGTCCTAGCTAGCAATGATTCTGTTGTCATCTCTGCTATATTGTACTGTCTTTCATTAAGTGTTCCTATATTACCTAATGTTAGAAAAAGCCTGCATGTAACTACAAGGCTATATTAGCAAGAACAATAGTGAAGAACAAGACTGAAAAAGGAACATAGACCATTTCCAAATACCTGAAGTCAAGACCAAATCCACAGAGACACATGCTGCCTTTCTGTGTTTCTCAGTTATGATCACATTTAAGTGTTTATCATTATGGTCTATGGAGAAAAAGCATTCAATGAGAAGGATTAAAAATCACTTAAAAATAATCAAGAGATTAGACAAGAAAAAGAGATTAGCCAATTCATCAAAAAAAAAAAAAAGTTGAAGAAAAATATATTGGGCTGTCGGAAAAGTCGTGACATAATTTTTCTGTTTTTCTTTTTCTTTTTTTCGGAGAGAGATTTTTTGCTGTAGGGTGCATGTGCTCCCCACAGACAGACAGAAAGTGAGAAACTACTGCACCCCACCCCCAACCCCCGTGGAGAGGACCAAGCCACAATCTCTTCTCCATTCTCCTCTCAAGATTTTGGGCATGCATGCACATTGCACATGCACCTGGAGTGTTTTAAGCTGCCGGGTCTGGGACTTAAACCACAGTTGACTACAAGGTAGTCCAGCAATATAACAATTACGCCATCTGCTGGTCCCAATTTTTCTGTTTTTCTATGCAAATATGAGTCATGACTTTTCTGACAGTCCAATATAAAGATGGCTTATTAATCACTTAAAATAATATAAATTCAGTAAATGTGAATTGAAAGGTAAAGTTCTCATGAAGAAAAACAAGGCCATTATGATATAACAGAAAACAAAGGGGATTAAAATTGAGGACCTGAATCTGAGTCATGTTTTACCATTATTTAGCTCTACATTAGACAACTAGTTAATTCTCTGTGCCTCAGTTTCTTTGTCTGTGAAATGAGAATGTAATATGTTCTTCCTTTATATACTGGGTTGTCAGAAAAGTCATGATGTATTTTTTTCTATGAAAAAAATGTCATGACTTTTCCAATAACACAATAGCTATGAAGATTAAATATAACAGTAAAGTTGAACTTTTTTTAAAAAATTCTAAAATCACACAAATTTTTTAGTTATCTTCAGCATTTCTATATGAGCTATTGTCCTAAGAAACAGAGTAGATTCAGAAAGGTAAGGCATTTAGAGTAAAGCAAACAAAAACAGATTTAAAGTAATATGCAAGCAAGTGCATGACAATAGAAAATTTTAAAAAAGGAAAATAGGATAAAGTTAGAGGAGAGAAAAGAAAAATTTAAAAAACTAGCATTTACTGAGACACTATTTATTGCCAGGAACTTCCAAAACCATACTATTATTTAACATCGACAGCTTTACATAGGGGTAGTCTTTCTATCCTATTTATAATATCGACAAATACCCGATTTACAGAGAAGGAAACCAAAATTCAAAAATCTGGAGAAATTTGCCCAAAGTCACAATGCTAGAAATTATTGGTTTTAATTTAAACCCTGATGTTTCAGATGCCATAGCCTATATTTCAGAGGAGATAACTCTTGGGCTGGGTCCCAAAGAATGAGTAAGATTGACACAGTGCTGCATTAAAAACAAAGCTAAACTAAATTGCCATACTCTGAATGTTTATGTCCTCCAAAATTCATACGTTGAAATCTAACCTGCACTGTGAAAGTATTACAAAGTAGGGCCTCTGGGATGTGATGAGGTCATTAGGGATCTGCCCTGGTGAATGGGATTAGTGCCCTGATGTGAGACTTGAGAGAACCCTTTGCCTTTCCACCACATGAGAACACCATCTATGAGGAACAGGCTCTTACCACACACCAAACCTGCTTTGATCTTGGATTTTTCAGCCTTGAAAACTGTAAGCAATAAATTTATGTTGTTTATAAATTACCCAGTGTAAAGTATTTTATTATAGCAATAGAAATGGACTAAAACATGAACCAAAACCATACCAAAACCAAGTCTAGCACATCATTCAGGTTCTGTCTGGAAACAGATGGCAAATTCCAACAAGATAAACAAGGAGAGTATAATAAAAGAACCACTTACAAGGGTGTGAACAGAACTGGAAAATCACCAGGGACAATGAAACCCAGTTCTAGCGAGAGTAGAAAGCTATCATCAGTTCCTCCATACAGCTTGCGGCTCATATAAGGCTCTCAAAGCTTGATGGGATATAGAGAAAGCATAGTTACCAGAACTGGAAAATGTAAAGGTGGCTTTTAGAGAGAAGGACAAAAAAATTCCAAACTTATGGGACCAGCAGTTAGCGTAATGGCTATGTCGCTGGACTCCCACGTAGTCAATCGCAGTTCGCGTCCCGGACCCAGTGGCTTAAACTCACGCCGGGCGCGTGTGTGTGCGTGCCCAAGATCCCAGGAAGAGAATGGAGGAGAAGGGATTGCAGCGTTGCCAAGCCCCTGGGGGATGATTTCTCACTTTCTATCTCTCTGTGTCTGTCTGGCGAGCGCACGCGCCCTAATAGCAAAAACCTCTTCAAAAAAAAAAAAAATCCAAACTTATGATGTCCAGCAAATGCCTCTCACTGACACTCAACTAGAAGCCAGAGTATAAGGAAACATGCTGATTCCATCCATTATATTAAGGTCAGCTTCCTGGGTTACTATGCAACATGAAAAAAAAATTAGGCGCGGATCTAGTAGAGCAAATGGAAACTGTTCAGAACATATTGAATGGCCCAGTGGTTTTTTTTAGGTATTAACAATACTGTTAGAGATAGATTCTTGCTGTTATCAAACACTATGGCCACAGGGACCAGCAGTTAGCATAATGGCTATGTCGCTGAACTCCCATGTAGCCGACCATGATTTGAGTCCTGGACCTGGTGGCTTAAACTCACGCCAGGCGCGTGTGCATGCGTGCCAAAGATCCAGAGAGGAGAATGGAGGAGAAGGAATTACGGTGTGGCCATCCCCCCAGGGGGTGATTTCTTGCTTTCTATCTCTCTGTCTCTGTCTTTCTGGCGAGCGCATGCACCCTATAGCAAAAACCTCTCCAAAAAAAACACACACACACTATGGCCACAGAACTGAATACTTTATACTAAGGTTAATAAATGAGGTTAAGGAAGAGATGTGAGGCCTCAAGCAGGAAGAGAAGGTAAGGTTCATTTTCAAACCCTAGAATCTGGCATTGGCATTGGCATTGGCTTTGTCCTAATTCCTTGGGAAATACCTCAAAAAATAATACAATAACCATCTCAAGTTGTTGAATGTTATGATTGTTTTTACCAATTACTTCCAATATATTAAATAAATAATTTTTCATTTCCACTGCATGGAGAGTGGGATCATGGAGAGTGGACCCCTCTTTCTATGCACTGCCAACCTTCTAAGAATAACCACTAATTGAATTTTAATATTATAGATTAGTTCGATTTGTTTTTACTTCATGTGACTGGGATGTCAGAAATATGATTATGTTTCTGAGAAGGTAAAACACCTTTTAATGGTAAAATACTGTGCAAAACGGGATTTTATGGGTTGATAAACTTATTTCAATCTTCTGAACTCCTTTGGAAATCATACAACTCTATGAAATGTGTCTTTGTATTCTTTGTATGTGTATTGCAGATGGCAATCTAATCCACCCATTCAACACTTAGTATATGCTTGTTTAAAATGTTTGTGCAAGGTAATGGTGAAACAAAGATATCAGAAACACAATCACTGCAGGAAGGACATAGCCAAGCAAGATCGATGTTACTGTTATTCTTTTATCTTGTTCCTGTAAGCACTTAATTGGATAGGAAAAGAAGTGAAGTTTATTCCTATTATTATTTTCATAATATTTATTACTTGGAAAAATATCATATAGTAGGCATCAACAATTTTCATTGTGAATGAAAAATGAATACTAGAGTCACAGCATGTGAGAAATTGAAAACATTATCATGTTCTTTGAGGCTTGCTCCCTTTGTTCATGCTCTTTTTCTTTATTTTTCCTTCTGTTTAGACTACATCTCTCTGCTATTACCTCGACCAATATTTTGGTAAGGTTTGTGTTAAAGCATATCATACATACAAAAAATGTGTACTACAGTTTCATTATTATTCCCCCCCCTACTGAAACTTAGGCTATACTTGATACCCAATGAAGGCTGCACTTGATACCCAGGCTGTGTTGGGAGATGGGGCCTCATAGAAAGTGTTTAGGGCATGGGGGCAGATCCCTCATGACTAGATTAAAGCCATCTCAGTTCTCCCTAATTTAGTTCCTGAGAAAGTCAGCTGTCCATAGGTTTCTTTCTTTTTTCATGCATCTCTTTCCTTTCCACTTCTTGTGCCCATGTTGTGATGTAACACAGAGGCCAGCCATATGTTGGCCCCAAGATCTTGAACTTTACAGCCACCAGAATTATGCCAAATAAATCCCTATTCTTTTTAAGTCACCCAGTCTCAGGCATTTCAGTTATAGCAACACTAAGAGATTAAAATTGCACAAATTACACATGCGTAGCAAATCATTTTTTTTGAAACCCAGTACACCTGTGAATGTAGTCCTCCTATAAAGAAACAGAATGTAACTAACTCTCTAGAAGCCTCTTTCTATGCACTGCCAGCATTCCAAGAATAACCACTAACTGAATTTTAATATAGATTAGTTTGGTTTGTTTTCATTTCATATGACTGGGATCATATGGTAGATACTCTTTTTGTCTGGTCTCATTCTTTCAACATTATTTTTGTGAGATTCTTTCAATATTGTTACATGTAGTCATAGTTCATTCATTCACAATGCTGTATTTATTCCATGATATGATAATAACTCAAATTTATCAATTCTGTGATTTATAATCATTTGAATGATTTCCAGAAATATGATTATGTTTCTGAGAAGGTAAAACACCTTTTAATGGTAAAATACTGTGCAAAACGGGATTTTATGGGTTGATAAACTTATTTCCAAATAGTACCACCAGGAATATTTTTATATCTCTTTGGAGAACATTGGAGACTGAAAAACTGACATTATATACAAAAGTAAAAGGCATATATATGTTCACTCTAGCGGTAGTTACATAGTATTTTTCCAAAAGCAATTGTTCCAATTCACACCTCCAACAGTACATATGAAGAGTTCCAGTTCAACTCTTTTTTAAAGATTCAGCCTAGCTTAGTTATTTCCTCTTGGAATAATTTCCTGATCATCCCAATTCATTAGTCACCCTTTACTGTGCCATTACACTATACTCACATCTTTTCACACTTCTTATATATGATTTGCATTGTTATTGTTTTCTATCACTACCTTTAGTATACAAATACTTTCAAGGCAGAAAGTATCCTTATTTATATCTCCACTTCTAATAAAGCTGGGACAAAACAGGCATGCAGAGAGAATATTTGTATAATAAATGAGTGAATGCCTTTTTTTTTTTTGAGAGAGAGATTTTTGCTATAGGGCGCGTGCGCTCGCCAGACAGAGAGAGAGACAGAGAAACAGAAAGCGAGAAATCATCCCCCAGGGGGGATGGTCATGCCGCAATCCCTTCTCCTCCATTCTCCTCTCGGGATCTTGGGCACACACGCACACGCGCCCAGCGTGAGTTTTAAGCCACCGGGTCCGGGACACGAACCGCGGTCAACTACATGGGAGTCCAGCGACATAGCCATTACACTAACTGCTGGTTCCCGAGTGAATGCCTTTTTAAATTTCATTTTCTTTCACACATTTATTCACGTTATTTAGCTTACAAAGTGAATATTTCAACATGTGAACATTTCTCCCTAGTCCAGTTGATAAAACTATAAAATTATCTTCAACAGATAATACCACATTTCTTTGTCCCATTAAGCTTTGCCTCTCTATTTTTCTTCTAAATGTCCTTCCTCAGACTCTACACATTCACAGTAATTAGTGTGAATCGACAGCCCTCAGAATGGGAAAATATATTTTCGTAAACTATGTGTCAGATAAGGGACTGATAACCAGAATACACAGGAACTCAAGCAGCTGTTCCAAGAAAAGATAATAAAACCTATTAAAAGATGGGAGAATGAGTTGAAAAAAAAAATCACTCTCTAAAGATGATATATGAATAGCCAAAAGGCATATGAAAAAAATGCTTGATTTTTTTTAGCCCTACTCCCTTGTTTTTCATGTACACAAATTGAGATACTTGAAAAATTAAGTAGTTTGTGAGAAGTCACCCAACACATCAGTAGTACAGCAGCACAGCTGGGATCAAGGTCCTGGTCTCAAGTCTCTGAATCTATTCTTTCACTAAATTATACGGCTTCCCTTAAAAATCTTATTTTGACAATAATCCTACAAAAAAGTTTGGGTATATTTCTCTTTCTAAAAGGAGAATATAAAGGAAGAAGTATAAATCTCTTAAAAACTGATGATAAGGTCATATCTCTACATTGGAAAGAAAACTCAGCAAGAATAGAGAATATACTTTAGGACAAAAAAATATGCAAGGGGCAAAATGGGTTTAAAAGAGCTCTGGGCAAATATTCTTAAATTTACACATCTAAATTTTTTTTTTTGGAGAGGTTTTTGCTATAGGGCGTGTGCGCTCGCCAGACAGACAGAGAGAGACAGAGAGACAGAAAGCGAGAAATCACCCCCCAGGGGGGATGGCCACACCGCAATCTTTTCTCCTCCATTCTCCTCTCGGGATCTTGGGCACACACGCACATGCGCCCGGCGTGAGTTTTAAGCCACCGGGTCCGGGACACGAACCGTGGTCGACTACATGGGATGCCAGCGACATAGCCATTACGCTA
Source organism: Tupaia tana (assembly GCA_026018925.1). Taxonomy (NCBI): domain Eukaryota; kingdom Metazoa; phylum Chordata; class Mammalia; order Scandentia; family Tupaiidae; genus Tupaia; species Tupaia tana. The sequence continues at coordinate 20,895,765 of JAKSZU010000004.1, forward strand.
ACTGCTAGTCCCTACACATCTAAATTTTCAAAAAGGTTAGAGAGATGGTCTCAATTTATAAACCACATAAAATGTTCTCAATTATTGAATGGTATAGTATCTGATTTTAAAGGATTATATAGAGACATGAAGAGATGAGACAGCTGCCAGATATGCCCTGACAGTTTGTAGTTATGGCCTGATGCTAGAGAAATCTGCCAAATAATATTCTCATATAAAGATTTATGTTGAATCTTATAAAGTACCAAAGCAAATACACTGAGAAAAAAATGGATAAAAAAGTCAGGCGTGACAGGATAAACACAACACGGTTTGAACAGAAAGGGCATTTAGATCATTTGGTTTCTCTCTGGGACAAGCAAGATTCTTTTGTAAATTATTTAGATTACTTAGACCCCAAAGATTAATCATAAATCCTTTAGTACTGCCTATGTGCAAAACATTACAGAGGATATAAGAAAATACAATAGTTTTTATCATGACACTTTCCTGGACTCAAATCTACGATGGATCTCCATTAGATAGTAAAGAAGAGCCCCTACTTTTTAGCACTCAGTGAATTAGCTGTAGCCTAGTCTCTTAATCATCAATTAAATAGTCTATTTTATCTCTAAAATTAAACCCTTAATTACTTCTTTACATATCCCTTAATTACCTATTTCACTGCTGTTGATCCTGTTCTTTCTGGAGGGAAATAAAGGATGGGAGGGAAAATATATATAAAGTAGTACTATATGTTAGGCACTCAGCCATGTATTTCATGTTTATTGTATCATTTAATCTTACTTCAGTTCTCTTAATCAAGTCAAATTTTGACCCTAGCATTCCACTGAAGTCATTAATGTCAAGATCCCCAATGTCCTCTATAATCCTAAACTGATAATCAATCCCCCATTTCTCAATTTAATTGACATAATAATTGCATTTGGTACAGTAGATCACTCTACCTTCCTCAAATCATTTTCCTTACTTGATTTGACTACATCATACTGTTCTGGTTTTCCTCTGACTTCACTGCTCCTTCTCAAAAATTTTTGTAGTTTTCTTCAGCTCCTTAATTCCTAAATACCTTCTCCCCAGGATTCGGTTCTTTAGCGTTTCTCCCTCTTCTCTTCTCTTCTCTTCTCTTCTCTTCTCTTCTCTTCTCTTCTCTTCTCTTCTCTTCTCTTCTCTTCTCTTCCCTCCCCTCCCCTCCCCTCCCCTCCCCTCCCCTCCCCTCCCCTCCCCTCCCCTTCTTCTCGTTTTAAAGAGAGGTTCTTCCTAAAGGGCACATGCACTCACCGGAGAAACAAGAGAGGCAAGAAGAAAGAAATCAACTACCAGGGAGGGGGGTCACACCACAATCCAGTCTCAGACGTAAGAGGAAGTCACTGTGTAAAATCCGGTAAAATCTCTTTAAAGGTGGATGACATAGTTGGAAGATATACTGTTTACCTTCCTTCTCCTTCCTGCTCCTTGAAATTGAAACAGAATGGCTGAAGTTGCTATATTCTCCTTTTAAACAAAGAAATGACCCTTGGGGAAATAACCAAGAGCTATGGATGGCACAGGAGAAAAACAGAATGAGATAGATTTGATGACTTTGTTAAGTGACCATAGCAGCCCTGGATTTCATACATACAGACTTTTTTTAATGTGAGAGAAAAAGAAGTCCTTATATTTAATAAGCACCTATTATTTTGGTTTTATGTTAGGTGTGTAGGCAAACCCAATTTTTACTAATACACTTACCTTCAGCCACGCCATACCATAAATAAGATATTTTTATCTCTGTTAGTGTATACCTTACAGAAGGCAACCCCACAATGACCTTTGTTTCAGTCTTCTGTGTTCACAGGGAAGGAGAGCCTGAGGAGTTTTCTTCAGTATAAACATTTTACCTATCAGATTCATCTCATGAGGGTCAGTATTAGTAAGATATGACACCAAACCAGTCTCTTTTCCTCTTCATCAACTGTTTATGTCTCATCCCTAAATTACTAGGATCTTGACCATATAAGCCACATCATTTAACATTTTATTTTAAATATTTCCTATTCTGGGCCCAGGAGATGGCATAATGGTTACATTGCTGGACTCAACATAGTCAACCACAGTTCAAGTCCCAGACCTGGCAGCTTGAAACTCACACTGGACATGTGTGCATGTGTGGATACCCAAAATGCCAAGAAGAGAATGGAGGAGAAGGGATTGTGGCATGGCTGGCTTTATCACTTTCTGTCTCTCTGTCTCTCCACCAAATGTGCATGCCCTCTAGTAAAAAATATCTCCTAAAAAAAAAGAAAAAGGAAAAATATCTTTTTTTAAAATTATTTTATTTAACTTTACTTCTTCTTCTTCTCCTTATTATTATTATTATTATTTAATTTGGCCAGTGAGAGACAGAGAGAGAGAGGGAGAGGGAAAGAGAGAGAAAGCCAGCTGCCAGATCCAAGACTCAAATTGCTTTCAGCCATGTGGGAGTCCAGTGCCTTTTAACTACCATGTCACTTGCCATCCCCTGGAAAAAAATATTTTCTATTCTTCCCTAGATATCACTTATGTAAGTAATTTTAGCTTACATAAATTGTAAACTTCTGTGAGGTAAGGGAGTCTGATCAACCTAAGGTTAACCCTGGCCCTGGATATACTACGTAACTCCTGTTTCTTCAACTGTAAACTGGAATAATGGCACCTGTCAAGACATGTGTGGAAGTTAAATTAGATAATATATGGAATTCATACAAACCCCCTAGCACACAGATTGCCACAGAGTGAGCACTTACTAAATGTTAGTTTTCCCTCATCTCTCACCCCTTCTCTCTCACCTTCTCTTAAACCCAGAATTTCAGAAAAAAAGGAATCCCTTGAAAAATGTCATGTCTCTTTTCCTCTTTCCTAGATCTTAGAAAGTTGTGAAAGTAAAGCACTTGTTAGCAGATGTTCATCTCTTTGTTGGCTTATTGAAGAAGCATACTACAGGAAGACTTGGGAGGCTCCCAGAAAACCTTATTGAAGTTTTCTGAATATGCTCAGGCATTAGATCTCCATTGCTGGACCCCAAAAAAAGTGAATCATACTGTATACAACCATTTTGGAAGCTAATAGTTCATTATGAACATAGCTCTGGAGAGCTAAGTTTTCAGAAGAAAAAGAATCTGTCTTCTGTGGCCTTAAGACTCTTAGGACTAGTAGATCTTGGAAGGAGTTATTTCTAGTGGTCTCTTAGTGCCCTACTATTAATATTTAAATTAGCTTCTTGACTGTGGTAATATTCAATGCCATTATTACTGTAGAGGAATCTAAGAACCACAGACTGAGCTGACCTATTCATAAACCTGCTCCAGACCTTTTCCTCCTACTTCAGCTGGATCAGACCATATGGATATCTGTGAAAGGCAGGGGATGGGAGCTGATGCAACTATGGTAGATGATACAGAAGTTTAGACCAACCACTTATGCAGTTTATTCATGACCTCTGGTACTACTTACACTCAATTCTAGATATACCATTTCCATCTTATAGTGAATTAGTACTGACTTTGTCAAATTTTATGACTTTATGGGTCCAACAGAACCCAGTTTGTAATTGAGAGTTCCAGATACATGAGTAATTGGTGCTACACTATAGAGCATTCTATCTTTATTAGGGCCCAGTAAAGATTTCTCAAAATGGACATAATTCTCTTTTTGGTATTATCTAACCTAATATCCCTATGGTTTATGTAGTGTTTCTCTTACTGGGACTAACAAGAAAAATCTACATTTTATCTTTTCCCAATACTGACATCTCCAACATCATAGTCTGCCATGGGTACAGGAGTACATTTATCAAAACCTAAATCTGTTTCAGGTCCCACTAAAAGCTGGAAAGCTTATGTGTAACTCAGTATATGTGGCAGAGTCAAGGTGTGGAAAATGTTGCTTCCAGAATCCAATGATGCTTACCAGATCTTTTGCTTCCATCTTTGGGATAAAGAGTAAAAGGTATAGCTATGTGTCTTTTACTTTGGAGGGGATATTCTGGTATGTCTCTGATCATTAAACCTTAGTGGCTGGACCAGTTTACATTCCCACCAAGTGTAGAAGTGTTCCCCTTTCACCATATCCCCTTCAGCACTTATTATTATTTTTTTTTTAGTCTTCAACATTCTGACTGGGGTTAGGTGGTATCTCATTGTGGTTTTGATCTGCGCATCTCCCTTACAATGAGGGATGTTGAGCATTTTTTTCCTATGTTTTTTGACTGTTCCTATGCCTTCCTTAGAGAGTTGTTTATTCAGCTCACTTTCCCATCTTTTAATTGGGTTAATCATTTTCTTCCAGGTAAGCTGCTTAAGTTCCCTGTGTATTCTAGTTATCAGTCCCTTATCTGAGGCACAGCTAACAAAAATTCTCTCCCATTCCAAGGGTTGTCAATTCACACTAATTACAGGGTTCTTTGCTGTGCAAAAACTCCTTAATCTGATGTAATCCCGTATGTCTATTTGGGGGATTATTGTCTGTGCTTTGAGGGTCTTGCTTAAGAAGTCTTTGTCTACCCCAATGTCTCCCAGTTTCCTCAGTGTTTTCCACCAGTAGTTTTATAGTTTGCAGTTTTAGGTTTAGATCTTTGATTCACTTTGAGTTGATTTTGTTACTGGTGACAGAGTTTCAGACTCATCTTTCTCCAGGTGGATACCCAGTTTACTGAAAGACTGGAGAACATAAAAGTATTAAAAATTGTAATGGACACTAGAGACAAAGTGGAAAGAGAGTGTGGGAGGGGAAGAGCGTAGGAAAGGAAATTTTGCGGGGGGGGAATGGAGAAGTAAGACACTGTGGGACACAGAAAAGGTTTACTATCTGTTGACAAGGATGTGTATAATAGTCTGAACTAGGCTGGACTGAGGTGTATATTATGCTGGGTAAAGTCTCTTCACAATCTAAATGATGTATAGTGACTTAATATATGAGTAATAAATAACTTTTAAAAATCTATGGTAAAGTGGAAGATCCTTAAATCTTCATAAGGTTTACTCCTACTGTCTGGGATATCTGAGTCTTATCAAGGCATTCTGGATGAGAAACCAACTCCTGTTCATCCTATCCAATCAACATGATATCCTTGATGTAAGGGATAAAAATTATTTATGTTCAGTCCAGCTAGATCTAGATCTAGATCTCTTCCAACTATATAAAGAAAGAAGCCAGGAGAATTACCAAAAGCCTTGGGACAAAATTGAAAATATGGATGTAAACTGTTTTCCAACCCATATAAAAGCAGAACATTTCTGGCCATCTTCTCTAATTTAAATAGAAAAGAACACACTTGTCAAAGCAATGCCTGTATACTATGCACCTGTAGCCTTATTAATCTTCTCTAGCAATGATACAACATTAGACTTGGCAGCTACAGTTGGGAAAACTATTTTATTGAGTATGCCATAATTTATAATCATTTATAAAATCCATCTGGTTTATTCAGGGGCCAGATTGAAGAACAAAATGAAGATATACTACTGACTATCACTGTGTACTCTTTAGGACAGGGGCCTTCAAACTACAATCCACAGGTCAAATCCAACCAACTGTCTAATTTTACAAATTAAGCTTAATTTTAACACAGCCATTCTCATTCATTGATGTGTTGTCTATAGAAGTCCTCACAACACAATGGCAGAGTTGAATAGCTGTTATGGGAATAATAGCTCACAAAGCCTAAAATATTTACTATCTGATCCTTTACAAAAAAAGTTTGCTGGCTCCTTCTTTAGAACTTTAATGGTGACATTAATATTTGCCATTTCCTCTCTCTGACTCCCAGGATGTATTTTATCTTTTATTTAAGGCCCTAGTTTGGGGAATGGTTCCTTGGAAGAGCTTTTACTTATCTTTCACACTATGATAGTTCTTATACCACAGATCAAGGACTTAATGTGAAAGTTACTCTGACAGCCAAGTATATCAACCCCAATACCACACTAGGGGACTGGGTAAATGGCCACTAGGTTGTTCCATGAATCCCATGGAAGCTGGGCTCCATTAACTGGAATAATGAATGACTTCCTTTATGACCAGTGTCCAGAAACTCCCACTCTAACATATATTCCATGATATTTTCAGTTTCTACTCTGATCCAATAGTCCTCGAACTATCTGATTCTCCTTTCCTCAGTATTTAATCACCTAAATAAGCAGTCATAGGTCTCTTTGAAGAAAGACCAGGGGAATTATTACATAATGTGTCTGCTACAGTATCACAAGTTACTCCCTCTAAGAAACCTTTAATCAATGAATTCCATCTGAAAACTAACTCAGGTCCACAAACTGAGCAAGATAGTGACTTTGGGGGGAAAGCAACATCCTTCTTTCCTTTTTCTAGCTGTGAATATTAAGCAGCACCTTTATTGGTTGTCTACTAGTTTGCTAATAGATATACCATGCTTTATTAGTGTTTTCTAAAACTCTCTGAAAGTCAGACCACCTTGTATGACTCTCAGACCTTGCCTATAATTAAAATAATTATGGCCTTCTGACTCCTTAGTATTAAATATCACCAACTGGACTCTATTACTTCAAAGTCCCATTATCACAAAGAATATTAATGAGTCCAACATTATAATTACCTCTCCTACCACAGTCTGTAGAGGAGAGCCATCACTGAACTGTTTGGTGATGCTGGTGCTCCTCACACCTGTGTCCCTGATATTCTTGGAGTATGGTATATTCTCTGGGCCCTCTGGTGGAACATAATCCTCTGGTAAATCTTCTGACCTCACATAATATATCCTGTCCAACATCCTCACTACCCTCAGCCTTGTTATCCTTCCCTTACTGTGTGTTAGGGCCACTCAGGCATTTCACTCAGCATGAGCTATCACTTTTCCTAAGCTTCTTGGAGCTACCTGAGCAGTTTTTTTCCCCACGACTCTGAGTTGACTACCTGAATGTTAAAATCCCACATCCCAAGAAAGTACTCCCAAGTCAGTTAATTTTTGTATATCCAGATTTACTTTCCAGCCTCCTTACTCACTCTCAAATTTCAGTCTTCTGGCTCCTGGCAGATATGTTAATTAATCATTATAGCTCCTTTGGTATAAAACTTCTTTCATCCTTATCCAAGCTTATCAAATCATAGCATGTTTGAATTTATACCTGGTTATAACCTGGTATCTAAACAAGAGGTGAAGATAGTTCCTCCAGGGGGCACCTGATACCTTGCAGTAGAGCAATCTCTGTATATATTCCAGCACCAAGAGAGTAGATCTTACTAGGAATGGGTGGGCTACTCCTAAAATTCTGAGGGTTCAGAGGGATCTGCAGAATCCCAAACCCAAAGACATGCATCTAAATACCCCACCCCATATATTTAGGATCTCAGGTTTTTTTGGGTTTTGTTTGTTTGTTTGTTTGTTTTTTAAGAGTTTTGCCATAGGAGTGTATGCACTTGTTGGAGAGATAGAGAAAGAGAAAGTGATAAATCACCCCCAAGGAGGATGGCCATGGCACAATCCCTTCTCCTCCATTCTACTCTTGGAATTTTGGGGCACAAATGCACATGCAACTGACATGATTTTCAAGCTTCCGGGTCTAAGACACAAACCAGGGTTGACCATGTGGGAGTCTAGCACCTTAACCACCATGCCACTGCTAGCCCCAGGATCTCAGGTTTTTTAATGACACCTCTGATCTTAGTCTAACAGACCTATTTTGGATAGGTATTTAAATATTTCTGAATCTGTGCCCTTTGACTAGTCCTATGTATTTCTCCACAGAATCTACTCTTCCCAGGAAATGGAGCCTGTTTATAGACTATCAAAGAGACCTCTGACTCTCACACTTCTCCATTAAATGCATATTAATTAAATGCCTCTACATATAATTCAATATAATTTAGTAATAATCAGCTAACTCCACAGTCAATGTAAATGTTGTTTTCCCCTATACTTTAAATACCCAAATCATTGCACCTACACTGGCACATTTCTTCAGGTGATATCATCAATTGGGTTACCACGTTGTGCCAGGAACTATGTCCCACGTAACACCCAGAATGGCATCATCTTAACCCACAGGGTAGTGACTGAGCCATTCCAAAAACCCATCTTACTATTTGTTTGCACAGACCATCCCACTGTCAATACCTCCTATATTAACTCAAGTATTCTCAGAAGAATGTGGAATGATTGTGTTAAGCAAGCAGTAATGCTATGAAAGACCAAGAGAGAGTAGGGAGATCCTTCAGACTACAGAACCCAGTTTATATCTTCAAAAAGATGAAGGAACAAAGAAGGGCCAGGTAGGAAGAAACTCAGAATGCAACATGCTTCTAAGAGGGTTTACATCAAGTCCTCAAAGAGTCCTTTAGCTATAGTAAAGCATTAGAAGAGTTAATGTAAGCAGAGTCCTAATACCCCTGCCATGCCCAGTCACTGGATGGAATCAATCTATAGAATATGTGGTCTCATGTGGTGGTGGATCCAGAGGAGCAGAGTTCTGGCTATCTGTCAACATATTCCTCTCAGCAGGAGAATTCATTTTCATAGTTGCCACATCTGTGCAGTACTTAGAATTCCGAGATGTTCTGAAATGATTCCACTATCAAGGATCTCACAATGTAGTGAAGGAAATGAAACTAAACAGAAAATATGGGGCCAATTTGAATTTGGGGTTAAGGGAGTAGGCTAGATCTGATCAAAACAAAATATTTAAATTTAATAAATCCAGAGGTAGTCTGGGAAGATGGTGATATAAAAACATGTAAACCCTTTATTCCTCCAAATTTATTTGCTTCTTGGCCCAATTTTTACAGAGAGGAAAACCTTTCTCAATATCAACTCTGAGATCACATATGGTAAACCTGAGGTCTTGAAATCCTACCAAGATTTTACAAGTGAGGGATGAAGGGTAGCTAACCAGTCCAACATTATCCAGAGGGATGCTGATAGGTCAGCAGATTCCCTCTGGCCTATGTTGGAAGAGTCTGTCTGGGAAGCTCAGCTGGCTTTCTGAAAGAGGTCTAGGGAAAGCCATAGCCACACATAGAATCATTCAGGCAGTCATCTTTAGCCATCCCTAAACAAAGAAGATACTCCTATTCTTTTAACTTTGCCATTAAATGCACTCAATCAGGTCACATAGAGGTAACCTGGCTTCTGCAACTTGTCCACATAAATATCACCTCTGTAAGAGTAAACAAAACAAAACAAAACACTCCATTACCTCCTCTGTACATAATGCTTAAGCAATTCCCTTACTGGGCTACGTTCTTATTTTTGACCACTCTGGAGCAAAAGAACAATTTACTACTCACCAAACAGAAAACAAAGCTCTAGAAATAAAACACCAAAAACAAATCTACACCAGTACAGAGAGAAAACACTTTAACCAACAGCACTTCTTTTCCTAGACTAGTGTTTCTCAAAGGATAGTCCCTGTACCATCAACATGAGATTCATCTTGGAATTTATTTAACATTCACACTTCAGATATTTTTTATTGATAGTTGCTTCCTTTGCTAGTCTTCAAAAGACAACAAAGCAGAAATCATGTCTATTAACATCTCAGCACAAACTTACATATGGGAGAGGTTCATTAATTAATTATTTTATTGATTTTTTTGTTTAAATATGAATATTATATATATCATATAATAATATAATTTTCATAAATATTATTATATAATGATGTATTAATATAATATGTAATGTTATATAACAGCATACTGTTACTCTTCTATATTATAATAATATATATAATTATTCTATATAATAGAATAAATATATTAACATATGTTATATATTATATCATATATTTCATAACAGAAATACTCAAAGGAGATATATAGTAATCAAAGTTACAATATGGTAGAGAGTGTTCAGAGATCAACAGAGAAATGATAAAAAAAATTAATAAAGTAGATAAAACATTTCCTCTTAGAAACAGTTACTCATACATAATCACAAAACAAATAAAAATCAAAGGAAGAAACTAGTATTAAATTATATAAGTGTATATCTATGAATGGGTCTTTAAAAACTCCATGGAAAATATATTCTAGAAAAATGTATTCTAAGAAAATATAATGAATGTACTTCAAAAGTTTTTACAAAATAAACATGCAGCTTAATTCATTTTCCCACAAACTTTTGAATACCCTTTATATTTTAATATTTTGTACTGTATGCAAATTATAAATTACATGAAAGTACATATATAATTTTTTTTCTTTTTTTGGAGAGGTTTTTGCTACAGGGCGCATGCGCTCGCCAGAAAGACAGAGAGAAACAGAGAGACAGAAAGCGAGAAATCACCCCCCAGGGGGGATGGCCACGCCACAATCCCTTCTCCTCCATTCTCCTCTCGGGATCTTCAGCGCGCACGCACACGCACCCAGTGTGAGTTTAAGCCACTGGGTCTAGGACTCGAACCGCGATCAACTACATGGGAGTCCAGTGACAAAGCCATTATGCTAACTGCTGGTCCCACATGAAAGTACATATTACATGAATACATAATATAGAACACATTGGGTTGTCAGAAAAGTCATAACACAAAAACGCATCATGAGTTTCCCAATGACCTAATAATTACATATGATAAATATTTTTATAATATATACTAATTTATGTAAATACACATTATGTAATACTCATAGGTGTAATAAAATTACAAAAACCATATGAGATAAGCGTCTGTTCCCAGCTTGACATAGTAGGTTAAAGCAGTCCAATGCTACCTTTGCAAAAATAAGAAAAAGCAGTATAAATTACATTGACAATATTTTTTAAGGATATGAAAGTAAAGACAATTTGATGATCTAAAATTCCAAAGTAGGGCAAACTTTCTATGGTGAAATGATGGTTGCCAATCTTTTTTTCTCTCCCCTTGGGATTATTATTTGGTTATAGATATAGGTTGAAAAAAATCAGCAAAATTGTGAGCAGTAATCAGGGGCATTAATAACAAAATAAAAACATGAAGTTTTTTATTTCATTTTGTTTCGTTTTTTATGTTTTTGTCATACAACTTGTGCGCTCGCTGGAGAGAGACAGAGAGAGAAACAGGGAGAAAGAAAGTGAGATGTCATACCCTGGGCAGATGGCTATGTTGCAATCTTTTCTCTTTCATTCTCCTGGGATTTGGGGCATGCACTCACATGCATCCAGAATGATTTTCAAGCCACCAGGTCCATGACTCAAAATGTGGTCAGACATATGGGAGTCTAGCACCTTAAACACTACACCACCTTATGGCCCCAAACATGAAGTTCTTTCCTCAACACATTTGCTGAGTTCTAAGACAGTGCATGTCTCTCAATTCATCTCTCCTATTATACACAAAAAAAATATATCTAGGTATGAAGGGTAGAACCCTTTTAGAGAAAAATATGTGCAAACATTTTCAGACCTTGAAATAAGCATACATTTCTTAAACAGAGCACATAAAAAAGCTAACCTTCACAGAAAAATAATTGATTAATTGTACTTTAATAGAATCAATAACTATACTCATCAAAAGACACCATTTAAAGAATGAAAAGGCAGTCTGCAGTGTGGAATAAGATATTTGTAACTCATATATTTGACAAAAGATTTGTGTCCAGAACACATAAAGAACCCTCCAATCAGTAAGAAAATGCAGACCAACTAATAGAATAATAAACAAGGATATGAACAGGCACTTCACAGAAAAGGATGTCAAATTACTAATAGGTGTTCAAATTCTTTAACCATTAGAGAAATGCAAAATAAGACAACAGTGAGAGGCAAAGCATTAATGAAACAAAGAAATGTGGTATTATCTGTTGCAGATATTTTGTAGTTTTATCAACTGTACTAGGGAGAAATGTTCACCTGTTGAAATATCTATTTTGTAAGCCAAACAATAATGTGATTGAATGTATAAAATAAAATATAATAAAAAATAAAAGAATAAAAAAGACAAGAGTGAGAAACTACTTTATACCCATCAGAAATTTTAAAAGGAAAATGATGAAACAAGTCAAGCATTGGGGGAAAAAAAAGAACTTCCCTTATACTGCTGGAGGGTACAACTACTTAGGAAATTGTCTATTTAAAGTTGAACAATTGTATATTCCATAACCAGCAAGTCCTCAGTATCCACAACTGATAATGCTTTCATGTCTTTACCAAACACATGTTCACAGACACTAAAAATTGGAAACCTCCCAAATGCCTATAAACAGGAGAACGAGTAAAAAATAACTTGTGAATGTCACAGTCAGTTTGGGCTGTTATATAACAAAATACCAGACATTGGATGGTTTAAACAACAAACATGTTTCTCACAGTTCTGGGGGCTGAGATGTCCAAGATCAAGGTACTGGGTAGATCTGGTGTCAGATAAGGGCTCACGCTCTAATTTTCATATGGTGTCTTCTTACGATGTCCCCCAGTAGTAGAGAGCAGAGAGAAACATGCAAATTCCTTTATGTCTCTTCTTAGAAAAGCACTAATGGGAACCAGCAGTTAGCGTAATGGCTATGTCGCTGGACTCCCACGTAGTCACCTGCGGTTTGCATCCCGGACCCGGTGGCTTAAAACTCACCGCTGGCGCGTGTGCGTGCGTGCCCAAGATCCCGAGAGGAGAATGGAGGAGAAGGGATTGCGGCGTGACCATCCCCCCTAGGGGGTGATTCCTCGCTTTCTGTCTCTATGTCTCTCTCTGACTGTCTGGCGAGCGCATGCGCCCTATAGCAAAAACCTCTCCAAAAAAAAAAAAAAGCACTAATGTCAATTAAGAGCACTCCATTCTCGTGATCTAATTACTTCCCCAAAACTCTATCTCCAAATATTATCATGTCAGGGATTAGGCTTCAATAATTGAGTGTAGTGGGACATATTCAGTCCATAGCAATGAGACAGTCACACAATGGAGTAATACCTATCAATGAGAATAAACAAACTCTACTACATTAAAAAATATAAACTAATTCCAAAAATGTGATTTTTGAGTTAAAAAACCTAGACACAAAAGAATACATACTGTATAATTTCTTTATACAAAGTCATAAAACTGAGAAACAGGTAATAAAAATCTATGCTATTACAAGAAAATAGGGCTAGTAGTTATGTTGGAGAAAGACGCTAACCTGAAAGAAGCACAAGAATGGGGAATAGGAGTCCGGAGCTCTTATATTTTTTTCTTGATCTAGGTGATACTGATTAAATGAGTAAATTAAATGGGTTAGCTAGACATCTCTTATGTACCCACTTTTCTATACACTGAAGTATATTATATTTAAATTAAGAAATTAAAAAGTAGAAGGCCATTATAATATTCATCTGTCATATAGATGTAAAATTATTTCTAAACATAAAAACAAACAAAAAATCAAAAGAGAACTATCGCCAAATTTGACTACGTAAAACCTGAGGAATCTAAACCTTCAATCAACCACAATTTTAATTTGCCACAGAGTCTAAAGAAAAAGGGTGTGTCCCCCCAGACCTTCCTGGACTGCCAGCAGGCAATAGCGTGTCCTGCAAGCCTCTGGCCAGCAAGGGACACTGAGGGAGGGTCACCTCTGACCCCCACCCCACTTCCAGACCCCCAGGCCCCAGACTCCACCTTCTAGGTAGGTAGCCAGGATCTACTTAAGGCGGGTTTTTTTTTTTTTCTCTTTTCTTTTCCCTTGACCCCCCTGCATTCTCTTTTTAACACCTAGCCCTCCTTCTCCCCCCAGACCTTCCTGGACTGCCAGCAGGCAATAGCGTGTCCTGCAAGCCTCTGGCGAAATCGCGGCGCGGCGCGCGACTTTTTCTTTATTTTTCAGTATTGTCTTTCCTTTCGTTGCATATTGTCCTCTCCTCCTTATTTTTTACCGTGCCAGACAGCCTAGACAGGCCTAGAATCATATATCTGAAATTTCCTAGGAAGGTAAGTGTCTTTGGGATCCTCCCTAGTACTGATCCCCTTTGAAAAAGGAGATTCTGCTTGTTAGACATTTCTGTAGAGTTCTCTGCCTGAAAACACATTGGTAAAAACAACAGAAGAGAGACTTCAACAAACAGCTATTCCCATCAAAAAGGAAAGACTCTTCCTTCTCGTGCGACAAAAGTTCTCCCAAGAAGTCTTTAAAAGGGAAGTAATCCTCCAATGGCTAAAGGTAGAAAAAGAGCCTCAGGTCTGAATAAACAAGAAAATATGTCTCCAACAAAGGAAAATGCCCCTCCATGTCTCGTAAATATGGAGGACGTTACCAAAATGACAGACACAGAATTCCGAACATTCATGGTGACCAAATTCTGTGAATTGGAAAAAAAAAGAGACAACGAACTACAGGAAATTAGGAAGTCCTTCCAGGATATGAAAGAAGAAATGGATACTCTGAGAAAGAATCAGGTGGAACTATTAGAGATAAAGTCTATAATACAAGAAATCAAAAACTCTCTGGAAAGTATTAAGAGCCGATTAGACCATGCTGAAGATCGAATCTCTGATGTAGAAGATAAAACCTCTGATCTAGAAAAAAACTACAAAAAGATCGAGAAAATAACTAAAAAACATGAGGATAATATACGAGAAATACTAGACTCTATTAGACGCCCAAACATCAGAATAATCGGCATCCCAGAAGGTGAAGAAACTTATAGCGGAATGGAAAATCTATTCCATGACATCTTGGAAGAAAATTTCCCAAGCCTAGAGAGGCACCGAACCATCCGGACCCAAGAAATACAAAGGACCCCAAATAGAATCAACCCCAGAAGATCTTCCCCAAGGCACATCTTAGCCAGGCTGTCTAACGTCACAGAAAAAGACATGATACTAAAACTGGCAAGAGAGAAACGAGAAATAACTTACAAAGGCCATCCCATAAGACTAACACCAGACCTCTCATCAGAAACAATGCAAGCAAGAAAAGAATGGGAAGACATACTGAAAGTGTTAAGAGAGAAACAATCTCAGCCAAGACTATTATACCCTGCAAGATTATCCTTCATTTGGGAAAAAAAGATTAAAATCTTCTCAGACAAACAAAACCTGAAAGAATTTGCCAACAGCAGACCAGCTCTTCAAGAAATCCTGAAGAAAGTACTGTTTCAGGAAAACTAAAGACACAACAGCTAGAAACAAAGAAATAACAGGCAACTAAGACAATGGCTAACTTAAATGTCGGTACAGACCCTATAACATCGATAATAACATTGAATGTTAATGGGTTAAATTCTCCAATCAAGAGACACAGACTGGCTGAATGGATAAAAAAACAGAAACCCTCTATCTGTTGCCTACAAGAAACCCACCTCATGGAAAAAGACATACATAGACTGAAAGTGAAAGGTTGGAAAAAGGTTTTCCATGCAGTTGGGAACCAAAAAAGAGCTGGAGTTGCGATACTAATTTCTGACAAAATAGGCTTTAAAACAAAAAGTGTCCGAAGAGACAAAGAAGGGCACTATATCATAGTAAAAGGCTCTATAGATCGAGAAGATATAACGCTTATTAATATCTATGCTCCTAACACAGGAGCACCCAAATATGTGAAGGAAAGATTGTTAGATCTGAAAGGGGAGATAGACTGCAACACACTAATTGTTGGAGATCTCAACACCGCATTATCCCCTCTGGACAGATCATCTAAGCAAAAAATAGGTAGAGAGATCAAGGACCTAAATGATACCATAAATCAATTGGACTTAACAGACATCTATAGAACTTTCCACCCAAAAACCACAAGATATAGTTTTTTCTCACCCCGACATGGAACTTTCTCGAAGATTGACCACATCATAGGACACAAAGCAAGCCTCTGCAGATTCAGAGGCATAGAAACTATTTCCAGCATCTTCTCTGACCATGATGGAATTAAACTTGAGTTTAATTTCAAGAGAATTCCTCAAAAATACCTAAAAACATGGAAACTAAATAACCTACTCCTGAATGACTCCACTATTACCGAAGAAATAAAGTCCGAAATCAAAAGATTCATGGAAGCCAATGACAATGAAGATACAAGTTTCCATAATCTTTGGGACACTGCCAAAGCAGTCATAAGAGGGAAGTTCATAGCAATTAGTGCACATAAGAGGAAGACAGAGAAAAGGCTAATGGATCACCTAACATCAAGCCTTAGAGAATTGGAAAAGCAACAGCAAAAAAATCCAAAAAATTACAGGAGAAAGGAAATAATAAAGATCCGAGCAGAAATAAATGAAATAGAAAATAAACGTACTATACAGAAAGTAAGTGAAAGCAAAAGCTGGTTCTTTGAAAGGATAAACAAAATTGGTACCCCACTAGCGAGACTTATTAAGAAGAAGAGAGAAAGGAACCAGGTGAATCAAATCTGCAATGAGGCTGGTAACATAACAACAGACATAGTAGAAATTCAAAACATCATTAGAGGATACTTTGAACATCTATACGCTAAGAAACAAGATAATCTGGATGAGATGGACAAATTCCTGGACAAATATAATCTACCAAGAATGAGCCAGGAAGAAATAGAAAGTCTGAATAGGCCCATAACAAG
The DNA here is from genome assembly GCA_026018925.1 of Tupaia tana. Taxonomy (NCBI): domain Eukaryota; kingdom Metazoa; phylum Chordata; class Mammalia; order Scandentia; family Tupaiidae; genus Tupaia; species Tupaia tana. Next base: position 20,912,226 of record JAKSZU010000004.1, read on the forward strand.
CCAGGAGATTGAATCAGTAATAAGTAACCTCCCAACAAAGAAAAGCCCTGGCCCCGATGGATTCACCTCTGAATTCTACAAAACTTTCAAAGAAGAGTTAACTCCCATTCTGCTCAAATTATTTCTAAAGATCCAAAAGGGTGAATCTCTCCCTAATTCATTCTATGAAGCCTCTGTCACCCTCATCCTCAAAACAGATAAAGACAGGACAAGGAAGGAAAACTATAGACCAATATCTCTGATGAACATAGACTCAAAGATTCTCAACAAGATACTAGCAAATCGTATTCAACAACTTATACAGAAGATCATACACCATGATCAGGTAGGCTTTATTCCAGGAATGCAAGGTTGGTTCAACATACGCAAAACCATAAATGTAATACACCATATTAATAGGAAGAAAGACAAAAACCATATGGTCATATCGATTGACGCAGAAAAAGCATTTGATAAGATACAACATCCCTTCATGATCAAGACTCTTAGCAAAATCGGCATAGAAGGGCCATTTCTCAATACAATAAAAGCCATCTATGAAAAACCCATAGCGAACATCATCCTGAACGGAGAAAAGCTGAAAGCTTTCCCACTAAACACAGGAACAAGACAAGGATGCCCACTTTCTCCTCTCCTTTTCAATATAGTACTGGAAGTCCTCGCCAACGCAATCAGAAAAGAGGAAAAAATAAAGGGCATTCGAATAGGAAAAGAAGAGGTGAAACTCTCTCTATTTGCAGATGACATGATTGTATACATAGAAGACCCAATGGTCTCCATGGAAAAACTACTGGAAGTAATACATGAATTCAGTAAAGTTGCAGGATATAAAATCAATATACAGAAATCGATAGCATTTCTATATACGAATAACAGGCAGACTGAGATAGAACTGAAAAAACTTATTCCGTTTACCATAGCCACTAAAAGTATAAGATATTTAGGAATAAATCTAACCAAAGAAGTTAAAGACCTCCACAAGGAAAACTACGAGAAGGTAAAAAAAGAAATTGAAAATGACACAAAAAAATGGAAGGACATCCCATGTTCATGGATTGGAAGAGTTAATATAATCAAAATGGCAATTTTACCCAAATTAATCTACCTATTTAATGCAATGCCAATCAAAGTACCAGACACATTCTTCACAGATCTAGAAAAGACAATCTTAAAATTTGTCTGGAATCATAAAAGACCCCGTATTGCCAAAGCACTTCTACACAAGAAGAATGGAGTGGGTGGCATCTCAATCCCCGATCCAAAAATATATTACAAAGCTGTGGTAATAAAGACAGCATGGTATTGGCACAGAAACAGACATGTGGACCAATGGAACAGAATAGAGTCCCCAGAAATAAGTGCCCAAACATACAGTCAACTGATCTTTGACAAGGGGTACCAGTCAATCCAGTGGGAAAATGAAAGCCTCTTCAGCAAGTGGTGCTGGAGAAACTGGACTTCCACTTGCAGAAAGATGAATCTGAACCCCTACCTCTCTCCTTTGACAAGAATCAAGTCAAGGTGGATCAAGGATCTAAATCTAAGACCTCAAACTATAAAGCTGCTCCTGGAGAATGCTGGGGAAACTCTGGGAGACATTGGTGTAGGGAAAGACTTCCTAAAGAAGACACTCAAAGCAGAGTCCATCGTCCACAAAATAGACAAGTGGGATTACATCAGACTAAGAAGTTTCTGCATGGCCAAAGACACAGTAGTTAGTGTGAATCGACAGCCCTCAGAATGGGAAAATATTTTTGTAAATGTTGCATCAGATAAGGGACTGATAACCAGAATACACAAGGAACTAAAAAAGGTGTTTGGAAAAAAGATGAGCAACCCTATTAAAAGATGGGAGAAGGAGATGAAGAAAACACTCTCTAAAGATGACATACGAATGGCCAAAAGGCATATGAAAAAATGTTCAACCTCCCTCATCGTAAGGGAAATGCAGATAAAAACAACAATGAGGTACCACCTAACCCCAGTCAGATTGTCTAATATTAAAAAAACAAAAAATGATAAGTGTTGGCGGGGGTGTGGTGAAAGGGGAACTCTTTTACACTGCTGGTGGGAATGTAGATTGGTCCAACCACTGTGGAGAATAATTTGGAGATTCCTCAAAAATCTACAGATAGATCTGCCATATGATCCAGAGATCCCACTCCTCGGTATCTACCCAAAAGACAGAAGAATCCTTCATTGGAAAAGTGCTTGCACATCGATGTTTATTGCGGCACTATTCACAATTGCTAAGTCATGGAACCAACCCAGATGCCCCCGTATGGAGGAATGGATTGAAAAACTGTGGCACATATACTCTATGGAATACTACTCAGCCATAAAAACCAACAGAGCCCTGGCTTTTGACAGAAAGTGGAAGAATATGGAAGATGTACTGCTGAGTGAGGCAAGCCAGGCTATGAAGGAGAGACATTGTATGTCCCCACTTAACATATACCGTTTGTCTGCATTCTATGTCTGAAACTGATTGACCAACAGTTGAACAAACACAAGAGATGGGTGTGAATGTCAGATGAGGTGTATGTGGAGGAGTGGGGCCCAACGAAAGACATTTGGAGAAGGGATACAGAGGTAGAGCATTGACGGGATGGGGAGGTGTGGTGTTATCTGTTGAAGATATTTCGATCAACGGGTCTGGGGAGAAATGTTCACATATCGAAATGGTCTCATTGTAAGCCAAACAATATGATTGAAAGTATATACAAAAATAAATAAAGTAATTAATAAAAAATAAAAAAAAAAAAAAAAAAAAAAAAAAAAAAAAAAAAAAGAAAATCACTCCAGGCACATGTGTGTATGTGCCCAAAACCCCAGAAGGAGAAGAGATTGTGGCTTGGCTATCTCCTCTGGGGGGGGGGGGGGTGATTTTTCACTTTCCTTCTCAGTCTCTCCTTGCCAGCAAATGCATGTGCCCTGCGGCAAAAACTTAAAAAAATAAAATAAATAAAGGAACCATTAAAAAAAAAAAAAAAAAAAAAAGAAAAAGGGTGTGAAAACTAAATAAATAAATGTCTTTAGCTCTTAACAAAAAATATTATTTATGCATATTATATATAAATTAATGTTAATGGTGGTTGTCAGTGAATAGGCTAATTTTAATCCTTTAATTTCATTTCTTATGGGACCAGCAGATGGTGTAATGGCTACGTCGCTGTACTTCCATGTAGTCAACCATGTTTCAAGTCCCTCAACCGGTGGCTTAAACTCACACAGGGTGCATGTGCATGCATGTCCAAGATCCCGAGAGGAGAATAGAGGAGAAGGGATTGCAGCATGGCCAGCCCCCGAGGGATGATTTCTTGCTTTCTGTCTCTCTGTCTCTCTCTGTCTTTCTGGCAAGCACATGCATCCTACAGCAAAAACCTCTCCAAAAAATAATTCATTTCTTATGATTGTCTGTTTTGTTGGGTTTATTTACAATGACTGTATTATTTACCTATTCATCTATAAAACTATAAATGATATATAAAATTAAAAGGTTTTAAAAATAATAAAAGAAAATTGATATAAATGTACATAAAACACATCTAGAAAAGAAATAAATGATGGATTGGGGCCAGCAGGTGGCATAGTGGTTAAGGCACTGGACTCCCACATGGCTGACCACAGTTTGAGTACTGGACCTGGTGGCTTGCTTTCTCTCTCTCCCTACTGCTCTCTAGTGAGGGCATGTGCCTCATAGAAATTTTTAAAAAATAATAATAATAATAAATTTAATTTAATTTAAAATTCTTTTAAAAATGATGGCCAATAAGCATATGAAAAAAATTTCTAAATTCTCCAATAATCAAGGTATTCAAAGTGAAACAATAGGATGACATTTTTCATGTAATAGTAAGATAATTCTGATAAGGATAAAGTAAGATAGGCACTTTAACAATTTTTTTAATTTTAATTTAAATTACTTCTTCAATCAAACACAACTTCAAAAAACAGTCTGGACTTGGAAGTCCCTAAAAAATGTCTCTGATCCCAAAGTCCAAACAATCCAGTTCCTTATTAAAATCAATCCTTTTTTCCTCAGTTATCCTTTTACTTGAGTGGTTCTGATACTGAGTTAGTTCCAACTTTGTTGAAAAATTAATAAGTAAAAACTAAAATAATAATAATATCTCTGATAATAGGTAGGGAAAAAATCAGAAGACTATGCTCCAAACTGTTGATAGCTATACCCTGAGAGAGATAAGAGTATGAAGAAAATTCAGGTTCTGCATAAAAATTCTGTATTGATTGATTTCAGATGTTTGCATTACTTATAAAATAGAAACAATTATTTATATATATATATATATATATATATATATATATATATATATATAATCTTCATTAATTTCCTAATATCACCAACAAATCCTCACGAACGTGCTGCTATTGTGCAAAACAAACAGGGAGGCAGTTAGCGACTCAAGCGGAGGTCTCACCAAGACCTGGAGTCTACAGTTGAGTAAGTCCTGGAATTCTGTTCTGGTTTGTGGTTAACACAAGCACCCTAACTGACAGAGTATAAACCCAGTAAAAACCATCATGTGGGCTGCATCAGTGAAGGAGCAGCAGTGCCCAGCTATTCAACTGGGATTCAGAATCCAATCTCACTCCTGTAAAGAGTCCTTGACACCTGGAAAGCCACCAGAATAAAATCTAGAAGTAGTCATGCTAATACATTCTGACAGACACCCTGTTATAATTATGGGAAGAAGATAAAAACTTGGAAAGGGAAAATAGCAGTAATTAAAAAAAATAATGACAGTAAATATTTATTATTTGTATGGCACTATTATACATATTAAATCATCATAACAGCCTGATTTGGGGGGGGGGGTGTTATCCTATTATCCTGTTTTACAAATAAGGAACACAGAATTTGATAATTTTCCCAAGGCCAGACAACTAATAAGTGTTAGAGCTGGGATCCAAATCAAAGAAGTCTTATTCTTGCTCCAGGTTGTTCTATTTATTCACTTATTCAACAGACAGAACTGGGATTTACCAAATGCCAGGTACTGGGATAGATACTGTGAATGTAAACATGACTAAGAAAGTCTGTGCTTCGCAAAGTAGTAGGATAGAAGAGCAGATGTATAAGAGAGCATGACCATGCTAAAATATTGGATTGCCAGAAAAGTCATGACATATTTTTTTCTGTTTTTCTATGTAAAAATGCATCATGACTTTTTCGATGATCCAATAGAAGAATTAACTGAGTACTACTCAGAAATATGAGCAATATTGCTGGGGAGAGAAAGAAATGTTCAACAATAGCATTTTAATTAGTCCTTTTCTGGAGACAACCAGAAAAGGGCAGGTAAGGGCATTTCAGTCAGCAGTTTGATATGAACAAAGAGATGACAATATGTATATATGAATATATATATATATGAAACATGCTATAAAAAGATGTTAGTTTTGTGTGACTGAATAAAAGGGTCTATGAGGGAAATTGGCAGAAGAAGGAAATAGAAATAAAGTCAGTATTTCTCCTGTGACATCAATGAGGCCATCTTCACTGAAACAACTGCCCAATGAAGCCTAATTCTCCCAATGTCTCACAGGAGAGCATATGAAGACTTAGTAATTTGTTTAAACCTCCTATAAAGCTACAGTTTTAGCAGAACACCAGAATTGAAGTTTTAGTCATTAGACAACTGACTTTGAGGTTGCCTTGGGTAAGATTCAGGTGTTATTCTCATAATAGAACACAGTTGCCAAGGTGATAGAGACTTAGACAATGAAATAAATATACCTGTATACCTGCAATAAACAAGTTCTGAGAAGACAGCACCAACTGCAAGTTCCCTCTGTAAAAGGAACACAAGTTATTTAAAACAATCTCTTCAAGGTAAGCAGGAGCTCTGCCACCACAGCATCCGGGTTGTAAGATTTTCAGATCTTTCTTCTTGAGAGGACTGCTTATCTTGAGAATACAGTTTAGCAGTTTTGTACGCAATTCTTGCTGGCTGTAACTTTACCCTTTTTACTATGACTTTTTTTTTTTTTTTAATATAACAGAAACTTAAAACAATTGACATTCTAAAGTTGGAAAAGCAACTTGCTCTAGCAAAGGATAATACAATGTCAGGTTCTATCATGTAGTCTCCTTCCCTAAATTTACTCCAGGGATTTGCCTAATCCCCAAAGGAGAACTCCACAAAAGGATTGAGAGGAATTATTTTTTTTATATACTGGGAAAGAAGATGAAAAAATTCATATGCATCCCTTATACATGACTGCTCTTTTCTAGAGATTCGGCCATATTCCTTTCCCTTTTTTGAAGAGTATAGTCTTTACGTGTAATCCAGAACATAACGTAATATGTGATGAGAACTGTGCTGCAGATTGGTATGGGGCTGTTTTACATACTCTGCTCCCAGTAATCTTTATGAAAATCATGTGAAGTAGGCATTATTTACTGTACCCATTATTTCAGAGTTGATGAAAGTGTGGTTCATAAAGGTTAAGTAACTATCCAAGACCACAAAACTCATTAAGTGCCAAACCAAGCCTTGAACATATTAGGTCAATGACTTCAAGTTCAATACTCTTTCCACTAAACTACAGCCTGTCTTCTCTGACACAATTCTTGTAAAAACAAGTGAAACAACACTTGAATTTCATTTGTGAAATTGAAAATATGTAGCATTGATCAAGTTATGTAACATTATACAATATTTCAGCAGGGAAAGAGGTACAATAATAACAGTAAACTAAAAAACTTCTATTCCCATGTACTTCTCTACTACACGCTCATGGAAGAGGAATATATGCAGATGATCTAAAAACCAAACTATGTGGCTTTTGGTAACATTAAATAATTGCATCAACATCATACACATTTTTGAAATTATTATTAACTATGGTTAATATTTAAAAACTTGTATAATATAATGAAAAAAATAAGAGCTTTTTAACCATATAATCTAGTTCTGGTTTTAGTTCTGATTGCAACACTCATTGAATAACCTAGGACAAGTGACAATCCCTCTGAACTTGTTCCCTGTTTAACACTTAATATGTACTCTGTATGAGAAAATATATAGCACTTTATAAAACCTTTAGAACAACGCTTGAGGGACCAGCAGATGATGTATTGGTACATCACTGGACTCCCACATGGCCAACTACAGTTCGAGTCCTAGACCTGGTGGCTTCAAACTCCTGCTGGGTGTATGTGCGTGTGTGCCCAAAATACCAAGAGGAGAATGGAGGAGAAGGGATTGTAGCCATCCCCCCTGGGGAGGGGGGTGATTTCTTGCTTTCTATCTTTCTGTTTTTCTCTGTCTCTCTGGCAAGTGCATGCACCCTACAGCAAAAATCTCTTTAAAAAAAGAACATCACTTATGGTTCTACTCAATAAATAGCATTCAATAAATAGCATTCGTTTTCCTTCTTGAAGTTTTGTGGCTGAGGATATTGCTGTTATTTAAATAATTCCCTCTTTACCACCAGTTAAAGAAACAACTACAGAGATTTCTGGATAAGAAAAGATAACCACACTAGGACCTAGAAATGAGATACATTAAAATAACTGACAATCCAAGCAGTAATATTTCACCTTTTATTTTTCATCTTTAGATTATTTTGTGCAGAACACTGTAACAGCCTTGGATCACCATGAATCCATATTGCTAAATAATTCAGAGGCTTGTATGGACATTCTCAAACTTTATCATCACAAAAGAAGTAATCTTACCTGTAAATGTGAGTATTCCAAAATTAGAAAGTGAAACCTTATCACATGAGCCTGAAGCACTTTTTTCTCATAATGTTTCCAACTGTGATGAAACCTGAATGTCCATCACAGCACTTATTTTTTCTGGTAGAGGCTTCAATATGATGTTTTTAATACATTTCCACCATTGATGCATTTTTAAGAGATAAACAAGGCCAGCACAATTTATATTTTCTTGCTTATTTTATCTTAGATTCATTTATTATTTAAGAGTGGTTATATGATCAGATAAGTGGTAGTTAAATTGCATTTTTTGTTCTCCATTTTCTGAAAAACATTAGTAGTCTTTTTTTTTTCCTATTTACAACTTATTGCTTTTTATCCGGCCACTGCCCAATAAGTATATAACATTTAACTTTCCAATGATATTAACTATTACCAATACTGATGATGCTTTTATTACCACTGAATCTGTTGTTAACTATTTTGATTACACACTAAGTGCCAGTCTCTTTGTAATCATTATTTAATTTAGTACTAATGAGTAGCCTGCACAATGAATATTATTATTGCAGGTTCGAGAGATAACTTTTCTGAAGCTACAGTGCTTTTGTAATAGAATGTTGAACCCAAGACTTTGTATTTTCAAATTTTAGGCTTTTTCAGTAGCATATGTTATACTTATATGCTTGTATATAAATAAAAAACTATTAGATAGAAAAATAGAAAGGAGCAACTAGAGTAAGATTTACCTTGCAATCTGGTTTCCAGCAATGATATTAAACATATTAGTAGTAACGTGTGAATACTTCTTAGAGAAAAAAGTTTTAAAATTTAAAAGAGAGAAAGACATCTTCTTCTAGCAAAAATAGAACAGGGACAAGATTTTTATCTTCCTTCATAAAAAAACATAATAAATGAACCAAAATTTTAAAAGCATTGGCAGTCAGACAGCAAAGGCCAGCCATGGCATGATGGCTAATTAAAGTGCATGGCTGGATCCCACATAGCCCACCACACAGTTTGATTCTAGACCCAGGAGCTCGAAAAATACAGTGGGCATGTTGTATATGTGCTCCAAATCCCAATGGGATGGGAAAATGGAGGAGAATGGATTTCAGTGTGACAATTACCCATGGGGAAGGGATGCTTTCTCAGTTTCACTTTCTCTCTCTCTGTTTTTCTGATGAGGATATGAGCATTTTGCCCTCTGGCAATTTTTTTAAAAAAAAGGATTGTAATCCTAGGTGCAGTAGTTAAGGCACTGGATTCCCCCATGGCCGACCACAGTTCGAGTCACCAACCTGGTGGTTTGAAGATCACGCAAGGCGTGTGTGCATGCATGCCCAAAATCCCAATGCAGTATGTGACTTTTCTCTTCCCAGTGTATCTCTCTGGCGAATATACACACCCAATGGCAAAAAACTTAAAAAAAAAAAAAAAGAGGGACAAGAAATGAATGAAGTGAGTCCTATGATTATCCTACCCTATAGCCCAAGTTCCCAGGCTATCGCACAAGGATCTTACTGAGTTTCCCAGTAAGCTTCCTTGAGGTGAGAAGAAGCTGAAAGCTCAAGAGGGCCAAGACAACTAGAGTTCATAAGGCAGAGTACTAAAGAAGAAAGAGCTACACAAAAAGAGAGCTTTGGAGGTCTACAGAGGATTGATTTCTCTTGAGTTTTTACCTAAGTACTGGTCAGCAAATGCATGTTTGGAAATAACCTTCAGAAAGAACCAGCAAAAATATTAGAATGAGCAAAGCATGGTGTTCTCATAAGACTAGGAACAAATCAGAGTGGAGAACTTTATAATTCATGGGGTTTTTGGTTAAAGTAATAAGAGAAGTCTTACTTAAGCAAGGGGAAAAGAGCCCAAGATTAAATGCTGCTGGTGACATTTTATAAAAACAATCTGAAAGGATCAAATGTTTGTTTTTAAGTAACCTAATTGCATCCAAGAGAAAATCTCAAAATATTTGTAACGAGAGGAATACAAAAAGTTCATGAAAAAATGGAATTAGGGCCAGCTCTGTAGCCTAGTGGTTAAGGGAGCCAGATCCCACAAAGCCAGCTACAGTTTAAATATCAGTCCCAGTGGCTTGAAAAACAGGCTGGGCACATGCCCATCAGTACCCAAAATCCTGACAGGATGGAGAAACGGAGGAAGAAGGACTGGAGCATGACCATGCCCCGTTGAGGGGACACTTTCTGCAAGCATATGCGCCCTCTGGCAATTAAAAAAAAATTGAAATTAAAGTGTAAGTTTATTTTGGTACAAAAAATAAAATTTGTAATCCATGAGTAGTTTCTTTGTAATACACATTTCCCATGAACTTTTTGAAAACCTTTTATAAATGCAAAAATATCCCACCCTCAATAAGGACATTTACAATGATTGCTATCTAATACAAAATTCTTAGGCAGGCTCAGTTGCACTAAGATGCTGTGCTCTATAGGCTAGAATCACATGGAAGGATTTGATTCCTGGTCCAAACCAAAGGCCAGTCACAGAGGAAATCCCAATAACGTGGCAGTCTGAGGCAAGATCAGAACAGAAATACCTTGTCTAAAAGGTAAAAAATTTAAAAAATAAAACAGAAAAATAAGGCAGGTTCATGGCCAGGAGTAATGCACTGCTCAAGAGAAGCTGGATCCTGAATCCCACCTAGCAACCATGGTTCAAATCCCTTTCATGGTCAGCCTGGAATATGCTGGGCAGCATACAAGTGCCAAAGATCTGATAGACTAGAGGAAGGAGATCACAATGTGACCAAATACTATGGAGGGTGCTCCTCTCTCCTCTCTCTCTCTCTCTCTCTCTCTCTCTCTCTCTCTCTCTCTTTCTCTCTTGTGTACAGTACATGTACATGCTCCATCAAGAATAAAGAAAAAATAATAATAAAATTAGGTAAATAGTCACCAGGCCTACAATTAAGCAGGAAACTATCATTCACAATGAGGGAAAATATCAATTGATCAAAACTGACTTAGAAATTATGCAGATGATCAAATTAGTAAATAAGGATATTAAAGCCATTAACTGTATCCCATATGTTCAAGAAGCTAAAAAAAATATTGTACATGCTAAGAAACTAGACAGCATATATTAGGCCATTGGGAAAATCATGACAAAATTTTCTTGTTTTTCTATGCAAAAATACATCATGAATTTCCTGATGACCCAATTTTTTTAAGAATAAATAAATAATACCGTTAGAGTTGCAAGTCATAATGTCAGAAGCAAAAAACACAGTAGGCAGAATTAAAGTCAGATTATATACAGCTGCTAGTTATTCTAAAGAAACAGTAAGAGAGATTACTCAAATTAAACAGAAATATAGAAAAAAACAACATTGAATTGAAAAGAAATAGAGTACTAGGGCCAGCAGTTTGCATAATGGCTATGTTGTTGGACTCCCATGGAGTCGACTGTGGTTCGAGTCCTGGACCCGGTCGGTGGCTTAAACTCACGCTGGGCGCATGTGCTTGCGTGCCCAAGATCCCGAGAGGAGAATGGAGGAGAGGGGATTGCGGCATGGCCATTCCCCCCCCCCCCCCCGGGGGGTGAGTTTTCACTTTCTGTCTCTGTCTCTATCTGTCTTTCTGGCAAGTGCACATGCCCGATAGCAAAAACCTCTCCAAAAAAAAAAAAAAGAAATATAGAGTATCAGTGACCTGTGAGACAATATCAAGTGGCCTAATACATAGGTAAATAGGGTGCACAATAACAATGAAATGGAGATAGAAGAAATATTTTTAAAAATAATAAGTGAAAATTATACAATTTGATAAAAACAATAAATCTACAAATCTAAAAAGTTCAATGAAGTCTAACACAAGATGCATAAATAGCCACATCAAAATATATCATAATCAATTTGTTTCGAAGTAATGATAAAGAAAAATATCTTTAAAAATAACAAGGAAATAGAGACACTTCTCAAAAGAAAACATACTAATGGCCAAGGAGAATATGAAAAAAGTGCTCAACATCACTAATGATTAGGAAAATGGAAATCAAAGCCACAATAACCTATCACCTCACCACATCAGAATGGTTATTATTTAAAAAAAATGAAACACAACAACTACAAAATACAAATGCTAACAAATACTAAGAAAGGAGAACTTTTTGGACCAGCAGTTAGTGTAATGGCTATGTCGCTGGACTCCCACGTAGTCAACCGCGGTCCGAGTCCCGGACCCGGTGGCTTAAACTCACACTGGGCATGTGTGCGTGCATGCCCGAGATCCCGAGAGGAGAATGGAGGAGAAGGGATTGCGGCGTGGCCATCCCCCCTGGGGGATGATTTCTCGCTTTCTGTCTATCTCCCTCTGTCTGTCTGGCAAGCACACACGCCCTATAGCAAAAACCTCTCTGAAAAAAAAAAAAAAAAAAAAAAAAAAGGAGAACTTTTTTACACTGTTGGTAGGAATGTACATTAGTGTGGCCGTTATAGAGAACAGTATTGAAGTTCTTTCAAAAATAAAAGTGAAACTGTTGTATACTCTATCAATTCCATATCTAGGCATATATTTAAATGAAAAGAAATCAGTATATTATAGAGATGTATACACTCTAACGTTTATTGCAGCACTATCCTTAATAGCTAAGACAGGGAATCAAACTAGATGTCCACTAGCTGGTGAATGGATAAAGAAAATGGGGTAGATACATTCAGCCATTAAAAAAATAATAAAATGTTGTCTTTTGAAACGTCAACAAGCCTGTAGATGATTATGTTAAGCAAAATAAGCCAGTCACAAAAAGAGAAGTACCACATGTTCTTACTTATACGTGGAAACAAAAAAGATGACTTCATTAAAGTACAGTAGAACAATGATTACTGGAACTTGCAAAGAATAGGAGAGAGGGGAGATAGATAAATTACAGATAAATAAAAAGAACAAGTTCTAATGTTATACAGAACATACAATAACAATAATTAATCCCTTATTGTATATCTCAGATTAGCTGAAAGAGAGGACTTTTTTTTTTTGGAGAGGTTTTTGCTATATGGTGCGTGCGCTCGCCAGAAAGACAGAGAGAGACAGAGAGATAGACAGAGAGAAATCACCCCCCCCCCCAGGGGGTATGGCCATGCTGCAATCCCTTCTCCTTCATTCTCCTCTGGGGATCTTGGGCACGCACACACACAACGTGCCCGGCGTGAGTTTAAGGCACCGGGTCCAGGACTCAAACAGCAGTCAGCTACATGGGAGTCCAGTGACATAGCCATTACGCTAACTGATGGTTCTGAAAGTGAAGAGTTTAAATATTACAATTACAAAGAAATGACAAGTGTTTCAGATTATGGACAGGTCAATCATCCTGATTTGATGATTACACATTGTATTCTTCACTGGAAAATCAAACTATACCCCACAAACATAATTATGCATCAATAACAATAGCCAGAGAGAAAGGGAGACTTACATACATATCATGTATCAAGAATGATATCAAACTGCTTGTTGAAGATAACGCAAGCTAAAAGCAAGTATGGCAAATCTTTAAAAATTGAAAGAAAAATTTTCAGCCTAAAATTCTATATTTCACAAAAATGTTTCTAAATGTTTCTAAATGTTTCTGAAAAACACTCTATCCATCATATATATCAAAATAAATAAACAACAGACCTGTACTACAAAAAGATGTAAAACAAAGTTTTTCAAGAAAGAAAATTATAACAAAAATCTAGATCTAAATGGAAAGATAAAGAGTACTGAAAATGGTAAATATATACAAAAACGCAAAATACTTTTTTCTCATTATTTTAATGGCTAAAATAATAAGATTATTAGTTAAATATCTTTAAAGCATTATTGAATATATAACTCAAAACAATGCATTGCAGAGTTTATAATATATAGAAATAAGATGAATGATAAAAAGCACAAAGGCTGAAGTGAACAGAGAAATGGAAGAATACCACTGTGAGATTCTTATACAAGTAGTGTAATATCATTTGAAGACAGGCTGATACTCAAAAATGTATATTATAAATCCTAGAGTAACCACTAATATAATACAATAACTATAGCTAGTAAATCAACAAAGGAGAGGAGATGAAATCATAAAAAATATTCAACTTATCAAAAGTAGACATAAAAAAGACTAAATTGAACATAGAAAAATAAAAAAGAAAACATAATAAAAGCATAAAATTTAACTCATGAATTCAAGTATATCAATAGTCACATTAAATGTAAATGTTTCAACACCCCAGTTAAAAGGTAGAGACTATCAAAAGGTTTAAAGCGATTCAACAACATGCTGGCTACTTTCCACTTTAACAAGAAAAGGTTGTTTTCACAAGGAGATTAAAGTACAAACATAAGAAAATATATACCATTCTATCACTTAAGAAAATAAAGGATGGCTATATTGATATTAAAGTAGAATTTTAAAGAAAATAATATACCACAAGAAATAAAGAAAATTATAGCATAAAGATAAAGAAGTCAGTTGATTAAGACTACATGACAATTATTAAGGTTTATACATGTAATACAGTTTTTAAATAACTGAAGTAAAACTAATAAAAGCTTGTAGGAGATATCTTAAAATCCACAAATACATTCAAATATTTCAACACACATCTTTTTATTATTGATTGAACAACTAGATAGAAAATCAGGGGACCAGCAGATGGTATAATGGCTACATTACTGGACTCCCATGTAGTAGGCCATGGTTTGAATCCTCGATCTGGCAGCATAAAACTCATGCCGGACATGTATGCATGCATGCCCAAAATCCCCAGAAAAGAGATTACAGTGTGACTTCTCACTTTCTCTCTGTCTCTCTCTGCCTCTTTTGCCTTATTTACCAAGTCCACCTAATTGACTTTATGGAACACTCTACTTAAGAATAAGATCCACGTTTTTTTTGGTTGTTTTTTTTGTTTTGTTTTGATTTGTTTTGTTAAAAATCAACCCCCGGGGGGATGGCCATGCCGCAATCCCTTCTCCTCCATTCTCTTCTCGGGATCTTGGGCATGCACGCACACGCGCCCGGCGTGAGTTTAAGCCACTGGGTCCGGGACTTGAACCGCGGTCGACTACATGGGCGTTCAGCAACATAGCCACTACGCCAACTGCTGGTCCTAGGATCCACCTTTTTTTAGGGCACTTCAAAGAAATGCAAACTAAAATATTTCATATCTATTAGAATAGCCAAAATCCAGAACACTGGCAATGCCAAATGCTGGTAAGGATGCAGAGTTATAGGAACTCTCAATTCATTGATGGCAGCAATGAAAGATAGTACAGCCACTTTGGAAAACAGTTTAACAGTGTCTTATAAAACTTAACATACTCTTTCCATATGATTTAGCAGTCATGATCCTTGGTATTTACCCAAAGGAGTTGAAAACTTATGGTCATACAAAAACCTGCACACAGATTTTTATCAGAATTTTATTCATAATTGCCAAAATCTCAAAGAAACCAAGATGTCGTTCACAAAGTGAATGGATAAATAAACTATACAGACAATATAATATTATTTAGCATCAAAAAGAAATGAACTATCAAGCCATGAGAAGACTGAGGAAACAAATGTATATTACTAAATGAAAGAAGCCAATCTGAAAAGGCTGCATATTGTATGATTCCTACTACATAAATATTTCTGAAAAAGGCAAAACTATGGAGAAAGTACAAAGAATAGTAGTTGCCAGGGCTTAGTAAGGAAGGAGAAATGAATTTTTTCTGCAACACAGAAGATTTTTAGGACAGTAAAACTATTCTGTATGACACATGATACAATTGTGAACATGTCATCACCTATTTGCAAAACCCATAGAATGTACTACAACAAGAGTGAACCCTAATATAAACTATAAACTTTGAGTAATGATGATGTAACAATTTAAGATCATCAACTGTAACAAATACACACCTCTTGTGGGAATGTTGATCACTAGGGATGCTATGCATGTGTGGGGGTATGGAATATATGAGAAGTCTTTTGTCTTCCACTCCATTTTCCTGGGAACCAAAAACTGCTCTAAAAAAATAAAGCCTATTAAGAAAAAGATAAGCCACAGATGAGAAAAGTCACATATCTAATAAAGGGCTCATATCCAGACTATGCATATAAAGAACTTTCAAGATGCAATATTAAGATAATAAACATTCACATTAAAAATGTTCAAAAGTTTTGGAATAGGCACCTCACCAAAAGCTATACAGATGGGAAATAGCCACTTGGAAGAAAATTCATCTTTAGTCATGAGGGATATACAAATGATAATTTCAGAGAGATACTACTACACACATATCAAAATATCTTAAATGAAAAAGACTGCCTTTACCAAATGTTGGTCAGCATGTGTGTAACTTGTACAGGACAGGTAGGGCTAAAATAGTAAACCACTTTCTAAATATCTTTGGAAGTGTTTCCATAATTTGTAACTTTATCTACCAGTTTAACCAGCCATTCTACTTCTATATACTTATCCAAAAAAATGGAATGAGTCTTATAGAGAAATATTCATAGCAGCTTTATTTGTAATGCTAAACACTGAAAACAACCCAAATGCCAATCAACAGGTAAATGAATAAACAATTGTGCTACATTCTTACAATATTACCCAGCAATAAAAAAGAATGTTATTATTGATATATATAATAACACAGATAAATCTCAAATAATCATGATAAGTACAATAAGCTACATAAAATTAGTTAACAATGTATTATTTCTTTCATATGAAAATCTATAAAATGCAAATTAACCAATAGTGTCAAAATGCCGATCAATGGTTGCCTAAGAATGAAATGGTATACATGGAAGAGTAGGAAGCAGGGATTTACAAAGAATGAAGAAATTTTGGAGATGATGAATACTTTCATTATCTTGATTGTTCTTATGACCTTGCAAAATATTTTTAATATCTATTATATGTATATGATATATATGTTGTACACATACTTACAAAATTACATATATTAAATGTGTAGTTTCTTACTGTCAATTATATCTGATTATAACTTTTAATATTTAGAAATAGGAAATGGAGTATTTGGGTTTAAAACATCAGTTATATAGTGGTCTTTCATTAGGCCTCTGGGTGCTGTGACTTGGTAGTTAAGGGAGTGTGATCCCACATAATCCACTGAACAGTTCAAATTCCGGCCCCAGCATCTTGAAAATCACACCAGGCATGTATGTGTGTGTTTCCAAATCCCATCAGAAGGGAGAAATGGAAAAGGGATTGTGGCATGACCACACCCAATTGTGGGCTTCTTTCCTCCCACCCACCCCTTTCTCTCTGCATCTGGCTCACTCTCTGGCAAGTGCACATACCCTCAGGGGAGGGAAGGACTTTAAAAGACTAGAAAGAAGGCCAGGGAAAACCTCCTTATGCCCTTTAACACAATGACAAATACATTAGGTTGACAGAATTTAGAACTTTTCTGTATACTTTTTTTTACTTTTACTGTTTTTTTAACTTTTACTATAGTTTTTTTACTTTTACTTTTCTGTATAGTTTTTTTACCTTTACTAACTTTTACTGTGTAGTTAGACCTATACAGTAGTAAACAAAGTAAGTGGTAGTCAACATGCTTTGCCACTTAAAATAGGACAAAATTGCAGATAGGACAGTTGTCCCGCAACTTCTGTTTTTGGCTAGAAAATCTGAAGTCTGTGATAGTTCAAACACCAGGAAGAGATATATTGCATTATACCCAATTCCAATAGATGCGGATACTTTGGTATTAGAAATTACAATGGCACAGTGTATTCTAACTTCTAAAACTCCATAGCTATTCGTGAAGACAGGAAAAACCAATCACATTCTCATTTAAAGGAGGAAAAAGACAATTAAGATTATTTTCTTTATGCAGAAAAGCTCATTGGATCAAAGTAAATCATGCTAAGAACTGTACATATCAACTTCACATCTGCAAATCTGTGTAGAAGCTTCTATATATAAATGAACAGTGAACAGTAGCAAAGCTATGTCACAAATGACACCTGCTGGCATATACTGGGTTTGGATCAATCTTTGTTGGAAGTGAAGTTAAAAAAAAAAAAAAAAAAAAAAAGTATCAACCTAACATTCACCAAAGAAGTGGCAAAGAAAAGGGAAGATCATCCTAAAAACTGATGAGAGGATGGGACCAGCAGTTAGTGTAATGACTATGTCGTTGGACTCCCATGTAGTTGACTGTGGTTTGAGTCCCGGACCCAGTGGCTTAAAACTCACACCAGGCGTGTGTGCATGCATGCCCAAGACCCCGAGAGGAGAATGGAGGAGAAGGGATTGCGGCGTGGCCATCCCCCCTGGTGGTGATTTCTCGCTTTCTGTCTCTGTCTGTCTGGCGAGCACACGCACCCTATAGCAAAAACTTCTCAAAGAAATAAAAAAAGAAAAAGGAAAAGGAAAAAACTCATGGGAGGATTGTAACTGAAAATTATTTAATAAAGCATGCAGACAAATTTGGAAAATGCTTGGCACCATCAATAGGATATAAGAAGATGTGGTAGGGAAGAGATAATTAGCTGCCCACCAAATTTTCATGTTCCTCTTCCATAGCATAGAGTACTTGCTAGCCTTTAAGGGCTGCATTTTCTGGAACCTCTTGTATCCAAGTGTTACTGTACAACTAATTCTTGCCAGTAGAAAGTAAATTGATATGATGTGTATTACTTCTAGGCCAGAACTCTTTATTTTTTTGGAGAGGTTTTTGCTATAGGGTGCATGCGCTCACCAGAAAGAGACAGACAAAGAGACAGAAAGCAAGAAATCACCCCCGGAAGGATCTACGCTGCAATCCCTTCTCCTCCATCTCCACTTAGGATCTTGGGCACACACACACACATGTGCCTGGCGTGAGTTTAAGCCACCAGTTCTGGACTCGAATCGTGGTTGACCACATGGGAGTCCAGAGATATAGCCATTACGCCAACTGCTGGTCCCCAGAACTCTTAAAAATATGGGTTAAATTTAATAATATTCTATTTTCCTTCCCCTAGGCAGATCCAGAGAGTGCAAGGTCCCTTTATAAGATAGCAAAGACAAAACTGAAAGCACCTAGGTCCCTGACATATGGTGATATAGCCACTTGCCAACCTGGAATCTGCACTGGATTCTTACATCAGTAAGAAATAAAAATATATTATACTGAATCACTGAAATATTGAAGTTTATTTGTAACAACAGTTAGTGGCAACTTAATTAACACATGTGGCCTCTATAAAACATGAATGAAAAGCAACTAGCATAGACTAACCTGATAGGAAATGATAACAGCATGAGATATAACAGTAGAAACAAACAAACAAAAAGGTTTGGTACCAAAATGAGCATAAGAAAACAAAAATTTAAAAATAATAATGGTAAAATATTCATTGGGATATTAAAGACAGAGTGAGAGAGAGAAGAGAGGGAGAGAAGCAGTACTGTTTAAATATGACCAGTAATATAGAAATGAAAATTAAGAGTCATTTTCCTGAAGCAGAACAGAAGAAAAAAAAATCCAAAGCAATGAGAGAGAATATTAAGAGCAGAGAATTACAGATTATTTCAAGAAATGGAAGGCAAGAGTCACTCAAAAAGAAATAATAATAATAATGTAACTGAAGAAACCTTACAAATCAGCAGAAAAGTTCAAGCATGCAAATTATTTCTGATAGAATTAATGGAATGAAAACTACCTAGAAACATATTCTGGCAATATTTTTTAATTACAGTGATGAAAGAAAAAAGCTCACAATCATCTAGGAAGGAAAATACAACAGGTTATCTACAAAGGAATAAATACATTTTATGTTTTCCTCTTTTAAATGGCATGTCAGCAGACAACAGAGCAACAAATAGTACTATCAGAAAAAAATTTGTCTCAAAAAAAATCATCTATTTTGTTCTCCATATCATGATGACTTTTTAAAAACTAGGTTAATGACAGCATAAGGTATGTTCTTTAATAGACAAAACATCGTATTTTCAATTTAGTCTTATGAAGCTAGCAAATATTTTCACAAAATGCTTTTCCTCTGTTAATAATTTTCTAACTGCAGAAGTATAGAATATCAAGATTTTTTTAACCTGATTGATACTTTAAGAACAAAACTAATATATTATTACTACTTTTGCAAAAACAAAAACAAATAAACAACAACAAAAATAAACAGCCCAGCGCAGTGACTCATTATTAAGGTGTGTAGGCTGGGCCCACATAGGAGGCCCATATGTAATCTCAGCCTACTTTAAGAGGATACTTTAAGCTTAAGGTTGGCATAGCAAAACCTTGTAAAACATGAGCTAAGTGTAGTAATTCACCTGGTGGTCCCAGATGGGAGGCTAAGGCACAAGAATCATGACTCAATGAGACCCTGCTGTAATACATATAAGCTATAATACATACATACATACACACATACATATACACACACAGAAAGCAGCAAAATGCAGGATGGTAGTGCTTCTTTCTGATCAACTCAAGGAAAGTGTTAATAACAAAAATCTGACAGTGCATAACAATATTTTTCATCAAAATGTCATTTGAGATTGATATGTTTGACTCATATTCAGTGTGTCCCACATTTCTCAAAATTTACTATAGAAAAACAATATTGCTTTTAGTTAATAATATTAGCCATGAGTATTTATTAATAAGATTTTCACTGTAAACTTAATGCAAATATGCAAAGGAAACAGCGTTCAATATGTTAGAATATTTAGGGAAATTAAGAAATTTCCAAAATAAATTTATATCACTAGGTGCTATATGCTAAATCTAATGAAAATATAGATTCAAAAGCATCTTTTTCATGACAAAGTATATATTACAATTAACTGATGATATAAAATTTGTATAAGGTAGAAGTGATTTGTATACATTAGTACTAATATTACTTTAGTAAAGTTTCTTTTAAGTGATCAGCCTATTTTTAGAAATCACAAAATCTATTGTTTGAAATCTTTTGTCTGTTCCAGTGTCAGAAAAGTTGCAGTTGGGACCAGCAGATGGTGAAGTGGTTATGTCACTGGACACCCACATGGCCTACCCTGGTTTGAGTCACGGACCCAGAGGCTTGAGAATCATGCTAAGTGCATGTGCATGTGTGCCCAAAATCATGGGAGGAAAATGTAGAAGGGATTGTGGTGTGGTCATCCCTCCTAGGAGGTGATTTCTCACTTTCCCTCTCACCTTGTCTGTCTCTCTCTTTCTCTCTGTCTCTGGCAAGTACACATACCCTAAGGCAAATAACTTAAGCCAAAAAAACCTTTTTTTAAAAAAAGAAGATAGGATCAGCAGATGACTTAATGGTTACGTTGCTGGACTCCCACATAGTTGACAACGGTTCAAGTTCTGGACCCGGTGGCTTAAACCTAACACCGGGCATGTTTGTGGCCATGCCCAAGATTCCAAGAGGACAATGAAGGAGAAAGGAATGTAGTGTGGCCATCCCCCCCGAGGGTGATTTCTTGCTTTCTGTCTCTCTCAGTCTCTGTTCTGAGCACATGCACCCTATAGCAAAACTTTCTGTCTTTTTTTTTTTTATCTTTCTTTTAGCAAAACTTTCTCTTAAAAAAAGAAAAAAAAAAAAACTGCAGTCATACTGTCTTAAGATTCTCTAATGGAATTAACCACATACAACCCTTATCCTTTCCACCCATAGTATTCTACAGCTCCAACAAGCCTAACAGAGTTTGAATACAATTAAGAGAGATTCAAGTTTAAATCTAAGATCCAAATTACCCATCCCACCCCACCCCAATTCCAACATAAGCTTCGCAGACAGACAGTCCTGGGTTTGAAGACCAATTCTATAAACCACAAGATGCTTGGCAAATTATTACACCTTTACAAGTTTTAGTTCTTTTATCTGTTAAATAGAAATGATACTACTTAACTCAAAATGTTTCTGGGGATTTATAATAGTTATGAGGCACCTAGTATAATGTATGGCACATGGTAAGCAATAAATAAATTTATGGATATCATTATAATCAATAATATAAACATTGTAATTGCAAATATTTTCTACTCTGTATTTTCCTAGAAAGAGACCAAGGGAATCTCTACAAAAAGGTCTTAATTAACATATCAAGCCATGAATTTTGCTTGCGTTTCTCATTTTTGCTATGGAATTTCTAAGAGACACATTATCCATACATGAACAATTATTATTTCAGTAAAAATACTTTTAATAATAGCAATAAAAACTCAATGTCGGGGCTGGCAGGTGGCATGGTGGTTAGGGGCGTTGGACTTCCACATGGCTGACAATAGTTCAAGTCCTGAACCTGGTGGCTTGCTTCTCTCTTTCTCTCTCTCTCTCTCTGGTCCAATTAAAATAAATAAGTAAATAAAGTTAAATGAAATAATTCTAAAAAAACAAAAACAAAAAAAAAAAAAAAAAAAAACCTCAGTGTCAGTTTTTATGTCAGTTTTGTTTTTTTCTTTTTAGGTTTTTGCCTTATGGCATGTGTGCTTACTAGAGAGAGACAGAGAGGCAGAAAGTGAGAAATCCTCTCCTAGGATGTATGGCCATGCCAAAATCCCTTCACCTCCATTTTCCTCTCAGAATTTTTGCCATACATGTACACATGCCTGCCATAATTTTCAACCTGCTGTGTCCCAGACTCAAACTGTGGCAACCATGTGGGAGTCTAGCACCTTAACCATTATGCCACATGCTGAACTTTATGTCAGTATTTTAAACTTAATTTTTTTTTTTTTTTTTTAGGAAATTAAACCAACATATCCATTGAGTAGACCATTTTAAATTCAGGTACTTGCAAAAGTCAAATAAATTATGTTTTCATTTATCTATATCTCTTTTTTTCTTAAAAAATATCAGCTCTTGGAGCCAGCAGGTGGCATGGAGGTTTAGGCACTGGATCCCACATGACTGACTCAGTGGTTCAAATCCTGGTCTTGTCAGTTTGAAAAATCACACCAGGCACACATGTATGCAGGTCCAAATCCTGAGAGAATGGAGAAGGGATGTAGAGTAGTCCTCTCCCCTAAGGGGTAATTTCTGACTTTCCCTCTCTCTCTGTCTCTGACAAGCACACGTGCCCTATGATAAAAAAAAAAAAAAAAAAAAAAAAAAGGATTAGCTCTTAATTATCACATACTACATGCATGCTTTTAAAAACCACACTGTACCCTACAAAGATATACAACAATTAAATAAAAATAAGAAATTATAAAATAAAAAAAAGAAATAAAAAGAATTAGTTCCTTTCAATCAAGGGTTCTTCTATTGTATACACCTATATTCCTCATGCCTAGCTAATACCTTGCTCATATGTGGAATTCAAAAGATGTTAATTAAATTAATGAACTGAAAGTTTATTTACTGAGGCCAACAAGTGGTGTAGCAGTTACGGTGCTGAACTTAAGGGACTGTGGTTCAAGTTTCAGACCTGGCTGCTTAAAACGTAATGCTGGCCGCTTATGCATGCACGCCCAAAACCCCAAAAAGGAGAACAGAAGAAAGATTGCAGCATGGCCATCCCCCTGAGGGTGATTTGTAGCTTCCTCTCTCTCTGTCTCTCTGGCAAGCATGCATACCCTATAGCAAAAATCTCTAAAAAAAATAAAATAAAAAAATAAAAAAGTCATTCACTTTAAATGCCTCTAGAAAGGGTTCATTGCATGACTATAACATAAATAACAAACTAAAATACAACAACAGCTAAAATCTTCTGAGTACTTACCATGTAATATTCATATGCTAAGCATTTTCACATGTATTATCTCATTTAATACTTACAATAAATCTATGAGATAAATACTATTAATATCTTCATTTTACATATCAGAAATCAGAGTTACCAAGAACTTAAATAAGTGTCACAACGGCATACAGCTAGAGCCAAAATTTTAACTCAAGAAATGTAATTAAAATGGGGCCAGCAGGTGTCATGGTGGTTAAGGTGCTGGATTACTACATGCCTGGCTGTAGTTTGAGTTCTGGACCTAGGAGCTTGCTTTCCTGGTTTCCCTTTCTCTGTCTCTCTGTCTCTCTCTCTGATCAAATTTAAAAATAATAATAGATGGAATTAAATAAATAATTGTTTTAAAAAGAAATGTAACTAGAGAGCCTACTGCAGTAACTATTATACTGTAGTTGCCTCCAACACTTGGTTTTGATATAGAAAGCACTATATATGGAATAAAAAGACCTGAGTTCTTGACCTTTGCCACTGATACTTTGTAGACACAAAGGAATCTCTCTAAGCTTCAGGTCCCTCATCCGATTTTGAAAAAGAATACAATGTACTTTACAAACTGTATATCCATATATTGCTAAGCAAGCTTTGTACTCTCCTTAGTATATGCCAGTTCATCCTTAAAATATTTGAAAATAGATACAGGGAAGAAGGTAAAGTATGCCAATTAAGTGATGCCAAATTGAACTTGAAATAAAAATAATAGTGCCTTAAATTCATAAATATAAAAGCTCTTTCAAATTCATTATTTCATAACTTTAACAGAAAGATTTAGTTACAGTGAGGGAGGAGACCTGTAGCCTAGGGGTTAAAAGACCTAATCTCATGCAGCTGATTGTGGTTTAAGTTCCAGCTCTGGCAGCTTAAAAACCACACCAAGTACATGTGCAAGCATGCCCCAAATCCTGATAGGCCGGAGAGACTGAGGAGAAGGAACTGTGCATGACCATGCCCCATTGGGGGAATTCTTTCTCCTTCTCTATCTCTCCGACAAGTGCATGCCCCTCTAGCAATTTCTTTTAAGTAAATTAAAATTTTTTTTTAGCTTTTTTTCTTCACATTTTTAATTTCATTTTCTTTTATACATTCAATCACATTATTTAGCTTACAAAACAAATATTTCAACAGGTGAACATTTCTCCCTAGCCCAGTTGATAAAACTATAAAATATGTTCAACAGATAATACCACATTTCTTTGTCCCATTAATGCCTTGCCTCCCTATTTTTCTTCTAAATGTCCTTCCTCAGACCCTACTCTTTCACACACATTATATCTAGTATTTATTTCCATATACTGTGTTTCTATATCCTTTAGTCAAACAGTTTCAGTCATAGAGTGCGGACACTCGGTATATATTAACTGGGGACATACAATGTCTCTCCTTCATTGCCTGGCTTGCTTTACAGGAGCCAGCAGGTGGAGTGGTGGTTAAGGGCACTGGACTCCCACAGGGATGACCATGGTTCGAGTCCCAGACCTGGTGGCTTGCTTTCTCACTTTCCCTTTCTCTCTCTCTCACTCTGCTCCTTTCTGGTCAAAAATTAAATTAAATTAAATTAAATTAAATTAAATAATTATTAAAAATAAAATACATTAAAAAGGTAAACTTAAAGTGAATTGATATCAGTGAAATTAAATAAAATGATAGAAGTGAAGAATAAATATAACATAAACACAAGAGACCAACAGACATGGAAGATCAACACTCCTGCTCTGCCTTTTACTTTTTATGTGATCCTCAGTTTGAACCTTTCAGTTTCCTTTTGTGAAATGGTAAAATTATTAGTAACTAACATGTTGTGAAGATGCAGTGACATAGTTTACACAGGCAAAGCCCATTATTTGGATTCAGTAAAAGATAGTGTGATCATCATCACTTGTCTATACAGGTTACTAATTGAAGCCCCAGTTGTCCTAAATTGTTCAAGGTCACACAATTACTATGCATAAGAACAAGTCTAGAATTTACATCCTTTACTCTTACTCCAAGAACATTTTAATTTCATGAAAAAATGCAACTTAGTATTTTTTCTTTATCAGAGACAACTATAAAATATTCATTCTCACTTAAAAAATGGTTGAATTTTAGCTCCTATAAGATAACCTTAATTCACACAGGCTGTTATTTACTAACAGTATCCAAATAAGTTGATTTTATATTGGAACGTTCATCTTAGACAAAAACAAGCAGTGGAAATAGAAATAATTGTCAAGTCAATCTCAAGGTTTGCTTATTATTGCAGAAATAAATTGAACTCTGCTCTAGCTTTTTGACATGTAATTCTGATACTAATAGGTTCATATCCATTTCTCTTTCCTCTACCTGCTAACCGGAAGCATTCTGTAATGGTGTGTCAGAAATCTACCAGTAACTGTCTAATGTTTCCCTTAAATGGAAAGCTACTGTCTGTAATCACATCAGCAGTTGTCAACAGTTTACCGTAATGAGGGGCAGAGCGCCAAAATGCTTCTGCTATGAAAATCAGATGCTCTCACCTGAAATTCTACATCCATGTTAATTAGAAGCAAAATTATCAGTTTTGGTATGTTGCATGAATCTGAGACTTAACATCAACTTTGCTACCATGGTTTGAATATGTCCCCCAAAATTCATATGTTAAAATTTGCTGAGCTGTATAGTAACAGTGTTGAGAAGATAGCAACAATCCAATTATGAGATTATGACTTGAGGCCTTTGGAAGGTGATTAAGATTAAGGTCGTCAAGGTGTTGTCCCCATATTTGAATCGTGGGGGGTTTATAAGGGAAAGGATGACACAAAGACATGGACAAAAAGACACACAATCTCTTGCTCTGCTCTTGGTCTGTCTTGCCATCTAATATCCTGTACCTCTTCCTGACTCAGGAGAGTCCCCACCACAAGGTCCTCACCAGATGTGGCCTCTTGACTTTGAACTTCCAAAAGCAGAAGCTAAACGAACCTCTATTCTTATAATTCACCTAATTTTCAGGCATTCACTTGGTTGCAACACAATGGACTAGAACAGAAAACAAATTGGTTCTTTTCTTTTGAAACAGGATAGTATTCTGTCTCTACTGCCTTGAACATCAGAACTCAAGGCTTACCTGCCTTCAGATTCCAGGATTTATACCAGTACCATCCACTAACTGGTTCTCAGGGTTTCAGCCTCAAACTGAAAGTTATACCATCAGTTTCCCTGCTTGCAAGGTCTTCAGACTTGAATTAAGCTATGCTACCAGCACCTCAGGGTCTCCAGTTTGCAGATAGTGTGTTTTCTGTGTTCTCAACTGCCATAATAGCATAAACTAATTCCCCTAAAAAATCCCCTCTCATGTATTTATTTATATACATATCCTATTGTTTCTGTCTCTCTAAAGAACCCTGACTAATACACACTTAACAAACTAGCAACCGAGATCTATAGTTTCCCTAACTTCCCTAATAGGGGATGAGGAAGAAAACACTTCTTTCAGACATTTGTGTTAAACACAGCCAGGGTGTTTTTGTTTTTGTTTTTGTTTTTCAGATTAAGAAAAAACTGATTAGGGCTTTAGAAAAATTGTTGTGTCAAATTTCAGGGTTCTATTGGGGTGGGTGCTACTATTATATCATCTCCCATCATTTTTGTTTTTGGAGGTTTGTTGGGGTTTTGCTTTTAGGCTAGAGGGCACATGTGCTCACCAGAGAGAGAAGGAGAGATAGAAAAGGAGGGGAGAATGTATTCCTAATGGGGAATGGTCACATCGCAATCCGTTTTTCTCCATCTCTCCCTTTTCAGGATTTTGGGCATGACCACACACATACCCAGTATGGTTCTCAAGCCACCAGGTCTAAGACTTGAATCGTGCAGTTGGCTATGTGGGATGTAGCTGCCTTAAACACTAAGCCATGGAGCTGGCCCACATCTCTCATCTTTTTATCAGAGCAGGTCTGGGCTGCTTCCTCATTTGTGCTGGAAACCTATGATCTAGACAATAGAGATATAAATATTAAATAAGTTATTATCTTCCTCAAGTAGCTCTTAGTCTAATGGAAAGGATAGATAAACAATGATCTATAAGTGATCTGTAAGTACCATAAAATGGGAAATAAAATTTTCTTTTTTTAGAACTCTGCTTGTAATCTTGGAAGAACTCCAGCCTTAGAAAATACTGAAACACTTTTTCATCCAATACTTTTGATTTTAGGTGGATAAAAAGCTAGAAGAGTTAAGGACATTCAATTATATCTGTATCTATTGACCATAGCCTATGTTTAAAAGTCTATATTTTAATGGACCCATCATGAGCCCTCATGACCTCTTTACTCCAAGAATGAGTCAAATAAAGAATTAGATCTTCAGTTCAATCTTTCTAAATGTCCAGCCCATTTTTGCTATTTCCTTTATATAAAATTGGGCCCACACATTTTTGAAGTTTTTAAACCATCTCACGGTTTGAATGTATACACCAAAAACTCGTATTAAAATCTGGTGAGACATTGTAATAGTGTTGTGAAGGTGGAGACCTAATCTAAATATGACGTTGAAAGGTAGGGCCTTTGAGATATGATTTGACATGATGGTTCACCCCATGATCAGATACTTGTGGGCTTATAAGGAGTCACAGACACTGTGCTCCTGCTCTGTTTAAGCTCCTTGCCATGTGATCCCATGCCTTACCTCAGGACCCTACCAATAAGAAGACTCTCACCAGATGTGGCCACTGGACTTTGGACCTCCAAACCATGAGCTATATAAACCTCTATTTTTTATAAATGACCTCGACTCAGATATTTCTGTTACTAACCACATAATGGACCATCCTTAGTTTGGCATTTCTCCAGCCTGATGAGACAGAATGAAAAAACTCATTACCTGGTAACAGCCTCTCTATCTACATCTGCAGACTACTATTTTCCAAAAAAAGAACTAAATCACCATTAAATGGTACAATTATAGTCTTTGAGAGATAGTGAGGTGTCACTGCATGATTTGATTAATCACAACTTGATACAATGAAAATATGTCAAGCAGTAACCAAACATAATGTCAAGTCACAAAACAGTGCCACACATGCAGTCAGTATCGTGATCTTCCTCACTCAACACTGATTTTGTTTATGACATTTATAATGAGCTTTTGACATTTGAGTGATAGCTACACTGAGATAAGAAATTAGAACACCTGGGTATTAGCTTTTCTTAAGCAATAGGTACTGCTGAAACTGGAATCACAAATTATTGACAACTAAAATGCTTTTAAATGTTTCAGAGATTTTAAGTTTCATGCCTGAAGAATGGAGGATAAAAATGCATCTGGATAATCTAATCTGGTGATTGTCATTATTCTTTCTACTCAGAGGAAAGGACAAACAGACTCATGTAAGCTATGCCTAGACTGGTACAAACTAGAACCCAGCCAAGATAATTGTACTTAAGAGAAGCCACATTCTTGGCACCTTTTATGAATTCCTTACCATAATTATTAAACAAATTAAAAATAAATAAATAAATGTTAATGATCTTTGGAAATAGTAGTAAGTCTACCCCAAGAGTCCATATTTACTCCAAAAAAGGCTCAGGAAAACTATCTTAGTTGTCCTGTGCAAATGGTGGGTCTGCCAGTAGGTTAATGGTAGCAGTGATTCCAAACATTGTGATCATACCTACTGAGGGAAGTGAGTGTATTACACTCTCCATAGGGAGAAGGAATATCTGAGATTTGAAAAGCATCCTTCAGGGAACATTCACCTTCTAGTTGAGAACCACTTACTTTCACAAATTAAGAAACAGATCTGGAAGAAGAAAGTAATTTGCATATAGGCCTACTGTAAATTAGTGGCAGAGATCTCAAAAGACCCAAGTTTCTTGACTGCAAATTAGGTTAGAGTACTACCAGTAAAAATAAACCCACTATAACTGAAGCTTTATAAGCATTTCTGTGTTCATCATCTTATGTGATACACACAATAATCCTGAGGGGAAATCATGCTGAAGATTATTATTCCTGTTTTGTAGATGAGAAAACAATGGCCCAGATAAAATGATTTACCCAAGATTATATGGACAATTTGGCAAAGGTAAAACTGAATCCCAATATTTCTGACCCTGAATCCACTGTAGTTACCAAACCTTTCTATTCATTCAATTGGATTCAATTTTTAATTTAGTCTTCAGTATAGTCTAAATACAACCCATGTACTGAATTGTACAAACATCTTAAACATTGAAAATGCTTCAAACTAGAGAAAATAACTTAAAGATATCAAATTATTCACAACTAACTATAATTTCAAGTCATCAAAAAATTTGCTTAGCCTTTCTCTTCCCAGGTTGCCATATAGCTTGCTCAGATTCCTTCTAAAAATGAAAATACACAATCAGACTGTGTTATTACTGCTTGGTTTTTATTAAAGTACTATTTTAACTAAACACCATAAAAATCCAAAAATATTTTGGAAGCATTTATTTATTAATAAAATACTATTATGGATTAAGCAGCATATACTATGTCACTTTAGGAAGAATTACCTGACACCGTCCAAAAGAGGCTATTGTGCTCTCCTTCTAACATATTTATATTGTATTCTAATTACTTAATCTCTCTCTCTCTCTCTCTCTCTCTCTCTCTCATCTAACCTGAATCCCTTAATTAAAGCAATTATAGGGATCGTAATGTGTGCGGGAATATGTGATTCTCTGCTAGGCAGGCCTACATTGGATTGTTGCCAGTTCACTTCTAGAGATCTTCCTGCCTACTCTGAGCAATTGTGTGCCCATGATCTAGGCTGGTGGAGGACAGGAGTGGATCACAACATTGGAACCCTGTTAGGTGTGCAGTATCGCTCTCTCTCCCCTCCCCAACCCCATCTCTCTCAGAGGAAGAAATAAACTTTAAAAAGAAAACAATTACATCTTTATAATCTCTGTAACCCCAATGTGTAACCTGGCCAGTGTAAACCTCCATGACTATTTTCTTCAGAGAATTTATCACGGTGTTGAATTTTGCCAACACGTTTTCTGCATCAATTGATATGATTGTATGGTTTTCTTCAGTTTCAGCCGGTTCATATGATCAATTACAATACTTGATTTTCAAATGCGGAACCGGCTTTGAATAAATAAAATAAACTCAACTTTGGGGACCAGTAGGTGGCATGGTGGTTAAGGTGCTGGACACTTCCACATAGCTAACCACGGTTCGAGTCCCAGATCTGGTAGCTTGCTGTCTCGCTTTTCTCTTTCTCTCTCTCTCTTTCTCTCCCCCCGTGTCTCTCTCTCTCATCAAATTAAAATAAATAATTAAAATAAATGAATGAATAAATAAAATTCAATAAATAATTTTAAAAAATAAATAAACCCAACTTCATCTTTTTATATATTACTGAATTATCTTTGCCAACCCCAAAGAGCTGAGTCTTGTTGTCAGAAAGGAATCAGTACCAAGGTCTCTTGAAGAGATAAAGGCTAAACATATTTGTTTTTATCAATATTTTTTAAGGCAGGCATCATGTAATATTGAAGAAATCAAGATCATAATAAAAATAAATAACAATAGGAACTATTATATCCCATTATTAACACATTCGGTCCTCACAACAAGCTCTACCTTACAGAAATTTAAATAAGAAATCTCAGTCTCTACCATAAAGGAGCTAAAAATACAAGGGAGGAAGTGATATACAACCTATCCATTAAAACATTACATGGTAAACCATGCTGTGTTAGCATCAGCAATGGAAGCTATGAAAACACAGCCTGGAAATAAGGAGAAGATTCCCCAAATCAGAAAGGCTTTAGTCATATTTGAAAGGATTTGTGAGCAAGGCAAAGTGAAAAATAGAGAAAGAGGGGACAAAAAGAATAATGAATGAGTCATCAAGAATAAATACTAAATTTCTAATTAGGTAATTAAGTAAACAACAAATGGTTTAATAAATTGAAATAAACACTGCATGAAGAGGATACAGACTTGAGGACAAGTTGCTGTTTGATATTGGTGAAATATCAAAGTATCTAGTAAAAAATTGGAAAAAATTGATCACAGAGTAACTGCAGTTCAAGATTAAGGAGTCCTCAGCATTTAGTTTGTCACCCTACAGAATGGTGTAAGAAAGCTAGCTAAAATCCAAAGGTGAAAAAAAAAAGTATGGCAGGCTCCAAGCAGTTTGGATCATTCTAGACTCATAAGGGTGTGTAAAAGCCTCTGACAGTTCATCTGGTTAGACTCCAAAGCTTTTTCCATAGATTCAGCAAATCAAAGCCTATAAAAGTTACAGTGCCTTTTTCTCATTTTATGGCTTTTGTTCTGCCAAAGCAAGGCTTAGACTATTCATGAAACTTTGCATAAAATTTAAATATCAATCTCTCATTCCTTTGGCAGTAGATCAGCCAAAAACCCCTAGCTTTAAGATTCATCTAGCCTAAGATGTTCTGTTTCTAGGACTGAGAGTTTCATTTGCATAAAGATCTTTTTCACTTTCTACATCTGTGTTTTATTTATATTGCAACAGCAATATTTATAAGTTTATGTCACAATAAGTTTCTAGTCTAAATTTGGGTCCTTTTTTAATTGTTCAGCACTTAGAAACCACACACAAAGAGTGAGAAAATCCAGCATGGAATTCCTCAGTGTAAAGCTCATATTAAAGTTCTCCTTCTAAACATGTAACCATTTCATGTCACATCATCCAGTACTGATGTTAAAGTACAATGAATGGTGAAATATGAATACCCCATTCTGAGGCCAACTTTGCAATCTTAATGAAAATGCAAACATATGTTTTGTTTTACATAAATTGGCACCATTATATGGTGTGATTATTTTACTACTAATTTCATTATTAAATTGAAGTTTCTGTCTATTTGTAAGAGATTTATGAAACTTATTTGGTTAAGGTGAATTTTTCCCATGCAAGACTAGATTGAAGGACTAGATTAAGCACTGTTCTCTTTTTTGAAATCTTTCTGTATTCTTTGACATCCATCCCAACTGAAAGGGATAAACTTTAATAATTTAGTTGTTTCTCTAACACTAAATCTATTATATTTTATATTCTTTTAGTTTTTTATGTACTTGATTCAGCCTTATTGCCTCATTGCATGCTTTATGAATACAAAAAGGGACCACTTTATGCAAATACCTTCATTCATAGTGGATCCCAAAAATGCTTCCTGAATAAATGGAACTATTTTCTCTAGCCATGCTTTTATATTTCAAAAACATTCAGTTATTTATTATTCAATAAACAAGACTGCAACAATTTTTTTATGGTGGTTAGAGAATCACTGGAGCCTTACCAGATGTACACAATTTAGACAATGAGTATTACTACTTTGGTATCCAAAATAATCATTTAAGTTATTAATAAGGTTTACTTACCTCATAAAGCTTAACACCAAACTAAATTAATATCTTCTACGTTACTTTTTAAAATCAGTTTATGTTTTCCCCACTAAAAGGTAAGCTGTATAAAATGTAAGGACAACATTTTTGTACTACTATATTTTCAGTGCCTAGAACAATGCCTTGCATATAATAGGTGCTTAATAAATATGTCTTGGATAAATTTAGAAAATATTTTCTAAAAGTAAGCCATATGCCAGGGACTTTACTGCATGCTCATTACTTAATTCAATTTCTAGTAAAGTAAATACATAATTATATTATTAAAGGTACACAATGATGCTTCAAAATAGACTATTTGATATGCAAACCGAGACTCATAGAAGTAACCAGCTGAAAGTCAACAATTAGTAAGTAGTTAGGCTATTATTTAAATTCAGGATTATGTGACTTATTCATTCTTTATGTTCAGTCTCCAAATCTAACAATTCATTACATACTGAGAAAAAAATCACTGAGAAAAACTAATTTTGCTTCCTTCTCCCAAATTTCCCCTATATTTTTGTAGTAGAAGTGAGTAATCAGGCACTGAACAATTCAATACACTGTAATTCAATACACTGAACAAGAGAATTTTTTTAAATTGAAATTAGTTAATATCAATCGCATGCAGGAGTAAGTTAAATACACCAAACAAACAGCCATTTTGAAACATGATGCAATAAATATGGTTGCTTCATCAAATACTGTATTTTATAGATTAACTTTTTACTTTGAGAGAAAAGGGTAAACAGCATAAAACAAAACAAAGTACTTTTATATTTGGTTGTATTTTCACTTAATGAACACAATTAACAATGTAATTCCAAATGTTGAAAAGAAGGTTTCTGAGTTAAGTCCTTTATTTTATATACTACAGAAAAGAAAAGGTTGAATTAGATCAAAATTCTTTATTTTGTATTTATAAAATTAAAAACAATTTTGAAAAATCTATTATAATCAACTCTTTCTGCTAACACAGAATAGGACATCAACTCTAAATGTAATTATTCTATCTTCTTCTTTTAATATAATTCACTGGCCAACAGAAGCAATGAGACAAGAGTAAGCTAAGCCTCTGGTCCAGCCCTGCTGCAAAGGAGGATCCCATAGCCCCAGTGTCTAGGACTGACCAACAAACTAGGTTTCTGGTAATGTTCTACCACAAGACTGACTGGAGTAACATCAGGCAGTGAACTGCCCCCAGCACCAAGCTGTCCCCCTAAAGCACTAGTAATCAAGCCAGCACCCATAGACTTTCCTTCTAGGTCAGCCTATACAGATAGAGCTATAAGGTCTACTCTAGCACTAGTTCAGCTCCTGAGGAACCAGGTTCCAAGTCCACCTTCACCTACTCAATCAACAGATCAACCCTAATGAATCCAGGCTCCAGAGCCAACCATGAAGGCCCAATCACAGGCACACCCACCTGCTGACTCAGGCACTAGGACAACCTGTCTGAGGGCTCCATCAGCAAATCCACAACAAACCACACCAGACAGTTGGCCCTGAATCTGGATGTGCTGATCAGTGAAGGGCAAAGACTTAATTAACCCTCTAGTTCCCTGATGTGCAGACATCAATTTAAAGCAGCACAAAAACCTGAAAAAACAAGGAGATATATCACCAAAAGAATACAATAATCTCTCAGTAGCTGACCACGAAGAAATGGAAATAAACAGCCTGACAAATAATTGAAAGTAATTGTCTTTTAAAAGCTCAGAGAACTATAAGAAAATTCAAGGAAATAAAAAATAAACAAAATAACAAATTTAACAGAGAAATCAAAATTATTTTTTAAAAGTCAAATTCTGAAACTGAAATATACAATGAATGAAATAGAGTTGAGTATAAACAGAATTGAACAAGCATAGAAAGAACCTGTGACCTGGACAAAGGTTATTCAAAAATATACAGTCAGAGGAAGGGAAAAAAAAAAAAAAAAAAAAAAAAAAAAAAAAAAAAAAAAAAAAAAAAAACAAGAAGCAGCAATAAAGAAAGCTTATAGGGCTTACAGAAAAGCATCAAAAGGGCAAATATTCAAGTCATGGGAATTCAAGAATATGAAAAAGGAGTAGAAAGCTTATTTTAAAAAGTAGGAGAATTACCTATTTATATTTATTTCCTTGGTATGTTTGGTTGTTTTTATTTTTTTACTATTGGATTGTTTTTCATTATATTTATTTATACTTTTCTCTTTTGGGGGAAGGGAGGTACAGGAATTCTCTGCATATTTTGGATACCAATCTTTTATCTATAATACACTGAGCAAATTTCTTTTCACAGGGCTATGCATATCTTCAACTTTGAATTTTTTGTCACATAGGCCTTATTTCTACAAAACCAAAAGTATCAATCAGTTTCTTTATAATTTTACTTTCTATGTGACTTGCATGAGAAATTCAATAGCTTCAAAATTTTAATTTGTTTCCATTTTTAGATATTTAATCCATCTGTAAGTTTTTTAAAATGATGTGAGAGATTGGTATTGTTTGCCATACATAGACTCTACTTTTCTTACTATTTTGTAATGTAACCTCTGCCATACAACAAAGCCCCTTATGTAAATGGCTTTGTTTCTGAATTCCATTCTGTTCATTTAAATTATTTGTCTAGTCTTATGCCAATGCCCTACTATCTTTATTTCTATTGCTATAAATAAAATAGTTTAACTGAATTACAAGTTTCTCTCAATAAAGATAAATCCATTCACTATTTTTCTTCAATGTTGTCATGGTTATTTTTGACCCTCTGTTTTCCACATAAGTTTTAGAATAAGTTTATCAAGGTCTATTTTAAAATGGGGGATGAGCAG
The DNA here is from genome assembly GCA_026018925.1 of Tupaia tana. Lineage (NCBI taxonomy): Eukaryota > Metazoa > Chordata > Mammalia > Scandentia > Tupaiidae > Tupaia > Tupaia tana. Next base: position 20,947,779 of record JAKSZU010000004.1, read on the forward strand.
TGGGGATTCTGACTAGAACTGTATTAAAATTAAAGGCTTATTTTGGGAAAACTAACATCTTTATAATATTGAACCTTCACTTCATGAATGTAATTTCTTTTTTTCTTTTTTTGGAGAGGTTTTTGCTATAGGGCGCGTGCGCTCGCCAGACAGACAGAGAGACAGAGAGATAGAAAGCGAGAAATCAACCTCCCAGGGGGGATGGCCACACCGCAATCCCTTCTCCTCCATTCTCCTCTCGGGATCTTGGGCATGCACGCACACGTGCCCGGTGTGAGTTTTAAGCCACCAGGTCCAGGACGCGAACCGCGGTCGACTACGTGGGAGTCCAGCGACATAGCCATTACGCTAACTGCTGGTCCCATGAATATAATTTTGAGTCTCATTTCATCAGATTATCCCTCTACTACCTCTGATTATTTATAGCATCTCTCTATTCCTCTGTCTTTCCTCCTCATTTCTCAATGATTTTTGTTCAGGCTTCACTATCATTTGTCCAAGATAATCTTTCCAACTATCTGGCCACTTGGAGTTCTCTCCGGTAACCTGGTCTTTTTATGTACTTTCACCTAGCTACTCTCATAGTTGTAGTTTATACCTTGATATCATCAAAATTGCAATAATTATAATCCTTTCAACTTTCTTTCAGTCATCTACTTTTTAGTGACTATTATCTTTGCAGGTGACTCACTATAATACACCCTCTCTAAAATCTTGTGACTTCATCAGAATCACCCACAAAACTAAGTCTCTGCTTCTTGAAAGTTGTTTATCTCTTATTCAGTTATAATTGTTAGAATTCCTTTTTATTTTTATAATTGACCAAGTTTAGATTATATGGTCATTCTACTTTCAATACACTAACTAATATCATGGTTTCACTACCTCTCACCTTTTCATTAGTCCTCATTCCCAAATGTACCATCTCCTCTCCAAAATTTATTGCATGTTCCCTGTACTCTCTCATACCTCAATTTATGATATGTATTGATAAAAACAAAACTATATTCTGCTTGTAGTTAGAACATCTGTTACTGAATTTATTGGGGCCAGGGCCTGGTACAGAGGCAACACAATGGGATCCACAAGAAATGGCCCTTGGTTTAAGTATCAGGGCCTCTCTAACTAAACAAACCAAGTAAATGCACACATGCCCATGATCCAGATCAGTTGAGACTGATGGTGGATCATAGCATGAAGGTCCTATTGAATGTGCCTATCTCCATCTGTCTGTCTCTCTTTCTCTCTCTCTCATGAAATAAATAAACTTAGAAGAAGGTATCTGTTACTGGGACCAGCAGTTGGCATAACGGTTATGTCGCTGGACTCCCATGTAGTCGACTGTGGTTCGAGTCCCGGATCTGGTGGCTCAAACTCACACCAGGCACGTGTGAGTGCATGCCCAAGATCCTGCTGGAAGGATATATTGCTGGTGGAAATGTAAGATGATGCAAAAATTTAGGGAAAAGGTTAATTTCAACATGGTATGAGAAAACTTTTTAAAGTGGTAGAGAGGTGTTCTGTTTTGATAATGGTATATTTTAATTTGATTATTTGATAATTATATCTCAACAACTTGACTTATAATGTAAAAATACAATCATAATAAAAAATAAAACAATGTTTCTTCAGAAAAAGTAAAAACACAACTATGGTTAAATCAAACTTTCTCCTTGCTCTGTATCTGTAGCCTATAGCTAAATGTGATAAAAGAGAACCAAACTCATACTGGTTTTTGTCTTTAAAGTATGTCTATATACCTTTATGTAACCTTTACTATTGGCCAGAAATCATATTATTCCACACTAGTTCATTTAATCTTCCGCTCTCCTTAAGAACTATGTTATATGTTGTCTTACTTCAAGTTTCTTCACACTTTCCCCATCATCTAACTTGGCTGATGACTTTGCCTGTTTCACTGAGAGAATTGAAAAGTAAAGTAATAAGAAGAAAACCACAGATTTGTTCCACTGTAACCATCTGTTTACAAGCTCTGCTCCAATTTTCTCCTCCTGCCTACCCCCTACAACATTTAAAAAAAGAAAAGAAAACCACTATACTCCCATCTAAAGCCAATCCCTCAATTTATGAATTACCTCTCAATACTCAGAAAATCACTCCAGAAATTATCTCCATTCTTGCTGCTCTACCATTAGTTGTTTGCCCGGTAATAGATTAGTCCAAGGAAGACATAAACATGCTATTTCTCCCATATACAATATAATAACAACATTATTTTACTTGATCCTATTTCCTCTATTAGCTACCATTCCATTTTTTTTGCTCCAATTTGAAGCACACCTCTTCAAAAAAATATATTATTTATTTTCAGTCCTCTCTTACCATTCTTTTCCTTTTTCCTTTTTTTTTTTTTTTTTTTTTTTTGGAGAGGTTTTTGCTATAGGGCATGTGCGCTCGCCAGACAGAGACAGAGAGACAGAAAGCGAGAAATCACCCCCCAGTGGGGATGACCACGCCGCAATCCCTTCTCCTCCATTCTCCTCTCGGGATCTTGGGCACGCACGCACATGCGCCTGGCGTGAGTTTTAAACCACCAGGTCCAGGACTCTAACCACGGTTGACTATGTGGGAGTCCAGCGACATAGCCATTACACTAACTGCTGGTCCCAACCATTCTGTTCTAAGTCTACCATAGAGCTCTACCAAAATTGCTCTTTGTCAAGATCATTGATGACTTTAATATTTCCAAATCCAATAATCAATTCTGAGTTCACACCTTACTTGCCCTATAAGCAGCATTTATCATAGTGCATTACTCACACCTCCTTCATAAACTTCTCTCTCTTGCTTTTCAGGAAAATACACTCTCAGTTATCCCCCCACCAACAACAGTTTAGTTTCCTTTGCTGGTTCCTTGATCAGAGTGGCCTTGTGCTCTCTCCTTGTTACTTTTCTCTTGTCTATTATACTTAACTCTTTTGGTGAAATTATGCTATTTTGTGCCTTTAAATGCTATCTATAAGCCAGCAATTCCCAAATATATCTCAAATTCTGACTTCCCAGTCAAACTTCAAACCCATGTACCCAGTTGCTTACTCAGCTGATTTGAATAGCTGATAGATTTAATTTGTCTAAAATTGAACTTCTGATCTTCCCCATCTCAACCTGCTCCTCCAGCAACTTACTTTCTCTATAAATAAGATAGCCCCACATGAGACCTGCAGATGACATAATGATTACGTCACTGGACTCCCACATAGTCAACTGTGGTTCGCATCCCAGACCCTGCAGCTTAAATTTCATACCAGGAACATGAGAGGAGAATGGAGGAGAAGAGATTGTGGCATGGCCATCCCTCCAGGAGAAATTGCTCCCTTTATCTCTCTCTGTCTTTCCAGCAAGCACACGTGCCCTAGAGCAAAAAATACCTTAAAAAAGAAAAAAAAAAAGGATAGCCCCACCCTTCCAGTTACTCTTGCCAAGAACATGAAGTCATACTTGAAATCTTACGTTATTGTATACCCATACTAATATACAATATATTTATCAGGAACTCTTCTGCCTATATCTTCAAACCACTTCCACCACTAAAACCACTACCATAATGGTTTAAGCTACTACCTTTTCTCACTTAGGTTGCAAAAATCTCCTAACTGCTTTCCTGTTTGTATCGTTGGTTCACCCTGCCTTTAAAGACTATTCTTAATAGGGAAACCAGAGTAATTTTTAATACTTTTGAACCTCAGAATAAAAGACAATGTGTCTACATTGTCCACCAGATCCTATGAAACCATCATTCGAATCTACTCTCCCTTGTCCTACCACATAGATAACTTCTTGACCATATTTTCTACTACTTTTTTCCTTGGTCACTCAGCTGTAACCACAGTAGCTTCTTTGATGTACATGGAACATCTCAGAAATGTTTACAACCTAGTGCACTGGCATAAGTGTTGGCTATTCCCACTTACAGATATCTGTATACCAATTTCCTTACCTCCTTTTGTCTTTGCTGAAAATGCTACCTTCTCAATGAAACCTACCTTCATGACTATTCATTTCATTATCTACCACTTCCCTCTTATTCTCCTTTACTTTTCCTTTTCATAAAAATTATCACATTCTAATATACTACTTAATTTACTTATTCATTATGTCTATTTTTATTTTTCTCCTTAACAGCAACACAGCTAGAATGCAAACTCCTAAAGTGCTAGCATGTTTTTTCTTTCCTCCTTGCTATATTCCAAGTGCCTAGTATAAAGAGATGTTCATTACATATCTATTGAATAAAGAGTAAAGAGTAAATCTTCCCTAATTACATAGGATTTTTTTATGTCTTTTTGTGAGCTTTTATAATTTTTCCCATAAAGGTCTTATACTCTGCATATTCCTGTTACCTTTAGCATCTTAGTTTTTTTTTTTTTTTTCTGTTTGTTTGCTTCCATGATACATGGAATCATTTTCTAATTCTATTTTCTAATTTATCATTGCTTATATAAAGAAACATTACTAAATTATACATTGTCACTGCCCTGCCTTTGGGGTAGCCCTTCTATCTTTCCTTTCAATGAACAGTTCTCCTCTTCATCCCAAGGATTGCATCCAGAGAGACAGCAGGTAGCAGCAGCAGCTCATTCTGGGCTTATTTTCTGATCCCGTCCATTGAAGGAGGGCATGAAACTATTCATTCACCCCTCTCCACATGGGGCTGCTCCACTTATGAAGTAATCTTCTCCATGTGCTTCCCTTAAAAAGCTTGCTATTATTCTCTCTTAAAAAAATAAAAAATAGGGGCTGGCAGGTGGTGTGGTGGTTAAGGGTGCTGGACTCCCACAGGGCTGATCATTGTTCAAGTCCCGGACCTGGTAGCTTCCTTTCTCACTTTCTCTCTATCTCTCTCTCACTCTGGTCAATATTAAAATAAATGAATAAAGTTAAATAAAATAATTCTTTAAAAAAAAGACCTTTAAAAAATAATAAAAAAATAAGGGGTCAGCAAATGGAATAATGGTTACATTGCTGGACTCCCACATGGCTGACCAGGTTTGATTCCTGGACTCCGTGGCTTCAAAATCATGCTGGGTACATTAGCATGTGTGCCCAAGATCTTGGGAGGATAAAGGAGGAGAAGTGATTGCAGCATAGCCATCTCCCCTGTGGGGTGATTTCTCACTTTCCCTCTCACAGTCTCTGTCTTACCTGTGAGCACACACGCCCTAAGGCAAAAACATCTTGAAAAATAAATAAATAAAACATAAAAATTCAGCATTATCTTAGTCTGTTCAGGCTGCTATAATAAAATGTCAGACTGGATAGTTTGTAAACAGAAATTTATATCCCTTTTTCCTAGAGACTGGTAAGTCAAGATCAAGGTGCTCATAGATTCCATGTCTTGTAAAGGCCTATTTCCATTTCATTGTTGAGAACATCTCTCTGAGTTCAAATGGACATAGATGGAAGATGCAATGAAGCAGCAGACTGGGGATCTCTTTAATAAAGGCTCTAATCCCATTTATAAGGTATCTACCCTCATGACCTAATCATCTCCTAAGAGTCCCATCTCCTAGGGGCCAGCAGGTACCATAGTGCTTAAGGCACTGAACTCCCATGTGGCTGTCCGTGATTCAAATCCTGAACTATGCAGCTTGAATATTACTCCAAGTGTGTGTGCACGCATGCCCAAGATCCCGAGCGACAAAAGGAAGAGAAGGGATGGCGGTGTTGCTACCACCCCGGAGGGGGATGATTTCTCACTTTCTGTCTTTCTGTCTCTCCAGCTAGTACACATGCACATGTGCCCTATGGCAAAAATCTCTAAAAAAAAAAAAAAAAAAAAATCCCACCTCCTAATACCATCACCTTGAGGATTAGGATATCAACATATGAACCTCAGAAGACACAAATATTCAGGCCATAGTAAGCATGTAGATATTGTATCTTAGAATACTGCACAGATTTTTACTAGTTATAATTGTTTGGCCCTGAATTATCTTTGATGTTCTTTTAGACAATCATTTAATGGCAAATAATTACAATTATGCCTCTTTTTAATCATTACATAACTCATTATTTTTCCTGTATTATTGTATTTGTTAGAGATTTTACTAGATTCTGGAAAATTTATTGATAAGGTCATCCTTATTTTATTCTTCATTTTAGAGTGAATATTTCTATTTCACCACTATGTATAATGTTTGCTGTTGATTCTTAAAAGAGAATCTTTTCAAATATGATAATTTTTTTCTTATTCTATTTTTCTATGGATTTTAGTTTGAATGGGTACTAAATTTTAGCTTTTTTTTTTTTTTCTGCATCTACTGAGATAAAATTGTGAGGGTAATATAAAGCAAAAGTTAGAACAATTCCTAAATCCAGGAAATGATATGTTTCAAAAAACAAAGAGACCTAAAATTAAATATGTCAAAATGTTTGTAGCAATTCAAGGTGGGAGCATTATTGATATAAATGCTTGTTTGTTTGTTTCACTGCTGCCAGTATTTATCTATAGTTTACAAATTTACTACAGTGAGCATTATTATATGACTACAACTGTATAGATTCTGGCTATACTTCTCACTAATTGTGTGATCTTAGGCAAGTTATTAATCTCTTCTGTGCCTAATTTCTTTCAAGTTTTCATCTGTAAAGTGGGTTTGGGATAATATTAATACTTACCTCAAATTAATATTTTGAGGATTAACTAATTAATATAAAAGAGTTAAGACAATACCTGTAATATAAAAGTGTTCAGTTAATGTTAACTATTACTATAATAAATTGAATGACAGAGAATATGAGAATCTACCTTCGATTTAGTATAAGTAGTATTATAGGTACAGTAATATTCATAGCTAACATTTACTGAGCACTTCCTATATTCTAAGCATTATATTTAGTGTTTTATATGCATTATCACATGTAATTCTTACATCAGCCTGTTAGGTACTACTATTAATCCCATCAAATACACATAGGAATTGATAATTTAAGTAGATAAGTAGATCATTAACCTTCCCAAGGTCACAGAGATGTTATAGTAAGAGGCAAAGCCAAGCCTGGAACACAGATATGTCAGACAGAGTCTTCATTCAAAACCACTATATATCGCTTTATTATATAATGATAATTAGAAATAGAAGATTTTTCAAGAAGGTGGAGAAGGAGGAAAAGGACAAGCAGAAGAAAAAGGACAAGAAGAAAGAAAAACAGAATGGAAAACAGTAATAGTTTTTGTTGTTTGTTTTTAGAGAGAGTTTTTTGTGTGTGTTTTTTTTTTTTTTTTTCGGTTTGTTTTTGTTTGCTATAGCCATGTACCCTCACCAGAGAAATAGAGATAGAGAGACAGCAAGTGAGAAATCATCCTCTGGGGGTATTCTCTCTCGGTATTGTGGGCACACACGCACATGTGCCCAGCTTGAGTTTGAAGCCGCTGAGTCTGGTACTCGAACAGTGTTCAGCTATGTGGGAGTCCAGTGATGTAACTATTCCACCATCTTCTGGTCCCCAGTAATAGTTTTTTAAATAGTAGTCCGTTGTGGTGGTAGTTTTTGCTCTTGCTGTTCTTAGTATTATTACTAGAATGATGGTGTGTTAATAAAAACAACAGCCATCAAACATTGAGCTCCTTTTATGTACTACAACGCAGTGTCCTGCTTAATTTAATTTTTCTTTTCAGATTTTTTTCCATAGGGAAAGTGTTCTCACTGAGACAGACATAGAGATAGGGAGAAGAAAAATGAGTAATCACCCCTCAGGGGTGATAGCCAAGCCACAATCCCTTCTCCTCCTTTCTCCTCTTTGGATTTTGGGCATGCATGAACACATGCCCACCATTGTTTTCAACCCACTAGGCCAGGAACTTGAACAGTGGTTGACCATAAGGGAATCCAGTGCCTTAAATACCACGCCACTTGCTGGCCCCCGTCCTGTTTATTACAACACCCCTATGAAATAGTGTTATCTTCATTTTACAGATGAGAAAATTGAAGTTAAAAAAATTAAAATGACTGATCAATGGCTCATACATATCAAAATTAGGATATAAACCCAAATCTGTTTGAATCCATTGTCTGTGCTCTTTCTACTGAGGCATGCTGCCTCTGCAGATCATTGATTTTGCAATGGTCGGGATGAAGTTTTACTGATTCTGAATTCTCTAGCCTATAGACTAAAGAAATTGCAAATGTTCTTGGAATTTAGAGGTCAAATTCAAGCATATCTATATAAAAGTGTGTGTGTATGCATGTGTGTACATGTATTCACATATGTATGTGTGTTTAAGCTACATTACTACTTAAATACTTTGTTGTTAAAAAAACCACTTTTTTAAATCTCTCTTTATGTACCTCAGAGGACAATCTATTGGCACACCAAGACAAAACAGAATTGATGAGTTGAAAAAAAGAGTCAAAATAATGAATGGGTCAGTTTTGTTTTCTCATGTTGTTGCTGGAGTGCAAATAATTTCTCTATAACTAGATGCCTGAGACATTGCACAATATCCTATTTATCTGTGTGAAGTTTGAAAATGTGGAAAAATTAAGAATGTATTCTGATATATGAATATCTGACTTCATAAAACAACTCAAAGCAAGAAATGGCATCTCATTCACTGCTGACAGGATAGCAAAATAATGAAACTGTCAGCAATTTACAAATAAGTATAAACAGTGCTAAGGCCCAGCCCATGGTTTTGTGGTTAAGAAACTAGATCTCACATGGCTGACTATATGGTTCTACTCTTGGACAGTGCATCTTAAAAGACACCTGGTGCATGTGTAGGCATTCCCAAAATCCCGAAAGGACAGAGAGATGGAGAAAGGATCAAGGTGTTACCATTCCTCATGGGAGGTATTTTCTCCCTTTCTATCTCTGTCTCCCTGTCTCTTTCTGGTGAATACACATGCCCTCCAGCAAACTTAAAAAAAAAAAAAAAAGGAGTCTTTAAAATGTTCTTATCTTTTGCCCTTCAATTCCATGATAGGAATTTATCCTAAGGAACCAAAATGAAATTTGATTAACACTCACCAAATAAAGTTGTTCACTACAATGTTATTTGTAACAATATATAATGAATCATAATCTTTATGCCTAACAGTAAGGAAAGGCCCAACAATAAATAGCTATTGTACAGCCATGTTTATGAAGTTTTTCAGGACAGAAAATTATTTGTGATAATGTTATGTTCTGTAGAACCAACATAAAAAATTTAAAGTAAAAATTTAATTATGCTCCAAAAACTAAAATACAAAATAAATAAGATTAGAAAGAAATATTCCAAATAACCAATAGTATTTGCTTCTAGTTCATAAGATTATGAGTGTATATGTGTGTGCTCATGTGGCATTTTTCTTTGCTGCTATTAATAATTATCTCTATTTTCCATATTTGTTACAATGAAGATTGACTAATTTTATAATCAGAAATGGGAAAGTCAAACGCAAAGAGATAAAAAAAAAAATGTAAAAGAAGGAAAACATAGTTGAAATAATCCAGGCATACCATTTTATTTCTTCTTATTGGCTGAAGTTTTATCATGAGTATTTAAACAGGAAGATTTTCTTTTACATCGCACAAGTACTCTGCTGTATCAATAATATATTTCCACATAAGAATATTTAATATCAGTTTTTCAGAGAGAAAATTACTTTTCCATAAAGGCATCAAGACATTTCATTTTCACTGACTTGCAAATGCACTATTTAGCAACTACTTTGGGGGGGGGGGGGTTAATATATCAGTCCTGGGATAGAGTACCACATGTTCCAAGCTTTTAATTCCTGCAAACGTCAAGGAAAATAACCCAAAAGCTAAACCTGCTTATACCGTACATTTGATGCCGCAACCTTTAACATTAATCTAATGGAGTCAGCCTGTGATCACTTTTTTTTTTTTTTTTTGCTTGCTAGTACCAAACCCTAAATAAGGTTCTTGACTAGATTACATTCATGCTGGGTTCATTTTAACGGAAATTGGAGAGATGGAAAAAGATTACGGGAAGAGATGTTATAAAAACAGACCTCATGAGTCAAACTTAATACTAAAACCATTCTCTTTCTTGTAGACAACCATGAAAACAAATATCCTGTGAGCTAGAGATACATATTGTATCTTTCCAGCAGATCTTTATGCCTTCTTGAGACAGATTTCCATAACTATGTAATGTGATTACAGTTAATGAGCCGATGGCACAGAGAAAGAGAATGATAAAGCATCGGGCTCCAAGAGACCAGATAAACATGTTCATGGATTCTAATTGTAGCAAGGGTAGAATAGCACTGGATATGAAAACAGAACACAGAGAGAGAGAGCACACACTGGTTCCTTTAACTTTAAAAATAACCATCCATAAAACGGAACCAACTTCCTTATCAGAATAACCCCTGGAAACACATTCATGTTATTTTCTTATTTAATTGATAACACATTACAAAAGGGAGTGTATAGTTTTAACACATAATATGAAAGTTACAACAGTCTGGCAGAGATACTTTAAACAACAAAAAGCACATCCCCATAAACAAACTATAAATGCAAAGAACATTTCTAGGAAACTTTGAAATCTATGAGCAGCTTCTCCAAAGACTATCTCAAGCTGTACAACTGAAGGAACACATTTTCCCTAAATCTCTAATCATCTCACCCATCGTCCCTCTTCCTGACCTGCATAAGTTATATAAAGATAATCTTTATACACTAAAGTAACAGAAAAATTTGCCCAGAAATGTAATATAACTCAAAGTTTTAAAAAAGTATAATTTTAGAGCTCCTGATAAGTCTTTATTTAGCAAAGGATATAATAAGGATAAAATATTCTGTAAATGGCCCCATTTCTTAGGAATTAGCAGGTTACTGAATACAACACGTAAGCTGAAGAATGTGTGCAGGCTATGCAAAAAGAATAAAAAAGTAAGCCCATTCATGAATTTAGAAACTCTGGAATAATTTATTGCTTTTAAGAAAATGTTTCCCTTCCTTTGTATGAATTGACTGTACTTCTTCAGTATTATCGTTTGTTTCCCAGATGTGTGTGTGTGTGTGTGTGTGTGTGTATGTGACAGCCATTAAGTTACTTCATGAGACAGGAATACAAACAGACAAATATGAAGATACATGTTTACCTCATAGTAGCAGAGAGATGTTCATAGGGGGCCCAAATTAAAAGTGCCAAGACTCTGTATAGTACATGTGGCTAAAGCCTCATACTGTGAGTTTTACATAACTCAGTTACACAGACTCTGGAAAACACACTTTGAAGATTATTGATTGTCTTGGTAAAACAAGGACAGTCCTAGGGTCAGATGAACCCCAGTAGATAAAGTGTGAGTTTTCCTAAAGTTAGGAAAAGGAGTATAATTAGTGTTACTGTGAAATATGAATGAAGAACTATGTCATAGGAGAGTAAGAAAAACCAAGAAGCAAAGCTAGTAACTCAAGTTTGTCTTTCAGAGTTTCTCTGTGTGAGGTTTAACTCTTTTTTTATCTTCCCTCTGTCCTAAAATTCTTCAATGAATCATATTTAGCAAAAATGTTCATGGCTCCCCCCTATATCTTATTTCTTCGAGTTAGCCTTTTAATCAGTAAACGTCACATACACTCACTCCTGTGTCAGTGGCACTGTGGAGAAGACAATTGGTAATACAGTGAAGTGACTGTTCCTGCTTGTTGCTTTTGCTAAAGCCAGCAAGCCAGAACATTTGTCAAGGAAGATTCAGAATTCCTAAATTGGAGACACTGATTACTGCCTAACACATGCCTCAAGTTGTAGCTGAGCGAAACAGAGAAAGTAACAAGGTGAAAGAGCAAACAAGATGGATTAGCTCAGAAGAGGATATTAAACAAACTCCTTTCTGGCAAATATACTGGAAAAAAGACAACCTGAAGGAAGAAAGTAGTCATTGGGTTACAGAGCTATGCTTTCATCTACTTAAAAGAATCATAATACATTATGTGTGCAAAGTTTGTGTGGATTCTTTCATGATCAGTTGTCTCAATATAAGAAAATAATAACTGATTTCTTAAGTTATATTTTTATTAATGTTTACTCAAAGTATATGTACTTGGCTCTCTATTATCGTCAAAACTCTCTCATGAAAACTAGAATTTGAAAGGACTGTGCACTATCAGAAAAATGTAGCTGCAGAAATCATGGTTAAAGGCAGATCCATATATTTAGAATAAAATGAAAGTACATAGAAACACAAGCAAAAACCCTTCCAGAACTACTAGAGAGTGCTGAAAATTTGCACTGAGTTTCCCAATAGCCAATGAAATGGGAAATGGGAACACTTACATGAATTACATAGTTTTAAAGATATAAACATTCTGTTGCACAGACAAAAGCTTTTCCTAAAACTGAGGCAAGGCCTATGAGAAATATTTCTCATCAGTCTTTAGGAAGAAGAGATAATAGAGAACAGCACATTATCAAAATATGATAGCAAGTAATTTCCAACATTTCTTTATAGTGACCCTTAAGGAAGCCTAGTATATCATGCTAATACTTCAATCAGAAAAAGCACTTTATTCTAAGATAAAATATTTGTATTATTTAATAGCCATCAGATAAAAGTCAGCACACTGTACCTACTTCTTTACATCTTTTTAAATAAAACTTTATCATTGATTTAGATATATAAGAATATTCTTCTAACACAGTCATTAAGCACATTTTCCTTACCAAAACCAAACAAGGTATCCACTATTTTTCTCACCTGCAATTCTTTCACATTTTCAACAGTAAAGTTGAACCAGACTCGGAAGCGTGGATTACAGGTATCTGGCCTAATGAACAGATCATACTCAAACTCAGAGACTTGGTCCACTCGGCCAAGGTTACCTGGTAATAAAAGTAAAAGAACTGTATTTTAATAATATTTGTACAGATCAGTGATACATACATTTAAATATTATGAGTGCTAATGGTAACAATTGTCATCATTCAGTACTGGTATGTTCAGCATTCACAATCTCTAAGGCTGACAACTTGGAATGCATCCCAGAGTAAGGAAGGTATTCAGCTAATCCATGCTGTGGTAAAAGTAGCACATAAGCCTGACAAGGCTTTATGATCCAGCTGCTTAGATCGTCTTTGACAGATTGAGATGTTCTTGGGTTGTCAGAAAAAGCCATGACGTAATTTTCCATGTTTTTCAATGCAAAAATGCATCATGACTTCCCTGACAACCCAATATATGGAGCCTATGATAAGACTCTGTGAACTAAGAGAAAAATCACAAACATCAGTTTCCTAGTTCCAGAAATGAGGACGATAATACCTTATGTATTTATGTTAAGCTTTATGGTATACAAACTACCTCTAACATATTGGATGTTGTTTAATTCTCAGAACAAGAATACATGACTTGGACTGTGCTTGATATTTTCTAAACTTCTATCAGAATATGTTGAAGAATACATATAGTTTTTCTTAAGAATTATTTATTTAATTTTATTTATTATTCTTATTTTTAATTTGCTATAGAGCATATGTGCTAAGCAGAAAGGCAGAGAGAGAGAGAGAGAGAGAGGAGAGAGGGAAAGCAGGAAAGTAAACTGCCAAGTCTGGGACTCAAACCACACTCAGCCATGTGGGAGTCCAGCACCTTAACCACCACACCACCTACTGGCCTCATTAAAATATATAGTTTTTAAATAAAAATTAGAAGTAGTTGCTACGTAAGAATAAAAATGGTAAATTCACAACTATAAAACTTAATTTCCATTTTCTCCACCAAAAGAACAATTGTATTTTTTAAAAAATGTATAATCTTAGGTGTTAACACCAGTTTTTGTCTTTCCTCTCTCTGATATCCTAGTGAACAGTTAATTACCCAAAATGTTAACAGCAAAATGAAATAAAAATAACAGCAAAGACTCATGTAAATTCCTGAACCAGATAATCAACAGCTAAGAGTATCAAGATGACTATAGATAGCAACAAAGCAATAGAGAACTTGGTATTGTATTGCTTTTGAAGAGCACAGCAATATCCTGCTTTCAAATGAGCTCTAGTATGTCTGCCTCCAAGAGAATACTCTTGAATTAAATTTTAAACTTTTATGTACAAAGTTTTAAATTATTTCTTTTCCTAGTCCTATAGTCATGTCACTCACTTTTCTGAGCGGCAACCATGCTGTATGTAATAGATGGGTTGGTAGCCCAGAAATCAACAGATATGGATTCTAGTTCAATTGACTCTGTATAACAATAGTAAGTTATTTATTCTCTCAAGGTCTCATCGGAAAAATGAAAATATTTGGTTATATAACGTCTAAGGTTCTTTCAGCTATAACATTATTTGGCGGCTGGACTCTAGGACTGATGAGGCACTGATCCAAAATAAGATAATCATTCTCCCTACCCCAGCCTTTTCAATTATCATCAAGTGACTTTCATGTGTTCTCATTAAAATTTGTCCTGGGATAAGCAGGTGGCATAATGGTTAAGGAGCTGGACTCCCACATGACCAATTGTGGTTCAAGTCCCAGAGACATTAACTTAAGACTCAATCTGGCATGTGTGCGTATGTGCCCCAAATCCTAGGAGAATGGAGGAAAAGGGATAGTGGGATGGCCTTCACCCCTATGGAGGTGATTGCTCACTTTCCCTCTCACTGTCTCTCTCTGTTTCTCTCAGGTGAGCACACGAGCCCTACAGCAAAAACCTTTAAAAATTTTTTTAAAAAAACTTTTGTCCTGAAAAGCCAGACTATTCTTCATTCCAGAGCCAGAACAGTTACCTCCTGTTAAATATACACACATTGAAACACTTGCATTGGCATAAAAGTAAAAACACAAACAAATTAGGACCAAAGACTTTCGTCTTAATTTTTCTAGTTTCAATTGTATTCAGAACTCCCAAAACAATTCCTCAATTAAATTTGCTCTTTCAACTACTATATCAAAAATATATATACTGAGCCATACATTATAGAGAGCAGCATAGTTGTTACAAAATGGTACTAAACTTGGAGTCAGAAGATTGTATTTAGTATAGTTTTGGTTCTGCCACTTACTAAGCAACCCCAGACAATTTCCTAACCTCTTCTAACCTGTTTTCTCAACTCTAAAGTAAGAATCATATTCACTGAAAGATGAACATGTATTCCTATGTTAATTAATATGAACATTAATTTTAATAGAAAATCAGTATTTTCTGAGCATGCCTACCTTAAACATACTATCCTAAGTATACTAACCTATTTAATCCTTCTAATAGCCCCTTTGAAGTAGGTACCATTAATATCGCCTCTTTACATAAAAGAAAAATCAAGGCACAGAGATATAAAATAATTTATCCAAAGATTATATAGCAAAGAAACAAGTAAAAGTCACAGTTGGTATTTGTAATCAAGCAACATGGCTTTAACCATTAAACAACACAGCTCTCTATATACCGAAGCTGATACATATAATAAAAAGATACTACAAAGTGAAAGTACATTTTAAATTATAATGCTTAATAAAACTACTATCCTTGAGCCAACAAATGGTGTAGAGATTAAGGCAGCTGGATCCCACATGGCTGACTGTGTGGCTGGAATCCCAGCCCAAGCAGCTTGAAAAAATATGCTAGGCATATGTACATGCATGCCTAAAATCCAGAGAGGAGAACAGAGGGGAGGACTTGTGGTGTGGCCACCCCCACCCCAGGGGGTGGGTCATTTCTCATTCTCTCTCTCTTTCTCAATCCCTCTGTCTTAGTCTCTCCAGCAAGCATACACAATTTATAGCAAAAACTAAAAACAAAAACAAAACACTATGCTTAGAACAACAAAGTTAAAAAGGCAATATCTTTGCCTCCAACGGTTCATGACCTAAAAATTAAATATGGAGCCAACAGGTGGTGTGGTGGTTAAGATGCTGGATCTCACATGGCTGACTGCAGGGTTAGAGTCCCATATCCTGTGACTTGAAAAACATGCCAAGCACATGTACATGAATACCCAAAAATCTGGAGAGGAGGATGAAGAAGGGATTGAGGTATGGCCATCTTCCCTGGGGAGTGCTTTCTCACTTTCCCTCTCACTCTGTCCCTCTCCAGCAAGAGCACACACCTTATAGTACAATTAATTAATTAATTAATTAAATTAAAAGTAAATGTTATCGTGTCCTTCAACATTAAAGCGAAAGTAGATTTTTCCTTTGTTTTTACCACTGAAAGTGTTTAAATGGGTTTTCCTAAATAATAGCATGTCTTACAAATTGCTGCTCTATATAGTATCTAATAATAATGCATCATTTGCATCTAGAAATTTTTATCTGAAAATGATTTGACACCTTTTATATTGTTAAATCCTTATTATGACCCAATGATGAGTAAACTGAAATCCAGACATATTTAGTACTTTCTTAAGTTCATGTATTAAACCACAGAATAGGACCTTATAAAACTCCTCACTCCGTTGTATTATTCTTGCGAATATACCATAACTATAGTCTTATTCAGACCTCATTCTCATTCAAACAGTACTATGCTATGTGTTATAAAATAGGTCATATATTAAATCAAATATTGTCTTCATGCCCACTAAACTTACATTCTGTAAGATTAATTAAAGTATCTGGTCTTTAGTCTTCTGTAATTATTATGTTGACCTTCTTCACCATTCCTGTGAGGCATGTTATCTATATGTGAGTGTACACAAACAATAATTTCCCCACATCACCTAAACTATTTCAACTGTCAGTTTGTGACTTTTGGAAAACAGCTATTTGAAAAATGCCCTAGCAAAATGCCTCTATACAATCCAGTTTCCTTCCATTTGACTTTAGAGATAGAGAAAATGAACAAGAATATAAAATGTGTAATAAAAATACAAAACAAATTTTAAGACATGAATTGTAAACCAAAATACATTACCAAATATGTTAAATATAAATGTTTTTTTATAATTGAGACAAACAGGATAAATATGTAGCACATTATACCAACTAAAGTAAGTCAGACACAGAAAATACCATATGACCTCACTTATATTTGGAATCACTTTTGAAAAATTCAGATACATTGAAACAAGACATGAACAGTGATTACTACAGATTGAGGGGAGGGAGAAAATTTGGAGATGTAAGTCAAAGGGTACAAAGCTGCAGTTATAAAGAATAAATAATTCTGAAATACAGTGGACAGCATCAGGATTATAGTTAATAATCTTATATACTGGAGACTTGGTAAGAGTACATTTTAGGCACTCTTACCATACATATCTACACCAAAACAAAGGGTAATTATGTGAAAGGATAATGTATATGTATTTGATTGGCTTTTATATCCCTTTCGTTATTATTTTTTTTAAGAGAGACTTTTGCTATAGGGTGTGTGTGCTTGCTGGAAAAACAGAGACAGACCAAGAGACAGAATGCAAGAAATTACCCCCCAGAGGGGATGGCCACACCACAATCTCTTCTTCTCCATTCTCTTCTCAGGATCTTGGGCACATGTGTACACATGCCCAGCATGAGTTTAAGCCACCGGGCCTCAAACCACAGTTGACTACATGGGAATCCAGTAACATGACCATTATGATGGTCATGATCCAACAATCTTACTCTGTGTATAAATTGTACCTAAAGGAAATGAAATCAGTATGTCAAAGTGTTATATTCTACCTCTAATGTTCTTTGCAGCATTATTAATAATAGCTGAGACATGGAAGCAAACTACATGTCCATTGAATAGATAAAGAAAATGTGGTATATACATACAATGAAATGAAAGCACATAATGTTTTTCTGATTTTGAATTGTTTATCTGAATTCTCTTGCATCTTGTTGAAACATTATGGGACCTATGGAACACAATTAAGCAAAGCTATATTGGCATTATGGAAGTTCCAGAAGAAAAGATGGGAAAAAGCATAAAAAAAAAACAAACCTATTTTAGTAAATAATAGGTGAAAATTTCCCACGTATGGACAGAGATATGAACTTCCAGAGTCAGGAAACAGAAAGGTCATAGATTTAACCAAAAAATATCTTCTACAAGGCATATTGTAGTCAAACTATTACGAGTCAAAGACAAAGACAGAATCCTAAAAACAGAAAGACAACAGTATTGTCACAAATAAAGAAATTCCCATCAGATTAACATCAGATTTTTCAGTAGAAACCTTACAAGTAAAAGAGAGTAAGACAATATATTCAAGGTGCTAAAAGAAAAAAATAATTTAAAAAAACACTTCTAAATAATAATACTGCACCTAGCAAAGTTATCTTTCAGAATTGAAGGAGAATTAAAGTCTCTCCCAGACTAGCAAAAACTCAGATATTTCATGAGTACTAGACTAGCTCTTCAAGAAATATCTAAAGGACTCGTAAATATAGAAGCCAAAATTAATTTTGCAGGTGATGGCTATGTTTGCAATCTTCATTGTGGTAACAGTCTCATGAGTACATACATGTCAAAATATCTAGAATCTTATACTTTAAATATTTGTTTAATGAATGTCAATTACATGTCAGTGATTTTTTTTAATCTATCTCTCTGCTGTTATATTTTCCCTTGGAAAGTCCCAAGGATAATAGCTATCTAAAATTCAGTGTTTCTCTTTTTCATGAATGTTTTCAAATAAGTATTAATATCAGCTCAATGGTTAGGAACAGAGATTGTAAAACTAGACTACATGGGTTCTAACTCTGACTCTATCACTTAACAGCTGTTACTTTGGGAAAATTAATTCATTTTTACTGTGTCTCAATTTACTCATTATAATGAAATGCTAATAGCAATTTCTTTACAAAGATACTGAGAGAATTAAGTAAATATTAATTTACATAAATAGCTAGAAGCATATCTATCAAACAGTAAATTATGGATATGTCTCTGAATGCAAAGCCAGGTAAGTATTAAATTGAATATAAACAATTAACAATGATATGGAATATTATGAAGGCTATTAATATATTCTGGTGGTTAAGAATAGGGTTTTGGTTCACTCATGTTGTAGAAGGCAGGATCTCCTAATTATTATTATTATTGTTGTATTTATTTTATACATTCAATCACTGTACATCACTATAGCTTGTAAAATGAATTTACCAAATATTCATACGCTTCAGACCAGTTTATTTGCATATATATTATCAACAGATAATTGTCCATTTCTGTGTACCTCAAATATCTTGCCTCTCTATTTTTCTCCTTGACTCCTTTCCTCTCCTTTTTAAATGTTGAATAATATTTTGTTGCATTAGATACCATAGTGTCTATTTTTTGGAGAGGTTTTTTTTTGTTGTTTGTTTTTTTTTAGCTATAGGGCGCGTGCGCTCGCCAGACAGACAGAGAGATACAGAGAGATAGAAAGCGAGAAATCACCCCCCAGGGGGGATGGCCACGCCGCAATCCCTTCTCCTCCATTCTCCTCTCGGGATCTTGGGCACGCACGCACACGCGCCCAGCGTGAGTTTAAGCCACCGGGTCCGGGACTCGAACCGCGGTCAACTACGTGGGAGTCCAGCGACATAGCCATTACGCTAACTGCTGTTTCCCGATACCATAGTGTCTTTATCCACTCATCCACTGATGTACACTTAGATTATGCTAAGTAAAATAAACAAGACACAGAAAGAAAAATACTACATAATACTAGCATCTTCTCGAAGTTGCATTAAACAGGTTAACATAAAAGCACTTTAGACAATATTGCAAGCACAAAACAGATAATTGATAACATTAACTATTCTTAGTAGTATATACAATATATTCAGAAGTAATATGTAGTTGTTTACATATTTTCAAACTTGGTATAAATGTGATAAAGAATGATTCTTCTGCAACTTACTCTTACATTCAGCATTCTGATTATTATTCTTGTTGATACATGTATCTCTTCATGAAGTACATGTAATTCATTCATTTTAATTTCACATAGTATTTCTTTTTGTAAATATAAAACTATCCACTTTCTGTTGATATTTCTGATACCTTTAACTTTCTCAGTTACCAAAAAAATGCTACAATAAACATTATTGTATATAACTCCATATATACATGCATAAAATTTGCTCTGAGTCAGAAATCTTCAAACCAGAATATAAAAACCCTAAAGTCACATGAACACTATCAAAGAATATTAAACAAGTTTGGTTTCAAAACATCAATTTCCATATTTTCAAACATTTATGTGTATTCAAATTAAAAACTAATCTGCCTGGATATATGTTTGTGATTCAGGTGTCTTGCTGGTTTCTTTGTCTTGCCTCTCTTTTCAGAACTACCTTTCTTTTCCTAGACATAAATAAATAAATAAATCCCATTGGTATATAAATCCCTTAGGAACACCAAAAAGGGTTAATTTGCAGGTGGAGCCCCAGTTTTTCCAGTACCATTTGCTAAAGAGATTTTCTTTTCCCCTATCTCTCACCACTAACAAAAATAAACTCAAAATGGCTCAAAGATCTAAACCTAAGACCTCAAACTATAAAATTACTTGGTGGATAACACAGGAGAAATTCTTGGAGACATTAGAGTAGGCAAAGACTTGCACAAATAAGAATACACTCAGTCAGAAAAGTACTTGCACATTCATGTTTATTGTATCATTATTCACAATTGCTAAGACATGGAACCAAATCGAATGTCCACAAACAGATGAGTTGATCCAAAAAGTATAACACTATACACTATGGACCATTACTCAGCCATAAAAAAAAAAAAAATATGAGGCCCTGACATTTGATAGAAAGTGGAAGAATATGGAAGATTTATTGCTAAGTTGCTAAGCAAAGCAAACCAGACTATGAAAGAGAAGCATTGTATGTCCACACTCAATACATAGTGAATGTCTTCACTCTATGGCATTAACTGAAAGAGTGGAAGATATAAAAGCATGGGGAGCAATTGTGGATACTAGGGACAGTGTCGGAGGAACGTGAGAAATGGGGAAGGCTGAGAGAAAGGGAATCAATGGGGAAAAGAAAGAATCAAAATATTTAAGGGACACAAAAATGGAAAATTATCTGTTAATTAATAATGTCTTGTACTGGACTAATACACAATGTATTCTAGCTGGGAAAATTTATTTTGTATGCTCTAATGACATACAGTGATTGGATATATAAAATATAATAAAATATTTTTAAAAGGGGGTTAAATCGAATGAGGTTTTTATCTTTCTTCTTTATTCCCAAGCATTCTTTAGCTATACTTTATATTCCAACAATAGTCACTTGTATTATTTGAGTTTACTTCTTTCAAAGACTCATACAACTGAAATAGGTTGTGGAAGCAGAGTTGCAAGAACACTTGACCCAATTCACCTGTTCTCATGGACATTCTAATTAAGATTATTAGTTAAATGCTGTTCCTTGTCTACATCCTAAGCAATTTAAGAAAGTTTTCAAATTAAAATATCTTATATAAGATAAGATAGTGGAAGAAAAATAGATTAATAAAACAGATCCCTTTAGAAAGCAGAAAAATACATTTTTATACAGTTTTTCTTTTCTGAAAACAGAATGCATCATATGACTTCCTCATCCTGTCCAGTCCAATCAATTCCAAGGTCTCACCTTCTGCACTAAGTAATCACAATTATTGGACTTGTTGAGTAGAGAAAATCCCTCAGAAAACAAAGTGATCACCTATGTGAAAGAAATGACTTATTTCTACATGTTATTTAGACACCTGGTTAAGGCAATTTACCAAATTGTACCTGCTTCCCCAAAAGAGTTTATCTTTCCTCAGTAAACCTGCTTCTTCATGTGGTGTAATCTTGGCTTACCAAAGAAAAAATGGGCTTTTAAAGCTGTGCTTTTGTTTGATCAGAAGACTGAGAAGGCAAAGAAGCAGAAATCAGTTGAGTCACCTTATATATCTGTTATGTTAGTTTATATGTTTAAATAATCACCAGCAATGCAGAATTATAATTAGCCCTTGCTCCAGAAAAAGGTGAAAGAAAGGTAAAATTTTAAATGCATATTTTTATATAAATATCCTCAAATATGCACACAGCCTAAGAATAAAACCATAAGAAATATAGGTCCCACCCCAGAGTATCTCCAGATCCAGCAATATAGTAATACATTTTGGCCACCAAAATAAGCCAAAGAAATCTGCGTCCTTTGTTTCAATCACCAAATATTGAGCACTTACTATGTAGCAAGAATTCTGCTAGTCGCTAGGGATTCCAATTTGTTAGTACATAATAGTGATTAAAAGGATATACTCTGGAGTAAGACTGCTTGAGTCTTACTTCAGCTCTATTCTTCACTAGCAGTGTAGATTTGTATAGACACTGCATCTCAGTGTTCTTAATTGTAAACTCATGAAGTTCTACAGATTAAGTGAAAGGATACATGCAGATGGGTGAGAAGAGTTCCTGGTGCTTACAAGTAGTGAAAAGGTATAAAGGACCTAATAATCAATTGAGAGAAACTAAGATACTTTCTTTCCCCTCTCCTTATCTCCTTCTCTTTTTCTCTCTCCAGCAAGCACACACATACCCTATGATAAATGAGAAAAAGAGAAAGAAATGGAGAGAACTACAGTCTAACTCCTGAAGTTGAGTGCCTATTTTCATCTTGACCTATAAGAATTGATTCTCCAAATAAAGAAGTACTTTCCTTTAAATATACTAGGAGCTATTAACCAGCAATTAAATAGTGAATACATGATACATAATTAATGCTTTATATATTATCATACAATGATGCATAAAAATAGGAATTTGAAGGCTAAGTGACATTTTCAAAGTCATTCTTCTTCAAAGATTAAAAATGCTTTTGGTGCATATTTTTAAGTAGATGTACTATTGATTTGAATGACTTGGTTATAGCTCTGGATCTGTCAGTAATAACCTTTGTGACCCTGAGTCTATGACAAGATAGTAATCTATGTATCCTAACTCTCAAAAGATTCTCATATCACCTTATCTCAAGATTCTCATGTATCTTTCCTCACTCAGTTTATAGCAACCTCTCATCTCTAATACCATCAACTTTCCCATTATCTTATGTTCCATTTTTCACTGAACTTTTGATAATTGTTCTACCACCTAAAAACAATACGCAAACTCAACAAGCCAGAAAAAGCTTCAGCAATTTGGGCCCTAGACATGTGTATAATTTTATCTATCATTATATCTCTTATTTTCTTAGACAGTTTCATTTATGGTTCCCACAGAAATGCTATCTTGGCACAATTTCTCAAGGATTCCCATAGTATGAAGCTCTCTCACCATTATGGTTATCAAAGCCTCAGGGCCTTGTTCAACCAGCACTTTCCAAAATTATTTCTCAGAATTAATATTTCCTCACCTTCTTCTCATATCACTTTCTTCATTCCTTGATTATAATGTACATCATGTGGCAAAGTGGTTTAAAGACTCCAGCAATTAATCAGAAAGTTACACTGTGTTGTGTAACTTTGGACAAGTTGCTTACCTCCATGAAATTAAGCTTCCACTTACTGTGGACCATGTGTATATGGTGCTTCTACATACAGGGAAACCAGTAGAAAGTCAGTGAGGGGGGAAACAGAGTAACTCATCAGACTTCTATGCCGTAAGTTCAATAATGCTTTACCAAAGAAGTCCAATTTTTGTTAGTCAGTGGAGTAGAGTAGGAAAGAATAGAGGTAAAAGTCATTAATTGAGTTGCCCAACCAGTGGTAGGGCAGTATTTGGTTTACCATTCGACTTTTTCTTTGGGACTTCAGAATTCTTCACAAGTGTGCCAAGAAAGGAGTACTCAATAGTATAATTCAAGATCCAAATCTCACTCAATATCCCAAACAGTGTGGAATACCCTCCTTTCCTCTTACTTCTAATGGAAATGTTTAAGAAGAAATTTTTTTTTGGGGGGGGAGAGGTTTTTGCTGTAGGGCGCATGTGCTCGCCAGACAGACAGAGAGAGACATAGAGACAGAAAGCGAGAAATCACCCCCCAGGGGGTATGGCCATGCCGCAATCCTTTCTCCTCCATTCTCCTCTCAGGATCTCGGGCATGCACGCACACGTGCCCGGCGTGAGTTTAAGCCACCGGGTCCGGTACTGAAACCGCGGTCGACTACGTGGGAGTCCAGCAACATAGCCATTACTGCTGGTCCCAAGAAGAACTTTCTAAAAGTAGGTAGAATTTATATATGAAAAGTCTCATTCCCTTGTTTAGAAAGAAAACTAACCCATTCCTATCTTTCATAAAATAGTCACCTAACAAATATTTATTGACTACAAACTGTAAGTCAACATATGATTATTGGCTATAACAGTGAACAGGACAGACGTAGTCTCTTTAGGTTCTTATGCTCTCATAGAGAAGATAAACATTCAGTGCATCACTTCAAGTGTGATCAGTGTTATAAAGGAAGGCTATGGCCCTGGTATCAGAGAAGCATGAAATAGAACCTAACTCTGTATGTGGAGGTTTGTTTGGGTTGATGGAGAAATATACAAGAAAATATTATATGATGAATAATTAATTCTGTGTGGAAAACATTCAAGCTTTAAATGGTAGTAAAAGTTTATCAGATTGATACTGTTCTGATTCAGGGAGGGTACAATTCTAGGTGACGGGGAAAATATGTGCAAAAATCATAGATATGTGAACTAGAATCACATAATGAAGAAGTAATTTAGTGGTATGATTAGAGCATAGAATATACAGAAAAAATAGTGGAAGACGAGGTAGGAAATGCAAGAGTCAAATCTTAAAAGAACATCATAAGCCAAGCCTAGAATTTGGACTATGGTTCCACTAAATAATATTAAGTAACAAGGCAATGTGTCAACACTTTTAGAATTGTACCTCAATAGAGTGAAAGAAGGGCTATCAGGGTGGGGTTAGAGAGAGGCAGACAGAAGTCAAGAATGAGACAATAGAGGCCTGTACCAAAGCAGTAGCAGTTCAAATGCTGAGAAGGGAATGCTGACAGATTTATGAAATAGAATTGCATATCTTTTTGAACAAATGCAGAGGTCAGGACTTTATATGGACAGAAACTCAAGTGAAGTTTGCTGAAATAAAAACTAGAAGCTCTCAGAAATTAAAAGAAAAGCACAGGAAATGCACAATTCTAAGGACCCTGGGGGGGGGGGGGTGTGGTTTGCAGGGAATTTAGAGGTTATTTGCATTCTTTCTTCTTCTCTCAGGAGTGTTTATTCACTTAAATTCTCTCCTACTGTAGACAAACTTATTCTACATAGAGGGGGGAAATATCCGCAGAAAGCTCCAAATCATATTCTTTCAGTTATATGACCTTAAAGGCAAAAGAGTATCTCTCTCCTACTAATTTATTTGTTTACTGACTTAACTTATTTAATTAAAAATTCTTGAGGAAGGTTCTGAATGTCCCAACATGAATTACATGCCCCCTCCCACAAACCAATCCAGTGAAAAGGATGTCATGACTTACCCTGGTCATCTGCTAATCCTCATGGAAGAATATAATCTGTTATCAGTAGGAGAAACAAAGGAACTGCTATGATCCTGCCAAATCATGTCAATGACTATCAACCACAAAGGAAATAAGGAACAAATACAATGTGACTACTTCAGAGTTTTAGCTTAGTGACTAAAATATTAGTACTGTATTAACTATAATAGGTAGAATAGGAAGAGAGAAAGATATAAAGGAAATATTCTATAAATGTTGAGTTTATGGTATCCAGGGATCACTCACTAATAATATTCAATGACTACTAAAGTTTTTTTTTTCTTTGCACAAGATTGAAGTATGTATAGAATGTGTATGACAACAGCAATTTATGATAGAATGTGTATGACAACAGCAATTTATGATTTAAAAGAATGAAGATGGATTTCATTTCTGTATCTCAAATGAAAGCATTCAATCCAGGGAATATCTCTTCTTTTCATATGGTAAATCACTCAAAATAATGTATTAAATGCTTCTAACACTATTTTGGCAGAAATGTGAGCCACTTAGAAAGTTTGAAGATATTTCTTGATATGCATATGACTGACATTATTTTTAAAAAACAGGAAAACAATGCTTTAACTTAGGTAGATACAATATAACCAAGCACAAGAAGGTCCAATGTCCTGATTTCCAATTCAGTCATATACTATTATTATAGGTAGATACTATGAGCAGGGAGTTCCAGTATGCCAACGAAGGGGACATCTGACACATCAATCACTGTTAACAAGGGACTACAGTTAGACCCCTGGCACCAAAAGAGAAGAGGTTATCTCACTGAGATGCTTGGTCAATGTTCTAATTCTCACTAGGGCAAAAAACTAACAGGGTAGATCATCCCTATGCAGATGCTCATACCTTCAAAGTCCACACTGGGCACATATAATTTGGTTATCAAATTCCTCAAACTCTTTACCTGAGAGAAAAGTACAGACCAGCTACCATGACAGACCTCCCCTCCTAAATATTCATGACAAGACTCCACAATAAAAGTAACATCTAATCACATTCCTAGGGCAGTTGTTTTTCTCTGGCAGCTGCCCACTCTGAGCCTTTCTGGTGGGGTGTATTCTCTGGTAGCTGCCCACTCAGCCTTTCTGGTGGGGTGTATTCTCTGGCAGCTGCCCATTCTGAGCCTTTCTGGTGTGGGGGTGTATTCTTTGCTGTTAAAAATCTTCATTTTCCTATTAAAAATTTCTCTTTTCCTACTTTACAAGTGTTTCTGGTTTTTCATTATGCATCTTAAGGTAGGTCTCAATTTTAAATATCTGGACCAAAAGAATAGGGTATTTCATACAACACAGTTCAGCTCTCCCATCTGATAACAGGACTAATAAAACTGTGAAGTATTCTACTTCCTCAGGTCAAAAGCACATCTCATTAATAGATTTCATTCTCCATCCTTGAAACGAACAATCCAAATCTGCTGAAACAATTTTCAGATATCTTATAAAAACTCCCAAGTATTTGATGCTACAGAAGTTCTACTAAGTAGACTTAAATATTTTGACTTCTTTATATCTTTAGCCAGGTTGCCCAAAGTGAAGTGATGTTCCTGAAAGTCTCCATTTTCTGGTTCAATTAAATATTTATAACAGAAAAAAGTATTGAAGAAGGGGTTTTGTATAGCTACTCAAATCAAAGCTGACAATGATCTTGATACAAGAATATATAATAAAACTTAGGGGTTTTATTAACCCCAAAGTAATTTTCAAATTGAACAAAATGTTCCTCTTCTCCATACCTATGAAAGTTCTTTACCTCTCTTGCCCAACATATTTAGTCTTCATAAAATATTCAGTATGTTGCTTCCCTTGTCAATAAATAAGCATCTACCACTGGAAGAAGGGAAATCCATTTTGCAAAATGACAGGGAGATTACACAGCATAACTATAATTACCATTTTTAAAAAGGCACAGGGAAAAAAAAAGACATTAAGCAATTTGAAGATCTCTTAACCACACACTCTGTTTTTCTATAGAGAATTTTTAAGATGAGAAATAGACCTTGAGGGTCTTAAGCAGGCCTGAGGCAATATAAAAAAAGGTCAAACATTTTGCTAAAAAGCATACTATCTTCAGAACAACTTATCAGCCAACTTGTAGTGCCTCCTTATTTACAGATACTGGTTCCAGTGGAAGTATACTTGAGTGTGGGCCCTAAATCCTTTGTAATGAGTTTGCTAGGTTTGATACAGGAAACACATTTGTAACAATGTGTCATTTCCAGCTCAGTAACTTAAGTACAGATTTTCCTTTTTTGTGAGGTGGAGATTACTGGAAAGGAGGAAGACACAAAGGAAGGGAAAATGGAAAAACAGAAAGCCTCACAATCGCAAGTCATCTTAAGTTCTTCTAATAAGCAACCAAAGGGAAGAACAGTAAGGAAGACCGAGTTACCTGCTAGTTGGGAAAGCTCAAGCATTGTCCCAGTTAAAAGGCCTTAACTTGAGGTGACCCAATGAATTGGTGGCTTCAAAGTCCTGACTTACATTCTCAACTGAAGCCCATTTTTTAAAAGAAAGAAAAAGACCTACACCTTTCACAGATTAGTAACAAAATGTCAAATGTTTTCTCTATACACCTAGAATGCCTTCACATTGTATGGTCACTTATAAGAACCTAATCTACTTTTCTCCACGCAGAAAAGCACACACCATAATGAACATGGGAGAGTAGAGAATTAAACCTTATCTAAGAGCTGTCAATAAATCTATTGTTGGAAATACATGTGAATAGAAATAGCAGAGGCAATCTTTGTCTTTTAAAGAGGTAGTTTTTCAAAAAACGAATTACACAAAGTGCTCGTCTGTATTTGTCAATACACTGCCAGGTTTTGAAATACTATTTTTCATCCAAACAATAAAAATCTTGACAAGTAAGCAACAGATAATCACTAACACACTTGCAGCTGCATTTCAATCTATACAAATTCTTTAGGCAAAAACAACCAAAGAACAGCCTGGCCTAGAAAAATTATTTCAACATTTGGGCCTCAAGTCCAAGATAATTAAGAAATAGAATTTTATAAACTCACTAAAATTTTTTGACAAATGTTCAAATAAAATAATGAAAATACACGAGAAAATGTAGTAAAGACCTACATAGGAATTTCAAGAGTATAAAATCAGAAAGCCATCTTTTTTTCAACTTCACAACAGAGGTTAAAAAGAGAAGGAATGCTCACTCTTATATTTGTGAAAAAAAAATCTAAGTAAACACAGAAAAACAGGATTGACGGAGACAAAGGAAAATGGAATAGAATTTTATGTCAGAAGACCCAGGTCTAAACTCCAGCTTAACTAGCAGCAATATACCTTTAAGGGTATCTGAAAGAACAGAGAGTCTTTTCCAACTATACAAGAAATAATAGAAGCCAGGCAGTTGCACAGAAACAACACAACTAAATGGTAAAGCCACAAATTTGTGTCCCTGGTCCTCCCTCTATGCATGTACATGTGCATATATCTATAAACCAAGCTGGCTAAGGCTGGCAATTTATCACAATATGAGGATCTCATTAGAGGAAACCTCTCCTTGAAAATATAAATGAATAAACTTTTTAAAAAATAGATAATAAAGACCTGAAATAACAAGATAATAATGCTATTGTGGGGACCAGCAGTTAGCATAATGGCTATGTCACTGGACTCCCACGTAGTCGACCGCGGTTCGCGTCCTGGACCTGGTGGCTTAAAACTCACGCCGGGCGCGTGTGCATGCATGCCCAAGATCCCAAGAGGAATGAAGGAGAAGGGATTGCGGCGTGGCCATCCCCCCCTGGGGGGTGATTTCTCGCTTTCTGTCTCTCTGTCTCTCTCTGGCGAGCGCACGCGCCCTATAGTAAAAACCTCTCAAAAAAAAAAAAAGAAAAAAGAATGCTATTGTGAAAAAATAATAAGGTAGCAAGAAAAAAAGACAAATGTGATAAACATTTTTTGCAGACAAAATTAATGAAATTTATTAATAAATGAGGGTAAGTATACTTCATATCTTCCATT
Source organism: Tupaia tana (assembly GCA_026018925.1). Classification (NCBI taxonomy): domain Eukaryota; kingdom Metazoa; phylum Chordata; class Mammalia; order Scandentia; family Tupaiidae; genus Tupaia; species Tupaia tana. The sequence goes on from JAKSZU010000004.1 coordinate 20,977,124, forward strand.
TGTCCCTCCAGAGCCACTCTCCACATTCTCCTTCCTTCTTTGTGTTCTAGCAGGTTGACTTCTAAAGAAAATTAATGGGTTCCTTTACACTATTCCTATGGTTGAGGCTGGCTAACAGATGTCACCAGCCAAAGATGAAAAACAAGAGTGAAGACTGAGAATTTATTCCTTTGTCTCCCTCACCACTTTGTTACAAATGTTGGGTCTTCGACTAGAGACCGACCAATTGCTTCTTTCAGGTATTCCTTTCTACATTTAGTCTTCTCCATAGCTCCTAGTGTCTATATTCCTCTATTTCTCCATCATACATTGATTATAATGCTTTTAAGAGTCTAAGAGTTCTAAAATATCCCATCTTGATTTCCATAAACCCTACCCACACCTGTGTAAACAGTACCTTTATTACATTCACCAAAAATTACCCAGTTAAGCAAGCTATTGGGTTGTTTGGAAAATCATGATGCATTTTTGCATCAAAAAATATAGAAAAATATGTCATGACTTTCCTGACAACCTAATATTTGTTTCTTCCAGGATCTTGACTGATAAAGTGACATTGTTTTGTAAACTATAAAGCACTGTACAAAAGGTTCATTTATTTAGTTAGTTGAACACAGTATGTCAGATATACCTAATACATAGCAGGTAACTAATAAATATTTGCCGAATCAATTAATATAAATTGCACACAGTTAAGATTTGGGGTAGGGATCAGCAGATAGCATAATGGGTAAGTCATTGGACTACCACATGGCCCACTGCAATTTAAGTCCTACACCTGGAGGCTTGAAAATCATGCCAGGTTGGGGACCAACAGTTGGCGTAATGGCTACGTCACTGGACCCCCCCATGTAGTCAACTACAGTTCGAGTCCCGGACTCCATGGCTTAAACTCAAGCGGGACACTTGCATGCATGCCCAAGATCCAGAGGGGAGAATGGAGAAGAAGGGATTGTAGCATGGCCATCCCCCCTGGGGGGTGATTTCTCGCTTTCTGTCTCTCTATCTCTGTCTGTTTTCTGGCAAGCACACACACCCTGTAGCAAAAACCTCTTCAAAAAGAAAAAGAAGATCATGCCAGGTGCATGAGTATGCATAACCAAGATCCTAGGAGGAGAAGGGGTTGTGGCATGGCCATCCACCCTGGGGGATGATTTCTCACTTTTCCTCTCTGTCTCTCTCTCGTGAGTGCACCTTAAGACAAAACTTCTTAAAAAATAGAATATTTAGGGTTAAATTCTGGTTAAATACTTTATGTCTCAAGAAAAAAAAAAAAAAAAAACAGATGAAGAGTTTAGAAACCTATCAATTAAGTACCAAGGGCTTATAAAAGAAAATATAGCAACAAAAGAAATCAACCATTTCTAAAAGCTCCTTGGCAAATGCAAAAAATATCTATTATTCATGGAATTACTCTATATAAAACCTTTCATAAAGATAAAGAGAGACATTAACCTTTAAAGCTATCACTCTGAAAAATATAAAAGTACAACTGGAAACTCTGGCCTTGGCCAAGTTATATGATAAACAAATACTACCCTGAAAACCCAGTATAAACCTAAATACAACTGACACAAAGAACAATTTATGTACTCCAAAGGTATAAAACAATCAAAGTGTCTGAGTATGAAAACTGTTAAAGTTTGGTAGAATAGTGGGAAACTGTGGCATTCTGAACTGGGCCACTCCAATTCTTGCCCTCAAGTATGTTTGACTTGAATGACTGAGAGAATTCATTGTCAACAGGCATATCTGCTCACAATATTAAAAGAAGTCCTTGGGACCAGCAGTTAGCGTAATGGCTATGTCGCTGGACTCCCACGTAGTCGACCGCGGTTCGAGTCCCGGACCCGGCGGCTTAAACTCACGCCGGGCGCGTGTGCGTGCGTGCCCAAGATCCCGAGAGGAGAATGGAGGAGAAGGGATTGTGGCGTGGCCATCCCCCCTAGGGGGTGATTTCCTACTTTCTATCTCTCTGTCTCTCTCTGTCTGTCTGGCGAGCGCACGCGCCCTATAGCAAAAACCTCTCCAAAAAAAAAAAGAAGTCCTTCAAGTTGAAAGAACATAATACCAAGGAATAAATCCAATCTACACAAAGAAATGAAGAGTATTGGAAATGGTGGCTATGTAGGTAAAGAATTTTTTTTTCTCATTTCTACTTTTCTCTAGAAGGTATAAATTATATGAAGAAATAACTGTAACACTGTAGTACTGTTAAGTGTCGTATCACTGTGACTGGTATGTTCACATCACACTAACATAAACTAAGTAGTTTAAACAATTTTTAAAAATCTATTTTTCACAGTTCCGGAGACTAAGAAGTCTAAGATCAAGGAGCTGACAGATTGAGCATATCACAAAGGTCTGTGTTATGAACTGGGTATGTCCTAAAATTCACAAGTTGGAATTTAATCCCTAATGCAAAAGTGTTAAGAGCTGGGATCTTTGGAAAATATTAGGTTATAAGGGCTCCATCCTCATTAGTAATTAATGTTGCCATAAAAAGAAGGCTTATGGGAGTGGATTCTTTCTCTCCTGGTTTTCTGCCATGTGAGGACAGTGAGTTCAGCCCTTTTTGGTCCTATTATCTTCTACCAGGTAAGGATGCATCAAGAGTCTTCACCAGATGCCAACACCTTGATCTTAGACTTCTCAGCTTCCAGTTTGTAAGAGGATACATTTCTGCTTTTTATAAATTACTCAAGCTATGGTATTCTGTTATAGCAGCACAAAATAGACTATAACAGCCTGTTTTGGGGATTGCAGATGATCATCTTAACCTTGTCCTCACACCACGTAGTGTAAAAAGGTGAATTGAGCCCTCTCATGTCTTCATATAAGATCACTAATTTCATTCATGAGGACTTCACCCTCACGTTCATGAGGTAGATTCCTCCTAACTCCCCACCTTCAAATACCCTCAGCTTGGGGACTTACGTTCCAACATATAAATTTGTTGGGGACACAGACATTAATTCCAGAGCATTGGGTTTCTAATAGATGGAGGCAGAATATATATGGCAATAACAACACAATGGAAGAGGAAGAGAAAGGAGCATTATTGGAGAAAAGTTTCTGTTGTAGTACACAAGAATTAAGTTGGTAGTTTTCTGAACTAGATTGTGGTACTCTATAATATTGTAATCCATGGAGAAATCACTAAGAAAATATCTCAAAATATAAAGTTTTAAAAAAAGACAACAGAGACTTTAAATATTACAAAAATATATACTTAACACAAAAGAAGGTGATGAAGTTTCTTAGGGCCAGGGGCACAAAGAAAACAAATAGCAATATGACAAATGTAAATCAATGATATAAATAATTATATGAAATATGGATAGACAAGACTTCCCAATTAAAAGCAAAAATTGTCAGACTGGATAAAAGAAGCCAGATCCAATTGTATACTTTCCACAGGAAATACAAATCAGGGCCACAGTGGTTGAGGAAGATGGATTCCACATGGTTAACTGCAATTCAAATCCCAGCCCTGGTAGAATTAAAAACATGCCAAGAGTGTGTGCTCACATGCCCTCAAATCACACAGGATAGAGAAATGAAGGAGAAGGGAATGCGGCATGACCATACCCCACTGCTGGTTCTTTTTTTCATCCCCTCTTTCCGTGTGTGTCTCTCTCTGTCTAGTAAACACACATACCCTCTGGGAAAATAGAAGGAAAAAAAAAGAAAAAATAAACACACATTAGATTCTAAGGCACAAATATGCTGAAAGTAAAAAGATGCGTGTGCATGCGTGCCCAAGATCCTGGAGAATGGAGGAGAAAGGATTGCAATGTGATAATACCTTCTGGGGAGTGATTTGTCACTTCCTGTCTCTCCCTTTCCAGTGAGTGCATGTGCCCTATTGGGAAATCTCTCTTGGGGAAAAAAAAAAAAAAAAAGATGGGGAAAAAAGAGTAGACAAATCATAAAGATAAGAAAGCTAAAATGGTCATATTAGCAGGCAAAACAGGTCATGTTTAGCAGGCAAAACAGACTTTAATAAAACAAAAAAAAACTAATATTAAAGTAAAACAGGGACATTTCCTAATGATAAAAGACAATGTTTCATGAAGAACTAAGTATTAGCGATGTATATGCATCTAGTCAAACAGCCCTAATATAAATAGCAAAAACAGAATTGTAAAGAAAATAAAAAATAAAAATTGTAATAAAATATTTTACTCCCTCACTTTCAATAATGGAAAGAACAATTATACAGGAAATTATCAAGGATATAAAAGATTTCAATACTATGAACTATCTTGACTTTAATTATATATACAGAATATTTCAACTAATGACCATACCCATATACACAATATATTCAAGTGCTCATTGCACATTCTCTAGGGAAGATTATATGATAGGTCATAAAACAATTTGAAACAAATTTTAAGGTACTTCTCTGACAACAGAGTAAAATAAAAATCAACATCAAAATGAAATCTGAGAAATATCCAAACCTTTATAAATTAAACAGCATAATCTTAAATAATTGATAAACCAAAGGGTAAAAAAAAGCACACAAAGGAAAGTAGAAAATATTTTAAACCTAATAGAAGTGGGGGGGGGGGGACAAAAGTTCTAAGCATATTTATAGCTATAAATGCCAATACTAGACAAGTTGAAAGGTCTCAATTCAATAACCTAAGTTCAAAACTTAATAAGTTAGAAAACAAAGACAAGATGGTGGTAGAGCAGTAACATGTAATGTTCCGTGAAGTACTCCTAACATAGGAAGGTTCCCAGTTCAAATCCAGAGACTTTTCTGAGTATATCTAATACTCATATGCCCATGTTCCAGGGCTGGTTGAGGCTGGAGGTGGACTGCAGCATCAAAATCTTGTTGGGGATGCTGTCTGTTTGTCTGTCTCACTCTCTCTCACTCTACTCTGTCTCTTTCACTCATGGAAGAAATAAATTAGAAAATAATTTTTTTAAAAAACTAAGCAAATGAATAAATGGGGAAAATTAAATGCAAAATGCACAAAAGAAAAGAAATAATAAAGAGTGGAGCACAAATGAAATTGAAAAAGAGAAAAATGATAGATAAAATAAAACCAAAATTTGAATCTTTAAGGAGATGAACAAATTTAAAAAACTATTATTAGAAGGGTAAGTAAACTACAAACCATAGACAAATCTGAACTATTACCTATTTTTATAGGTAAAGTATTATTAAAGGCCACTCTCACCCAACCAGCCATAGCAAGATAGGAGGGCATTTGCAGCCCAACCTGTGAAGCATTCATCACCCTGCCCAAACCAGTCTTTTCAGAGAGATGAAGGAAAACTCTTCCATCTGGCCTTCTTGACATTCACTGCCTCAACCACCTGAAGCAAAGTAAGAGGGCATCTACAGCCTGGCCTGTGCATCACTCACCACCCTGTCCCACACAAGTCTCATCAGAGAGAGGAAGGAAGAACTTTCCATCCCATCAATGAGCCATTTGCTGCCATCTTCCCAGCTCAATCTGCAGCCACATTGGGGCTGGAGAGTTTGGGAAAGGAATCAATTGCCTAAAGAAACTGCAGTTCTGGAGGAATTCTCCCCAACTCCTTCCTCTATTGGAGAAGAAAGGGAGAGAACTAGCCCTCTGAAATTCCAAACCCCAAAACTCCGGCCCAGTGGTTGCAGCATTCCCAAACACAGAATACAGAAACGGAAATAGAGCTAACACCCACTATAGGGAAGCACACAAGTATACAGCTACAGAAACCTGTTCATAAAATTAGGAAGTAGGCACTTCATCCAATTCCTAAAAGCCAAAGCAGAGCCCCTAGAAATATGAGAAAAGCAGATAGTATCTTTCCCCAAAGGAACATAAAAAATTCTCTACCAACAATGGAAAGAATACAAGAAATCACAGAAATGTCAGAAAAAAATAATGCAGAATATTCAGTGTAACAGAACTCAATGAGATGCAAGAGAAAATAGACAACCAGTTCTAGGAGAGAAGAAAATCATTTCCATGACTTCAAGGAGGAATTTGATAAAGAGAAAGACACCCTAAGAAATAATCAAACAGAACTGGAAATGAAGGATACAATACAGGAAATCAAAACCTCCCTTGACAGTAAAGTGCAGATTAGATCACCCATTAGGAAAAAAATCTCTGACTTTGTAAACAAAACCTCTGATTTAGTCCAAACCATCAAAAAGAATGAAAAAATAGCCATTAAAAATAAGGACAAAATAAGAGAAATTCTATACACTATTAAGTGGCCAAATATCCACTTAATGGGTAATCCAGAAGGTGCAAAGACAGGTAAAGGGGTAGAAATTGTCTTCCCAGAAATTTTATCTGAAAACTTTCTACATACGCAGAAACATACAAACATCCAAAGGCAAGAAATACAAACATCAAATATATTCAACATAAGGCAATCCTAAGATACATCACAGCCAAATTGGTAAAAATGAAAAACAAAGAAAATATTCTAAAAATACCAAGAGAGAAATAACAAGTTACTTACAAAGGTTATCCTGTTAGACTAACATCAGACCTCTCAACTGAAACTATTTAGAGAAGGAAATAACGGGAAGACATATTTAAAACCCTGAGAGGAAAAAAAAAAAAAAAAATCAGCCCAGAATTCTATACCTAGCAAGACCATCCTTCAAATGGAAAGAAGTAAAATTATTTCCAGATAAACAAAAACTGAAAGAATTCACCAATATTAAACCAACTCTTCAAGTAATACTCAAAGGAATACTCAGGGAAAACAAAAGGAAGACAAATGTGAAAGAAAGGCTGCTACAGCTAAAGAAAGAGATTAATTGCAACACACCAATGTGTGGATTTTAACAACTCACTGACACAACTGGACAGGTCATCTAGATAAAAAATAAACACAGAGACACAGGAGAGCTAATTGATGCCATAAACCAATTGGGCCTGATGAATGTTTATAGAACATTTTACCAACAACTGCAAAATGCACTTATTTCTTAAACATGTATGGGACATTTCGAAGACTGATCACACAGGAGAGCACAAAATAAGCCTTTACAAATTTAAAAGTACAGAAACAATATCCAACATCTTTTCTCACTACAATGGAATTAAACTTGAAATAAACAACAGAAACAACACACAAAAATATGCAAAAATATGAAAACTAAACAACCTACCAAAAAAGATTATATACCATGATCAGGTAAACTTTATTCCAGAGATGTAAGGATGGTTCAACATGTACAAAACAAAAAGTATAATAGATCATATTAACAGAAGGAAAGATAAGAGCTATATGATATCTCAATTAATGCAGGAAAAAAATTGATAAAGTATAACATCCTTTCATGATTAAGACTTAGGAAAATAGGGACATTTCTTAACAAAATAAAAGCCATATATAGAAAAAAAATTACTAACATTATAATGAATGAGGAAAATCTGAAAGCTTTCCCACTTAATACCGGAAGATAAGGTTGCCCACTTTCTCCACTCCTTTCAACAAAGTGCTGGAAGCCCTCACCAACACAATTGGACAAGAATAAAATAAAAGCCATTCAACTAGGAAAAGAAGCTAAATTGCTCCTATTCACAGACATATGATCATATATAGTATATGGGAAACCCAAAAGAATGCAAGAAAAAACTACTAGAGGTAATAAATAAATTCAGTAAACTGGCAAAATACAAAATCAATATATAAAAATCTATAGCATTTTTATACATCAATATTAAGCAGACTGAGGCAGAATTGAATAAAGTAATCTCATTTATAATGTCAGAAAAAAATAAAATACCTAGGAATAAACATACCCAAAGAGGTGAAATGAAAACTATAAATTTGAAATAAGATATTGAGTATAATAAAAAAAAATGGAAAAACAATCCATGCTACCAGATTGGAATAATCAATATAGTCAAAATATCAACTCTGCCTAAATTAATTTAAAAATTTAATACAATCTGATCAAATTACCAGTGACATCCTTCACAGAAAAAAATAAAACAACCGTAAAACTTATCCAGAATCATATAAAAAGCCATGTATCACCAAGGCAACACTATATGAAAAGAATAAAGTAGAACTTATTTCATTACTTGATCTCTGAATATATTACAAAGCTGTGATCATCAAAACAGCATGGTACTAGCACAAAAACAGACACATAGACCCAAAAGAACAAAATTGATACTCCAGACATGAACCTCAAAATATACAGTCAACTGATTTTCTGACAAAGGGCACAAGACGATACAATGGGGAAAAGGAACTCCTTTCACCAAATGGTGCTAGAAGAACTGAAATCCACCTGAAGAAAAATGAAACTAGACCTCTAACTCTCATCTTTATCAAAAAGCAACTCAAAATGGATCAGAGATTTAAATGGAAAGCCTCAAACTACTGGTGGAAACCATTGGGAAACTCTTGAACACATCAGAGTAGATGATAACTTTTTAAATAAGATCCTAAAAGCACAAGCAACGAATTCCAAAAATAGACAGGTGGGATTATATACATCAAGTTAAAAAGATTATGCACAGCAAAAGAAACAATTCGAGTGAAGAAACAACTCTCAGAATAGAAGAAAATAATTGCAAATTATGCCTCAAACAAGGGATTGATAACCAGAATATACAGGGAACTCGAACAGCTCACCTGAAAAAATATGAATAATCCAATTAGAAAATAGGCAAATGAGTTGAAACTCTCAAAGGAAGACATACAGTGGCTAAAATGCATATGAAAAGTGCTCAACATCTCTTATCATAAGGTAAAAGCAAATCACAACCACAACGAAGCAACAACTCCAGTCAGAATGGTTATGATAAAAAAAAAGAAAGAAAAAAAAAGTATTGGTAAGGCAGTAATGAAAAGGGAACTATCTTACACTGTTGGTGAAATGTAAATTGGTACACCACTGTGGAAAACAACATGGAGGTTTCTCAAACACCAACAAATAGAATTACCGTATGACCCAGTATTCCCGTTCCTTGGTATTCACCCAATGGATGAAAAGGCATGTAGTTGGAAAGACACTTGAAGTGTCATGTGTATTTCAGCATTAATTCACAATTACAAAAGCACAGGATCAACCTCAGTGCTCAAGAATGGATTACTGGGTTGAAAACTTGTAGCACATTCACACTATGGAATTTTATTTAGTCATGAGGAACGATGAAAACACTGTCATTTGACTCAATGTGACTGAATATAGAAGATTTAATACTAAGCTAAGTAAGCCAAACTTTAAAAGACAAATACTGTATATGCCTACTCTATATAAACATTTATAGAATGTCTGTACTCTATGACAGAATTTGAAAGATCTAAAGATGTGATAATGTGATAAGGGAGGATAAGTATAGATACTAGAGTCTGTAAGGGAGGAGAGTAGATGGTAGAGGCTGGGTGGAAGAGACAAAGGGAAAAAACATTTAGCATATCAAAAATGTAAAATTCTCTATTGAAAATGTATATGATAATAGCTTTTATTTGATTCTCAAAAATAAATTAATGAAAAAAAATGTTGTTAAGCAAAGCACATCCATTCATTTACATATTGACTATGGCTATTATTGTGTTATTTGGCAGAATTTAATCATTATGGAATGAGACCACCTGGCTCACAGAGCCAAAAATATTATGCCCTTTTTATGCTATCAGGAACTTTATAAACAATTGCTAACCCTTGAATTAGACTGAACTGATCATGAAAACATGATGAACAAATATGTGCAAAAAATCAAACAACTTAGATCACAGAAATTGTTATGAAGACACATATTATTAAAACTGTCTCAAAAAGAAAGAAAGAAATAGATAAAATTTAAAAAATAATAAATAAAAAAGAAATAGATAATATGAATACAACTATAAAAAGTAGAGGATATAAATCAGTAATTATACATCTTTCCACAAAGAAATGCCCATGATCAGGTGGGCTCACTATTGAATTCTATAAATATAATCTTTTTGGATAAGTTTTTGCTATAGAGTATGTGTGCTCACTGCAGAGACAGAGAGACACAAAGTAAGAAACTACACCCGCTGGGGGATGGCCATGCCACAATCCCTCCTTCATTCTCCTCTTGAGATCTTGAGCATGCATGTACACGTGCCCATCATGAGTTTTAAGGCACTGGATCCAGGACTCAAACACAGTCCACTACATGGGAGTCCAGCGACGTAACCTTTACGCCATCTGCTAGTTCTACACCATGAAATCTATAATAATAATTTTTTTAAGATTTACTTATTTATTTATTTATTTATTATCATTATTTTTCAATTTAACCAGAAGGAAACAGAGACAGAGAGAGAGAAAGTGAGAAAGCAAGCCACCCAGTCCAGGACTCACACTATGGTCAGCCATGTTGGAGTTCAGCACCTTTAACCACCATGCTGTTTGCCGGACCCTATAAAAATAATTTTATGGGACCAGCAGTTAGCATAATGGCTATGTCGCTGGACTGCCACATAGTCGACCGTGGTTTGAGTCCCGGATCCAGTGGCTTAAACTCACGCTGGGCGCATGTGCGTGCGTGCCCAAGATCCCGAGAGAAGAGTGGAGGAGAAGGGATTGCTGTGTGGCCATCCCCTCTGGGGGTGATTTCTCGCTTTCTGTCTCTCTCTGTCTGGTGAGCGCATGCGCCCTATAGCAAAAACCTCTCAAAAAATAATAATAATAATTTTATTAAAAGAAATAATATAGATTCTTCACAAAATCTTCCAAGTAGTAGTCTGATAACTATGAGTTCAGGATTACTTTACTACCAAAGTCAAGCAATGAATGACACCACAAAAAAAAAGTATTGGCTCATATCCTTTGCAATCATAGATTCAATAATCTTTAACAAAAATCTAGCAAACTGGATCCAGAAAAATGTTAAAAAGATTATACATTATGAATAAGTTAAATTCATCTCGGGAATGCAAGGCACATCCAAAAATTCATTAATATGCCATACTAGTAAAAGGCAACTTCAAAAAGTTCATGAAAATGCATATTATGAAAAAAAACTTGTGTGGATTTCAAAAACCTTTTTGCCATTATAAAATTATCTCATTATAAAGCTATCTCATTTTTTTCATAAATTTATTGAGATCCCTTTATATAAAAGAGTATAAAAGCCATGACCACCTCAATAAATGCAGGAAAAAACACTTGACAAATTCAATACTCACAGTTTTAATAAACTATTTTTTTTTTGAGAGGTTTTTGCTATAGGGCGTGTGCACTTGCCAGACAGACAGAGAAAGAGAGATAGAAAGCGATAAATCATCCCCCAGGGGCAATGGCCACGCCGCAATCCCTTCTCCTCCGTTCTCCTCTCGAGATCTTGGGCACGCATGCACACGCGCCCGGCGTGAGTTTAAGCCACCGGGTCCGGGACTCAAACCGCGGTCGACTACGTGGGAGTCCAGCGACATAGCCATTACACTAACTGCTGGTCCCAATAAACTATTAATAGAAGGTAACCTCTAAAAAAAATACCCTTCTAAAAAGATATCTGTTAGAACTACCACTTGATATTAATACATGATGAGAAAATACTAAAACTTCCCCCCTTAGGTCAGGAACAAGCAAAAATATTTACTCTTGCCATTAATATTTAGTATCTTGGGACCAGCAGTCAGCGTAATGGCTATATATTGGCTCAATCAAGCACATCAACATACATGTTATTGTCAACAAACAATTTTCCATTTCTTGTTTCCTGTATCTTGTGCTTTTTTTTTTCCCCATTTTTTTTTTTTTTTTGTGGGGGGGGAGAGATTTTCGCTATAGGGCGCATGCGCTCGCCAGACAGACAGAGAGAGACATAGAGACAGAAAGCGAGGAATCACCCCCCAGGGGGGATGGTCAGCCGCAATCCCTTCTCCTCCATTCTTCTCTCGGGATTTTGGGCACGCACGCATACACGCCCGGCATGAGTTTTAAGCCACCGGGTCCGGAACGCGAACCGCGGTTGACTTCGTGGGAGTCCAGCGACATAGCCATTACGCTAACTGCTGGTTCCCTTTTTCCCCATCTTTGATTCCCTATCTCTTACCCTCAGCTGTCTTCCACTCTCTACCCACACTGTCTCTGGTATCTATGTTTGCTTTCTATACTTCCCCCCCACACACATTTTATTGAGTCACTAAAGATCTTAATTAATCTAAATATTTTCATAGCAAACACAGCTGATATATACATTTCCATGAACACAAGTCCAACTTTAGGCATAAGCCTCAGTGAGTAGAATGAACATCCTATAAAGTAGCACCTAGCTGGGGCTATATATCTTACTGCAGGCATTGAATAGGTATTTTTTTTTTTTTTAGCTTACATGGTGATCATTTTAATATATGAACATTTCTCCCCAGTCAAGTTGATCAAAATATAACACTACCTCCCTGTCTCGACAATGCTGTCTTCGTATCCCTCCTCCAAATGTTCTTCCCCAGGCCCCACTCCTCCACACACACCACATCTGGCATTCACATCCACCTCTTGTGTTTGTACATCCTTTAGCCCGTCAGTTTCAGTTATAGAGTGCGGACATTTGTTATATATTAAGTGGAGACATACAGTGTCTCTCCTTCATAGCCTGGCTTGCTTCACTCAGCAGTAAATCTTCTATATTCTCCCACTTTCTGTCAAAAGCCAGGGTTTTGTCATTCTTAATGGCTGAATAGTATTCCATAGAGTATATGTGCCACAGTTTTTCAATCCATTCAGCCGTATGGGGGCATTTGGGTTGGCTCCATGTCTTAGCAATCATGAAAAGTGCCGCAACAAACATTGATGTGCAAGCACTTTTCCAATGAGAAATTCTTCTGTCCTTAGGGTAGATGCCAAGAAACGGAATTGCTGGATTTTATGGCAGTTCTATTTGTAGATTTTTGAGGAATCTCCAAATGATTCTCCACAGTGGTTGGACTAATTTACATTCCCACCAGCAGTGTAAGAGAGTTCCCCTTTCACCACATTCCCACCAACACTTATCATTCTTTGTTTTTTTAATCTTCGCCATTTTGACTGGGGTTAGGTGGTATCTCATTGCTGTTTTGATATGCATTTCCCTTATGATGAGGAATGCTGAGCATTTTTTCATATGCCTTCTGGCTATTCTTATGTCATCTTTAGTGAGTGTTCTTTTCAACTCCTTCTCCCATCTTTTAATAGGGTTCATCATCTTTTTTCCAAACAGCTTCTTTAGTTCCTTATATATTCTGGTTATCAGGCCCTTATCTGATGCAGAGTTTACAAAAATATTTTCCCATTCTGAGGGCTGTTGATTCACACTAATTACTGTGTCTTTTGCCATGCAGAAACTTCTTAGTCTGATGTAATCCCACTTGTCTAGTTTGGGGATTATCGACTGTGCTTTAGGGGTCTTATGTAAGAAGTCTTTCCCTACCCCAATGTCTCCCAGAGTTTCCCCAGTGTTTTCTAGAAGCAGTTTAATAGTTTGGGGTCTTAGATTTAGATCCTTGATCCACCTTGACTTGATTTTTGTCAAAGGTCAGAGGTAGGGGTTCAGATTCATCTTTCTACAGGTGGAAATCCAGTTTTTCCAGCACCATTTGCTGAAGAGGTTTTCCTTTTCCCACTGGATTGACTGGTACCCCTTGTCAAAAATCAGTTTACTGAATGATTGGGAATTTATTCCTGTGAACTCAATTCTGTTCCTTTGGTCCACATGTCTGTTCCTGTGCCAATACCATGCTGTTTTGATTACCACAGCTTTGTAGTATATTTTTGGGTCGGGGAGTGAGATGTCGCCCACTCCATTCTTCTTTTGTAAAATTGCTTTGGCAATGTGGGGTCTTTTATTATTCCGGTCAAATTTTATGATTGTCTTTTCTAAATCTGTGAAGAACGTGTCTGGTACTTTGATTGGCATTGCATTAAATAGGTAGATTAATTTGGGTAGAATTGCCATTTTGGTTATATTAATTCTTCCAATCCAGGAACATGGTATGTCCTTCCACTTTAGTTTTTTTTCCCCCTGAAACTTTTTTTTAACTTAATTTACATTCTTTCACTAAGAATCATCACAACATACAAAATGTGATTTCCCATCCAGAATATACTGCATAGTGGCTTAATCGTGCATAGTATTATCAAAATTTTCCATTTCTAGTTTCTAGAATTTTTTTTACCCCCTATTTCTGACCCTGTCCTTTCCCACCCTCTTCTCACACTATCTCTGGTGTCTACAGTTGTCTTCCATTCCTTCCCCCCAAACCCAAATTGCGTTGATCACAGTTTCTTAAATAATCTAACTACTTTCTTTTTTTTTTTTTTTTTTTTTTTTTTTTTTTTGAGAGGTTTTTGCTATAGGGCGCGTGCGCTCACCAGACAGAGAGAGATAGAGAGATAGAAAGCGAGAAATCACCCCCCAGGGGGGATGGTCACGCCACAATCCCTTCTCCTCCATTCTCCTCTCGGGATCTTGGGCATGCACACACATGCACCCAGCGTGAGTTTTAAGCCACCAGGTCCGGGATGCAAACCACGGTCAACTACGTGGGAGTCCAGTGACATAGCCATTATGCTAACTGCTGGCTCCCGATAATCTAACTACTTTCAATAGCAAGTTCACTTGGTACTATTAAGAAAACCAGTTTTAACTTAAATCAAGGAAATGCTAAGGAACTTTGCTTAAAGCCAGGAAGCAGGTTAGGATTCCGTTCACATGGTAGGTGCATGAAGCTATCCATATCCCAAGACAGGACACAAACCCTTACAACCAGATAACAAAGTCTACAAGAAAATCAGCAATAGTTTAGTCAAAAGTCATAAAGTTATACTTCACCAATTCAGTCTCATGTACTTTATCGTCTGTTGTGGTTTGATTTTCCTTATTAAATTCTGGGACATAATATTCTACTCCAGACTTGTTCCTATGATTAAGCTGGTCACTTTCTTAGTTTTTAACTCTTATTTCTGTGTGTCTGTATTTAATTTTCCTGATATAGCACTACCTTGAGAACTTCTTGGAGATCTGGTCTGGTGCTGGCAAATTCTTTCAGGTTTCGTTTATCTGAGAATGTTCTTGTCTTTTCTTCCCACATGAAAAATAATCTTGCTGGGTACAGTATTCTTGGCTGAAATTGGTTTTCTTTTAACACTTTGAATATATTTTCCCATTCTTTCCTCGCTTGCATTATTTCCGATGAGAGGTCTGCTGTTAGCCTGATGGGATATCTTTGTTTTTCTCTTGCCGATCTTAGTATCTTGTCTTTGTCTGTGGTTTTGGGTAGTCTGGCTATAATGTGTCTTGGAGAAGATCTTCTTGGATTGATTCTATTTGGAGTCCTTTGTATTTCTTGGGACTGGATCTTTGAGTGCCTCTCTAGGTTTGGAAAGTTTTCATGCAGGATTTCATGGAATAGATTATCAATCCCCTTATGAGTCTCTTCTCCTTCTGGAATGCCAATTATTCGGATGTTTAGACATTTGATGGTATCTAGTACTTCTCGTATATTATTCTCAAATTTTTGGGCATTTTACTCAGTCTTCGTGGTGGAATTTTCTAGGCCAGCAATTTTCTCTTCTACACCTGAGATTCTATGTTCTGTATGATCTAGTCTGCTTTTAATACTTTCAAGGGAGCTTTTGACTTCCTATATTATAGCCTTCATCTCTAACAGTTTTGCTTGATTCTTTTTTAAAGTATATAATTCCTCTTTTAGATCTTGTACGAATTTCTTCACCTCCTGGAACTCATCAATTTCTTTCTCCTCTCTCTTCTGCAGTTCATTGTCTCTCTTCTCGTCCATTTCTGTTAGCTTCGCCATTATGAATGTTCTAAATTCTTTATCAGACATTTCCATGATTTCCATTGAACTGCTTGTGGATGAAGAGGAGTTATTCTTTTCCCTTGGAGGAGAGGTATTTTCTTCCTTTCCCATATTTCTTGTGGTCCTGCAGTGATTCCTAGTCATCATGCTAGCTTGTTTGCTGGAGGCTGAATTATCTATCCGTAGGAACTCTTCATTTCTCTTTTACCCTGAAATGACTACTTTGCAGGAGCCATAAAGAATCTTCTGCTGAAGGCCTCTAAAAAAGATTATTCATCACGACCAGGTAGGTAGGCTTTATTCCAGGGATGATGCAAGGGTGTTACAACATACACAAAACCATAAATGTAATACACCATATTAACACAAAGAATGATAAAAACCACAAGATTATATCAATCAATGCAGAAAAGGCATTCAATAAAATACAACATCACTTCATGATTAGCAAAACTGGCATAGAAGGGTCATTTCTCAATACAATAAAAGCTACATATGAAAAATCTATAGCTAACACTACACTGAATGGGAAAAAGCTTTCAGCTTTTCCACTAAAAACTGGTAAAGAAAGGCTGCCCACTTTCTCCACTCCTTTTCAATATAGTGTTGGAAATCTTAGCCAATACAATCAGAAAAGACAATAATATAAAAGGTATTCAAATAGGCAAAGAAGAGTTGAAAATATCTTTATTTTCAGATGTTATGTGGTATACAAAGAAAACACAAAGGTATCCATGAAAAAACTTCTTGAAGTAATAAATGAATACAATAACGTGGCAAGATACAAAACCAACATCTGAAAATTGATAGCATTTTTATATACAAAGAACAAGCTGACCAAGGCAGAACTGAAGGAAAAAAAATCTTTTACCATAGTCACAAAATGTATAAGATACCTAGGAACCTAGCCAAGGAAGTCAAATACATTTACCAAAAAAAAAAAAAAAAAAAAAAAAAAGAAAAGAAAAGAAAATCTTAAAAAAGACATTGAAAATGACACAAAATAGTGGAAGGACATCCCCTGTCCCTGAATTGGAAGAATTAATATAATCAAAATGGCAACTCTACCTAAGTTACTCTACATACTTAACAGAATTCCAATCAAATTACCAGAGACATTCTTCACAGATCCAGAAGAGACAATCATAGAATTTGTCTGAAATCATAAAAGGTTCCATATTGCCAAAGTAACCCTGCACAAGAAGAGTGGAGTGGGAAGCATCTCACTCCTTGATCCCAAAATATATTATAAAGCAGTGATAATCAAAATGGAATGGTATTGGCACAAAAACAGACAGGTGGACTAATGGAACAGAGTAGAGACCCCAGAAATAAACCCCAAAACATATAGCCAACTTATCTTTGACAAAGGGTACCAGTCAAGTCAGTGGGAAAGGAAAACCTCTTTACCAAACGATGCTGGAAAAACTGGGTATCCATCTGCAGAAAGATTAAACTGGACCCCCATCTTCCACCATTAACAAAAATCACTCAAAATGTATCAAAGATCTAAACCTAAAACCACAAAGTATAAAATTACTGATGGAAAACACTGGGGAAACTCTAAGTGACATTTGGGTGGACACAGACTTTTCTTTTTTTCTTTTTTTTTTTTTTTGGAGAGGTTTTTTTTCGCTATAGGGCGCGTGCGCTTGCCAGACAGACAGAGAGAGACATAGAGACAGAAAGCGAGAAATCACCCCCCAGGGGGGATAGTCACGCCGCAATGCCTTCTCCTCCATTCTCCTCTTGGGATCTTGGGCACGCACGCACACGTGCCCGGCGTGAGTTTTAAGCCACCGGGTCCGGGACACGAACCGCAGTCGACTACGTGGGAGTCCAGCGACATAGCCATTATGCTAACTGCTGGTTCCCAGGCACAGACTTTTTAAACAAGGCCCTTAAAGCACAGGCAATAATCCCAAAAGTAGGTAAATTGGACTACATCAAATTAAGAAGTTTCTGCACAACAAAAGGCACAGTAGAGTGAATTGACAACCCTCGGAATGAGAGAAAATTTTTGTGAACTATGACTCAGATAAGGGACTGATAACCAGAATAATCAGGGAACTCAAGTTCCTTACAAGAAACATTAGCCCCGATTAAAAGATGGAAAAATAAAAATGAGCTGAACAAAAACTTCTCTAAAGAAGACATACAAACAACAACCAAAAAAAACATGAAAAAAATGCTCAATATCCCTCATCATAAGGGAGATGCAGATTAAAACCTCAATGAGATACTACCTAACCCATCAGAATGGTGAAGATTAAAAATACCAAAAAATCAGGACCAGCAGTTGGTGTAATGGCTACATCGTTGGACTCCCATGTGGTCGACCACGGTTCGAGTCCCAGACTCGGTGGCTTAATCTCGTGCCAGGCACGTGTGCGTGTGTGCCCAAGATCCTGAGAGGAGAATGGAGAAGGGATTATGGCGTGGCCATCTCCCCTGGGGTGTGATTTCTCGCTTTCTGTCTCTCTGTCTCTTTCTGGCGAGTGCATGCGCCCTATAGCAAAAACCTCTCCAACAACAACAACAAAAAGATAAAATTTAAAAAATGATAAGTGTTGGAAGGGTTGTGGTGTTGGTGGGAATGTAAATTGGTCCAGCCACTGTAGGAAACATTATGGAGGTCCCTCAAAGACCTACAAGTAGAACTACCATATGATCTAGCAATTCCACTTCTGGGTATCTACCCTAAGAACAGGAGAACATTCAGTCAGAGAAGTGCTTGCACATCTATGTTTATTGTGGCATTATTCACGATTGCTAGGACATGGAACCAACCCAAATGTCCATGAACAGATGAACAGATTGAAAAAAGTATGACACATATATGCCATGAAATTCTATTCAGCCATAAAAAACAATTGATCGAAATTTAATAGAAAGTACATGAATATGAAAGATTTATTGCTAAGTGAAGCAAGTCAGGCTATGAAAAAGAGACACTGTATCTCCAGTTAACGCATACTGACTGTCTGCACTCTGTGGTAGAGACTGAAAAACTGAAGGGCATAAAACCACTGAAAATAGTTATGAACACTGGAGACAGTGTGGAAGGAGGATGAGAGGGGAAGAGTGTAGGGAAGGAAATTAGGGAGAAAAACAGAGAAGACATTTGTGGGACACAGAAATGGTTTATTACCTGTTGATAATAATGTGCATAGTACTCTCAACTGGACTTCTCTGAAAGTGTATTTCATGTTGGGTAAATTCTCTCTACAAGCTAAATGATGTATAGTGAATTAAATGTATAAATAATAATAATAATAATAAAATTATTTTAACTAATTAAAGGTAAATGGATTAAACACTATAATTAAAAGGCAGAGATGGGCCCAGCTACAGTAGCACATGCTGTATGCTACTCTTCAAAACACTGAGGCTAGGAACCAGCAGATGGTATAGCAGTTATGTCACTGGACTCTAACATAACCAACCACAGTTCAAATTCCGGACTTGGTGGCTTAAAAATCATTTTGGGTGCATGTGTGTGTGTGCCCAAGATTTTGGGAGCAGAATGAAGGAAAAGGGATTGCAGTGTAGCCATCCCCTCTCCCAGGGGATGATTTATCACTTTCCCTCTCACTGTCTCTGTCTCTCTCTCCAGCGAGTGCACATGTCCTAAAGGCAAAAACCTCAAAAAAATAAAATCACTGAAGTTACATGGGAGACTCAGGATCAATCCCTATCCAGCTGTGCATAATGTCATGTGCTTGTAATCCCCACTACTTGGGAGGCTAAGGTAGGAAGATTGTAAGTTCATGACCAATATACGTAAAATAGCAAGACTCTTACCTGAAGGAGCTGAGTATGGTAGGTAGTACAAACCTGTAGTTTCAGCTATTCCAGAGGCTGAGGCAAGAAGATTATGACAGAGAAAACCTATCTAAAACACTACAGAGAGAGAGAGAGAAATGAGCAGAAATGGAAAAAAGATATTGAAGATATGATCTGAAACTTTAGATTCAAAGACATAAATAGGTTGAAAAGAATGAAAGATGATATGTCACTCAAACAGTAATCAAAAGAGACTCTAATGGCCATATTAATATCACAAAAATATAGACTTGAAGCCAAAAATTGTTACTAGAGGAAAACAACAAGACATTTAAAGTAACAAAACAGTCAATCTATCAGGAATATGTAACAATTACAAAAATGTATACACCTATCAAGAGAGCCCCAAAATATATAAAACAAAACTGTCAAAACTGAAAGAAGAAACAGATGATTAAACAATAATAGAGGCTTTAACACTCTGCTTGAAAGAAATAAACAGAAGATAAAAAAGAAAATAGACTAAAAAACACTAGACTTTGCAGAAAACTACAGAACACTGCACCCCCAAACAATAGAATATGCAATCAATTCAAATGAACATGAAACATTCTAAAGTACAGATTATAAATTAGGCATAAAATAAGTGTGGATACCAGATATTCTACAGGAGGGAGAGGATGGGAGACAGGGGGCCTTAGGGAAGAGGTACTTAGCAGACAAAGAATGTAAAGTTCTCTGATGGAAAAGATATATATAGTAATATTCTTGATTTGATGGTAATTTAATGAATACATATTTTGAAAAACTATATTATGAGAGATAAACAGGTGATGTGGTGGCTAAGGTGCTCAACTCTCACATGGCTGACTGTGGTTCAAGTCCCAACCTTGGCAGCTTGCTTTCTCACTTTCCTTCTCTCTCTATTTCTGTGTGTCTCTCTGGTGAGCACATGTGCCCTGTAGCAAATTAAAAAATAATAATGATGATAAATAAAATTAAATAAACAATTTTAGAGAGGTTTTTGCTATAGGGCACATGTGATCGCCAGACAGAGAGAGACAGAGAGATAGAAAGCGAGAAATTACCCCCCAGAGGGGATGGCCATGCCACAATCCCTTCTCCTCCATTCTCCTCTCGGGATCTTGGGCACGCACACACACGCGCCCGTCATGAGTTTAAGTCACTGGGTCCGGGATGCAAACCGCGGTCGACTACGTGGGAGTCCAGCAACATATCCATTACGCTAACTGCTGGTCCCTAAATAAATAATTTTTAAAAGAAAAAAATTATATTGTGTGTTAGGGAGATGTACAACAGTAAAATGTGAGAATTTTTAAAAGTCTCAATAACTTAAAAAGTTTTGAAATATTATAAAATATCTTGTCTGGGCACTAGAAATATAACTAAAAATTCTGAACAGAAATTCGAGAAATTCACAAATATGTGAAAATAACACACTTTTAAGTAAGCAAAGAATCAAAGAAAAAATAGTGGGGAAAATTAAAACATACTTTATTTTTTTGTTTATTTTGTTGTTTGTTTGTTTTTTGTTTTTTTTTAAGAGAGAATTATGCTATAGGGTACATATGGTCACTAGAGGGACAGAGAGAAAAAGTGAGAAATCATCCTCGCAAAGAGATGGCTAGGCTACAATCCTCTCTCCTCCATTCTTAGGATTTTGGGAATGCAAGCACATGCATGGGGCGTGAGTTTCAAGTCATTGGGTCAGGGACTTAAACCATGGTCAGTCATGTGGGAGTCCAGCATCTTAACCACTACGCTACCTGCTGGCCCCAAAACATATTTTAAATTGATTAAAAATGAAAACACATCAAGCCAGTAGGTGGCATGGTGTTTAAAATGCTGGATTCTACATGGCTTACTCTGTGATTTGACCTCCAGACACAGCAGCTTGAAAAAAACACCAGAAATGTGAGAGAGGAGAGTGGAGAAGGGACTGTGCCATGGCCATCCTTCATCCAGTGAGCAATTTCTTACTTTTTCTCTTTCTGTCTGTCTCTCTCCAGTGAGCACATGTGCCCTATGGCAAAAAAGAAAGAAAATCTTTAAAAAATAAGCACATCTACCAAAACTAACAGGATTCAGAGAAAGCAGTGATTAGTAGAAAATTAGGCTATATTTTAAAAAAATAAAGATTTCAAATTGTAACCTAATAATCTGCCTTATTACATAGAAAAAGAAAGGAAACGAAGCACAAATCCAGAAGGAAGGACATGGGGCAGATGATGGCACGGCAGTGAAACACTATGCTCTGTGATAGAGACCCACATGGTGTGTAGGTTTTGGATTCTTATCTAGAGACCTCTCTGAGTATGCTGGGCATTTTTTTTAAATGGAAAAAAATTTTAATAGACTTTTCTCCAAAGAAGATATACAAATAAACAATAACCATGAAAAGATATGCAATATCATTAATCACTGAAGAAAGGTAAATCAAAATCATATATTATCATACACTAGGATGGTTATAAGGAAAACAATAGCCAATACTGGGTGTTAGTGGGGATGTGGCGAAATTTAAAATCTCTAATCCATTGATACTGCAAATATAAAATTTTCATATGCTTTGGGAAATATTCTGGCAGCTTATGGAAAAGTTAAATATGGGGGAAGGAAAACTCTTTTGCTTTGTTTATGGAAATATAAATTAGTACAGCCATTATGTAAAATGGTATGGGGAATTCCTCAGAAAACTAAAAATAGAACTACCTCATACTCTAATAATCTCACTACTAAGTATACCTAAGGGAAAGGAAATCAGCGTGCTAAAAAGATATATACATTCCCATATGTATTGCAGCACTATTCATAGTACCTTAGCTATGAAATCAACCTAAGTGCTCAACAACAGACGAACAAAAAAGAAAATATGGTATATATACAAAATGGAATATTAGTCATAAAAAGGATGAAATCCAGTCATTTAAGGCAACATGGATGAAATACGCTAAGTGAAATAAACAAATCAACAAAAGACAAATACCCTATATTCTCACTCTTTTGTGGAGCTAAAACATTTAATCACATAGAAGTTGAGAGTGTAACAGCAGATACCAGAAGCTAGAATGGGAAGGAGGATGCAGGGAGATGGGGAGAACTTTGTTAACAGGTAGAAGAGTGCAGGTGAGTAAGTGGAATGAGTTCTAGAGTACTATAAAACAACAGAGTAATGATAGTTGGAGACAACTTAATGTATACCTCAAAAATTGAAAAGCAGACATGGGATGGGCATGACCCAAAGTGATTATAAATGTTTAAGATGGAGAATATGTCTATTGCCCTGATTTGATCATTATAAAATGTATGTATGTTCTGAAAAAGCACACTGTCCCCCATAAATTTGTACTACTATTATATGTAAACTATAAATTATAATATTGTGTTGTTGAGAAAGTTATGACATAATTTTCTGTGTTTTTCTGTGCCTCTGTCTCTACCTGTCCCTTTCCAGTGAATGCACACACTGTATGGCAAAAATCTAAAAAAGCAAACAAAAAGAAAAGCTTAGAGAGTAGGAAATCATTGTCGAATTTGTACAGTTTCAGTTTTACAGTTTTACAATGAAAAGATTCATGGACATAGATGATGGTGATGGTTGCATAAAATAAATGTATTTAATACCATAGAACTGTACATTTAGAATTTGTCTAGATGAGGGGTCAGCAGGTGGCTTGATGGTCAACACTGGACTCCCACGTGACTGACTATAGTTCACATCCTGGACCAAGCAGCTTGAAAATGATTTTGTACATGTGCGCCCAAAATCCCAGGAGAATGGAGGAAAAAGGATTGTGTCATAGTCATTCCCCAGGGAGTGATTTCTCACTTTCCCTCTCACTGTCTCTGTCTCTCTGGTGAATTCACATACATATATACATACATGTATACATAAAATTGGTCAAGATGAGAAATTTTATGTTGGGTGCATTTTTTCAAATTTGTTCATTCATTTATTTCATAAGAGAGAGATAGAAAAAGAAAGAAAAGAGAGAAGCACCCTCAACAGGATCTCATGATGTGATCCTCTCCCCAGATTTCTGAACCAATCAGGTTCACGGGCACACCCATGCTCACTGACATGTGTAAGTCAACCCAGGTGTCAAACGCTGACCTTCCATGTGGCTTTCAGCATTGCAGAGCAGTATATTACTGCTTTGCCACCATAGTTGGACCATGTGTTATAGGTATTTTACATAATAAAACAAATTAGAAAATAATTCATTGAAAAAGTTAAAAAGATTAAGTGAATTGTGTGAAAGAACCAATATCAGATTCTGTATGCTATTCCTCATTTTGTTAAAAACAGAAGCAATAATGATGTGCCATGCACTGTTCCAGGCTCTTTATACCCATTTTCTTTAATTCTCATAACAATCTTGAAAAGTAGGCTACACATTTCAATATATTTAAACTCTATTCAGAATTTTATTCCCTTCCTTTAAAAGTTTCCAGAAATGGGTATGGAGAACTCTGATTATTTCTCAATTTCAATGTCACCAGCCTGATCTAAATCATCACAGTATCTAATATAAATTACTGCAATGGTCTCCTAACAAGTCTCTCTCCTTCTATACTTGCCTTCCTTCAGGGCCTTGAAATTACCTTTCCAAAATATAGATCATTCATACTATTTCACCATTCAAAATTTCCACTAGCTCTCGATTTTTCAGAAAGTAAAAGCTAATACCCTTATATATAATCTGTCCAAGGACTCTAAACAATCTGCCATCTCAAATTTACTCCCACTTCTCTGAACTTGTACTGTATATTCTCCCTTTCTCACTCTGTTTCAGTTACACTGATCTTCTCCTCACTTCTCTAAGCACACTCCCACCTCTAGGATTTTAATCTCTTTCCTTTGCTTTCCCCAAATTCTTTATACTAACTCCTTCAGCTACTTCAAGGCTTTGTTCACATTTCACCTTCTAATAAGACCTCTCTGACCACCTTATTTAACATTCAACCTGCTTCTCACTCCATCATATCATTTTTAATTCTTATTACCTAGTACTACTTTTTCTTTATTTCCATATCTTCTTTAACCTTCTATCATATTATGTAATATTTATTTATTTATTTATTTATTATCCCATCAGAGGATAAGAATTATTGTTATGCTCACAGATACATCCCAAGCCTGGGACACTGCTTGGTATGTAGTATATGTTCAAGAATTATTTTTTAAATAAATGAATTTTTCAAATGAGGTGACTGAAACACAAAGATATGGAATGGTGTATCATAGGACAGTAAAAACTGTCACTAACAATTCGGTATAAAAAAAACAAAATCTAGCAGAACCATCAAATGTGTATAATATAATGTAATGTTCAGTATTGAAGAAGATGAATATGTCTGTCTGTCTCTGTGATTAAATAATTACACACTGTATGCATGCTCTGAAAAACCATATTATATTCCCACAGGAATAAATAAATATATAGAGCGATAATTCAAAACTGTAAGATTTGTCAATGTCATACAAGTATTATTGATAGATGATGGAATTGATAACTGAACTCAGACTTGTCTAAATACAAAGCCCATGTTGGTTCTGAACATCACTGCTACTAAAATGTTATCAATCTGGCTTAAAAAATAATGGAATTTTAAAGAAAATGAAAGATTATGGATGACTATAAAGAGCCAGGAGATGTCACATAGTTAAAAAGAAGGAAATGAAGTATCCTTGCTATTGTATAAATGTTTGTGGTCCTCTGCTATGATTTGAATGTGTCCTCCCACATTTTATGTGAGCCAATGTAATGGTATTAAGAGGGTAGAAGTTTAACCTGACTATGTAATTAAGAGGTGGAGCCTCTGGAAGGTTATTGGGATTAGACAGGACAATCAGAGTAGAGTCTCCATGACTCAATATTGGCAGCCTTATAAGAGAGAAAGAAACGGAAGCAGACAGAAGCACAAACAGTTCCTGCTTCTTTGTCATATAACCTGTGCTTCTTCAGAACTCAGTCCCCACCAACAAGCAGACCTTTATCAGATGTGGCTCCTTGGCCTTGATGTTTCTTGAGCTAAATAAACCTCTATTCTTTATAAATGACTCAGTGTGGTATTCCATTTTTAGTTACAGAAAAGTGGAATAAAATTACCCTCCCCCCCACCCAATTCTTATGTTGCAACCTAATCCTCAATAGAATGGTACTGAGAGGTGGGGCCTATGGGAGGTAAACAGATCATGAGGGCTTCACCCTGATAAATGATATTGGTGCCCTGCTCTTGTTTTATTTTTTTTAAAAAGTAAATTAAAGGCCTGAAGGAGGTTATGTGCCCCTTCTGCTATATGAAGACACAACTAGAAAGCACCATCTAGAAGTACACAGTAATCCCTTGCCAGAGACACTGAATCTGTTGCTACCTTGATATTGAACTTCTAAGCCTCCAGAACTATAAGCGATATTTCTATAGTTTACAAATTACTCAGTTCAAATATTTTTTCATGGTTGGCCAAATAGGCTGATAAGGACTGAATGTCCCCCAAAATACATGTGTTGAAATTTAACCACCAATGTAATGGTATTAAGAGGTAGGGCCTTTATGAAGTGATTAAAATATAAGGATGGAGCGCTCGTGAATAGAATTAGTGACCTTAATAGGACTCCACTCTTCTGTCTCTGAGATATAAAAACACCTAATTGATGCTTTCTATAAGAAATGGACTTTCACTAGACTCTAAATCTGCCAGCACCTAGGATCTTGGGCTTCCCAACCTCCAGAACCATAAGAAATAAATTTCTAGTTTTTTTATAAATCAGGTATTTTGTTATAGCTGCACAAATGAACAAATACACAGACTAAAACAAGTTTCAGAAAGAATAGAGAACAAAAGAAGTCATAGCAATAAAATTTAAGCAAGAAACAGCCTTGCTTAAACATCACTCTCCTAATTAGTATATTAAACATTCCTATAGCATCTCAGATATAGTCATCCAGTATCATATAGTAAGCACTTGATCTGGTCATTTGGTTAATTATTTAGTTTAATCATACACACATAGTGTATTCATCAATATATCTTTAGTATCTCTGCTTCTTGCATATTATCAACACTTCCAGATACATCCATTATTGGATAGCTATACACATTAGACATATTTTATATACATTATTCAATTACATTGTACTAAACTTTGCTTCTATCCATTGATTTGAGTTAGGTTTTTTGAAAAACCTTACTAATGTTTCCACATGATAGAATATTTAATGGTAGCCATCATATTCAAATGAACTTATCTCTTTTCCAGACTCAACATCTCCAATTCCTTCAATTACGCTTCAAATGGTATGGTTTTCTGACACAGTACCATGATTATCCCCTTCTGGCAAACTGTTCTAGTTTGTCAATGTCTGGTGCCAAGAAATTTTTTTTTTTTCAGTTCTGACTAACATATTAGGTTGTCAGGAAAGTCATGATGTATTTTTCTATATTTTTCTGTGAAAAGATTCATCATGACTTTCCCAACAACCCAATAGTTTCCTGATCCCTGCTTTTCCAAGATTTCCATATAAGGCTCTTTACATCCTAATGTTTTAAGTGTTTATTTTTATTTTTAGCATTCATTTTAATCCTCCAACCAACACCTCGACATCACATGGGGAGGTAGTTAGAAGAATCAGACCTTTGATGATATGCTAACATTAATGAATGTTTTGAAAGCACAGTGAACAAGCTGAAGTCTGTCTAAGATACTGAGTTAATGGTTACTGCGGTCCCTATATATCTTGTATATAAACAAATATCAATTCTTACCAGATTCTTTGGGCTATAAATACTCTTGATCCTAGATAAAGCCAGTTCTGAGGAACTAATATTTTTAAAAGGAGTCTTCTAGCTCCAACATTTAATCGTCTTAACTGAAATCATACAAGTTTGTGTAATGTATCAATAATAAAGCAAATGATATGTTAGAGAAATATTATCTATGACTTATAATCACGGTCAGCAGACACAAGTAGGACCAAATATAATTCCTTAATACTAAATAAAAGAAAGCATTTCTAGAATGATAAAATACTCGGCTCTCTTATTGTACTTACAAAGGTAGGATACAGGTCACCTACTGACATGTATGAGGGCCAAAACTCAGTGTCTGGGTTAGTTAAATCTACTTCATGGCACATGCTTGACAGAACTACTTCAGGCTTTATTGTTTCAGGAATAAACTAATATGCTATACTCTTTTCACCTTCTCATCAAGGATTTTTTTCCTCATTTCTTTTACATACTCTTCTAAAGAAAGGATACCAGACAGAGTCTAATGAATGTCCTTTGCTTTTGATTTAGCTTTGCAAAGAGCATACATAAATCAAATGTCCTACTAAACCCCCACCTTCATAAAGTTTTCTCTGCAGCATAAGGTAGTAAAAATAGGAGAAAATTTGTCTGACTGTACCTTTTAAAGTTGTACAACTATGGACAATTCTGAGAAATTCAGACTAACACAAATATAATGATATCCAGTGCCATAAAGGCAATTGTGTAGATCTTCTGAGATTATAAGCTAAAACTAATTATTTTTGGCTTTTTTCCTTTCTTAAAATTTTCCTAACTCTCAATGATCAATAATTATATTTAATAGTATTTAATCTCTAAACTAGTATTTATCAACTAATCAGAGATATTTTTCATGTCTTTGTCTTTAGATGATTTAACTCAAATTTGATGACTTACCTTTTTTTTTGAAGAGATTTTTGCTATACAGTGTGTGTACTTACCAGAGAGAAACAGAGACACAGAAAGTGAGAAATTGCCTTCCCAGGAGGGGGATGGCCATGCCGCAAACCCTTCTATTCCATTCTCCTCTTGGAATTTTGGGCACACACACAAATATGCCCAGCATGAATTTCAAGCCATTAGGTCCAGGACTCAAACTCCCAGTAGACTATATGGGAGTCCAGCAACGTAACCATTCCACCATCTGCTGGTCCCAATCACTTAAATTTTTTTACAAGATTTATCTTCCAACTAAATTGTTAACTAACTGAGGGTGGAAAAACCATCCTGTCTGACATATTTCCCACAGTTCCTACAATGTAGACAGATATTTAGTAATCAATTTATGCAAAAATACTTTTTAAAAAGCACTCAATTTGACATAAAATATTCATTTTTGATCTAGAAAATGTTCATTGACCCACTATATTTGTCAGAGTTTTCCAGAAAAACAGAATCAAAAGTATGTGGGTATGGGTGGGGAGGGAGAGAGAATGAGAGATTTATGTTAAGGAATTGGTTCACACAATTATAAAGGCAGGCCAGTCCCAGGATGGAGACTCATAAAAGAGTTCATGTGGGTGCTCAGGTATGGAGGCAGACTATAGGCAGAATTCTCTCTACTTTTCATAGTCTTTTTTTAAATAAAGCTTTCAACCATTTGCATATTATGGAGGGTAATCTGTTTTAATCCATTTTTAAACCACTGATTTAAAAGTTATTCTCATCTAAAAAAAAACAAAAAAAACAAAAAAAAACAAAAAACACCTTCATAGGAATTATCTAGACTAATGTTTAACCAAGTATCTGAGTATCATGGCTTAGCCAAGTTGACATAAAATTAACCACCAATTAACTCTCAAAAAGAGTATTATCTTCTCTTTGCAACAATCTTATCTTCATCAATAGGCCAAGATAACAGAAGAACGAGATATAGCTTTCATTATTGGAATTATTTCCTCTCCAATGTTTACTTAATTAAGACTATGATTCAGTAACAATTAGGAAAAAACTTTAAAATTCATTCTACATAAAAAGAAAAATTTGATGATATCCAACAGAAAATAAACTGCTCTAGGCTATCCTGTGTTCAGACGGAGTTGGATTCACTTCTGGTCTTTGCTTCTAATTCTTCAGCTGCCACTTATATAGGTCTGGGCTTCTGTTTATGTCTCATGCTTATTTAAATGCTGACCTTTATCTTAGAAAAAAAAAAAAAACTAACCTAACTCTAATCAATAATATTTTTAAAAATTTAATCTCTTTTAACTTTTCATTGAATAATCTTTATTTCCCCAAACGTGGCTATTCTTTTTTTTTTTTTTTTTTCTTTTTTTTGGAGAGGTTTTTGCTATAGGGCGCGTGCGCTCGCCAGACAGACAGAGAGAGACAGAGAGATAGAAAGCAGGAAATCACCCCCCAGGGGGGATGGCCACGCCACAATCCCTTCTCCTCCATTCTCCTCTCGGGATCTTGGGCACGCACGCACACGCGCCCGGCATGAGTTTAAGCCGCCAGGTCCGGGACTCGAACCGCGGTCGACTACGTGGGAGTCCAGCGACATAGCCATTACGCTAACTGCTGGTCCCGGAAACGTGGCTATTCTTGAGTACAAAACCTAGCTCTATCACTCAGTGTAGAAAAATCCTCATAGAATCCATCATACTGTAAAAGTCAACAAGGATTCTAGAAAACAGCATGAATTTACCCGATGACAATTTCATCAAACTGGTCAGAAGAAAAGAATAGAAACATCATTCTTTACCACGTTGCATTTAGTCAAAATGTCATCATGGCTCACCTAATTGTTTTCCCTGTTACTTGTTCTCTATGTCACCATCCATTAATCATACTGCTGCCAGAATGATCTTCCTAAAATGTAAACCTAGCTATGTTGTTCACCTCTTTAAATTCTTCTTCAATGACTTATTTATTGTAGTACTAAAAGACCTCATGATGTAGCATTTATTTCCAGCCTCACCTATCACAATGCACTTAATACTCAATAGTCCCCTATACCCCAGTCTCACCAAAAATACATACTACACGCCAAACACTTTTTACTAGTGTATCTCAATCTTTTACACTCTCTCCTCTTCCTTAAACTTATTTGAAATTGCAAATAATTAAATATTTTTAAATATCAAAATAATAGCATATATTTTATTACTAAATAAGGTATGTTGACTTCTAATTCAGATAGTTCAGTACCTTTGTATTTTACACACCATCTCTATGCCAAATATATAGCAATTTTAGACCCAACCATACAGAAATACCTAGTTTTAAAAAATATAAACATCTCTGTAGTGTGGGTAAACTAAAAAGTGTCAAGAATGAGGGACCAGCAGTTAGCGTAATGGCTATGTCGCTGGACTCCCACATAGTCGACCGCAGTTCGAGTCCCAGACCCGGTGGCTTAAACTCACACCGGGCGCATGTGCGTGCATGCCCAAGATCC
This sequence comes from Tupaia tana, assembly GCA_026018925.1. Classification (NCBI taxonomy): domain Eukaryota; kingdom Metazoa; phylum Chordata; class Mammalia; order Scandentia; family Tupaiidae; genus Tupaia; species Tupaia tana. The sequence goes on from JAKSZU010000004.1 coordinate 21,007,888, forward strand.
CAAGAGGAGAATGGAAGAGAAGGGATTGCAGCGTGGCCATCCCCCCGGGGGGTGATTTTTTGCTTTCTGTCTCTTTCTGTCTGTCTGGCGAGTGCACGCGCCCTGTAGCAAAAACCTCTCCAAAAAAAAAAAGAAATAAAATAAACTTTTAAAAATAAAAAATAGTAATTTATACAAAGATATAGGAATATGCTTATAAAATATATATATAATATACAAGGATTAAGATCCATAAGGTCTGAAAAAATTTATTGAATCAGCAAAATATGCCCAACACTACAATTTTCAAAATATAACGTGCAAATGAAGAGGAAATTCACATAAGATAAAATCTGAAAAAAAAACAACAAATACATGAAAGCTCATTATGAAACACAGACATGCAACTAAAAACCAAAGATAATATACTATTTAATGCCCATGATATAGGCAAAAACATAAAAATATAACAACATTTGCATGAAAATGTGGGGAAAAAAAAAACAGAAACTCTCACATATAACTAATGGCGAGTATATTAAAATGACTTAGTAGAACAGTTTACCAATAAACTATACAGTTTGCCTACACTTTGACTCAGCAATTCTACCTCTAGATACATACCATAGAGAACTATAACACATGTAAATGGAAAAATATTCAATAATCTTCATAGCATTGTTTATAAGAATGAAAAATTATTCATTAATGGGAGAATCAATAAATTATAGTATAGTTATATAATTAAGTACTATACAGTTTTTAAATTAACATGTGCATGTATTAGCATGGACAAAAATTAAGTATCTATGGGACCAGCAGTTAGCGTAATGGCTATGTTGCTGGACTCCCACGTAGTCGACCGTGGTTCGCATCCCGGACCCGGTGGCTTAAAACTCATGCCAGGCGCGTGTGCATGCATGCCCAAGATCCCGAGAGGAGAATGGAGGAGAAGGGATTGCAGTGTGGTCATCCCCCCTGGGGGGGGTGATTTCTCGCTTTCTGTCTCTATGTCTCTCTCTGTCTGGCGAGCACACGTACCCTATAGCAAAAACCTCTCAAAAAAAAAAAAAAATTAAGTATCTAATTTTAAGATCACATGCAAGCTGGAGAATGACGTAAACAAAATGATGACATAAATTGCTTTCATGACAAACATGTATATTTGAATATATCAAACATAAAATTCAGAAAAAGAGGGAGGAGAGAGATGTGAAACTAATAATGGTAAATAGGGAAATTCCTAAAAAAATTAACAAAGCATATATGGCAAAATTCAAAGATCTAGTAAGGTTGATTACTAAAAATAAGAGATACTTATAAATACAACTATAAAAATATAACTGTGGTGGGAACCAGCAGTTAGCGTAATGGCTATGTCACTGGACTCCCACGTAGTCGACCGCGGTTCGCGTCTCGGACCCGGTGGCTTACAGCTCACGCCGGGCGCGTGTGCGTGCGTGCCCAAGATCCCGAGAGGAGAATGGAGGAGAAGGGATTGCGGCGTGACCATCCCCCCTGGGGGGTGATTTCTCGCTTTCTGTCTCTATGTCTCTCTCTGTCTGTCTGGCGAGCGCACGCGCCCTATAGCAAAAAACCTCTCCAAAAAAAAAATATATATATAACTGTGGTATAAAAAGTAGAAACATTAAGTGAATTTTAGGGGACCATCAGTTAGCGTAATGGCTATGTCACTGGACTCCCACGTAGTCAACCACAGTTCGAGTCCCAGACCCGGTGGCTTAAACTCATGCCGGGCACATGTGTGTGCATGCCCAAGATTCCTGGTGGGGGGTGATTTCTCACTTTCTGTCTCTTTGTCTCTCTCTGTCTGTCTGGCGAGAGCATGCACCCTATAGCAAAAACCTCTCCAAAAAAAAAAAAAATTAAGTGAATTTTTTAAATCCATGTCAATGATAAAATAAATCAAAAAGGCTTATTTTGAATATGATATTTTTTAAATAAACCCTTCACCTCATTCAGCCACCCTGCTTCCCTAGTACAAACTGCTGCTCTAGAATTTCTCTCGGCTCCAAATCTCCACAATGTTATTCTATCTATCTACAGTTCCTCAGCATTTTGGTATAGCTCACAATTTTTTACATGTCCTTTAAAATTCAACTGAAATGGCTGCTCTTTTAGGTAGCCTTTCTCATTCTGAACAATCTATCTCCGGGGCAATTAGTTTCATGCTATTTTTAGTTCTTAGAATTCTGTGCCTTCCTTTAATGTGTATCATTTAATCATTCATTTACATATCTATAATTCCTTAAAAATCATTTCTGATTTTTCTACATAACATCAAAAGGTAATACATGCCTAGCACATAAGCACCCAGCAAAATGCTTGTAACATGATAAAGGAACTAGACTTGCTGAAGAAACATGGCTATCCCTGTCAATTGGTCATAATCTATAGGCATAAAATCTAGAGTCCTGGAATCCGGTCATCACAGACTGCTATCACAAAAGCATATGCAAGAGAGATTATTTATGGTTTCCACACTTCTTACATCATCTTTGTACTCTCCAGCCTATCTGGATTATTCCTACTATCTCCCACTTTTCTAAGTGCTTATAAATCATAGGTTTTAAAAGACCACAAAAATGTACCAGAAACCTTTTCATGGAAATCCTACAATCTCTCACAGGTTAGTCTAAACCCTGGAGGCAGTAGCAAAACCTTACAATCTGAGATGTGAGCCTGATGATCTACTCCTGTTTCTGTAACTGTCATAGACAATTTGTATTAGGTGCTGCCTCTGGGTTAAAAGACTTCACAGCTAACAAAGCTATGATTAAACAGCTCCAAATTTTAATCTGTAAACTTCCATTTGGTAGTTCAGTGATACTGAGCAAGTCATATAACTATCCTAGGGCTCAGTGCCCTCATCTATAGGATGAATAATAATGCTATTTACTTCATAAGATTGTTGTAAAGGATAGATCAGAAATTTAGACAAGTCAGATTTCTATAACATAATAAGTACATGATAATTTAAATTTTAATAAGTATTCAAAATGTTAGTTACTCATGTGTAGTATAATCTAATCATAACTATACACACACATGTCTGTGTGTGTGTGTGCAATACAGATATCTACAAGGGTGTGTTATCTAAGTGTGGGTTTGGAAGCCATTTCTTATTCTTTTTATTTCTAAAAATATAGATTATTCCCCCTCAAACAAAATAATTTTAATTGTATTATAACTAAGTATTACTTGTTTTATTTTTCCTTGAGTTATAATTACCATGTCTGCATTACCCACTGGAGTATGAGCTCCTTAAAGGTAAAGACTGTCTAATTCAATATATTATAAACATTGACTTTATCAGTGTCTTATAAATCACAGAAAGTCAACCAAAGTTTGCAAAATGAATCGAACAAATAAATGAAGACTTCAATCCTTTCTGTATACTATAGTAAAGAATCTTACCAGAGTACATTATAAGGGTGAAAAAATATTTAGGAGACTGTATTATAGTGGTGACAGTGTGAGCCTTGTAGTCAGTGAGATCTGCATTTAAATCACAATTCTGACTTTTAGTAGCAAATTGGCTTTTGGCAGTATACTTATTTTAACCAAAAAATTGTTTATTATGGTCTAGGTTTACAAAGAAACAAAGAATAATGGCTCAAGGTCCATTCTCTAAGGAAGCTCACAATGAAGAAAGCATACAAAACAACTAATGATAATATAAGAACAACCACAGAATATAGTTATAGCCATAGAGTGGTGTGAACAGAAAGCTGTTTTAAGTTTAAAAGAAAGAAGTGGCCAGTTCTGCCTAGAGAGAGTCAGTACCATTTGCTTTAGATCTTGAAGAACAAGATTCCAGAAAAAAAAAAAAAAATTCTCTCCATCTTTGCTGATCTAGCCTTATAGTTTCCTACACTAGCTTCCCAAGTAGTTTTCCCAATTCTAGTCTCAATAATTCTTCCAATACCTTTCCAACGATAACCAAAAATACCTTTCTAAAGTAAATGATGTTTGTCCCTATCCTGTAGAGAACCCTTCGGTGATGTCTCTAAAGATACAAGTCAAAACAATGTCAAATCTTTAACACTACTAAGAGTGTCTTATCATGATGAAGGTCCTGCATATCACTTTGGCCTCATCTCAGACTATATCCTGAACTCAAAATCACCAAGTTCTCTCCATCTCAGGGCTTTTAAAAATGTTTTTCCCTCTCCATGAACTACTCTTCCTCATTACTTTTCATATGTCTAACTTCCACCCACTCACAAGAGTCTACTTAAATATCACTTCATCAGAGATTTTCTCTGACCTTCCTAACTTGTCCTATTAGTTCCATTCCTACAATACCATGCTTTCCATATGAAGCTCTTCTATCATTCTTTTCTAACCATATATTTACTTGATTTGTGTTCAATGTCTTCCTCCCCACAAGACTATAAGTTCCATGAAGGCTTATACCATGTAGAGTACTCACTATATCTGTTCAATTTAATACAGTATTTGATCCAGAACAGGTGTTCACAAATATTTAGTGAATATGTGAATAGGGAGAATAGCATTTTAGCACAGAAATCAGTGCCTGCTTCAAAAGAGGGATTCAATAAATATATATTGAATCAATTTTTGGTTTAATAGGCAAAGGCTAGAAGGTATGAAAAGTATTTGAAAATAGCATGAGGTTAAAAATGCTGGAGCTTAGAGAATGTAAGGTAAATATTGAAATATAAGGTTTAAAATGTAAGTTTTCTTTCCTTCAGTATCACAAAGTCAGGCACATAATAATTATTTCATAAAAGCTGTTAAACTAATTAAATTACTCTGGTTTAATAATAATTTAGCCCCATAAAAGCATTAGAATTTAGTTTTGTAAGACTTAATTCCTTGCAAACAAGTATTTTTGTAGGAATACAGCAGTCATTTTTCTAATCCTAGACAAAATCAAAATTGATTCATTTATTTTGCAATCATGTATAATTTAAGGAATAATTTAAATTTGGCATATCAAACGTGTAGAAATCAGTAAAATATGTTTAGAATTTAAAGCAGAAACTTTTTATAGCACTTCTTGTTCTCAAGGCTACATTACGTCAACAGCACACAGCTAAAAAATGAGGATTAAATAAGAACAGTAATTTTTAATTATGGTGAACACATATGAAAAGCCCAGGCTAGCACTCCAAAGTTTATGCACGCCACCTTAAAGTCCTCTCTACTTAGGCAAAGCAAAAGGAAACAAAAGCAGAAGATGGACTTGCACTGGCCCTTGGTCATTTGTAAGATCCTGCTTTCATAGCCCTGTAAAGCTCTGATAAAATCCTCTTTGGAGGGTCAGCAGGTGGCATAGTGGTTGAAGTCATGGACTCCCACATGGCCAACTGCAGTTCCACTCCCAGACCTGGCAGCTGGAAACTAAGGCTGGGCCTACTGTGCCCAAAATCCCAAGAGGAGAATGGAGAAGAAGGGATTGCAGCATGGCTATCCCCTCTAGGGGATGACTTCTCACCTACTCTCTATTTCTACAGCAAACACACACACTCTTATAGTAAAAGTCTCTCTCTCTTTTTTTTTTTCCAGGGAAGAGGCAGGACATCCAGAAGAGTAATATGAGGATATTGGTATTTATTCTCTCCAGTAAAAAAATTTAACTAGTGAAAATTATAAAAAGCAACCATTTAAAGTATCTGGAATTTGCTCCAAGGTATATCAGCAAAGAGAGAAACATTTAGTCAAGAAATCTACCATACTGTGGCAGGAATAGTGAATCTATAGTATTTTAACCATGACCTGCTCCCATGACTCTCCCCCACCCATACTGTTTCTCCACTCAGTTTTTATTTAGTTTCTCCATGGAAAGGGCAGGCCACCAACACCTCTCATTTACCCCAAAGCTTCACGTTGGAGGAGCTCTACACCAGCACAGGTGTATCTGAGACAACTGGGCTTGTTTTCTCCACCCAACCTCCACTCATGGGGTAGAAGTCCCACTTAAGGTAGAGAATGCTGGTGGGCTTGGATTGCTCTTACCTAAGCTACCTAATACAATAGAAGATCTATGCCAGGAGAGATCATCCAAAATAAGTGGTGCTCCCACCCTCATCTTATTTACCATCCCACTATTAAACAGGAGTATCACACTGTCCACTCTCTTTATCTGCAGTCTTGACGCAGTAGCACAAAGATTCTGAAGGGCACATGATAAAAATAAAAGCCAAATTTCCCTTAAAAAACAGCAGCACATAACTACATGCTATCTATAGGAAATACACTTTAGGTTAATAGATGCAAATGAGTTATACAAAAACATGTGTAAAAAGGTACACCATTCAAACAGCAACAATAATAAGGCTAGAGTTGCTATACTAGTATCACACAAAACATATGTATAAAAAATGTTATGAGATAAAAAGGGAAGATATATCAATTATATATAATACATGCACATCTATGAACTTAAAATAGAATACAAAATACATGAAAAACCAACACTTAAAAGGAGAAATGGGCAATTAGAAAATAATATTTAAAGGTTTCAACACTCTATTTTTTAAATTTCTTTTATTATTATTTATACATTTAATCACTATACATCATTTAGGTTGTAAAGAGACTTTACCCAGCAAGAAATACACCTCAGCCCAGCCTAGTTGAGAATACTATACACATCTTCATCAACATATAATAAACCATATCTGTGTCCCACAAATATCTTACCTCTATTTTTTCCCCAAATTTCCTTTTCTAAGCTCTTCCCCTCCCACATTTTTTCCACTTTGTCTCTAGTGTCCATAACAATTTTTACTGTTTTTTGTCCTTTAGCCTTTCAGTCTCTACCATAGAGTGCAGACAGTAGGTATATGTTAAGTGTCTCTTTTTCACAGCCTGACTTGCTTCACTCAGCAAGAAATCTTCCATATTTGTCCACTTTCTATCAAATCCCAGGGTCTTGCTGATTTTTATGGTTGAGTAATATTTCATGGAGTATATGTGCCAAACTTTTTCTATTCATTTTTCTGTTTCTGGACATTTGGGTTGGTTCCATGTCTTAGTAATTGTGAATAATGATGTAGTGAATATAAATGTGCAAGCATTTTTCTGACTGAGCGTTCTCCTGTCCTTCATTCGGGTAAATACCCAGGAGTGGAATTGCTGGATCATATGGTAGTTCTATGTGAAGGTCTTTGAGGAACCTCCATATTGTTTTCCACAGTGGCTGGACCAATTTACATTCCCACCAACAGTGTAGGAGTGTTCACCACTCCTTTCACCACATCCCCTATAGCACTTATAATTTGTTTTTTAATCTTCACCATTCTGACTGGGATTAGGTAGTATATCATTGTGAGTTTAATTTGCATCTCCCTTATGATGAGGGTTGTTGAGCATTTCTTCATATGCTTTTTGGCTGTTCATTTGTCTTTCTTTTTTTTTGGAGACGTTTCTGCTATAAGGTGCATGTGTTTGCCAGAAAGACAGAGAGAGACAGAGAGACATAAAGCAAGAAATCACTTCCCATGGGGGATGGCCACACCACAATCCCTTCTCCTCCATTCTCCTGTCAGGATCTTGGGCATGCATATATATGCGCCTGGTGTGAGTTTAAGCCATCGGGTCCAGGACTTGAACCATGGTTGACTCTATGGGAGTCCATCGACATAGCCATTAGGCCAACTACTGGTCCCCATATGTCTTTCTTAGAGAGCTGTTCATTCAGCCTATTTTCCCATATTTTAATTGGGTTAATCTTTTTTTCCGGGTAAACTGCTTGAGTTCCCTGTGTATTATGGTTATCAATTCCTTATCTGAGGCACAGTTAACAAAAATTCTCTCCCATTCCAAGGGTTGGAGAGTCACACTAATTATGGTATCCTTTGCTGTGCAGAAACTTCTTAATCTGATGTAATCCCACCTGTCTATTTGGGGGATTATTGCCTGTGCTTTGGGGATCTTACTTAAGAAGTCTTGGTCTACCCCAATGTCTCCCAGAATGTCTCCAGTGTTTTCCACAGTAGTTTTATAGTTTGTGGTCTTAGGTTTAGATATTTTATCCACTTTGAGTTGATTTTGTTAATGGTGACAGATGGGGATTCAGATTCATCATTGTGCAGGTAGATGCCCAGTTTTTTCAGCACCATTTGCTAAAGGAGTTCTCTTTTTCCCACTGGATCGACAGCTACCCTTTGTCAAAGATTAGTTGGCTGTATGTTTTGTGGGTTATTTTGGGGGTCCCTACTCTGTTCCATTGGTCCTCATGTCTGTTTTTGTGCTGATACCATGCTGTTTTGATTAACACAGGTTTGTAATATATCTTGGGGACAGGAAGTGAGAGGCCACCTCCTCCACTTTTCTTGCCCAGAACGGCTTTGGCAATACATGGTCTTTTATGATTCCAGACAAATTCTATGACTGTCTTTTCTAGATATGAGAGGAATGTTTCTTATAATTTTAAAGGAATTGCATTAAATATGTAGATTAATTTGGGTAGGATTGCCATTTTGATTATATTAATTCTGCCAATCCAGGTACAGGGGATGTCCTTCCACTTTTTTGTGTTCTTTCTGACTTCCTTTTTAAAGTTTTCATGGTTTTCCTTATAGAGGTCTTTGACTTCCTTGGTTAGTTTTATTCCTATGTATCTTATACTACTTGTGGCTATATTAAATGGGATTACTTTCTTCAGTTTTGTTTCTGTCTGCTTGTTGGTTGTACATAGAAATGCTACAGATTTTTGTAAGTTAATTTTGTATCTTGCCACTTTACTGTATGCATTTATTACTTCAAGAAGTTTCTTTGTGGATACTATTGGGTCTTCTATGTATACAATTATGTCATCTGAAAACAGAGATAGTTTTAGCTCTTATTTTGCTATTGTAATGCCTTTTATTTCCTTCTCTTGTCTAATCGCATTGGCTAGGATTTCCAGTACTATGTTGAATAGGAGCAGACAAAGTGGGCAGCCTTGTCTTGTACCAGTTTTTAGTGGAAAAGCTTTCTACTTGTCTCCATTCAGTATAATGTTCACTACAGATTTTTTCATAGATGGCTTTTATTATGCTGAGAAATTATCCATCTATACCAATTTTACTGAGAGTCTTAATCATGAAAGGATGTTGTATTTTGTCAAATACTTTTTCTGCATCAATTGAAATAATCATATGGTTGTTAGCTTTCTTTTTGTTAATATGGTGTATTATATTTATGGTTTTGCATACGTTGACCCACCCTTGTATCCCTGGAATAAAGCCTACCTGGTCATGATGAATAACCTTTTCATATGCTGTTGAATACGGTTAGCAAGTATCTTGAGAATTTTTGCATCTATATTCATCAGAGATATAGGTCTGCAGTTTTCCTTTTTTGTTGTATCCTTATCCATTTGGGGAATGAGGGTGATGGAGGATTCATAGAATTTGGAAGGGTTCCTTCCTCTAGAAACAGTGTGAGTAGCATGGGGATTACCTCTTCTTTAAAAGTTTTGTAAAATTCAGCAGTGAAGCCATCGGGGCCTGGACTTTTCTTTGTTGGGAGGTTATTTATTACTGATTCAATCTCATTGCTTGTTATAGTTCTATTCAGACTTTCAATGTCCTCTTGAGTCAATCTTGGTAGATTATATGTCTCCAGGAATTTGTCTATCTCATCCAGGTTTTCTTGTTTGTTGGTGTATAGTCGCTTGTAATACCCTCTAATGATGTTTTGTATTTCTGTTATGTCTGTTGTAATGTTCCCTAGTTCATTGCAAATTTGATTTATCTGGTTCCTTCCTCTTTCTTCTTAATTAGTCAAGCCAATGGTGTGTCAATTTTGTTTACCTTTTCAAAGAACCAGCTTTTGCTTTCATTTACTTTATGTATAATTCATTCATTTTCTATTTCCTTTATTTCTGCGCAAATCTTTATTTTTTCTTTTCTCTGGGCATTTTTGTGATTTTTCTGTTGTTGTTTTTCCAATTCCCTGAGGCATGATGTTAGGCTGTCCTTTTGCCACCTTTGCACCTTTTTCTTGTGTGCACTAATTGCTATGAACTTCCCACTTATGACAACTTTTGCAGTGTCCCATAAATTATGGAAACGTGTACTCATTATCATTTGTTTCCATGAATCTTTTGATTTCAGTCTTAATCTCTTCAGTAGTCACAAAGTCTTTCAGAAGTAGGTTATTTAGTTTCCATTTATTTATGTATTTTCAAGTGTTTTTCCTGAGATTAATATCAAATTTAATTCCATCATTGTTGGAGAAGATGCTGGATAGTTTCTATGCCTTTGAATCTGTAAAGGCTGGTTGTGCCCTATCATGTGGTCAATCTTTGAGAAAGTACCACGTGGGGCTAAGAAAAATGTATATTTTGTTTTTCAGGTGGAAAGTTCTATAGATGTCTATCAAGTCCATCTGATTTATGGCACAATTTAGGTCCTGAATCTCTTTGCTTATATTCATTCTACTCAGAGTTTCACACCTAAAGTCAGACATGTATTCACTGGTATGTACATACCAGCTAAACTTGCTATTGAAAGTAGTTAGATTACTTAAGAAACTTTGTGTATCAATAAAATGTGGGGGGGAAATGGAAAACAACTGTAGACACTGAAAATAGTGTGGGAGGAGGGTAGGAAATGACAGAGGGTGAGAAATAGGGGTAAATATATATATATATATATATATATATATATATATATATGAAACTAGAAATGGAAAATTAATGATGATAACATGTATGATTAAGCCACTATGCAGCATATTTTCAATGTGAAATCACATTTTGTATGCTGTGACAATACTCATGGAATGAATGTAAATTAATTAATTAATTTTAAATGTTTCAGAAGAAAATTACAGTGCACTTGTAACTAGATTCTAGCTTTGTCCATAGTTTCAGTTTAAGATATTTTGTGAATCAATAAAATGTGGGGGGGGGGGGAAGGTATGTTCAGTTCCTTTTTATCTCATACTCTTTTTCTCTCACTCTCTCTTTGCCCTACTGCCATGTAATGATACAGCAAGTCCTCTGCCAAATGATGGCCTATCAATCTTGAACTTCCTAGCCTCCAGAACCATAAACCAATAAATTCTTTTTCATTATAATTTACCCATTTTGTAGCGTTGTTGCAGAATAAAACAGATTAAGACAATGCTCTTATAAGAGAGGTCCCAGAAAGCTGTCCTGCCCCTACCACAGTGTTAGAACAGAGAACGAAAGTATCATCTATAAATCAGGAAATGGACACTTGCCAGACACCTTGACTTTGGACTTCTCAGCATCCATAACTGATGAAAAATAAGTACTGTTCATAAGCTACCTAGTCTATGATATTTTGTTATAGCTGCCCAAAGAAAGAAAGAGGTTGAATAGTATTTTGAAACTATCCACACAACGGAAAATCTCAGCCAAGATCATTTCATTGATGAATTCAAGAGAAAATATAAAGAAGAAATAATACCAATGCTTTAAAGTCTGTCCTAAAATCATCCTATGACTACAATTACTCTGACACCAAAACCAGACAAAGATGTCATCAGAAAAGGAAACTAAAGATCAATATCTCTTATAAAAAAAAAATTCTTAACAAACTACTAGTAAACCTAATCTAGCAAAATCCCAAAGGGATTATATATCATGACCAAATGAAACTTATCTCAGGCATTCAGGGTTGTTTTACTATTTGAAAACTAATTTTAGATACTAATATAAACAGAATAAAATAGGAAAAAACTAAAAACACATGGTTATTTCAATACATGCAACAAAAATAGGTATCAAAATCAAACCCTCTCACTAAACTAATAGGAGGGCATTTTTTTGAATCAATAAAGGGCTTCTGTAAAACACTCAGATATATTACTATAGCCCATAGTAAAAGATGGCTGATTTACCTTTAAGATCACAAGTGAGACAAAAATGTCTGTTTTTTTTTTTTTTTAATTTAACTTTATCTCTTCCATGAACAAGATAAAGGAGAGAGCAAAGAGAAAGAGAGAGGGGAAGAATGAGGGAGAAACAATACCCCCAACAGGATCTCTACACTACAAAAACAACTCCAGCCTTTAGCCAGCCTTTGATCATGAGTGCAAGCTTACTTGGCTCACTCAGGAAGATCACTGAGCATGAACAGGGAAATTTCTCATGCTGAATTGTCTTGTAGAATGTCATGTTCTCCTACTGCACCACCTTCCAGTCCCAGATGTCTGATTTTACCACTTAAATTAACATTGTAATAGAGATTTTTATCCAGGGAAATTAAGCAAAAAAAAAAAAAAAAGGCAGACCAAGAGGTGACATGATGGTTAAGATTAAGGCATTGGACTGCCACTTGGCCGACTACAGTTCAAGTCCCAGACCTACGGCTTGAACATTATAGTCAGTTGCATGTGCATGAATGCCCAAAATTCCAGGAGGAGAATAGAGGAGAAGAGGAGAAGGGGTTGTGGCATGACCATCCCCTCTGGGGGTGATTTCTCTTTCTCTCCCTGCTGCCCCCCGCTCCCAGCAAGCACCTGAGCCCTATGGCAAAAACCTAAAAACAAATAAAAATAAAATGAAAGATATCCACATTAGAAAGGTAGAAGTAATACTATCTCTATTTATTTGACAAGATAATGTATTTAGAAAATTCTAAGAATTCCAGTAACATAATACTTTGGATAAAAACTAAGCCCAGTGGGACCAGCAGGTGATGTAGTGGTTACATCACTTAACTCCCACATGGCCAACTGTGGCTTAAGTTCCAGACCCAGTGACTTGAAACTCACTCTGGGAGTGTGTGCATGTGTGCCTATGATCTCAGGAGAAGAATGGAGGAGAAAGGATTGTGGTGTGGCCATCCCCCCAGGGGGTGATTTCTCACTTTTCCTCTCACTTTCTCTCTGTTTCTCTCTCTCTCTCCAGTGAGCATACAAGTTTTTTTGAGGCAAAAACTTAAAAAAAAACAAAAAAAAAACAAAAAAAAAAAAACACTAAACCCAGCAAAGTTGCAGAATCTAATTATTTATTTAATTTTATTTATTGTTATTCTTCAATTTGACCAAAGAGAGAGAGAAAGAGAGTGTGTGTGAGAGAACAAGAGACAGAGAATAAAAAACAAGCTGCTAGGTCCAGAACTCAAACCACAGTCGGCCATATGGGATTCCAGAACCTTAACCACCACACCACCTACTGGCCCTTAGAATATTTTTAAGTCACTTAAAACCTTATTGTTCTTAACATTCAGAACTTTACTAAATATCGCTCTTCACACAACTGTATTAACATTGTGTTTCAAGATGGCAATGATATCAAGAATGTTCTGAAAACACATACGGTGGGTTTTCTAATTCCACTGCAAATTCTACAGCCCAAATTGAATTTAAGCTAACAACTTTTGAAAACTATTTGCAAGGATTTTTAAAAATCCCATATGCCAACTGTTCACAAAATTCAGCCCTTTCTGTATCTTCTCATTAGGAAGAATGCCAAAACAACCTAGGCTAGAAAGAAGTGTCACAAAAATGAGTGTTGTCATGGCACACCTCTAAGAATTACTGAAAATCAATATGCACAATTCCAAAGTATGTGAGAAATGCCAGGAAAACCATATTTCTTCAGGCTGGATGCACATAAGTTAGGGGAAAATGTATCAGAAAAAAGGCAAACTGTCCTCCCATAGTAGATAGGCCATCTCAGAGACATTGTCAAATGTGAAGGCAAAATCCTATGTAAATCTCTTAACTTTCCTACTGATACTTTTCCAAACTATTCCAAAAACATACAGAAATGCTCTCAAGATTTTAAGTATAACAATAAACATAAATACATTTTTAAGATGTTGAAGTGAAACCTGGCCCAAGGATAGAGACCTGAAATTCTTTATGTCCTTGAGACCCATGGAAATCCCACCCAACCTTCATAGATGGCTACCATAACTGAGCAGTGGGGTGGCCATAGTAACTGGCTTATGACTCCATCACCCAAGCTCACAAAGCATTATACATTCCATAAAATAGACCAGAGGAAGACTATTCCAAGGAGAAAAACCCAGCATGTGAATGTACCACAGAAAAGACTGAGGAAACCAGACATCCCCCCAACCCCAAAAGACAGGGAGGCTTCCATTACACACAGCCATAGGCCAAATGAAAGGAAGCTCCAGGTATCCACAGGAATGCCTAACTCGAGGTAACAGAACTCATTCTGATTAACCACAATCCCAGGACTCAAGCAGCTATAGAGTGCCACCATTTTGAGAAAGGACCAAATGCTGAAATCTGCCACAAGGATGGATAGCCTGCAAATCTTCAAATCTCTGAAAACCCACAGCAATCCCACCAAACCAGTATGTGTGACTGAGTAGTAGGACTGTGATCCTGGCATCCAAACCTGCACACATTATTCACTCTGGTAAATAGCCAGAAAGCACAGCAATATTACCGCTCTGAAAACAGAACCAGGCATAGAGTGTATACAAATGATGAAATAAAAAACTAGTCATCTCCTGAGCCACAACTCTTCAACCATAAACCATATTCCTCGTACAATCTAACTAACAACAGAAGATATTATCTATTTTTAGCTCATGTCTTTACTCAATTAATGCGTCTGGAGGAGAATCCTCATGCCTCACATCGAGTCTAAGAATTGGGGTAATTACCAGATAGGACAGCAGTTGTTGGCATGAGATAATCCACCCACTTTATAGTAAGAAGTGATGCCTTCACCAGATACCTAAATATCAATGCAGAGACACAAGAAATATGAAAAGATAAATTTATTCTCCAAAGGAATGCACTGGCTCCCCACCAATGATAAACAAAATGCAGATAATCTCAAAAATCTCAGAAAGAAATTCAGAATATTAACTGTAACAAAATCCAATGTGATGCAAGAGAATACAGGCAAACAACTACAAATGATAAGAAAAACTTTCCATAACATGCATAAGGAATTCAGTAGAAATATAAACATCATTAAAAAGAATCAAACAGAAATCCAGGAGTTGAAGAGTACAGTAAAGGAAATTTTTAAACTCCATAGAGAATACTGGCAACACATTATACCATGAAGTAGAAAGAATATCAGAACCTGAAAACACAACCTTTGAACTAGCTCAACCAACCAAAAAGAGAGAAAAAATAACTATGAAAAATTAAGAGGATACATAGGAAATTTGACACACCATTAAACAACTGAATATTCACGTAATGGGTATCCCTGAAGGCAAAAAGACACAAAGGCATTCAAAAATTGAAAACTTCCCAAATCTAAGGAGCAACATAACATCTAGATCTGGTAAATTCAAAAGACACCAAATAGGTTTAACATAACAAGATCCGCTCCAAAACATATAGTCAAAGTCAAAAGTCAAAGAAAGGGGCTAGCAGGTAGTATGGAAGTTAAAGTGCTAGATTCCCACATGGCCAACCATAGTTACCATAGTTTGAGTGCCAGACTCAGCAGCTTGCTTTCTACCTCTCTCTCTCTCTCTCTCTCTCTCTCTCTCTCTCTCTCTCTCTATCTCTCAATCCCTCAGTGGTGAGTACATGTGCCCTACATAAATTTTTAAAAGTCAATGAAGGGGCGAGTAAGTGGCATAGTGGTTAAGGACTAGACTCCCACGTGGCTGACCACAGTTCATGTCCCGGATCTGGTGGCTTGAAACTCACACGGATGCATGTGCATGCATGCCCAAAACCCCAGGAGGAGAATAGAGAAGAAGGAATATGTGGTGTGGCCATCCTCCCAGGGAGTGATTTCCTACTTTCTGTCTCTCTGTCTGTCTGGTGCATGCAAGCACCCTATAACAAAACTTTCTCGAAAGAGAAAAAAAGTCAGAGAAAAAGATAAGGTTCTAAAAAATGGTTAGAGAAAAGTAACAAATTACTAATAAAAGATATGCCATCACACTAACCTCAGATCTCTCCGAAGGAACTTTAAAGCCCAGAAGGAAATGGATGACACACTCAAAATTCTGAAAGAAAACCAGTTTTTGCCAAGAATACTATACCCAGCAAAATTATCCTTCAAATGATAAAGAGAAATAATATCATTCCCAGAAAAACAAAACCGAAGAAATTCATCAGTATTAGACCAATATTAGCTCTTCAAGAAATATTTAAGGGAATACTATATCTGAAAATGAAAATAAATAAAATAAATGTCACAAAATTGTGATGGCATACAATACCAGTGGAACAACTACACAGAGAAGAAATGGAAAGGGTTTAATTTCTATCACTATGAAAATCCTCCAAATAGCAAAGATAAAGGATAACAGAAGAAAAAATAAAATGTAAAACTATTAGAAACCAACCAACATAATGCCAGGTATAAATCTGTATATAACAATAAAACCATTGAATTTAAATAGATTAAATTCCCCAATCAAAAGATATAGACTCGCTGAATGGATTAAAAAACAGGATCCATCAATATACTGCTTACAAAAAACATACCTAATTGGTAGACACACACAGATTGAGTGAATGTTTGAAAAAGTCATTTCATTGCAAATGGAAAGCAAAAGAAAGCAGGCATAGCAGTCCTAAAGTTAGAAAAAAATGGATTTCAAGCCAAAATCCATAAAAAGAGACCAAGAAGGTCATTACAAGATCAATTCCCAGAAGATATAACAATTAAAATATGTATGTACTCAATAGCTGAGCAAACAAATGTACAAAACTAAGTGCTAGACCTCAAGAAAAAGAAAGACTCTAACGAAATAATTGTTGGGCATTTCAGCACTCCACTTTCATCACTGGATAGATCATCTAGACAAAAATTAAACAGAGAGACACTGGAGCTAAATGATACCGTAAGTCAAATGAATCTGACAAACATTTATAAAACGTTTCATGTGACAAATATAAAATACATATTTTTCTCAGTTACACGTGGATCATTCTCTAAGACTGAACAACAAAAAAGACATGAAACATGCCTTTACAGATTCTAAAAAATAGAAATCATATTTAGTATTTTCTCTTACCACAATGGAACTAAACTTGAAATCAACAATAAAAAGAACTTTTGGAAACACACAAATTGCATGGAAACTAAACAACATGCTCCTGAGCAATTTCAAAATACCGAAGAAATTAAAAATGGAATTAAAATCTTTTTAAGGAATTATTTATTTTATTTTCTTATTTTATTTATTATTATTTTTTAATTTGCTGTAGGGCATGGACACTTACCAGAGAGAGAAAGAGAGAGAGAAAGTGTGAAAACAAATCACCAGGTCTGGGACTCAAACCACGGTCAGCTCTGTGAGAGTCCAACACCTTATCCACCATGCCACCTGGTGGCCCTTCAAAATATTTTTTTGAAACTAATGATAATAAACATGACACTCCCAAAATCTGAGATATAGCAAAAGCAAAATTAAGAAGGAATTTCAGATACCTAGGGATAAACCTAACTAAGAAAGTCAAAGACCTTTATAAAGAAAACTACGAAAATCTTAAAAGAGACATTGAAAGTGACATAAAAATGTGGAAGGACATCCCATGCTCCTGGGTTGGAAGAATTAACATAATCAAAATGGCAATTCTACCCAAATTAATCTACATGTTTAATGCAATTCCAATCAAAATACCAGAGATATTCTTCAGAGATCTAGAAAAGGCAATCATAGAATTTGTCTGGAACCATAAAAGACTTCGTATTGCAAAAGCAATCCTGCGCAAGAAGAATGGAGTAGGAGGCATATCACTCCCTGATCCCAAGATATACTATAAAGCTGTGGTCATCAAAACAGCATGGTATTGGCATAAAAACAGACAAGTGGACCAATGGAAGAGAATAGAGACCCCAGAAATAACCCCCAAAGCTTACAGCCAACTGATCTTTGACAAAGGATATCAGTCAATCCATTGGGAAAAGGAAAACATCTTTAGTAAATGGTGCTGGAAAAACTGGGTATCCACCTGCAGAAAGATGAAACTGAACCCCCATCTTTCACCATTAACAACAGTCAACTCAAAATGGATCAAAGATCTGAACCTAAGACCTCAAACAATAAAACTACTGGTGGAAAATGCTGGGGAAACTCTGGGGGACATTGGAGTAGGCAAAGACTTCTTAAATAAGACTCCCAAAGCACAGGCAATAATCCCTAAAATAGACAAGTGGGACTATATTAGACTAAGAAGTTTCTGCACAGCAAAGGACACAGTAACAAGTGTGAACCGACAACCCTCAGAATGGGAAAATATTTTTGTTAAATATGCCTCAGACAAGGGACTGATAACCAGAATACATAGGGAACTCAAGTGCCTTATGCGAAAAAAAATGATGAACCCAATTAAAAGATGGGAAAATGAGCTGAACAAAAGTCTCTCTAAGGAAGACATACGAACAGCCAAAAAGCATATGAGAAAATGCTCAACATCCCTCATCATAAGGGAGATGCAGATAAAAACTACAATGAGATACCACCTAACCCCTGTCAGAATGGCAAAGATTAAGAATATAAAAAGTGATAAGTGTTGGCGGGGATGTGGTGAAAAGGGAACCCTCCTACACTGTTGGTGGGAATGTAAACTAGTTCAACCACTGTGGAGAACAATATGGAGGTTCCTCAAAGATCTACAAATAGAACTACCATTTGATCCAGCAATCCCACTTCTGGGTATTTACCCAAAAGACAGGAGAACGCTCAGTCAGAAAAGTGCTTGCACATCAATGTTTATTGCAGCATTATTCACAATTGCCAAGACATGGAACCAACCTAAATGTCCACAAACTGATGAATGGGAAAAGTGTGGTATATATACTCTATGGAATACTACTCAGCCATAAAAAATAACAAGACCCTGGAATTTGATAGAAAGTGGTCAGATACGGAGGATATATTGCTGAGTGAAGTAAGCCAGGCTATGAAAGAAAGATATTGTATGTATCCACTCAATATATACCGACTATCAGCACTCTATAATAGAGAGCAAAAAATTGGAGGACATAAAAGCAGTGAAGGTACTTAACGAGAATAGGACAGTGTGGAATGGGGGAAGTGAAGAGAAGAGAATAGAGAAAGATAACAAGTGAACAATAGATAGGCAGGACATTAGTGAGAAACAGATATGGCTTATTAACTGTTGATGTTGACATGTATAGTATTCTCAACTGGATTTGTCTGAGAAGTATTTCATGATAGGCAAAGTATTTGTACAAGCAAAATGAGAAATAGCAATTGACTGTTTTAATAAATAATTAGAATAATAATAATAATGATTGGGGAAAACATAGAAAAGATACTGAATGTTAAAGTGGGGAGATTAATGTCTCTGTACTGACTGACATGCATGGCATTCCCTTTTGAAAAAGCAATGTAATACACTGTAAAGTTATATGTAATTCAATGTAATATAAAGAAGAATATGATGATAATAAAAAATATATTTATAAAATAAAAATAAAAAATAAAAAAAAGAAGGAAGTTCAGAGCAACTAGTGTTCACAAGAAAAAAATAGAAAGATGCCATAAAAAACAACCTACCAGGACATCTCAAGGGACTAGAAAAGCAAAAACACAATCAGGGCATAAATAAGTGAAATAGAAAACAAAAGATCAATACCAAAAGATCAAAAAAATGAAAGCTTGTTTTTTCAGATGATACATAAAATCAATAAACCACTATATAGACTAAGAAAAATAGAAGACACAGAAAAATAAAATTAGAATGCAAAAAATGGGATTTATAATAGGTCTCACATAAATGCAAAAAATCATTAGGAAATACATGTGACTATATGCCAACAAGCTGGAAAACATAGAAGAAATCAAAGAATTTCTGGACACATACACCTAGGTTAAATCAGGAATCAACAGAAAGCCTGAATAGACAAATAACAAATAATGACTTGAGTTAGTAATAGTCTCACACGAAGAAAAGCCCACATCCACATGCTTTTACTGCTGCATTCCACAAGTCTGTTAAAGAACTAGCACCAAATCTCCTCAAACTATTTCAAAAGAGCCAAATAGAGAGAACTCTCCCAAACTCATTACCTGAAACCATCACCCCTAAATACCAAAAGCAGACAAGGACATACAACAACAACAAAAAGAAAACTATGGATCAATATCCCTGATGAATATAGATATGAAAATCTTCAACAAACATTAGCAAGTCTAATACAACACATATTAATAAGAGAATAGGAAATGACCTGGTAGGATTTATCCCAGATTCAAGAATGGTTCAACATATACAAAACAATAAATGTAATATATCACATTAAGTGGAACTGAACTATTACAACTATTATGAGCTTCAAAGTATAAAATGGGAAGTGCAAAATAAGATGTGTCAGGTGTGAAGAAGCAGGAATCGTGATGTAAGAAGTGTGAAGTGTAAAGTGATATAATATCGACTCTAAACTTTGACAAGTGAAAGAAGTATATTGGTAGCACTAAGGTAACTACTAAAAACAAATAAATAAGAGCATATCTAAGAACCCAATAGAAAAAGTAAAATGAATTAATATAGGCATATATTTACATGTATATTAAATATCTACTATGAAAATGTCTTCCTTAGTTCACTTTAATTTTAAAAGTCCATTACAATTTCCACTAAAATCTCTACCTCTTATTAACATATGGTATTACCTCCCAAAATCAGATCATTCCAGTCTCATTAAATCTCTTCAATGGTTTTCCAGTGTACATAAAATATTGGGTTGTTGGAAAAGTCATGACATATTTTTCTATGCAAAAATACATTATGGCTTTTCCAACAACCCAATAAAACATAGACCTTTTACAGGCCTATGAGTTCCTAATGATCTAGTTCTTGTCTACTTTCCTAGTTTCAACTTTAGGCACTCCCTTGCCTAATAAACCCACTTCTTTTGAGTTCCTAAAACAACATTTCCTGAAACAATTTCCTAAATACTGTCTCCATCCCTGCCTTCTCATGGTTGCCTATTTATCCTTTAGGTCTGCTTAAAGCTCATCTGATCACAGAAGCCTTTCCTAATTAACCTAAAAGTTTTCATGAAATCTCTATCACCAGATTTTGTCTCCTCCAAACATCTCTCATGTTAATTATATATTTGTTTCTTAATTTCTCATTGAATTTCTCCCACCAGACTTTACCCCTTGTTCACTGATATATGCTCAGTGCCTAGAATAGTGCCTGAAACACAATAAAATCAATAAATGAGTTAAGTAAATGACATGTAAATATCAACAACAAAAGAATCCTTGTGAATTTTCTGCTTATAAAATTACAAGCAATGCTGATAAAATCTGCATGCCTAGCAGCATTGTCAATATATTCTCATAATTTTTTCAAAACTTTTTTCAGGGACCAGCAGTTAGCTTAATGCCTATGTTGCTGGACTCCCATGTAGTCGATCGTGGTTCGAGTCCCAGACCCAGTGGCTTAAAATCACACCAGATGTGTGTGTGTGCATGCCCAAGATCCAGAGAGGAGAATGGAGGAGAAGGGATTGCAGCATGGCCATCCCCTCTGAGGGGTGATTTCTTGTTTTCTATCTCTCTGTCTCTCTTTGTCTTTCTGGCAAGTGTACACGCCCTATAGAAAAAAAAAAAAAAAAAACACTTTTTTTTAGAGAAAAAAACTTTTTTCAAATATTTTCATCATTTTTTCTTTTTCTTAATATAGTGCCATCATATCTGAAAATAACAAGAGCGTAGTTTGAAAGGTTTCCCACTGGCTTCAGGGTAGCCATGTTTAAATATCAGCCACAGAACTTAAAAATTTATAACCAAAAAACTTCTCATTTTATTTTTATAACAGGAAAAAAAAATAACCAAGTTAACACAACTACTTGATTGAGAAGAAAACATATTGAAAACTGTCAACTACATAAGATTGACAGTATTAACTGTGGATACAAAAATGTTCATGCTTAAACCAGAAGCAAAGCCTAGGTCATACACAAGAACAGAAGCATTTAAGCTTTGAAGCATAGCCAAATGGCAATTTGTGAAGATGAAAAGAAACAAACTAGTTATGGTCTTCTATATATTATATATCACTTTCAGATTATGGAAATGAATAGAAAACCACTAAAAGGTAAAAAAAAAAAAAAAAAAAAAAAAAAGCTAGGAGTGTAGGAGTGTTATGTAGGTCTAGTGGCAAACAATACATTTGGCCTTTATATATTTGTTTGCTAAATAAATGAATTCCCTTTTCATACCCCAGGCTTTTATCATATTTTATGTGAACTGTTAAAATGTTCTTATCAGTGATTTCCAAGATGCAAGCTTTACCCAATCACACATACTCAACCAACCTCCAAACTGTCTTAAAGGTGATTTTTTTTTTAAAAGATAGGTACTCAATTATTATTTGTTGCATGAATGAACACCATCCAACCAAATAATGGAAGTCCCCTATTCACTGTCATCTTATTTTCAGTCAGAGCTCTCGTCATCTAAAATTTAAATTTGTTTATGGACTCTATCCTCTCACCAGAATATCAAGTTCTACGAGAGCAAGAACTTTGTCAATTCTGGTGACAATTAAATCTTCAGACCCTAAAACATATCTGGAACTCAAAATTTCTATTTCTAATTTACTCAGGGACTCTTATCAACTACACTATTAAGTCTAAACAAACTAGGATAGCATAGAAGACACACTATCATTTGATACTGTACAGCTTTCCAACTTCTCTCTGACCATGCTCCTCCATGCTTCCCAGTCTTTAAACACCCCAAGGTACTCACTTACTTCCTTAAGCACAAAATAATATATTAGAGTAGTCCAAAAGAGATGATACTTCCTAAAATAGGATGATGATAATAGAACTGAAGACAAGCATACAGACTGTTATAAAACATTTTAGGTAAAATCAATGGAAACTGCAGAATGTCATGGGTGAATGAAAAGGAGGAAGAACTGGTTGACTTCCAAAGTTCTTGCTTGAGAAACTATTTAAATAGTAAATGTCATCATGAAATGGAGAGGATGAATTTGAGGAAATGACTTCAAGGGAAAGTATATAGAATTCTATTTTGGATTTATTTTTAAGATACGTATGAGGAGACCAGCAGATAGTGTAACGGCTATGTTGCCGGACTCCCATGTAGTTGACTGCCATTCGAGTCCCAAACCTGGTGGCTTAAACTCATGCCAGGTGCATGTGTATGCACGCCCAAGATCCTAAGAGAAGAAAGGAGAAGGGATTGCAGTGTGGCCATCCCCCCTGGGGCAGGGAGGAGGGTGATTTCTTGTTTTCTATCACTCTTTGGCTAGTGCACACACCCTACAGTAAAAACTTCTCCAAAAAAAAGATACCTATGAGGATTCAAATGAAGACATGAAACAGAAGCTTGACCATACAAATCTAGAGTTAGAAGAGGTCCAGATGAAATGTGTAAATGTAGATATTACAAGTGAAATAGATCAAAAAATAAATAAAAGGGGGGGGGGAAGGGAAGAGAGTCTAGAACCATGATCTGAGGAAATGTAACTGTAACTTAGAATTTTAATAGAGAAGAATCTAATAAAAGAGCTCAACCAGGAGCAGCCTATATAATTAAAGAAAAACCAGAAGTGTGAGGTACTGTAAAATCCAAAGAAGAAAAACGATCCAAAGAGAGAGAAGTTGATGATGTGAAAAGCTACTGAGATCAATTACTGTGAAAACAGAAATCTGCTTTAAATTTGGCTACATAGTGGTCACCGATGACTTTGATAAGAATGGTTTCAGGGGAGTAGTGAGTAAAAGTGGAAAACAGATTAGAATAGGTTGAAGAATAAATGAAAAGTAAGAGATTAGAAACTATGACAAAGTTTGAAATACTTTGCTCCCATAGAACACAGACACTCAAAGTAAAAAAAAAGGGCTGATCGCTACTAAAATAAAAATATATATTGTTCTTATTTTCTCAATTCATAGGATAAAAAAAATTAAAATTAAAACATTCTCATTTATAAGTTCCCTCCATAACACAAAAATTGAAACTGATTTGTTTTAACTTGAATTACCCAAGGTCTGCCCACAGTGTGAAAAGAAAGAGGAGGGAATAAACTTCAATTTACATATGCAACTCATTTAAAATTCATATCACATCTATTAGGTAAATATGATTATTTCCACTTTAGGTGAGAAAATTATTTTTAGAGACACAATAACTTCCTTAAAGTCACACAGTGTCTTAAAAGAGCTATGATTCTGATTTCTACCAAGAAATGACTAAAGTTTTTACTGTACAATACTAAACATTAACTGCCTCAGTATTGGAAAATATCCTCATATCATTTTTACCCACCTCTGTTTTAATATTTTGGATTTCAGCTATTTATTTATAGATTTGCCTTTTCTCTAGTACATTTAATGAGAGAGATTATCTTATTTATGTTTAGACACTCATTATCCTCACATAATATTCATGATTCAAAATAGGAATTCAGTAAATATTTGGTGAAATTTATAATGAATAGAAGAATATTTACAAGAACTTTAGTATATTTTTTAGAGGAAGATGTTTGCTATAGGGTATGTGTGCTTGCCAGAGAGACAGAAAGACAGACAGAAAGAAATAACACCCCAGAAGGTATGGCCATGCCACAATCCCTTCTTCTCCACTCCCCTCTTGGGATTTTGGGCATCCACACACATGAGCCTGGTGTGAATTTCAAGCCTCCAGGTCTGGGACTTGAACCACAATCAGCCATGTGGGAGTCCAGCAATGTAACCATTATGACATCTGCTGGTCCCAACTTCAGTATATTTTCTATTGTCAGGAATATAAATATTAATTCACTCATGGCTATTTCATTTCGAGGTCAAAATATCAGTACTGGGAAATTAATATGATTCACCAAATATTTACTAGCACTTACTTTATGTTAGGCATTAGTCTAGATACTGAAAAGTTAACAAAAATTAATTAATTAATTTCTGTCAGAAAATAAGACACAACACTCTGCTCCTGAAGTCTTCATATAATAAGATCAATATAGAGATAGGTAAATAAATAAAGAAAAAATATGACAAACACATTGAGAAGAAGACACCGAGATAAAGAACAACTGAAATGTGACTTTAGCTGAATAGTAAATATTAGGTAAAGTCATATAAACTGTTCCAAACATAAGAATTATGTACTTATTTTTTTAAGTAATAGACTAAAGTATACAAAAATTTTCATTTAAATTTAAATCCTTTAAGTATTACTAAAAGATAAAAAGGAAGATGTTAACAAATAGCAAGATAAACCATATACCTAGATAAAAAGCCAAAGTATCCATTGCTTCACAAGTTAATGTATAGTTTCATGTAATCCTCATCAGGGTTGAGTAAAAAAAGCAATGGCATTTTTAAATTATACTGACTCGGGTCAGCAAGTGGCACAGAAGTTAAGGGAGCTGGATCCCACATGGCTGACTTTACAGTTTGCATTCCAGAACCTGGAGGTTGGCATGTGTGCTTGCATGCCCAAATACCCTAACAAGAGAATGGAGGAGAAGGGACTGCAGTGTGGCCATCCCCCCTGGGGTGTGATTTCTCATTCTCCCTCTCTCTCTAGCTCTGTTTCTCTCTGTCAAGCACACATGCTCTATAGCAAACCAAAATATATACACATTTATACACACACACACACACACACACACACACATACACATGGATACACAGTAACTGGAGCCATCCAGGTGGTGTGTTAGTTAAGGAAGCTGCACATGTCCAAGTGTGAGGTGTAAGGCCTGTATCCAGTGGCTTGGAATATTTGCTGAGTGCATGTACATGAGTGCCCAAAATCCCAAGAAGAGAATGGAGAAGGGATTGTGGCCTGGCCATTCCCCCCAGCAGAAGATTTCTCACTTTCCCCCTCTCTTTTTCTCTCTCTGTTTCTCTCCAATGAGTACACATGCCCTTTAGCAAAAACAAAAATACACTGATTCAAAAATTTATCTAGAACTCTAAATAAGTGACAAGGGTATAAAATGTCTGGAAAGACAGGAAAAATTAGTGGTGTCCTCATATTCCTGGGACACATCTACAGAGTTTCTAATCGAGCATTTTAGAGTTAGGACCCAGGAATATGCATTTTTAGTGGGCACTCTAGATGATTCTGATTAAGAGGTATAGGGCAAAATTTTAAGAACCATAGGTCATATATATACATGTGCATTGGTAAGACATTATAAAGGAAACATCACAAATTAGTAGTGAAGAAATAGAGTATTCGATAACTAATTGATAAAAATAGTAACTCATGGGGCCATCAGATGGCACAGCAGTTAAATCCCTGGACTCCCACATGGCCAACAGCAGTTTGAGTCCTGGACCCAGTGACTTGAAACTCACACCAAGTACATGTGTGTGCTAGCCCAAGATGCCTGGAGGAGAAGGAATTGTGGCGTTGGCATTCCCCCTGGAGGGCAATTTCTCACTTTCCCTCTCACTGGTTCTCTCTCTCTCTCTCTCTCTCTCTCTCTCTCTCTCTCTCTCTGGCATGCACACAAACCCTAAGGCAAAAGCTCTACAAAAAAAAAAAAAAAAGTAATTCATGAAAGTATAAGTTAGAGTCACAGTTCACAACATAATTTAGATAAGGATTAAAGAATTAGGAATCAAGGAGAAAACAGAGAGGCAGGACATTTATAGGACACAGAAATTAATAAGTATTTGTTGACAATAACGTGTACAGTATCTTCAAGTAGTCTGGTGCAAAGTATATTCATGTTGGGTAAATTTACTTTATAAGCTGTAGTGATGTATAGTGACTGAATGTACAAAATAAATTAAAATAAAATTTAAAAAAGAATTAAACATGTAGAACGAAATCATAAAAAAGTCTAGAAGCAAAAGTATATATTTTTCTGTCTTGGAAAGACTTGGAAGGATTAAACGTAAAACCAATACGAAAAAATAGAAAATGAACAGTCAATATTTTTGACTACATAAAAATATGTAAATTCTCTTATGTCAAAATTATGATTATGAAATTAAAATATACTGAGCTAAGAAAACACTGGCAAACAAAAATAACTAATGCTTAATACTCTTAAGTTACAAAGAGCTCAGATATATCACTGGAAAATGCTAAAACGCCAGTAGAAAATGGAAAAATAACATGAATAGATACTTCACAGAAGCAGGAAATAAATGTCCCCAAATATATAAAAATAAGTTCAACTTTAAAAATGATCAAATAAACACAAATTAAAATGAAACACCAATTGTCATTTATAAGAATAAGAAAATACTATGACAGTGATTATTCCCAATGTTGGCGAATATATAGTGATGTTCCTACAGTGTTTGTAGAAGCTTAAGTTGGTATAATCATTCTGAAAAGCAATTATTAGTAGACTTCTAAAGGCTCCAAAAAAATTCATATCCTTTGAAGTTGAATTTTCACTTCTAACTACTGAATCTCCAAAAGTTAAGATAAATGAAGATAAATATATATTGTATGTTAAGTGCACTATTATTCATAATAGCAACAATAGCTATTAAATGTTCAACAAGGAAACCACTATATAATTCTAATAACTGAATAATATTCTGTCAAATAGGTTACTGAGATCATCTTTTTTAAACACTAAATGACTTAAAAATTGTCCATGGTAAAATGTAAAGTGAAAAGCACAAAAAAAAAATTTTTTTTTTACTCCTTGGGACCAGCAGTTGGCATAATGGCTACGTCGCTGGACTCCCATGTACTCAATCATGGTTCGAGGTCCAGACCCAGTGGCTTAAACTCATGCTGGGCACGTGTGCGTACATACCCAAGATCCCAAGAGGAGAATGGAGGAGAAGGGATTGTGGCATGGTCATCCCCCCCCAGGCAGTGATTTCTCCCTTTCTGTCTCTCTGTTTCTCTATGTCTTTCTGGCGAGTGCACGCGCCGTAGCAAAAACCTCCCCAATTTTTTTATTTTACTTCTTATCAGTAATTTAATAATCACAACTATGCAAAAAGAATTTTGTGTTTTTGTGAAAAGTAAAAAGAAATGTGCAGGTTATTAGAATTAATTCTAGGGACCAGCAGTTAGCGTAATGGCTATGTCACTGGATTCCCACGTAGTCGACTGCGGTTCGAGTCCCAGACCCAGGGGCTTGAACTCACGCAGCCAGGCACGTGTGCATGAGTGCTCAAGATCCCAAGAGAATAATGGAGGAGAAGGGATTGCGGTGTGGCCATTCCCCTTGGGGGGTAATTTCTCACTTTCTGTCTCTCTGTCTCTCTCGGTCTTTCTGGTGAGTGCACACGCCCTATAGCAAAAACCTCTCAAAAAAAAAAAAAAAAAAAGGGAATTAATTCTAGGTGACAGAATTATAGTTTTAAATTACAAATTATTTTTATCTGTTTCACTATGCCTTTTCTACCTTCTGCACATTTCCAATTATGAGTACCTATTAGTATCTTAAAATTTAAAAGTGGTGTCTCAATGGGTATAAAGTTTCAGTTATGCAAGATGAATAAGTTCTAGAGATATACTATAGAATATCGTGCCTACAGTTAATAATAATGTACTGTGCATTTTGAATTTTGTTAAAGGGCAGGTTAAGGATGTTAAGCATCCTCACTACAATAAAAAAAATTTAAATCAAAATACTTGACTTGGCCTTATTATAAATAGGAAGATTATCTTGTTCTTTCTAAAAGTAGAATGTAGTACATGGTCTAATCTGCCTCATAATATCTGGCAAAAGTTTTTAGCAATTTTCTATCCATAAAAAGTTAGTTAGTCCTGTCAATGTTACAAGAATATTTCAAGAATTAATTAAATTCCAATATTCTGAGCTTTGAGAAAGTTCCTGAATTAGCTTACCATTGAAGTTGTACAAAATTATATAGAATTGTCCAAAATTATATACCTTAGCATTCATTTAGTATTAGTCTTCGGATACTATTTAAAGCTCCTAAATCTCAAAATATTAATGTTTATATAAGATTGTGACTATACCTGATATAAGTGAATGACTACATTAGTTATCTTGTGAGACATTTATCAAGAGGTAAAATACTAAGATTGTATTCAAATATTTTCTAAAGTTTCTGTTCCTCCCCACTCAAGTAGGTACTCTTGATGATAAAATAAGAAGAAAGCACGTGGCCAGAGAGAGAAGCAGAATTGTAATTTGGATAACCAAATTACATAATTAGATGATGGATAATGAAGGTTTCATTGTACTTATATAAATCCAATGAAGAGTAAAACATTACTTTACTCTTTGTTCTTAAAAATGAATGTAAGAAAAATTGCCTTAGAGAGTTATTTTATAGATGCAATGAGTTAAGCTATGTCAAGCATTTAAAACAGTGCTTAGCACATGTGAAGTCTTTAATAAGTGTAAGCCGTGATAGCAGTAGTAATAGTTACCTTAATATTTATCACAGTAATATAAAATTATTTGCCAAATATTTAATTTACTCTACTAATAATTGCATTTGTATTTCTTCAATTGTATATGTCATCAATACAACTTAAAAATCTTAAACTACAAGTTTATTTTTAAAGATAAACATAAAATGACATTTTTATCATTTCATTGTCTAGTTGAAAAATGTAACTATATTCCAAATGTTTCTCTCTGAGGCATCTATTCATCTACTGAATGATATATTTAATGGTTAAGTTCTTGTTATTTAAGTTCTGATTACTTCCTTTATGTGTTTTAGACTGATAATTCAATATTGACATTTTGAATGCACCCAAAGAACTTTTTATATGACAATTACAATATAATATTCAAAGGTCTTTGCACTAAATGTTCGTTATTTCATTTTACAAACTCAAAAACCATTTTATTTTATTTCAAAGATTTCCAGCCTTTTTGTAAATTAAATGTTAATCTCCCACAGAAAATGTCAATGGATATTTAAATATTTGGTCACAGATAAAATAATAATTCACATTAATCCTTCAAAATCATACCAACTATCTCTTCTTTGCTAGACAAAATAATAAGAATGCAAAAAAATACCTCCAGAAATAGAGAATTCTCTAGTACATTATCCACTTTCCGTCAGACTAAGGAAAAATAAAATAATAATAATGGTGCTATGAAACAATGAATTTAGATTCTCAGAAAGAGTATAAATGAATTACTACATCTGTATCTGAGATGTAGCATGTGCATTGCAAATGTCTTGGTAAAGTTAATTTTCATTAAAAGCTCCCTTTGGCCACACAGAGAGCTTTAAAATATATGGCTTCCTTTGTCACTCTAATAATTAGCCTTTCCTCACTACTGGAAAATAAAATGTGATCAGAATCTTTAGAAGCCAAGATAGTAAATCAAATCAAAAAATCCACAGACTCAGCTTTGGAAGATTTTCAAAATACATAAATCTCAAAACTGAAGTACAGCAGTTGAGACCCTCTCAAAGAAATTCTGTATCTGATATCAACAATATCTTACTGATATGCTTAATTTATCACAATAGTCCAGGGCTCTATGAATATCACTGTGTGGATAAATAGCAATTTTAGCACCAAGGACAGATCTACATACAGGGAGAGAAAATATTGTGAGCACTGCTATTGACTTGCCCATTTTTACTTCTCAGACTCAGGAAAGTAATATCTAGAGATATGTAGAACCACAATAATTATAGTAGCAAACAAAATCATTCAGAGTTAAGAGTCATTTCTATTAACTTTTTACCTAACTTGCTACAATCCATTTGGGCTGTATGGCAGACAAATGAAGGAAATTGGGTGGTTAGTAAGAAGAGAAGTGTGAAAGAAACTAACATAAACAAGCATAAAACTCATGAAACAATAGGCAAAATCTTTTACACACATTTCAGAATTTTATTCCCTAAAGATATGTTTGGTCATCAGGAAAAATCATGATGCACTTTTTGCATAGAAAAATACAGAAAAATAAGTCATGATTTTCCCAATGACCTAATAAAACTGCAAAACAAACAAATAAGCAAACGAAAAAAGGAGGCTGCAAAAGGATAAATAACATTGCCAAAATCAAGTGTTTCAGAGCTAGAATTTCAACCAAAAATCTGTCTGATTCACTACCAGTAAAACTAATTATTGCTAAAAAAATGATGGGCACAATCTACCTACGCAATAAATATTTTCAAATAATGTGTGGAAATATGCTATATCAACATAAAGCATAGCTTTTTTTCTCCTTAAAGAATATAACAGGGTTCATTTATTTACCACAGCATTACCAAAGGTCAACTATATAGAAAAAAAACACTGTAAGGCAAGGCAACTAGGAGGTAGAGGAAGAGGAGAGTGTAATAAAGGATATGAATTTCTATCTTTAAAGAAGTTATAACTTAATAAGAAAAATGTACATGAAAACAAGTAACAAAGAAGGCAGGATGAAATGATATATGTGCAAAATACTGACAGGCAATGTTTCATAGTACAGAGAGCATCAGACTGATAGATTTCAGTCCTAGTGCTGCCACAGGAAAGACATGCAATGCTAGGCAAGTTATATTTCCTCTTTAAGCATGAATCTCCCCTATCTAGAAAATAGAAAAATAGTTAACTTAAAGAAGACTATGTAATCTAATAGATAGAGATCAACTAGCTCATACTAAATCCATGACTGCTACTGTTACTATTGCTATTAAGTTTTGATCATGCAGGTGGTGTGATCAGTTCTGTTGCTAGAAGGATTGGTTTGTAGTCTGAGGAGATATGAGCAAATTTTAGGCTAGAAATGACTGTTTGGGATATAACAGAATGAGATTTTTAAGGGCTATTTAAAAGAATACAGGGAGAGGAAAGAATAAAGAGAGAGAGGATAGAAGAAAAATCAATTTTAAAAAGAATGAACAAGGGCAAAGGTATTAGGAAGCAAAAGGCCATCTTGATGACATCATCAGTACAAAACTGAATAGGTCAAATGGTCACACATCATATGACATTACAAAGAATTCTGAACTAAGTCATTCTAAATCTCTCCCAAGCATAGTGGTGATGAGTACATATTATCTCTTTGAGTGTCCAGTACTTATAATAATGTCCACATACCCACCAAACAGTTAATGGCTTAGGGGATGTATCTACCATTAAACAGCAGAAACTCCCTTTAATTTGCTGCTAGCTGTTTGAGGTGTGTGGCAGACAAATTCTTTTTTTCTTTTTTTTACAAATATTGAATCTTTATTTTTTTTATTTCATATTTTCTTCCATATATTCAATCACATTATTATTTGTCTTACAAAATGGATATTTCAGCAGGTGAACATTTCTCCCTAGTACTGTTGATAAAACTACAAAATATCTTCAACAGATAATACCACACCTCTTTGTGTCATTAATGCTTTGCCTTCCTCTCCCTCCCCCAAATGTCCATCCTCAGACCCTCCTCTTTCACACACACTATATCTGGTATGTACATCTATATACTGCGTTTCTATATCCTTTAGACAATTAGTTTCAGTCATAGAGTGCAGACACTCAGTATATATTAAGTGGGGACATACAATGCCTCTCCTTCATAGCATGGCTTGCTTCACTCAGCAGTAAGTCTTCCATATTCATCCACTTCCTGTCAAAAGCCAGGGTTCTGTTGTTTTTTTATGGATGAATAGTATTCCATTTAGTATATGTGCCACAGTTTTCCTAACCATTCATCAGTTCGTGGGCATTTGGGTTGTTTCCATGATTTAGCAATTGTGAATAGTGCCTCAATAAACATCGATGTGCAAGTACTTTTCCAATTAAGTATTCTGTCCTTTGGGTAGATACCAAGGAGTGGGATTGCTGGATCATATGGTAGTTCTATTTGCAGATTTTTGAGGAATCTCCAAATTGTTCTCCACAGTGGTTGGACCAATTTACATTCCTACCAGCAGTGTAAGAGAGTTCCCTTTTCACCACACCCCCGCCAGCACTTATCATTTTTTGTTTTTTTAATCATAGACATTCTGACTGGGGTTAGGTGATGTCTCATTGTTGTTTTGATCTGCATTTCTCTTATAATGAGGAATGTTGAGCATTTTTTCATATGCCTTTTAGCTATTTGTATGTCATCTTTAGAGAGTGGTTTTTTCAACTCATTCTCCCATTGTTTAATAGGATTGATTGTCTTTTTCCGGAACAGCTGCTTGAGTTCCTTGTGAATTCTGGTTATCAGTCCCTTATCTGATGCAAAGTTTACAAAAATATTTTCCCATTCTGAGGGCTGCTGATTCACACTAATTACGGTGTCTTTTGGCATGCAGAAACTTCTTAGTCTGATGTAATCTTATTTGTCTAGTTTGGAGATTATTGACTGTGCATTGGGAGTCTTATTTAAGAAGTCTTTCCCTACCCCAATGTCTCCCAGAGTTTCCCCGGTGTTCTCCAGAAGTAGTCTTAGATTTAGATCTTTGATCCACCTTGACTTTATTTTTGTCAGAGGTGAGAGGTAGGGGTTCAGATTCATCTTTCTGCAAGTGGAGATCCAGTTTTGCCAGCATCATTTGCTGAAGAGGTTTTCCTTTTCCCACTGGATTGACTGATACCCCCTGTCAAAAATCAGTTGGCTGTATGTTTGAGCATTTATTTCTGGGGACTCTATTCTGTTCCATTGGTCCACCTGTCTGTTTCTGTGCCAGTACCATGCTGTCTTGATTACCACAGCTTTGTAGTATATTTTTGAGTCAAGAAGTGATATGATGCCCACTCCACTCTTCTTGTGCAGAACTGCCTTGGCAATATGGGGTCTCTTATGATTCCAGACGAATTTTATGATTGTCTTTCCTGGATCTGTGAAGAATGTGTCTGGTACTTTGATTGGCATTGCATTAAATAGGTAGATTAATTTGAGTA
Organism: Tupaia tana; assembly: GCA_026018925.1. NCBI lineage: Eukaryota > Metazoa > Chordata > Mammalia > Scandentia > Tupaiidae > Tupaia > Tupaia tana. Next base: position 21,041,550 of record JAKSZU010000004.1, read on the forward strand.
AAATTGCCATTTTGATTATATTAATTCTTCCAATCCAGGAACATGGGGTGTCTTTCCACTTTTTTGTGGCATTTTCAATTTCTTTTTTTATCTTCTCATAGTTTTTCTTCTGAAGGTCTTTAACTTCTTTGGTTAGATTTATCCCTAAGTATCTTATACTTTTTGTGGCTATGGTAAATGGAACAACTTTTTTCAGTTCTATCTCAGTCTGCCTGTTGTTCGTATACAGAAATGCTATAGATTTCTGGATATTAATTTTGTATCCTGCAACATTACTGTATTCATGTATTACTTCCAGAAATTTTTTTATGGAAACCATTGGGTCTTCTATGTATACAATCATGACATCTGCAAATAGAGAGAGTTTCACCTCTTCTTTTCCTATTTGAATGCCTTTTATTTTTAATTCTTCTCTGATTGCAATGGCCAGGACTTCCAGTACTATACTGAAGAGGAGTGGAGAAAGTGGATATCCTTGTCTTGTACCCATTTTTAGTGGAAAAGCTTTCAGCTTTTCCCCATTGAGGATGATGTTCACTATGGGTTTTTCATAGATAGCTTTTATTGTGTTGAGAAGTGCCCCTTCTATGCCAATTTTGCTGAGAGTCTTGATCATGAAGGGATGTTGTATCTTGTCAAATGCTTTTTCTGCATCAATTGATATGATCATATGGTTTTTATCTTTCTTCCTATTAATATGGGGTATTACACGTATTCACATGACAAAAGGTGAGGATCATGTGTTACCTTCTGTTGAGTGTAGGTAGGACCTGTGACTTCTAACCAACAGACTATGACTAAGTGATAAAATGTACATGATTACAAGCACATAATTACATCATTACATTACACAACACAGCAACACCCACTCTGTCTCTTTTGCTGCTTTGAAGAAAGCAATCAGCCATGTTAGAGAACTCCACTTAACAAGTAGATGGTCTCTAGTACCTGAAGGCAAACTACAGTCAACAGCCAGAAAGAAGCTGAAGCCTCTCAGTCTCATAACCACATGAAACTGAATTCTGCCAACAATCTCGGTGTTTGGAAGTTGGTACTTTCCCAGTCAAGCCTCAGATGAGACTACAGCCTTGGCTTAAGTATTTACAGTCTTTAGAGATCTTAAACAGTGGACTCAGCTGAGCCATGCCCAAACATATCCACAGAAACTGTAATAAAAAAAAATGTGTGTTGTTTTAAGTCACTAAGTTTGTGATAATATTGTTATCCTGCAATAAATAACTAATACAAGGAGTGAGAAACTAGATAATTATATTTATAACAGTGATGTCTGAAATAAGTCAATAACTATTGACTATACACCTGAGGATCTCAAATATTAGGAAAATATATGAGTTTTATAACATTATTGTACACATTCACATTCTTTCCTGTTTATTTTTCTGTTCTCACTTGTGTTCCTAACAATTACCCAGGGAAGTAACCCAGCTACAATACTACTATATACATACCAGTACTAAGCAAAGCCAAGGCTTCTATATTTGTGTTTAACAACCAATTTCTTTAAATGCACCATTTGAAAGTCATCCCACAGCAACTCTTATAAAAAATGTCTCTTTATGCAGCCTGTCATAGTGTTTGAAGTACCTCTAGACAGAGTCATTCTTCTGGAGCTAAAGATTTATATGCTGGTAGAATGAAAATATCCCAATGAAGAAAAACACCTCAGATCATTATCTTCTACCAATACTTTTACCAATTTCATTTAATGTGACTAGTAGTCATTGCCCTAGCATAGTCTTGAGGAAATGTCATAGTGCAATACATTGTTTTTTTTTTTTTATAACAGAACAAATGAATGAATAATAAAATAAATAAATAGCATTTTAGAGTACCTTATAAATTCTAAAGAACTTTTCTTAGAAAACTTATTTAATCAACATTACATGTAAAGCTTCTGGGATAGCACCTGCCTGTAATTTTTGCTCAACAATGTTCATTCAGTCTCTTCCTTTTAGTTCAGATGTAATTTGGTTCCCATTCCTTTAAAAGAGGAAACTAAATAACTTGCCCATGATCAAAAATGTAGTTTAATGACAGACTTTACACTTGAACCCAGGTCCTCATATTATCAACTGTGTTCTCCCAACTTTTGCCTCTACAGCTCCAGAAAGGACCACTGGCTCAGCATTTAGAACATGAAAAGCCCATAGGCAAATTCTAAATAACATCTTCCATTCTTATTTTAAAACTTTTTTGCTATTTAATTTTTGTGACACTTAATAAATGAACTGAATATTTATTGGTGTTAGACAGAGCTTTATAAGGATCTGGAATCCTAGTCCAAATTCTGCTACTGGTCAGTTATGTGACCTTGGTAAAGTCACCAGATTTCTCTGAACTGCAGATTAGCTGAGCCATGTTGTGTGAAATATCTGTTTTTTTGAAGGGTACAGATCTCTAAAGTTAGAGACCTGCCTTAAGGTGTAGAATGAAAAACCACACACATGTGTAAAGTAGAAAAAGGGAGGTTCTTAATAGAAAAATAAAGATTTTTAACAGAAAAAAATATGCTAGAAAGGCATGTGGTTGAGTTGTCCTTAGAGGAAAACTGCAATTGGAAATGGGATTAGGTGTTACTTTCATCCTGGAGTTTTGTCTGAATATTTAGGAGGGAAAGTCATTTGTAGCAGTTTCTTTGTTTGAATTTGTGGGGTTTTATCTGTGTTTGTGTACTTTTCCACAGGTAAGGAATCTTATTACTCAATTATGTATGTCCAGTGTGGACTTTGAAAGTATGGGCACTCACAGAAGGACTACTCTGTTCCTATTAATTTATTATCACAAGTGGGAATTAGGATATTGACCAAGCATCTCAGTGAGATAACCTCTCTTTTCTTGGTGCCAGGGGATCTAGCTGCAGGGACTAACTGTGATTCCTGATAAAGGCAACTGAGGTGTCAGATGTCCTCTCTGTTTACATACTGGGACTCCTAGCACATAATATCTCCCTATAACATTTTTTAAGGACTTGAGGCCCTAAATTCTTTCAGGGAAAAAGAGACAAAGGAATCATCTTTTGGAGCTACTTTTAGCTGACAAATGTATAAGAAAGGGAACTAAGAGCCTCGGTCTTTGTTATCTGTCAGGCTAGTCCCAAGATTACACAGTGATGGGACCAGCAGTTAGCGTAATGGCTATGTCACTGGACTCCACGTAGTCAACTGCAGTTCGAGTCCCGGACCTGGTGGCTTAAACTCACATTGGGCGCCTGTGTGTGCGTGCCCACGATCCCGAGAAGAGAATGGAGGAGAAGGGATTGCTCTGTGGCCATCCCCCCAGGGGGTGATTTCTCACTTTCTCTTTCTCTCTCTCTCTCTCTCTCTCTCTCTCTCTCCCTCCCTCCCTCCCTCCCTCTCTCTCTCTCTCTCTGTCTTTCTGGCAAGTGCACGTGCCCTATAGTAAAAACTCTCAAAAAAAAAGAAAAGAAGAAGATTACACAGTGATTTCCGGGGCGCCATCTTATGAATCAGGAAAAGTTGTAGTGGCTGTGTCAGAGGAGGATGAGTGACATCAGTAGATACTGATTGATATTGTACTACAAAGACAGATTTTATCCAGGTGGTAACACACTTAGTGAGAGTATGAAACAAAGGAGAATCAAAATTAATAACTAGGATAATCATTATTAGTGGGCCTGATAGTGGCAATAGGGGGGTTAAAAGACAATTTTCACTGTTTCAAGAGGAATATTTTAGATTATTATATTTATGTTTTTTTGAGAAGGGCTTTAACATCTTGTTAAACTTGTTGCAATTGATTAACATAGCATTAGTTTTTTATTTTCAGTCATTAAAAAAAAAACCTGTGTTTAGGTCATTATTAGAGCTCCTCATGTCCAAAATGGGCACAGTAATATTGAAGATGATGATGATAATCTAATATTTGCCTAATATTACATCATTGACACAATAAAATTAAATAATAAATCTGATAAACCTTTTGAAAATGGTACCACAATATTTAACAAATATGAGTCACTGCTACCATTATAATAATTGTTAAAATTATTATAATTTAAGTTATATTTAAATTCAGATGAATCTTAATTAATCCAGATTTTCTAATCTCATGACAACTAAAAGATTTAATAATCAATATTTTCATATTTGTTCTAGGGTTTCTTTTAAGGAAGAAGACATATAACTATTAAAAAGAAGTTAAAGCAAAGTGTTGACTGCTTATTATAAGATGTGTGGTTTAAATTTAGGCTACAAAATTGTACCTTTGAACTGCTCTCAATTGAGTGTGCTGTTAAAATACTATGTTGACAGTGCTTACATGGTTGAGTGGGTTTTTTTATTAACACTTAAAATTTAACAAATGACTTATTACTTATCACAACAAACTCCTTTAAATATGAAGCTATATATTCTTTTACATTATACTTTTAAAAGCATTCTTTGTTCTCTCATGAAAACTGTCAGTTTGCTAGTATACATCTTTCTCTAAATACAGTACATAATGCATGAAATTAACAAAGAATGGCAATAGGTTAATTAAAATTATTTACTGAAGTATATTCAATGTTTATTATGAAGTATAATTTCATCTATATACAAGTAATTCATACTATAATGGTTTAGACTTATAACAGGAAAAAAAATTCTTCGAATTCGTTACACTAATTAGTTTTGAAAATACTGATAGTTTTGTTTTTTTTTGGGGGGGGGGTTTGGAGAGTTTTTTGCTATAGGGCGCGTGCGCTCGCCAGACAGACAGAGACAGAGAGACAGAAAGCGAGAAATCACCCCCCAGGGGGGATGGCCACGCCGCAATCCCTTCTCCTCCATTCTCCTCTCGGGAACTTGGGCACGCATGCACATGCGCCCGGCGTGAGTTTAAGCCACCGGGTCCAGGACTGGAACCGCGGTCAACTACGTGGGAGTCCAGTGACATAGCCATTATGCTAACTGCTGGTCCCAACTGATAGTTTTGTTATATTACCAAATATTTAATTTATTGAGTGATTCATAAAACTGGGTTCCACCATACTCATGAATTGTAGTGTTAAGCTAACCAGTTTACAAACTCCTTTATTTATCTGCTCGAAGATAATATAATTATTATTTTAATTTCTTAATGTTATGCATCAAGGATAATGGATTCTTTAAAGGGAAAAAGAAATAATTTTCATTTTTATTAATCAACAAGCATATATATTTGCTAGTAACATTGCAATTCATCAATAAATTCAGCAAATAAACAATTTGAAAATCAGGTTCTTATACATTTAAATTTGCTTTCACATACTTAAATTTGATGATGAAGCCAACCTCAAATTAGTGTATCTATTCACATCTTAATAACAAATCTCAAAAAAACTTTCAGGCTTACAATGACATTTTTACTACTTTTTCCTATTTTATGGGTTGGCTCATGGTTCCTCTGGAATCACCCTGGACATATAAGTCTAAAATAAATCAGGGTGAAATTATATTTAAATTAAGTGATCAAATGAGATAACCAAAGGAAGTAACTACAGAGAAGAGAAAAAGTACAAGAACTGAGCCCTGGACGATTTCATTTTTAGATATCAGGTTGTCATAAAAGTCATGACACATTTTTGCATAGAAAAACAGAAAGAATACACTATGGCTTTTATGACAATCCAATAGAAATGAGGCATAACCAAGAAATTAAAGAAGTGAGTACCAAAGAAGGAAAACTAGGGAGTTGGTATGTACTTTTTGAAGCCAAGAAACAAAATATATTAAAAGGAGAGAATAAGAATAGTCAACTGGGTCAAACCCTGATCATAGAACTGCAAGAAGAGAACTGAGATTTAGTAAACTGGAAGTCATTAAGGACCTTGAGGAAAGCAATTTTGAAGGAAGAGTATGATTCGTGAAAGCCTAAGTGATTTCCAGGGGGGAAAAAAACAGAACCAGACAACATTTTGAATAAACTTTTCTATAAAGGGGATCAAAAAAAGGAAGTAGTAGCTGAGGAGCTTGTGAGACAAAAAAAAGTTTTCAAAGATAAAAGAAATAACTATGCCTTTATATGCTAGTGGAAATAATACACTAGAGGGAGAAAACAATAACTGCTGAACTGACGTCTTTAAGTTGGTAAAAGGAAATAGGATCTGCTATGGTCTGAATGCTTGTGTCTTCCCCAAAATCATAGGTTGAAAACTAATCACCAATGTGATAAACATTAGGGGGTGGGATATTTGGGAAGTGATTAAGTCAAAAGAGTGGAGCCCTGATTAATGAGGTTAGTACCCATATAGAAAAGCCCCCCAGAAAGCTATCTTGCTCTTTCTATCATATGAGGAAACAGAAATAAAGATCCACCTATGAATCAAAAAGTGAGCTTCCACCAAACACTAAATCTTCTGAGACCCTGATCTTAGACTTCTGTTTGTAGATTTAGCTTCCACAGATGAATGAGAACATAAGAATTTGTCTTTTAGTGCCTGGCTATTTCACATAGCATCATTTCCTCCCAGCTAACCCATGTTGCCTTGAATGAGAGGATTTCATCATTTTTATGACTAAATAATATGCTATAATGTGTATATATTATATTTCCTTTATCCATTCATCTACTGGTGAACACTTAGGTTGATTCTATATTTTGGCTATTGTGCACAGTGTTGCAATAAACAGGTGCACAGATACCTCTTCGACATACTGATTTCCTTTCCTTTATATATGTATATATATACCCATTTGTAGGATTGGTATTTAAAGGAGATTCTGGACTTTAGACTTTGAGATGATGAAACTAGTTAAGATTTTGGGGGCTATTAGGATGAAATGAATGTACTTTATATGTGAAGAGGACTTGAATTTCAGGAGGTCAGGGGAGAAATGCTAAGGTCTGTATATTTGTGTTCTTCTGAATTCAAATGTTGAGACCTGATCACCAATGTGATAGTAGTAGGAGGTAGGAACTTTTGAGACACAATTGTCTCATGAGAATAGAGCCCTTACAAGTGGACTAAGTAATCTTATAATAGAGATCTCACGAGTTGCCTGGCCCCTTTCATCATATGTGGACACAGTAAGAAGGAAGCACATGTACATCAGAAAGTAGGCCTTGACCAGACAGTAGCTGGTGCTCTGATCAAAGATTTTCCTGCCTCCAAAACTATAAGCTATAAAAGTTCTGTTGTTCTAAAGCTATCCAGTTAATGGTCCTTTGCTACAGTTGCCCAAATGGATAAAGACAAGATGTACGTACCTGTGGAGAGGTGTGACTCAATTAAGAAGAGAAACAGTTTCCCAGTAAAAGAAGGAAAAATAAATAAATAAATAATAGGCACAAGCAAGGACACAAGTGAATTGTTGGATATGGTGGTGGAAGTTTTTAGAAGTTATCTTCCAATTGCTTCTATTTTCTCTATTTCTTAACTGTGTATTACTCATCAGCCAATGCACAAGGCCATAGAGACAGAAAGACAAATAATTATGCAACTAGCCTTGAATATGTTATAGCTTAGATCTTTACAAATTATTTTATTTAACTTAATTATTTGTTAACTTATTTATTTTAATTTGAGCAGAGAAGAACAGAGCATGAGAGAGAGAGAGAGAGGGAGAGCAAAAAAGCAAGCCTCCAGGTCCATAATTCAAACTGTGGTCAGCCATGTGGGAGTCCAGCACCCTTAACCACCACACCACTTGCTGGCCCCTGGATTTCTTGGTTTTGGTAATAGGGTAAATGAGTATGCCTACAAATTCAAACAGGGAAAACAGGAGGAGGTTCAAGATGAGGAGATTTCCAAGTTTGGAGTATAATGAATTTCAGATACTTTTCAGACAACCTGCTTCAAACTTCATTTTACAGGGCTCAATTTAGTCACAATCACAAAAAGTAAATATAATTTCATCCTCACATTCCTTTTTTATTACTATTAAAATAACAAAAATTAATATATACATATAGGTATGTCATTCTTCCTATATTTCTGTTCTGCCCTTGGGAACTCATAACTTGAGCAATGAATTATTAATTTAAAAATATCACTCACCTTGCATAAGACAAATTACTATTCCAAAATACTTATAAATATTAGGATCAAAAGCTTGCTGAATATATCAGAAAAATGCCCTGTTCCTAACATAGTAGGAGCTAATTTATGTTTCTGACATCATAGTATATAGATAATTTGCACATGGGTATTATTCAAGTTAGCAGTCTATAGAAGATTGCTAGGATATGAGATTCCCTTGTATATTATGGCAATTTACCTCTGCATTATTTCATTGTTATAAAACCTGAAGTTCTCAATAGCTTCTGAAAAACACATGAAGTGATAATATATGGTTTGTTCCCTGTTTGCTTTTAGAAATAAGAATACTAAATCAAAATTAATATGGAAAAATGTGAAACTAGTAGGCAGTAAGGCAGTTGAAGAGAATCAATCAATGTAAATATGAAGAGTTATGTGCTACCAATGAAATAATACTATTGAATATTCCATTTTTATTGCAATAGGTTTTCAACTACACAGGAAGGATGCTAAAATTTTTTTTCTTATAGTATCTAATTACATTCTTAAAAGATAAAAAATGATGCTTTGGACACCAGTGCCATTAAAACATAATCTCTAAAAAGATTTGGTAGAAGTTTTATGCCAGAATCATGAATTTACAGGTCTGTAAACCAAAGTATAAAAGAAGCTTTACAACATATTTCCTAACATCTAACTTCTCTAACCAAATGGTTTATTGTAAAAAAACAAATAATGTGCTACTGCAAAATATTCATTTATACTTAAAAATATTGTATCATGTAGCTAAAAATTTGTTATAAGAGTAGATGTCATATTAAGTATTCTTTCCACAATAAAGTAAGATGTCATATACAGAATGCAAAATTAATATCAGCTTCAAACTTTTCATATGTGATTCAGAAAAATTTATGAAAATAAACAATAACAACCAGACAGAATGCTATGAACAACCATGGGTTCAGCTTTATCTGTCACAAATAACTAATGCTGGAAAGTTACAATGAATACCTTTGCTTAAACTTGCCACATAAACACTATGATATCTCAAATACATGTCTATCATTCTCTTGATAATATTTTCCTCCTTCATGTTACTTGATTTCCTAGTGGCTACTCTCAGTTCTATTAAAAAAAAAAAAGTTAGTCTGCCTCTAAAATAATCATAACAATCATTCAATACAAAACCTATTTTGTTCCATACATCAATTAATCTTTGCCACTTTGCTCCCTATAAAGTAGGTGAAATTTTTCCTCCCAAATGAAATTGAGGCCATGCGAAGTAACAAACACAAATCACAAAATCTGTAAGTAGCAGAGACAGAATCTGAACTAAAGATTGCCTGATCCAAGGTTCCTTCTACTGTATGTATAACTTACCACTATATATTATACAAGATTCTACTCTAAGTTCATTGGTGAATTAAGGAGCTAAGTAAGAAATCATTTATACTACTTTAAGAGCTTTTTACATTCTAGGAAAAAGTAACTATACTACAAAGCAAAATATGATATGCTATGAAAGAAATGCAAATAATTGGTTTACTACAGGGAGACATCATTTGCCTGATAATAAAGATTGAGAATGTTTTTATGGATGAGATAAAATTTAAAATAGATATTAAATGGCAAATTATTTTATCAAAAGGTGAAGACCTAGTAATGAGAAGAGGAACTGGAGAACATACAGTCAGTGACCTTTCAAACAGAAGAGAATAGTATGGGGTGAGAGGGAGCCCACAGAAAAAAAGATCTAATGTACAATGAATGCTCCAGATTGACTAGAGCAGTGGATAAATATAGAAGAGTGAAGCAAAGAAATACTGGAGAGAGGTTGAGTCCAAACTAAAGAATCTTAAATAATATGATGAGGAAATTTTTTTTCATTTAAATGGCACTGAAAAGTTATTGAAAGTTTTTGAGTAGAGAGTGAATTGATTCAAGCTACGCATTAGGAAAATGACTTAAGCAAAAGTACCTATCTATAACAAATTATAAAGCTGAGACATAAAGCTAAATTAGGAAATTATTACAAAAGTCATGACAGCTTATACTAAGACAATAATAGGAATACAGGGGGTATAAATATGTATATATTAAATACACAATCAGCAGGAATTGGTGCCTTTTTGACTTGATGTAGTTAAGAAAAGAGTAGCATGAGAAGAGACAGCTCCATGGCTCCTGCGATCTAGCCATTTTGGAGGAAACGGAGAAAAGATGAGTTCCCACTGATAATTCGGCCTCCAGCATATAAAACTCGTGTGGAGAGGCGGAAGGGAACAGAACAGGCCTTCTTCAAGAGACAGCTCCATGGCTCCTGCGATCTAGCCATTTTGGGGGAAACAGAGAAAGGAAGAGTTCCCACTAATAATTCAGTCTCCAGCATACAAAACTCACGTGATTGAACTTCCAAGTTTGGGAAGAAACCAACCATCCACCAGATGACTAGAAATCACTGCAGGACCACAAGAAATATGGGGAAGCAGGAAAATACCTCTCCCACAAGGGAAAAGGATAGCTCCTCTTCATCCACACACAGTTCAATGGAAATCATGGAATTGTCTGATAAAGAATTCAGAGCAATCATAATGGCAAAGCTAACAGAGATGGAAGAGAAGAGAAACAAGGAACTGCTCAAGAGGAAGGAGAAAGGAGTTGAAGGGTTCCAGGAGGTGAGGAAATTCATGCAAGATCTAAAAGAGGAATTTCACACTTTACAAAACAATCAGATGAAACTGTTAGAGATGAAGGCTATAATACAAGAAGTCAAAATCTCCCTTGAAAGTATTAAAAGCAGACTGGATCATACAGAAAATAGAATCTCAAATGTAGAAGAGAAAATTGCTGGCCTAGAAAAATCCACCATGAAGACTGAAAAAATGGCCCAAAAATTTGAGAATAATATGCAACAAATACTAGATACAATTAAATGTCCAAACATCCGGATAATAGGCATCCCAGAAGGCAAAGAGACTCATAAGGACATTGATAATCTATTCCATGAAATCCTGCAAGAAAACTTTCCAAACCTGGAGAGGCACTCAACGATTCAGTCCCAGGAAATACTGAGGACCCCGAATAGAATCAACCCAAGAAGATCTTCTCCAAGACACATTATAGCTAGATTGACCAAAACCACAGACAAAGACAAGATACTAAGACTGGCAAGAGAAAAAAGTCAAGTTACCTACAAAGGGTATCCCATCAGACTGACGGCAGACCTCTCATCGGAAACAATGCGAGCGAGGAAAGAATGGGAAAATATATTCAAAGTATTAAGGGAAAAGCAATTTCAACCAAGAATTGTATACCCAGCAAGGTTATCGTTCATTTGGGAAGAAAAGACACGAATATTCCCAGATAAACAAAACCTGAGAGAATTTAGCAGCACCAGACCAGATCTCCAAGAAGTTCTTAAGGGAGTGCTATGTCAGTAAAATTAAATGCAGACACACAGAAATAAGAGTTCAGAAACTAAGAAAATGAGCAACTTAATTGTAAGGACAAAGTCTGGAGTTGAGTATTATATCCCAGAGTTCAATCTGGAAGATTGTACCTCAACAGAAACAGAAGAAAGATTAAGTACATGAGTCTGAACTGATGAAACAGCATTCTGTGAGTTGACTGAAGTATTGCTGCTTTTCTTCTAAGCTTTGTTGTCCGGTTTTAAGTATTCTTATCCTGTCTTGAGTTGTCAATAGATTCATGTACCTACTATTTGAACAAAATACCAACCTGTTTCTAGGCTTCAAATTTCAAGGAAATATCCTTACCAGTTCAAAACTGCCTTTCTTAAAACCACCAGCTGAACTTGCTATTGAAAGTAGTTAGATTACTTATGATATGATGTGGTCAACAAAATGTTGGGAGAAAAGGAATTGAAGACAACTGTAGACAGCAGAAATAGTGTAACAAGAGAGTGGAATAGGGCAGAGGGTCAGACATGGGGTAAAAAACATATATATATATATATATATATATGAAGTAGTAATGGAATTTTATGGATGATAACACGCATGATTAAGCCACTATGCAGTTTACTCTAGAGGGGAAACCACATTTAGTATGTTGTGATGATGCTCAGGGAATGAATGTAAATTTAAAAAAAAAAATTCAGAGAAAAAAATACTAAAACTGTTACCAAAATTTAAAGAAAAAACTGTGTATTTGATGACCACAGTAAGCTATATAGCCCCAGCTAGGTACTATTTTATAGTATGTTCATTCTACTCACTGAGGTTTATGCCTAAAGTCAGAAATGGGTTCTTGTGTATGTATATATCAGCTGTGCTTGCTATTGCAAATATTTAGACAAATTAAGTTTTTTAGCAAATCAATTAAATTTGGGGGGGAAAGGCATAGAAAGCAATCATGGATACCAGAGACAATGGGAGGAGGGTTGGACAGGGCAGAGGGTTAGGGATAGGGAATCAAGGATGGCAAAAAAAAAAAAAAAAAAAAAAAAAAAAAAACCCACAAAATATACAAGACATAAGAAATGAAAAATTGTTTGTTGATAACACGTATGTTGATGTACTTGATTGAGCCAACAGACAGTGTATTTTGGATGAAAAATTCATTTTGTATACTGTAATGATGTATAGCATATTAATGCTAAAAAAAAAGAAAGAGAAATTAATTTAAAAAAAGAAAAAGGTGTTTTCAAGTGTGGTGTGCAGACATCATGAATCAGAATTACCTGAGAGTTCAGGTCATATGTGGAGATTCACTGTTGGATAGCTACAGCACACATTATTTATTTATAGCATTTAATTGATAATTCTTTTGTCTTATTTGTGTACTATTCTATTAAAAAGAAGGCTTTTGGGGGAATACTTAGAAAAATCATTCTTAATTCATGTTACTTGAACTTTATAATTATCTACCAAAATAGAAGACAAATTCCTTCAGGATAGGATTATTAGGAATAATATCTCCAGATACTTTTATACTAATTTATTCTAGGAAACACTTTATAACTTACCTGCATAGTAGGTAGTAATTATAATAATATTTACATGTATTGATAGACAAATTATATAGCATTTTACCTCATCCTGAATTATCTCAATCTTATGAACAAGTGAACCAAGTCCCCAAAATCTGAATACTTTGTCAAAACCATAGGGTTAGTAAAAGCCAGAGGTAGATTT